>OX422207.1:70153175-70775675 GCA_949130495.1 Sambucus nigra
CTATACCTAACCATAACCGACACTGCAGCTGGGGCTTTGCTAGACCAATACCTTTAAGACTCCTGCAAAGAAAGAACCATCTATTATGCCAGTTGCAAATTGGCTGGGTACGAGGTCAATTACACTGCTTTAGAAAAGGCATGTGTCGCACTTGCATGGGTCACCCTAAAGTTGCGACACTATATGCTCGCCTTACCCATCAAACTTGTATCCCGAATGGACCCCATCAAATACCTTCTTGAGAAACCCACCTTATCCAACCGAATGGATCAATGGTTGATGCTCCTAACCGAGTTCGATATCATTTACCTCACATAAAAAGTTGTTAAAGAAAGAGCCATCTCTGACTACCTCGCTGACTACCCTGTAGAATAAGCAGATGTCCAGATCTCCGAATTCCCAGATGAAAATATTCTCTGCACCACTCAAGACCACCTTTGATGGAAAATGTTCTTTGATGGCGCTGCCAACAAAAAGGGATACGGCATTGGGATCCTCCTAATCGCCCCAGATGATTCCCACACTCCCATCACCATTAAATTGGATTTCCATTGCACCAACAACATGACGGAATATGAGGCATGCACAGTGGGCCTCATGGTTGTTCTCAAGAAAGGTATTCAATACCTTGATGTCTACGGGGATTTTGACCTCATCATCGGTCAAGTGCTCAGAAAGTGGAAAGTCAAGGATGAAAATTCCAACCCTTTCATGCCCAATTAGAAGAGTTAGCCTCCTAATTTCGAGATATCACCTTCCATTACCTACCCCATGAAAAGAATAACCTAGCCAACACTCTCGCTACCTTGGCCTCCATGATCGACATGCCCGAAGGAATAACAATAACCCCCTTCCTTGTTCAAAAGCAAGACAAACCGACCCATTACTACCATATTGAGCTTGTCTCCATTGAAGTTCTCTAACTAGCCGATTGCTGGTACTATAATATTTGGTACCTCCTCAAACATAGTAGGTATTATGAGGGTTCCAACAAGAAGGACCGAACAACCCTCCGAAGACTAGCCACCCTGTACATCATCTGTCATAAAGCTCTCTTCAAGAGGAATTTAGATGGAACTCATCTACACTGCATCGCAGGGGATAAGATTGAGAAAATAATTGCAGAAAATCTATAACGGGGAATGCGGACTCCACATGAATGGTCACTTGCTCGCCAAGAAGATCATCCGACAGGGCTAATACTGGACCACCATGATCCAGGATTGCACCGCCTATGTCCGTAGGTGCCTCAAATGCCAATAATTATCCAATCTTCAACACTTTCCTCCGTGAGAATTATACAACATGACCTCTCCCTGGCCGTTCTCCACCTGTTATCGACATCATAGGGAAGGTTACACCAAAGTCTTCAAACGGATATGAGTTCATCCTGGTTGACATCGATTACTTCACCAAATGGGTCGAGGCTAAGTCATATGCGGTATTGAATGCCAAGAAAGTGGCCAAATTCCTTAAGAAAAATATCATCTGCCGATATGAGGTCCCACACAAGCTGATATCAGATAACGGGCTACGTTTTGAAGTAGAAGTCACAAAATTAGTCAACGAGTATGGGTTTCATAGACACAAATCTTCTCCCTACCGACCTCAGACCAATGGTGCAATTGAAGACGCCAACAAGAACCTCAAAGCCATCATCAGCAAGATGAATAAAAGTTATAGGGATTGGGCCGACCGGATCCCATATGCCCTCGGGGGCTATCGAACCTCTACTGGGGCTACCCCTTACTCACTGGTCTACGGCATGGAAGCAATCCTACTTGTGGAGATGGAAATACCCTTGCTACACGTCGTTCTCGAAAGAAAAGTTAGTGAATAAGACTGGTGCCAAAGCCGTCTTTATGAGCTAAGCCTCCTAGATGAAAGAAGATTAAAGGCTCTTTCCCACATACAGGGGTACCATCATCGAATAGCGCGATCATTCAATAAGAAAGTCAAGGACCGCGGTGTCCAGGAGGGGGATTTATCCCTCAAAGAGATAATAGAACCCATCTGGGACCATAGAGGGAAATTCAAGCCCAATTGGTGCGGCCCCTACATTGTGAAGAAAATCTTATCCGACGGTGCCGCCATGCTCACTGACCTGGATGGGGAAGAGATGGCTCGTCCAGTCAATCTGGACCATCTCAACAAATTCTATCCCTAGTCCGAAATCTCGGCGCGCTACGACTCTTCTTATCCCCCTTATATTCTAAAAAAACGCTTCATTTCCCTCTACCCAGAACTACGTGGGCCTGATCCTCTACAAAAACTATTTTTAAAAACTTTTCAAAAAACACCAGAGGTACGTAGGCAGCTCATACTCCTCACATGAGCACGACCCTTTCTTTTTCACAAAATACTATTCTTTTCTTACCTCCGAGAATGGTTGTTCATTCTAAAAATACTTGAACAAAAGGATTATGTATGCCTTAGGGATCAATATAGATAATTCAAAATACAAAATTCATCGAGAGGCACAACTGGATGATCAAAAACTTATTTATTTCATTAATAAGAAATTACAGTACGTATTACGTAAGAAAAAGGAACGGATAACTCCCTTCCCCCACTACCATAAAAAGCTAAATAAAATCCCCATACCTATTACACAAATAAACTCCCCAGGAGTCCTACCCACAACTACCAGAGGAGCCTGTAGCCTCATCATCTACATCCTGAAGACCCCAAGTTTCCCCTTCTTGAATAGAGTGTCGTAAACATTCCATAGATCGATGAGCCTTAACCATCTTCGAAAAGACCACAACATCCCCTTCCATGGTGTTAGATAAAATAAACAATCTTCGTCCAGTCTCCACTGCCAACATCTTGCTGACTATTTTCCTCCACAACCACTTCATATAATCTTTGGGGACATGCCAAACCTTCCCGACAGACTGAGAGGGACAAGTCGATGGACGCCGATTTTCCTATAGAGACCCAAGCAACAGACGCAGGCGCTCAGTCAAATACTCTTCCGGAAAGAAATTTTAGATCTGAGGTTCCTCAAAGGTCGGGTTACTTACATAACCACCGGGGATCACTCTTGAAGAGCGATAACGCGATGACTCCCGTAACAAATTTTGCTCATCCACAACAGACTCAAACGCATCAAATGAGTTCTCACTCCCCAAAGAAAGGGGCGCCCTAGCCCTCCACTCCACATTCACCCAATCATCAACGGTCAACCACTCTCGGTGGACTGTAATGCTCATAAAGAATGCTAAAATGATTTGCAGAAGAATCGCAGAGAGAGAGAAAGCAAAAGAAGCTGTGGAAAAACTGAGGTGATTCGCCCCCTTTATATAGGATGCCAAGTGCCCTGACGATTGGCATCTCCCCCTACCATACTGATCGGCACTGACCCTTTGCCTTCCCGACACAGCCCAAAAGTCCGTGACACTGCCGAATTGCACCTCTCACACCATGACGACCGGCACCCCCCTTAAAATTTTGTACAGAAATCCCAGAAAATACTAGAAAGCCTCGAAAAATCCTCGAAAAATTCCTAAAAATCCTAGGAAGGATCTAGAGCCTTTTTACTAAGAAAATTTCGCATTCCCTCGAGCGAAACCCCTCTTCCCCAGCGGAATCCTAAAAAATCAAGTGAAAACTCCTCCCGACAAAACTCTGGAGGATCCTTAACGATCATCTGATCACTTCCCCAGTGGAATTCTTTTCATCACCCAAAGTAGGTTATTCCTCCCTGCGAGGTCTCATAAAAGATTCCCCAGCTATCATCTCCCTACCTCAGATTAAAATCACAAAGCTCTTTCTCCAGCAGAATCAAAGACACTCTTGGGTCTGAATTGGCCCCAGTCTTGGATCGTCACCTGAGCTAGGTCTGAATTGACCTCGGTCCTCAGTCGTCACCACTCTTGGGTTAGAATCGGCACCGATCTTGGATCGTCACCTGAGTTAGGTCAGAATTGACCTCGGTCCTCGGTCGTCACCACTCTTGGGTAAGAATTGGGCCCGGTCTTGGAACTTCACCTGAGTTAGGTCAGAATTAACCTCGGTCGTCACCACTCTTGGGTCAGAATTGGCCCCGGTCTTGGATCGTCACCTGAGTTAGGTCAGAATTGACCTCGGTCCTTGGTCGTCACCACTCTTGGGTCAGAATTGGCCCCGGGTTTTGATCGTCACCTGAGTTAGGTCAGAATTGACCTCGGTCCTCGGTCGTCACCATTCTTGGGTCAGAATTGTTCACGATCTTGGATCTTCACTTGAGTTAGGTCAGAATTGACCTCGGTCCTCGGTTGTCACCACTCTTGGGTTAAAATTGGCCCCAATCTTGGATTGTCACCTAAGTTAGGTCAGAATTGACCTCGGTCCTCGGTAGTCACCACTCTTTAGGTCATAATTGACCTCGGTAGACCTTTACCCTAAACCCACAGATTCAGCTTTGACCCGCAGAATTGGTCATCCCCAGTACACTCCTTAGGTCCTCATAATCGGCCTCGACCCTCTGAATCGGTCAAACTCCCTCAAAAGCATCATGTGGTGTCAATTCGACGATCATCATTTGTTCCAAACTCACCTGTCAATGGGCTCTGTAGACACCCCATTCTGTTACCCCCTAACTCTCCTTAGGTCCCTAGTACCTCCTTTCATCACTGTAAACCCAGGTCACGTCCTGAGTACTGACCTGAAAGCCATCGGACACTCCCCGACTCAGTTTGACCCAAAATTCAAACTCTTCATCTCGATCGAGACTCAATGAATCTTCAACGGGCAATGAATACCCTTTCCAACGGTCCACCCCTGCGCGATTCTGACTTACCATGCAGACGAATGATCCATTTACGTCTGAAACCTGACCTAGAGGCCACTGGGCGCTCTCGGTCTCTGTTTGACCAATGTCAACTCTTCAGCTCGATCGAGGCTAAATGAATCTTCAAAGGTAAATGAATACCCTTTACAACGGTCAGTCCGGTGCACGATTTCAACTTTCCATGAGGACGAACGATCCGTTTGACTCTAGGAGGCCACTGAGCGCTTCTTGGGCCCGGTTGACCAAAGACAACTCTCCAAACTGGGTCAAACTCTTTGGAATGTTGAATTAAATCTCCTAACCTTTCCAACAGTCTGCCCCGTCCGCGATTCGAACTTACCATGCAGACGAACGATCCGTTTACGTCCCAGCGATTCCCCGTCCAATGGATCGACAAATGTTTCCGAGCCATATTTGACCCAAAGTCAACTCCCAAACCTGGGAGCAATCCAAAGGACTCTCAAAGGTCTCTGAATTATCTTTCCAACAGTATGCCCCGTGCACAATTCTGACCAACGGTTTGCCCTTGACAGCCGATTTTCCAAAAAAGCCTGAAGCGCCTACCAAATGGCAGGTTCCAGACCCTGCCTATCGGCACCTGCAGATAGGCAGGAATAGGTCTATGTCGATCGACACCCACCTGGGCCTATAAAATGAGTCCTTCACCTCATTTGTAAGGAGAGCCCAGATCTGATAAAAACCTCTCTCAACGAATCCCAAAAAACTCTCTCGAAGGCAGTGTGATTTCAACATCTAAATCCCCTCTTTACTGCCACTTTTCATCATCCCTTTCATCAAACTTGGTGAATTATCCACTCTCCATCATCATCAAAGTTCAAGGGTTTCTCTCCAACATTCAAGATCAAGCTCAAGATCTTCAAGAAGGTCCAACTTTCTCACATTTATCTTCAAATTCTCTTGAGTTCTCAATAACTTGCTTTATTACTTAGCACTTTTTATCATTTCATCCCACACATCCTATTATACTTTTTATTTAGTATTATCTCACATCTCTTATTTTTATATAAATAAAACCCAAAAAACCAGAAAAATAGGGTTTACCCATAAATTACAAGTAGGGATTCTCACACTTTTTCCACACTCTTCTCACAACTAAAACACTTTTTCTACACAAACACACACACACACACACACACACTCTTTCAAATATGAGATCCACTATTTGGATTTATCGGATAAACCCCACCCCTCATTTTGTATGCGAACTACGTGGACTTTGATGCCTTTATAGGCTACGTAGGCATCTCGGGGTGAAACCCGAGACTCGAGTCCTTTTTCTCACCTTTTCTCTCATTTTCTATCTTCTCTAAATCCATTTTCCTTATATTCTATATACTTGGCCTTAATAACGCATTGCTCCATATGTTTTATCGTCCCATTATATCAATCAACATAGGGTTAATCACGTTAATCTTATTTTTCTAATATTATACCTTCCTACGGATGACTTAATTTATCTCTTCCATGATACAAGCCGAAGATTCCTACCTCCATTCTATATATACACATACACACATATCACGGGGGGAAACAAAAGAAAAATAGAAAATATTCATGAGAGACCGAAAGGGCGGAATGGGTGCCTAACACCTTCCCATTTCGAAACTAAGCCTCCAAACCCTTCTGGAATCATCTTGGTTTCGCACGCACCAGTAGGTCTTTGGATGCCATCCTTCGGGGTGACTTCCCCTTTTTTCTTTTGTCTGTTTTGAGTAAAATAGATTGTCGACTTTGAATCTCTCTAAATTTTTACACCACAAACGACGCCGGTCGAAGCGCTCCCTAGAGGGACGCACGGGACCCGAAGGATCCTTTCCACCACATGACCGCCCGCGCGGAGAGGATCGGTGATGGCCACAACCTTACATTTTAAATTGTTCAACACATAGGTGATCTTCATATATTATACCAACTTACAAAATAGTTTTCGTGATTTGATAAATTACATCACAAGAAACATAATGTCATTGATTTGATATCCCCGAATTACCTCATGTGCAATATTGTGCACTGTTAAATCATTCTTCATAACTCATAGTATTCACCAAATTCATAATCTTCATAGGAGTGTAGAATATCTCACTTATCACTGAGTCATCTTATCAATGCAAATTTCAATTATCAATGTCTAAGAACCATATAACTTAGCATACATATGCCATAGGAAAATGAATAAATAATTTTATGTTACTATAAGTTCAAGTCTTCATAATAACCAAATATGGATGACTTCCATTTTTCGTAACACATAGAGTGGATACTGCACCAACAATTCTGGATTTGATACTAACTCTACAAATTTAAATTAGGGACGATATTCTTAACTGAACATTAGCATTGAGATCAAAATGCATAATCCAATGATGTGAGCACTAGTTAAGAAGAGATCTATCACATAATTGTTTCTTATACTAGTGGCTAGAGCTTAGTTTCCAATATAATAGACTAAGTTGTTTTTATGATCTAATTCCATGGTAATATATATATTTTTTTTTATCTATTTATGGTATTTTTTCAACACTTACCACATGCCAATTGTCTTTACCCCCCCCCCCCCCCCCCCCAAGAAAAAAAATTCTTCGAGGAGATTATTTTTCAATTCATCCATTTTGACAGGTTTTGGAATGAGATTTTTGGTGATCATTTGTTAGTGGTATCATTTGGTTAAAGCTTATTATGTCAGGTTTTGAAACCTATAAATAACATGTCTATATAATCATGAAATTTAATCATATTTGCATAAGTGGAACGGGAAAACAAGCAATCCCCCTAGTGTAAGGTGGGTAATTAATGAGGATGGGTTAATTCATTTTCACATTTATTATTCTTTTTTGTACAATTTCAATTTCCAGTGAACAATATGTCAAGCATACTTGCTTAACATGGGAGAAACATTTAGAGCAGATGATATGGCATCCACACGAGATGCCCATGACACTGATATATCGCCTCGTGCATTTTTAGGCTCTAGTGATGGTGACGAATAATTGTGGTTAAGATTTTAATGTTTTGTATAATTTGTAAAGCGATTATTAAATTATCAATAACTCTTAGGCACTAGTAAATGCACATGCGTAATGTAAAATCATGTGGGATGTGACAATTAGAAAATAATCACACATACAGTTTTTTAGTGGTTATATACCAAACTATAGTAAAAAAATTACTATTAATAACTACTATTTTTCACAGTAACCTCGTATCACAATCCCATGAAAATGGATTCCAGAGAAAGTCACCGATATATGTATTGGTCTAAACAAAAGTATATTTTTAATTTTTTTCTACTTAAATAATAAACTTAAACATAATTTACCCAAAGTAAACTCATCAAAAATTTTAAACAAGTTTATGATTAAACAAATTACCAATTTTATCTTAGCTCAAACATGCAGCTAGGTAAGTACATGATGAAATAAGTAAAATAAAACTATAACGCCTGATGCACGAGGAAAAACCACAATGGGAAATAGCCTCGGATGCCCCAGCCATGCAAATTCACTATTTATGGACCTACAAAGGAAACAATGATAGACTTACAAATGACTTGATGCCCTCGCAATAATTTATTCTTTTCATTCCTTCAACCTTCGCACAACGACACGCAAGAGTCCAATTGCTTATTGCGACAACGTGTGAGTCCACACATGCCTATCCACCGAACAACTCAGTAACCATCACACATGAAGTCCATCGTGTGCAAACACATCAGTAAATGAATGGAATCCACCATAACAAATAATTCTCAATAGATGTAGAGAAGAAAACTTTGGTACCCAAAATAGTATCTTCAAAGAATATATGAACTAAAACTTGGATCTTAAATAACTTGTGTGGAAACTATGGTTTTGGAGAGATTTTTGAATGAGTTTTATATAATATTTTGTCTCAAATAAAACTGTCACTTCAAAAATGAGATTAGGATGAAACACATGGAAGGAAATATCAAAATCTTGAAAAATTTGTAGTCTCATTTAAACGACTTTGGAACCCATTCAAACGAAGTATATGATCTCATTCGAACCAATATCCAATGAGCTATCAAACGAGATTCCAGCGATTACCAAAGTTCTTTCATTCAATGTTCGTTGGAACCTGCTCTAATGAGGTACCATATCTCATTCGAACGGCATACCCAATTTCGTTTTAACAAAGTAGCGAAAAAATATTTTTCTTATAATGTATATTGAAAGGGATAAAATCATTTTAAAGAATTATAAAAACAATTTTGTTAAAACCTAACACCCAAATATAAAATCTCCAATGATCAAAATAAATATAAATTCATACCTAAGAGATCCTTGGAACATTAAGATGCAAACGAGCAAGAAACATAGTACGATGTTATTGATCTTCCAACTTGTTCGCTACCTTTTTAAGAAACCATATCATAGTTTTAAAATCCAAACCATGATCAAACAGTTTTGTCCAAACACAAAATAAATACAAAATACATACAAATTAATTCTATTGGAAATTTGTCCTTACAAATATCTCCCTTTAGCCATTCCGATACAAAACTAAAAGTAAAAAATACTATGGGCCATCAAGATAATTTAAGACTTAATTACCAACCCAAAAGGGAAAAAGTACAACTTGATCGACTCATAAACCTAAGTAGCTTTTCGTGCTTGAAAATTTTATCGTATGTTGCAAATCTGCACACTTCAACACACCTTTAAATGCAAAGAGAATATAACAGTATATATAATCTGCATAAGAATAAACTACCCATATGTCTAATAATCCCCACCTAGGTATGATGTCTCCCCCTAAGATAGTGATCTACTCCTAAAACTAAAGTGAATGATACCAATTCTCCCCCTTTTGTCAAAAATAGACAAATAAATAATGCATAATAAACCATTTCTCCCCCCTAAATCATTTCTCCCCCAAAATGTGAGAACATCTTATACCAATTGTAATTATAGAGGAAATAATAATAATAATAATAATAATAATAATAATAATAATAATAATAATAATAATAATAATAATAATAATAATAATAATAATAATAATAATAATAATAATAATAATAATAATAATAATATCATGTAATGGTGTAAAGTGAAACAAGCACAACATGGCATCACAAGCAAAATAATACAAACAATGATCAATTACTACCAATTATGATGCAATAAATTATACCAACTTGAATACAAAATGAAGCATGAGATACCAATATGATCATATAGGATGCCAATTTTATTCAAAGATAAGCACATGGAAAATATATATTAAATGTAAATGCAAAGACATAAATTAAAATGGTACCATATATATAAATATGCAAAATATACCAATGACACGTAGGCATATATACAGGTATAAACAACACAAACATGAAACAAAATACAATAAGTTTCACACACTAGAATAATATCGATATGTCTAAACATGTGGTATAGAGTGAAGGGGTGTGAACTAAAAACAAATGAATTATGACCCAATTACTCAAAAATGTCCATCGAGTTCTATATTAATGCATTAACTGTATCATACAAAGATTTAGCCACATAGTGACAGATAAAGTGAACTCAAAATTGACAAACAAGCATAATGCATACTATGCTAGAAAATATTAATGATTCTAAATTAAAAGCATCAAATATGAAATAACTAAGACTCATTGCACAAACCCCTTGATATTCAACTTATCACACCCTTAAAATTATATATATATCATTTCACTCTCATTTTGAACATACCAACTTAATTGAATAATCAATGAAATAAAAAATTTGCCATGACAATATTTTTTTCTTTTGCCTTTTAATTTTATAGCCTCTTGCAAATGGTGGCCTTTCACACAAGGAAGACTTCTCCCTTCGTAGCCATTTCTCGTACACAGTCATATTTTTAATAAAATCGTAAACTCGCGAGCAATGGTTCTTACATGCATGAATGCCTCAATCAAATATATATGCATATGACAATATTGTTAAGAGAATGCCTCACTTACCTATAGTAACATATGAAGTTAAAATACAAAAGATCTCGCGCATGTGTATGCAAAGTGAATCTATTAAGAAGGTTATTTTTGAACTACTCCGTTCAAGAATAATTAAGAACAATATAATAATTGAAAATTATAATCAAATGTTCTAGACACATGAAACATGGAAGAAAGTGGATTCAAACATGTCGATATACCACACAAAATGTATAAAACTAAATTACACATAAACCAAAATTATTTTTGTGTTTTTAACAAATTTATTTTTCAAAAGACTCGAAACACAAACAAAATCTTTTAGTATTTTTCAATAATACCTAAAAGAGAAAATCAAAATACAAAAGAATCAAACCACATACAACTAGTAAACACATACATCATGAAGTACATATGCTAGTGTATGTAAACATGGGAACACAATCAACCATTATATTTAACATAGGAAGTATGATGTGCAAGCATATGATAATCAACATGTCAAACATGCAAAGCCTCTAAATCTGATTACCAAACCCACGTAGGTATGACATGATGCTCTTGGGTTTTGGGGACCTCGGCGAATTTATAATTATACTTCCTAAAACCATTTTTAAGATCAAAATAAAAAAGCCTAAAGTGACCTTCCCTATCTCATTGTATGCACGTGTATACACGAGGAATGTTACCCATGGATTGATCTTTTCTAACATTTTTAGCAATGGTTTGATCTCTCAAAGGCATGGTTTTAAATTTAATAGCGAAATCATTTCAAATATCGAAGCTAATGCCACAATTTTCATCTTTGATTCAGACGGTGTTGAACATCTTATCCAACCTTTTTGACCTTGATTCCAAATAAATTTGATATTTCTTGAGTCTTTCAATCTTTCCTCTAACTCCACAGTCCTGGCTGGAGCAAATGACAAGATTCATAAAAAAAATAAGGAATCCTTCTTCAAAATATCCATTAATGTTTAAAGGCCATATCGCTCCCCCTCAATAAATGCGAGCTTATCCCTAAGAGTGTTATCACAAAACCTAAGATCCTTAATCAAAATACTCTAATCATTACCTATGTAAGGTTATTTGACCTAGCTTCCAACTTAAAATTAGCCTTTTTTAATTTTATCATTTCTACATACAACTCACAGAAGGTAACTTGAAGTTCACTTTCCTCCTCCCATTCATCATCTTCTTCTTCTCCACTCTCTCCACCATTGCCCACTTGGGAATCACAAATAATGGCCTCAGAAGTTTCATGCTCAAAATTATCTTCATCAAGACTCTCATGACTAGCCATGAATGCTATGTAGTTGCACTCAATGGGGGAATTGGGATCCTTTTTCGAAATACTATCACCGAGGATGGCATTATACACCTTCAATTCTTTCCCTCCTTCCTTAGTTTAGTGGGAAACTCAGCTACCTTTTGGACATAACCTTCCAATCCAAAGAGACTCATCCCTTTTAAATTTATCATCACGATTTTTTGGGGAATTTTATAGCCTTGTTAAAGTTTCTTTTCTCAAACTTCTTTTCAACTTTCGATTGTTTTTCAAACCTGAGAAATTTCTTAAACTCTTTCGTGAGCATGGTCATATCATTAAAATCTACGTTAGACTCGTCATATGAAATACATGTTTACTCCTTCGAGGATTTAAAAGCAATGCCCTTATCTTTCTTCATATTTTTTTAGGAAAACATGTCAAGCTCATAAGTTTGAAGGTCATCTACGAGCTCTTCAAGTATCATTTATTCCAATGTACCTAAGGAATTCAAAACTATCACTTTTGAATTAAATCTTTCAGGTAAGGGAATTAAGATTTTATTAACTACATGGGTTTCGGTTATTCTCTATTTTAAGTTAAATAACAAGTTCACTATATCTGACAATCTAGCATAGAACTGAGACGTGAGGTTTTGGAATTTGGAAGCCTTAGTATAAGTAGTACCCTCATTAGTGAGTTTTAATTTGTCCCAAGCCTCTTTAGACGTTTCACATATCATAATATGACCGAACTCCTCTGGTGTGATGACATAAAGAAAACATTCAAACCATGTGAATTATAATTAATCAACTTATGATTGTCCTCTCTCCAGGCATTGATGGGCTTAGGTACATGAACTTCACCAACTAATCTTGTGGGTGGGAACCACCAATTAACTGTAACACCCCGCCCACCCGGGGAGAGCGAACAGAGCGCTAATGCGATAAAATAAATCCAAATCCACAAGTGACAAGGTATAGAACATCTAAGTCCCATAACAACAAAAGAGAAACAAATCTGAATCTCTTCAAATTAAATACCAAATCTCTCGAATTACATACAACAACTAACTCGAAAATAAAATACAAATCTCCAATGCTCTATACAACAAAATAAATAATACAAATCTTTTCCAAACAATCCTCACTAAAATCAATCTCCATAGCGCCCCAAAATCCGCGCTAACCTGCCACTAAAAGAAAATATGAGGAAGTACACAATACGACAAGAAAGACGCTCAATAAATATATGTTAGCGATGAATAAAACGTAACAACACGAGTACGAATGTTCAAATCAAAATGCAAATCTCAAAGCATTTATCAATATAATTTCTCAACAACACTTGAACCGGGTCACCAGGCCTCACCACATCCGTATATGCTTTATCAAGCCATAGTCTGGGAAATAGGAATTTTGGCAGGTGCCAAACATCCGTGCCATATTAAAATCTCATGACAACGTGCTCAATAAGAATATAACGATACCACATGAATCAAAATAATTTCAACAATTATTTTCCAGATTTCAATGAATTTATCAATTCAAATATGAGTTCAATTAAACAAGAATTCAAAGAGAATGACACTCGCGAGATTTAAGGAGCATATTGTATAAAACCCCATACCTCAAACCATGATGAGAAACCAACGGCCACATCATCAAGATCAACACAAAATCTCTACAAAGGCTCCTCCAAGAACCTCCAACAAAATAGCCCCAAGAACACCTCTAATCTAAGGTTGAAACTCACAAATCTCAAGGTCCAATGTGTATATAAAAAGAAGAGGAATATAAAATATATTTGCTGTCAAAATTTGTGCCAAAAGTAGATTAAAAGGGTTGCCCACGACTCCCTTTTATAATGCAAATAAATGAAGAGTTGGAATCCGAAAGACTCCTTTAAATAAGGCAAAGAAATGAAGCGTTGGAAGTCAAAACAACTCTTGAAAATTACTTAATGTTCACGAAATCCGTTTTAACTCCGTTTTCGAAACCGGTTGAAATCCTCGCCTTTAAAAATAATAACCAACATATTTGAGCAATAAAAATAATTTTATCAAAAACTTTATTTTCCTCCATTTTCCAGAAATTAATTAAAATATCCCAAAATTACGCGGGTTGTTACATTAACAACCACTTGAAATATCTTCTCATCTATCGACTTAAGTGACTATTTCATTCTTTCCTTCCAATATGTGTAAGTAGACCCATCATATATTGGTCACCTAAAAAATGCTAGGGTTCATGCCTAAATATTGATCTAACAAAATAACTTAGTTTTCTAGATCTGATACTAATTTGATAAAGTAGATGATATATGTAATGGTCTAAACAAAAGCCAATTTTTGTTTTTTTCCAAATTAAACATTAAACTTAAACAGAATTTACCCAATGTAAATTTATAACCAATTTTAAACAATTTGTGATTAAGAAGATCGACCAATTTATATGAACCTAACTATGCATCATGGTGAGTGCAGGATAAAATAAGTAACCAAACCACAACACCACATGTACGAGGAAAACATACAATAGAAAAACCTCGGATGACCCATCCATACAAATTCACTATTTATGGAATTAAAAAGGACACAAGAGTAGACTTACAACCCATGCTCAATTCCTTCATAAGAATTGATGCGCTTCATTCCTTTAACCTCCTTACAACGACACAAAATAGTCCACTTGTGCACTGCCACAAAGTGTGAGTCCATACACACCTCAGTATCCACCAAACATCTTAGCAACTATCTCACACGAAGTCTAACATGTACAAACACATCAGTAAATGAACGGAGTCCACCGCAATGAAATAATTCCTAATAGATGTAGAGAATAAAATTTATGTTCCCAAAATAGGATATTCAAAGAATATATAAATTGAAACTTGGATCCTGATGATTCTTAGATTTAGTACCACTAGATAACTGATGATCAGCTCAAACATTAACAACAATGTCATCCATAGAGATGTATATGTGTGTAAGTGTATATAAGGGGATGAGTATAAGAGGAATAAGACAATAATGTATAGCGGTTCATCCAATTAGGCTTACATCCACTATGAGTGTGTGATCCACTAAATAGGGACACTAATTGCCTCGGATACAATGCACATAAGCTCATACTCTCTCCCTACTTTGTATAAGCAGAGTTTTAGCTAGGGTTATAATTATCGATCTCTCCCTAGGGTTGAAGATGACAAGTATATATATGGGTCTTGGGGGGTAGTGTACCCCTCAAGCATGCATGGTGCATGTGAGTGATGATCTAGCCAATCCCCTGCTGAAACCTAGAGGTGCCACCTGTGATTAATGATGACATAATATTCCATCACGTGAGGGGGTGATATTGTTATAACAGTCTTGTCCACGTGCCATATGAGTCCCACGTGCACTGTTCCACGTGTATTCTAAATCACGCATTGTGATGACGTCACCCTCGGCCTAAGATGCCAGGTTGAGGCTAAAGTGGATGCTGGAATTGGGTTCGACTGAATGTGGCCTCGTACTGTCGGCACCTCATATGGTCGTCTGAGCCATGATGTGGGGTCAGACCCTTGAGGGGTCATATCCTCATAGGGTCGTCTGGGCCATGATCGGGGGTCGTCTCCTTGAAGGGTCGTCTAAGCCATGACCCCTGAAAGGGTCATTTAGGCCAAGCTAAGGGGTCGGCCCTTTGAGGGTCATTCGTGACTGATCCTTCCTGTGATGGGACCGTAGACGATGGACTCGTCCTGGGCCTAAGCCCTTGTCTGGTAGGGGGACACCCTTGGCCTTGCCGAGGGTATATATGGGTATATCAATCAAACCCCCCAGCCCTTAGCCATCGATGTTGTTGAGCTGGTTGAGGAGTAATGTTGCCTTGGTACTCTCAAGTGTGTCGTCGGATGGATAAGTGACATCTGTCACTTTTCTTAGTCAGGTGTCCATCTTCATTCCAATTTCCCAGATGTGGTGGCTCCACACTCAACTTGGGACTTTATGCCCTAATGATTCCTCACCTCGTGGGTTGTGCACAACCTTGGTTAATGGTCCCACGTAGTAGCAAGATATTTAAATGATTTTTCAAGTCATTTCTTTTCTTCTTCTTCTTCTTCACGCCTTAGATTTCTCTCTCCAGTTTCTTAACAACTCCATCACTATTTTTGAAACTTTTTGTATCAAGCTTCTCTCAGCCGTCGTCTTCAGCTTCAGTTAACTTCTTCTGCCATAGATTCCTTTTTAGTCTTCAATTTTTGTTTCGTTTCTTGCATTTGGGTTTCTTTTCATTTTTTCTTGGGTGCCTTGCTTTTTCAGCATGTAGACCCACCTTGCACTGGTGGTTGCAGGGCAACATTTAGGTTTTAGGTTTCTTAGATTTAATCCTCCGTCTCTCAGTGGTGGTTTAGTTCCCCCTTGTGGTTTTTCTAGGGCTTTTTTTCGCTTTCAGGTATTCTTCTTCGGTGAACTGATTTCTTCCTGTTCTTAAGTGTTCTTCCACTAAACTTTTCATTTCTTTAGGTTTAATTCAAGAGTCAAACTTAGTCAACCGTGAACTTGTTTGTAGTTAGCTTAAACAAGTTCCTTTGAAGGGTAGGATCTTCCCCTTAATGCTTAGAAGACTTTATGATTTAGCTGAGGAATTCCCATCCCTGAGAGTGAAATTCCTCATAGACATTAGGCGAATAGAAGAAGAGGATGAGCGAAGACGAGAGGCTGACCCTAATTGGGTACGACCCATCTTCCCCATTACTTTAGCCAAAATAGTACCATCTAAGTCTTGTGGTTTATCATGTCATCCAGTCGATAGTCAGACATATGAGGGAGAGATGAGTCAGAGAGCATCATCGCCGACGGGTACTGGCCCTTTTGGGAGGAGAGAGACGTCCAATATTAGACCACGTCAACAGGCCGAGGGCATAGAACCTTCTGAGGCTATCCCTGTAACAACCCTGTCCCCTCTTGATTTTTAATTAGCCTTTCCAGATGGCCCTCCGATAGGCGACGAGGCTGAGGGATCCGGGGATGAGAGGGCTGAGGATGACAATGAGAGTTCTAATGACAGTGATGGTCAAGTTGATACTTCTAGTGCCTCGACTTATGTATCGTCAGTTAAGGATTGTGATATCTTAATCTGGAGGCATCTCTTTTGTATACAATCCAATATAAGTATTAGGGTTCCAACTGAAGGTGAAAGAATCTTCCAGGGGGCGAGGGAGATATTGTTGTTTACGAGCAGATGTTAAGGGTAGGTGTTAGGTTTCTTATACACCCTGCAATAGTTGACATACTATATGCCCTTGGGGTTGCTCCTTCTCAACTTCCTCCCAACTCGTGGATTACTATCATCGACTATATCTCGCTTTGGAAGAATACATTTACCTAGAACCCTCAGCCGATTTATTCATATCCTGTTACAATATCACATCATCGTCCAAGCAACCTGGGTATTTTCATCTGGGGCAAGGAAGTCCGATAAAAAACTTCTTCATGTGGCACAAACTTCCAATTATGATTGGAAGAATAGGTTTTTCTTTATCTCTGGGGACTGGTAATTCCCCGCTGAGGGCGAGCTTGTGGGAGTTAGTCTGAGGGTCCCAAGGGTATGGTCCAACCCTTCAATGAAAGCGCGATTAGATCCCGAACTTAGCTTGGAGGAGAGGGTCATTGTTGACTACCTGAGGGAGTGAGGAAAAGAGGGTGAACTTGCTAAATTTGAAGATTTTATGACCACTTGCTTCCTCAAAGAAGATGGTCTGAGGGTCGGCCCCCTGACAGAATTATCTGAGTGATTTTTGGCTCAATTTTTTATTTTTGTCAAGTGTTTCATTTGTCTCTGTATCTTCGTGATATATCGTCTCCTCTTCAGGTCGTCCTGCAAATATATTTGATCATCTCTGGGTGATGACTGCTCCAAGTTTAATGTCTAGCTTGGGAAAGAAAAAAGGTAAAGAGCCTCAGTAGACTCCGAGAAAGACAGGCCATGGGGCCGACACATGTTGAGCGGACTGTCGATAGTAATAAAAGAAAGGAGCCAGAAGTTCCTATTAACCCTCGATCGGATTCTAGGACGAGGGCGTGGGTGGAGTCCCCTCAGACACACACCGAGGGGACTAGTTCCTCCTCCTTTATGGGTGCCTTCTGGGCTCAAAATCTGACATTTTTGAAGGCTGAACCTTTTTCCCTCATAGCCCATCTGAGGGAAGCAAAAGCTTCGATATTTTTTCCTCCTTTGGCCGCGGATTATGAATTTTTATCAAAGATGCCCCCGTCCAAGGTCTTCGACTACTATCTACATATACTGGCTCAGGTACTCTTAACTGCATTTCTTTAGTCAGATTTTTACAAACTGTTCCTTCGGTCTCTTAATATGTTCTTGTCTCTGTGCAGACGGTCTGCGCCTGTATCTCGGCCACCAAGTGGATGGCCAAAAATCAATAAAAAATTTATGAGGCCGAGAGAGCCATTCAACATGAGGTCGACTTGCAGACTGAATTAGAGACTGTCAGGGCTGAGCTGGAAACTACAAGGGTTGGGCATGCCAAGGTTTTAGATGAGCTGATAAAGCAGCACGATGCCTCCTTGAAGGTGAAGGACGACCTTATTAAAGAGAAGGAAGAGGCCTTGACCAACCAAGGGGTCCAATTCAAGGCTGTACTTGTTGAGGCAGTGATAAAGGTCGAGGTCGATGCAATGGAGGCCTACAAGCTTTTGGATGAGTTTCAAGGATTTGGTATTGAGTACTTGGAGAGGGGGATCAAGAAGGCCTGTCGGTTGGTCGTCCTTAAGTTTGCTGATGCTGTATCGTTCGCCTGCCCCTCTCTGGAAGCAGTTCAGTTGGACCTTATTGCTGAGGCTTTAGCCCATGTGGAGTCCCAAGTGCACATCTAAGGTTTCGGCATATCTGACGATCGGCCTATTTTGGTCGTCGAAGAGAATCCTATTGATGTTCAAGCCCTTCCCTCTGATGTCTCTCAATAGGGTGGCTGACTGTATCCAATACCCTCTTCATGTAACAAATATTTTTGAATTTTATTTTTGTTGAACAAGCATTTGTAACACGTTTTTCATAGTATAATGCCCCTTCATGTCTTCTGTGCATGCCACTTGCGTGATTTATTTTAACTCAGGATATTTTGAATTAACCATCACATTAACCCCTCCTCGTCTTCCTTGAGGGTGAATGGGGGGTCGTCCCCACCATTTTACCTCATCATAGCTGAGGGTGGTTATCCTAACTAAATGATGTTTTAAATTTTAAGTCCCCCCTCGTCTATGATGAGGGTGAATGGGGGGTTGTCCATACCATTTGCCCTCATCATAGCCGAGGGTGGTTATCACCAACTAAGTGATGTTTTCAATTTCAAGTCCCCCCTCATCTTTCTTGAGGGTGAATGGGGGGTCGTCCCCACCATTTTTCCTCATCATAGCAGAGGGTGGTTATCACCAACTAAGTGATGTTTTAAGTTTCAAGTCCCCCCTCGTCTTTCTTGAGGGTGAATGCGGGGTCGTCCCCACCATTTTCCCTCATCATAGCCGAGGGTGGTTATCACAAATTAAGTGATGTTTTAAATTCCCTCCTCGTCTTACTTGAGGGTGAATGGGGGGTCGTCCCCACCATTTATCCTCATCATAGCCGAGGGTGGTTATCACCAACTAAATGATGTTTTAAATTTTAAGCCCCCCCTCATCTTTCTTGAGGGCGAATGGGGGGTCGTCCCCACCATTTCCCCCTCATCATAGCCGAGGGTGGTTATCACCAACTAAGTGATGTTTTAAATTCCCCCTTCGTCTTTCTTGAGGGTGAATGGGGGGTCGTCTCCACCATTTACCCTCTTTATAGCCAAGGGTGGTTATCACCAACTAAATGATATTTTAAATTTTAAGTCCCCCCTCATCTCTCTTGAAGGTGAATGGGGGGTCGTCCCCACCATTTACCATCATCATAGCCAAGGGTGGTTTAACGAGGATAACCCCAATCATAATAGAATTAACAAATACAAGATGGGGGGACAATATGACATTCTCATTAACATTTCAAGTGTTCTGTTAGAGAAACACATTCATTACAACTGTGTTCCGATAGGACATTACATTATTGATAGTATTTATTCAAATGATCTACATTCCAGAGGTTTGAAAAGGGTTCCCCCTCAAGGTTCTCTAGTCTGTAGGTTCCAGGGGCTCGTAGGGTCGGCTTGGCCGATGTTATCCCCCGTCGCCTCTTTGAGGTGGATGGAGGGTTCTGCTGCGGCAGGCCTGTGTCTAAGGTTTCAGAGAACTTTTTGAATGAGTTTTAGGAACCCAAAATATAATGTTTTGTCTAAAATAAAACTACTGCTCCCTACTCCTATTTGAAGGAGGTTTTCCAAAAGTGAGATTATGATGAAACACATTGAAGAAAATCTTTAAAAAATTGCAAACTCATTCGAAGGATTATGGACCTCATTGAAATGAAGTATAATCTCGTTTGAACCAGTATCCAACGAGATATCAAACGAGATTCCAACGATTGCCAATGTTGGTCGGTTTAAATTTTTTGGAACCTGTTTTAATGGAGTACCATATCTCGTTCGAACGACATACCCAATTTTGTTTTAACGAAGTAGATAAAAAAATCTTCTAAAAAATATTAAAAGGGATAGAATAATTTTAAAATATTTTTTTTATAATTACTTAAAATGCAAATATAAAATCTCTAAGGATCAAAGTAGATATGCATTCATACCTAAGGGATCCTCGAAACATGAAGATGAAAATGAGCATGAAACATCACGATGATGTAGATCTTCTAACTTTGTTGCCATGGGATCAATAAAACACGTCATAGGCTTGAAAGGTTAACACAATCAATTCCTAACCTATGACTCAAACAGTTTTGTTCAAACACGGAATAAAGCCAAAATACATAAAAATTGACTTTTTTTGAAAAGTTTTCCTTTCAATTCCCATTAGCGGCTAGTGATTGAATATTTCTAACTAATGAATAACATTACCACGCCCGATCAACCATATAATTTTACTAGTAATGTGTTGGCCAACATTTTCATGATGGTTGAGAGTCATTGGGCTACAAAACCAAATAGAAGTGCAGGAGGTATGTCAATCGGGATCCGTGCATGCTGGTTTTTCCCATAACTACATTTTGATGTATACCACATGATTATAATAGAGGAAGGGTTTAATCAGGACTGTAAGACTTTCAAGTTGATCATCGATGATGAATGAAAACGTGAGTTTTTCTAACTCAATACTCTGATACCACTTGTTGAAAAGGATGGGACCCCCAAATTTTAGTTTTTACACAAAAAGTAATTTCCTTTTAAGGATGAAGAACCGAGATGGTTCAATTAAACACACACACACACCAAATATTAATTTCTTTCAAATTAAAATTAAAAAAACTCAAAGTGAAATTAAATTAGACAACAATTACATTTTCACCTAAATCAATTTAACCCAAGTCCTAGAAATTTGCCTAAGTCATATTTTCTTTATTACCAAAATAGGCTAAACCAAATTTTATCCAATAAAAATTAATGACTTGGAATTAAATTAAAATATACCCAAATTAATTTTGCACCAAATTAAACAAGTAGTGATTTAAACCAAATTTTATCTTTTTACCTAAGCATGCGTTCTAGGTGAATTTTGCAAAAGATAAAATAAACAAACCACTACGCCGCGATGTATGAGGAAAATCCCACAATGGTAAAAAACCTCGGATGACCCCAGCCTCAAATCCACTAAGTACGGAATTTACAATTACAAGCAACAAGACTTACAACATTTGACTCGACTCCTTCAAGCCCCGATGCGTCTTCTTGTAACTACCTCTGCCTAGCGAATAACCACAAAAATCCACCGCGGTCTCGGAATCCACCGATCAGACTTTTTCTGGTCACCGTCACCCGAACAAGGAGCCTTTCTCCAAGTGAGTATGTTGGTTAAGGGTGAAAAGTAGCTCTTATAAAATGCTAATCGTTTTTTTCTGTTCACCACCTCAATAAAAAAACCTAAACTTATAACTACACTCAAGGGATGAGTATAGAGGCCAAGTCCGGGAATCGAAAATATCCACTGAGACGAGTTGCTAGAATTTATAGGATTTAATACTTCTCAATAAAAGTGTAAAAGATAAATTACAAACTAAAAAGGAAAAAGATGCATAAAAGAGAAGTATTAATCTAGGCGAGTGTATTGAAACTAGATTAACAAATCGGTAAAAACTATAGGTTGCGTAGAATATACCTCATCCGAGTTAATTCGTATAAAATGGATACATGGGTCGACGAGTTATTACGGATGGGTCTCGTTTCGACAGTTAATTGAATCAAGGGTTGTCACGCCCTTAAATCCTCATAAAAGCCTAATAAGATTTTGGCATCAACAAATACCCTGAAAATTGCGCACGCAAGGTCATAAGCACGGGACATACATGATATGCCCCGAAAAATCTCCTAGGCACAATAAGTAGGACAACACACCCGAAATAGACCCGTAAACACCATCACCAAAGCAAAGCAACGCATCAATCCGAGTGAGTTCCATTCAACACAACCTAATTTAAATTAGCTAGAAAGCATGGTAAAAATGCGAAAAATAAACACGGTAAATCTACACTAGAAAGCAAGGAAAGAAAGCATGTGAATCTAATTAACAAAGCATGTAAATTAATATAGAAAGCAAGAATAAAGGAAATTCAAGCTATATTAATGGAGAGGGAAGACAAAAGTACAATCTTACAAACCCAAATGTTGTCACACCATATGAGGAAGAAGAAAAGAGATCTCAACTCCCAAACCCTAAGTTAAACTAACCTAAAATCTATTCTAAAACTTTATATATGATATTTACATAAAATTTGGTTTATATAGTAAGTGGAAATAAAAGAGAAAAGAAAAAGAAAAGCCAAAATATCAGCTGGAAACAGGGGATCGATCGATCGACCCATTTTGGTTGATCGATCGATGGCAAAATATCAAGCCCACTGTGTGAGATCGATGGTAAAATGTGAAGGATTGATCGATCGATGGGTCTTGATCGATCAATCGATCAAGCAGGTGCTAGCCCACTGCATTCCTTTTCCTCCTCTTTTCTCCTCTTCTGGTTTTATTATTTTTCTCTTTCGCCAAAAGTGTTGTAACTTATTCGTTAGGGATCCAAATCATGCACCGTCCACATCCACACGAAACTTGCAAGGAGGGCTACAACTTGTGTGAAGATGATGGGCCAGGTGCCCAAAATGTGAATTGACTAAATTGCACTTGAACGTGCAATTGAGTACGAAACTTGAGCGAAATGCGTTCGAACTCCATACTTAGTACCTAAATACCTATAAAAGCCCAATTATACCTCATATAGCATCTTAACAATATAAATCGAGGTTGTCTGCTTAACGATCTTAAATATCGAGATTAAGGCACCTGAGGGGGCAAAAATGCGTCGATTCGAGGGATGAAATACGCAATATTTGCGTCGTATCACACCCCCTAACTTATACATTGCTAGTCCCTAACAATGAAATAGGATACAACTAGAACTACCAGCTGACTAAAAATAGGATAAGTACAAAATTATTGTATAGAAGCAAAAGGCCACTTTCACGGGCGATTCGATTGCATTTAGCATATGCAATAAGCCGTTAAACCCCTAGGTTATCGTAGTGGACGAGTGTCGTCTCGTGAGGGTTTTCAGGGATGAAACCCACAAACATCATATGGTTGCCTCAAAATATGCCCAAACCAACATGCGATAAGTCCAACAATAGCGAACAAGATTTCATACGCATTATTAGCAAATTGAACGGATTCAAACAAAAGCCCGAATCATTAACATTATAGAATGCACCTCATAGAATTGAAACCTTAAAATGTGGGAGGGGGAGCGAGCACATGCAAAGTATGATTTGGCGAAAACTTATATAAACCAGATAAACGATAAAGCAAGCATACATTCAATCCTCACGGGCATTACAATCGTTTAGTGAATTCACTCAAAATAGGGAGCTAACACACGGAACATACGGGCATAAAGAGTAAATAGAAATGGAAACTAGGCCACACTCATGTCACAAATGAAGAACGCTATATATAAAATGAAAAACTATAATCTCAATGAAAGACACCGCTTATTAAAGGAGGCGAAATGCATTTTCATAGATTATCAAAACTATTTCAACTTTTTAATTAAATTCACCCTAAGATCACATATGACTTGTAATAGGATTGTAATGTAGGCTAGGCTAGGGTACAAAATGAAGGGAATGTATGTACGGATTCAAAGTGTTCGGAATGAAAACTCGGGATAATGGAAAATAGTGCGGACAATATCAAAATTTGAAAATAAGTTCCAAAAAAGGCATTAGATATAACAATGGGAGAGCAATCAAAGCTTATTGAACTATATACATAACATTTACAACTTTTTTTTTCTTTTTTTCTTTTTCTTTTTCTCATGTTTGCTTTTGTTTTCTTTTGCTTTCTACTTTCTCTTTTTTCATCTCTTTTTCACTTCTCTCTTCTTTACTTATCACACTCTCATATGCCTAAATTGCAACTGACATCACAATAAAAACATTCAATCCCAAGTAACATTCCAAACAAAGGCATGGAAAGTGTATATATGGGATAAAACTCCAATTTAGAGTTGGTATGGGATTTTAGGTTATGAAACGAAAGGCTAATATTTAGTCTCAACGGGGTTAATGAGGGTAAACATATAAGGTGAGGTCAAGGTTAATATGGGTGACATAACAAAGATGGCCTATGATCATTTCAAAAATTTACGCAATTCTCGAGTCAAAACAAACTTTGAAAATCATGCTCAAGTAACACATTTCAAGTATGGACTCAATTACTCAACGATCAAATGAAAAAATAGTGAGATTACCAACTAATTCAACGTTTTCAATGAGAAAATAATGGTGTATACACTCAGAAACGACGAAAGGTACAAAGCTTACTCGGTTTAAGTATATACAATGCAACAAAAGATTACCGAGTTATAAAAATCTTAAACCAAATCAATAGAACAATGAAAGTGCGTGTGCTCATGGAATTAAAGTTTAATTCATGAAGTTATTCATAATATCAACGATTTGAGACTAAAGTCTAATAACTTCTATAATCGAGAACATGCATAATTGGGTTGTCTATTGGATCGGGCAATTATTAAAATTTATCATCGAAAACAAAGGCAAAACGCCCAATAAAGGAGAAAAAAAGAAAGAAAATCTTTTTGAATTTTTTTAAGAAAAGCATACTAAGTAACTAAAATGTGAGAAAAAACATGTACTAAATAAAGAAATGGATAGAATATCCCACACCCCCTCACTTAAAACTTGGCATTTTCCTCAATGTGAATTAAGAACCAAGTTAAAGAGAGGAAAATAGCGATATTACCCAAAATTGGAGCGATCCCCATAAGAACAAGTCCAAAGAATCTACAAAACAAGTCAGTACCGAGCATAGCAAAAACAAATAACAAAAAGTTAACTAATTACACTAGACTAAATTAAAAAGGAAAGAAAAAATAAAGAAAGAAAGAATAAAAAGCTGACTATATACAACCTAGTATTTAGGCTTCACACTAGCTATACACTAGAAGTCTAAATAGTTGAGGGTCCATTGAGAAAATGATTTGACTTTGGAGGATAACCCATGTACCCTGACTTTCAAGCATGCCTTCCGAAAATATGAATTCCGTTTGAAAAACGGAAGGCATGTGTAAGGCAAAAGAAATGAACCATCGCCAATTAAATTTTCTGGAGGGACGATGGGGGATATGGATTGAACGGGTGACAAAAATATGTGGGTACTGAGAAAAGCCGAATATACTCCCAGTGATTTTGAAATTAGAATGGGAGGGGGCGCACACTAAGGCAAAGATGCGATTGTGGAGGGCGACTCGAGCAAGTACTCCTCATTGGCAAAAAGTTTTAAAACATTAAAGTTTGATACCGAATCATTAGGTACTTGTGACGGTGTGATAATAGAGAACGAAAATGGGGATGAAAGAAATTCAAACTCATGAGATGAATCATCATCGCATGAAGATTGAGTTTCGAAGGAAATAATATCATTTTCAATGAAATGTTCTTCTTTGGGAGCCAAAGAAGAAATCATTTCATTGCAAATAGATATTACGTCATTTTCATCCTAATTTTAAATATCTATTATGCAATGGGCAAAGTCAAGAATTGTTTGTTCCAAAGTAGGCACAAAGTCCTCATTTGGTTCAAAACATTCTTCGACTTCGAAAGTCTCAGAAGAAAAATCGTCGTCGGACTCAAATAATAAATCCAAGTCGTGTTCCCACAAACGATTTTCTTCCCGATAACGATTTTCAAATTTTTCATTTTCATACATATGCAATCCCTCACCGAGTGTCATAGGTCGAGGTACGGATACATGAAAATGGAAACTTTGAAAATTACCATCAGACTTAAACGAAAACTCATTATTATAGAAATTTTGAAAACTATTGCAATTCATTTCAAATTCCTATTATAAGGAGGTAAAGGCCCAAAATCATTATCATCATCATCAAAATTCCAATAACCCAAGTTTTGACTTTCGTTATACTCGCCCAAAGTCATATTTGAATTTAAAATTCTTCGGTATTCTAAACATTGACCAAAAGTCAACGGATTACGGGAATTTTGAGAATTATAACAATGATTAGCGAAAGAATAAAAATAAGACATGCTTAGCACAAAAATGACTCGAAAAGGTGAATTTCACAAACTTAGTGCGTGCGGGAAAAATTCGAGTGTTTCTAAGTGCTCAAATGTGGAAGTCCTACAAAAATATTAGCAAATAATACAAACAGAAAGAAAATACTACTAAATACTAAATCAAATAAAGTCTAAAACAAACAAGTCCCCGACAACGACGCCATTTTGGTTAAGGGTGAAAAGT
This sequence comes from Sambucus nigra, assembly GCA_949130495.1. Taxonomy (NCBI): domain Eukaryota; kingdom Viridiplantae; phylum Streptophyta; class Magnoliopsida; order Dipsacales; family Adoxaceae; genus Sambucus; species Sambucus nigra. Next base: position 70,180,083 of record OX422207.1, read on the forward strand.
AACACGTGTGAAACGCTAATCGTTATTTTCTGTTCACCACCTCAATACAAAAACCTAAACTTATGACTACACTCAACGGGTGAGTATAGAGGCCAAGTTCGGGTAGCGAAAATATCCACTGAGACGAGTTGCTAGAATTTATAGGATTTAATACTTCTCAATAAAAGTGTGAAAGATAAATTACAAACTAAAAAGGAAAAAGATGCATAAAAGGGAAATATTAATCTAGGCGAGTGTATTGAAACTAGATTAAGAAAGCGATAAAAACTATAAGTTGCGTCGAATATCCCTCACCCGAGCTAATTCATATAAAATGGATACATAGGTCGACGAGTTATTATGGATACGTCTCGTTTCTACAATTAATTGAATCAAGGGTTGTCACACCCCTAAATCCTTATAAAAGCCTAATAAGATTTTGGCGTCAACAAATACCCCAAAAATTGCGCACGCAAGGTCGTAAGCACGGGACATACATGATATACCCCGTCAAATCTTCAAGGTGTAATAACTAGGACAACACTCCCGAAATAGACTCGTAAACACCATCAGCAAAGCAATGCATCAACCCGAGTGAGTTCCATTCAAACACAACCTAATTTAAATTAGCTAAAAAGCATGGTAAAAACGCGGTAAATAAACGCGATAAATCTACACTAGAAAGGAAGGAAATAAAGCATGTGAATCTAATTAACAAAGCATGTAAATTAATCTAAAAATCAAGAATAAAGGAAATGGGAGCTATATTAATGGAGAGGGAAGATAAATGTACAATCTTACAAACCCAAATGTTGTCACACCATGTGAGGAAGAAGAAAAGAGCTCTCAACTCCCAAACCCTAAGCTAAACTAACCTAAAATCTATTCTAAAACTTTATATATGATATTTACACAAAATTTGGTTTATATAGTAAGTGGAAATAAAATTGAAAAGGAAAGAGAAAAAAAATAAAAAAAAGCCAAACTATCAGCTGGAAACAAGGGATCGATCGATCGACCTATTTTGGTCGATCGATCGATGGAAAATTATCAAGCCCACTGTCTCAGCTCGATGGAAAAATGTGAAGGATCGATCGATCGATGGGTCTTAATCGATCGATCAATCAGGTGCCAGCCCACTGCATTCATTTTCGTCCTCTTTTCTCCTCTTTTGGTTTCATTATTTTTCTCTTCCGCCAAAAGTGTCGTAACTTCTTTGTTAGGGATCCGAATCGTGCACTGTTTACGGCCATGCAAAGCTTGCGAGGATAGCTACAACTTCCGTGAAGATGATGCCCAAAATGTGAATTGACTAAATTGCCCTTGAACGTGTGATTGCGTATAGAACTTGAGCGGAATGCGTCCGAACTCTATACTTAGTACCTAAATTCCTACAAAAATTCAATTATACCTTATATATCATGTTAATAATATAAACCGAGGTCTTTTGGTTAATGGGGTTAAATATAGAGATTAAGGCACCCGAGGGGGCTAAAATGCATCGATTCGAGGGATGAAATACACAATATTTGCGTCGTATCATATGTCACAGCAAACAAGCTTCTTGTTTGTGGGTTGTACAAGCAAACCCAAACTCTCTTTTACGGTAGAGATGAATCCGGTGCTAAAACAAACTCTCCAAGTAAGATGTATATATAGAGAGATAGAAACTTTGATTAAAAGATTGTTTGTTGGGTGTAAACTTGGTTTTGATCTTTGAATAAATCAATTTGAATAACAAAAGGCAAGGGAACTTTTTATGAAAGAATTAAGCACCCAAAACCTCTCTTGGAGATGGAAAAAGTTCTTAGAAAAATTCTAGTCCCAAAGTCATTATATTATGTGCAAGAGTAGTGGGACAAAATAGTGGAAAAGTGCCAAAAAACTGCCAAAAACTCTTCCAGCAGAAATCTCGTTCGAACGACATTTTCATTCGAAGGACATTTCATTCGAACGAACTATCTAACGAAGTTCCAGTGGAAAGTCATTGACAAACCTCGTTTGAATGACATTCTCGTTCGAACGAAAAACTCGTTCGAACGACAATATTGAATGAAAAAACAGAAAGCTTAAAAATTCGATTTTAGCCCAGAAACTTTATTTTAAAGTTTTAAATAAACCTTCTGAAAATAAACCTTAGTTTAAAATAAAAGTACACCCATATAAAATTATTCCTAGCCTCCCTATATTTATATAGAAATGCATTCATACATTTTGGAGACTATGGAATGTGATGTTGATAACGTTAAAACATAGCACTTGAAACTCGGCAATGATGAACCTTTATAAGTCTTGGCCGCTACGTCTTCAACTCTAGTATGTCATAGGCTTGAAGGATGGTCAAGTATTCTATCCTATGACTCAAATGTTTTTGTCCGAAATTGATCCAGAACAATAAGGGACTCAATTGAAAATTTGTATCCTTACAATGAAGATGCGTGGAAACAATTTTATGTGCATAATTTGAGGTGTCGAGCAATATGCAATGAACCGTACTATCTTTACCACGAGTTCAGAGGTCTAGTCTCTGACTTTGATTGCAACTAGGATTTTGCATCATGAAGTGTAGACATGAAACTATGGGTCATTTGGATTTTCAATATTTTATCACAATTTTATATGTTAATTAATATTCTTTCATGTAACCTTATCATGATATAGATCTAAGTATCTGATGTGTCAAGCGTTAATTAATATATTTACTATTTCATTTAATAAAGTCAAATTGGCATACAAATAAAACTAACTGCACAACATTATTAATACAAATTACGTAATGGAAAATATAATTTCAAAATAAAACCCCGCCAACTTTTGAGCCATCAATTTTTGGTTCTTAGTTGGGGATAATTTCCTAAATTTCACCGCACGTAACAATTAGGAGTGGCTCGAAAGATGGAGTGATAAGCGCCCATTGTCCTTGTCACAACCAATAAAAAATATACAACAACAAACTGGCCTTGAACCTGTCTCTAAAAACACTTTTGCTAGCTAAAACACATATGAATCCTAATTGATCCCCAAGTTGTAGTTTAGACCCACCAACATTCTATGTGGGTGTTCAATCTAGTAATAAAGTAAAAACCTGATTATACAATCAAATATACATGAGTATTATACAAAATAATAAAAAGACAATGCAAAGTACCATAAAATGGCAATAAGACTCATCACTTTAGGGAATACAATTGATTCCGATATGTTGATAATATCTTGAATCTTTGTGGGTACACCTCATCAAATTCCCCATTACGTGTTGTACACAGCTAGGATGTTTGTTCGAGCACATCTTTCATTGCGATTGAAATGATTTTTTGGTTTCGGGTTTCAAGGCACAATTCTAGGTATATACTGGCATATACTGATAATTAATATTGCAAAAAAATTGATTCGACAGGTCTTGTTATGATAGCAACCTAGAAATATAGAATCACTATGATTTTATAGAATATACTCTGCGTTAACATCAACTTTGCAGCCAGATTTGACGGGACAATATAAATATAAAAACCCAGGTGCATGCATAATTACGTGACTGTATATTATAGGAAAATTAGGGGATACAAATTTCGCAGGACAAATTATATGCACTAACAATTATCAAGCGTGAAATCTCTTTGCAGGGAAATCCCCGTGCCCTTTATACGAAGCCATTCTGGGTTAGATATAGTGTCTTCCTCAACGCCGAGCTCAATTATATTTAGCTTCTCAATGACTATGGGTTAATTTGATTGCGTGAATTATTTAATTTTATAAATTAATTAATTTAAAATAAATAAATTGTTAATGTATTAATTTTAAATGAGTTTAAATCGAATTTGTGGTGTGTTTGAAAAAGAATATGAAGTTATTTACTTTTGATATGTGTGTGTAGAGAGAGAGTATTTTATGGGAGTGGTGCATTTAAATTCATGGTGTAGTTATAAATTGTGCAGTTTCAAGCTTTTGGTGAAATTAACTAATTTAAGTATTTTTGAATCAACATGAATTGATTCATTTTTAAATTTGTTCAATCTTATAACCAAACACTAATTTATAATTTTGGGGACAACCAAACACGTCCCATAAGTATGAGGCCGTCAGTATTTGATAACATATTTTTATTTCTTTGCTCGCGTGAAACATTACGCCAACCTTCACCAAATACACCGACCCAAAATTTATCAAACAAATTATTCATTACACGACCTGGTATTCCAACCTATAAAATAAATAGGTTATGCTTAAATGAAATTGGAATGTAGTAGTGTTGCACATATATCATATGTACGTAAAAAAGTTGTTTGTCCAGGGTCGCCTGATGACATCAAATTATACCAAGGTACTCCAAAGTTGCCTTTGATCCAACCACTTGAAAATCAAACAAGAATCACTTGGATTGTTCATTACTAGTGTCTGTCAACGTTCTACATGATCGTTGTTCCAGAAATTTGGTACTTATTATGTGGCGCAACTCCTCAGATAGTGACTTGATAAAATCTAGGGAATATGTGTGATAATTCATTCCATAAATTTATGTCGTCAACTATATGTGAGTATATTTTTACCATGGTGGTTATAATTGTTTATCTACTAGTGCTCAACATTTATAGACATTCTTACTACTCTATATACATGTGAACGTTAATAAAGCCTAAAATAGCCAACTAAATCAACTATTAGATAATCACAAAAATAAACGCACAATTAGTTTATTAAGTTATGGAAGAACACACGATTACAACAAATAAAGTAATGAAATACAAAAAAAAAAAAAAAAAAAACAGGAAAAAACATCAATCCATTTTTATAGACGCCATGACACATGTATATGGTACTTTTAAATTCATTAAACAAGTAGGAGGGCCATCCACGAATGTCCCCATAACTAGGGGCTTGCTCACACAACCATTCCAATGCTTCCTCATTTGTTGAAACTAGCTTGAAGTTTGATGCATCCCAACCCAACCACATCCTCCAATGGTTATAGGGTTGTTATACAAATGCTGTTTACGCTTTAAGACATACCAACGATGTTGAAAATATTGAAAATGTCTAAAAAGGCGAAAAGACCCCTTGTTATTCATCCAACGTCAAAAAATAATATGTATACCGTTGGGCCGAACCATGTTTGTTTCCTTGTCATACATTGCATTTGTCAGTTCCAACACGAAGTAATAATCCTCCACAATTGACCATGGGGGTACATTATTGTTATTAATTGATACATTCAAAAGAAAGTTAAATAAATGTGCGAGTAACCTTTAATAAAACACTAAATTTATAGACTTTAATTCAACACGACATCTTTTCACGGTGATGATGTGTCTTCAGCTACTCATGGCTTGCAGAAATATTAATGGCCCTAGAGGGTAGGATGTGTGGTCTTGTCAAAATAAACTTAAACATGTCTTGTCTTGTTAAAATATTATCACTCACTTGTCTAAAAATTTAATTACCCCCGACTGACATATTTTGTCTTATCCTATACATAGTAAATACCACCAAATGTTACTATTCTTCCCACGGAGGAAACTGTTTACGTTTTAGATAACCATTACAGGGTAATTACATGTTTATGCAAAAAACTAGACTAGGCATAATTAATTGATCACAGATAAATAAGTGAAAGTAAATAAGACAAAGAGATTTTTAAAATGGTTCGGCTCAATGAAAAAGTCTACGTCCACCGTTATGTATTGCTTGACTGCCTTGATTTATTTTTTGGTCCCCCTAGAAGGAGGGTATAACAATGTATTTATAACCCAAGAGGGGTGCCAAGAGTCGTCATATGAAAGGATAGAATGCCATCATTTGTTAGGCATTTATATTAATATATAATGAGAATTAAACATAAGAACGCTGATGCTTCATTGGCCATACTGATTGGAGTTTCGACTGTTGGTCGGTCTTCTCAATCGGTTGGTATCCCCTGTTGATCGAACTCCGATGTTGGTTTACCTTCTTTGTTGGTCGGACTTCTCTGTTGGTTGGGGGTTTGTATCATGATGACTTGGGCTTGTGCCACTTTGGATGACACGTGTTAGCTTGTAATTGGTCCACGTAAAGTGGTGAATTTCGGTATCAACAGAAGCTCCCAATGTTTCATACTTGGAGTTGATGTGAAAGTGTGGAACAATATGCTTTAACAGTAGTTCGGGTTACTTGATCAGCTGCATACTTTCCAGACTTGTGAAATTTATCCATCTAATGGACAATTCTGAGCGCGAATGGCAGTTTTGTATATATTTCAAATTTTAGCGAGCATTTCTGGGGTATCTTCGTCTTTTCTCTTGTTAGCCACCATAAGCTCAATCGTCGTTCTCTTTAATCATTATTTTTCCTAATTTCCGAGGCGACTTATAAATGGGCGGTAAAACTTTGATCATCTTATATCTTCCATTTATGATTCTGCTGCTGTGTTCTTTGAACTTTCGTGCAATCATTTTCTTTTTTATCTTCAGTTCTTGCTGAATCCTTAAACTCTTGTAAGAACTTTTCTCTCTTCTTCTTTGCTTCTTCATCGTGATTTATTATATTGAGTCTTTTGATAAGTTCAGGAATGACTTTAACATTCCATCTTGGGTTGTACTGGAACATCACATTTTTTCTTCCAATTTTTTCTCTCTTGTTGAGGGTCATTGGTTCCCTTCCATCTTTATTGTTGAGTGTGGGTTCACATTTCCTCCCAATCCCCTGTATCTGGAGTTTTGTCAGTATTTTGATGGTGTACCTGCTAGAGTAGCTCCTAACACATGGAGGGTAGTGAATGGAGTATATAGGTTAAATCAAATTCATGGAATCCATCTATGGATTCCAAAAATAATGTTTTGTTATCAATGGATAATTAGTGACACCACTTTTTATTTAAAAACTTGGACAGTTAGTATGGCTTTAGTAGTTAACCTCCCTGATTCCAATAGGGATTATTTTGATCACGGGGTAGTTGTAAAAAATTGAAAACATGCTCCTTTAAATGGAGGTGCTAAATATTAAGGACCTAGATGTTCTCTTTTTGGCAACTGGGTAGGTTGTTCTGCGTTAAATAATTTTTTTCTCTACTTATATTTGATAAAATGCTATACAGATTGTTGCTTTGTAAATTTGACTTCAGTTGACTGGAAGAGAAAGTCCCCCAAAGGGAGCGAAGTAAACTTAAAAGAATTGAAGTTTATTTGGGGACTTCATAAGACGGTTACCAAGGAGCACGTTAGGTCTGCTTCTTATTATCTTCAATACAGAAATACCGCTTCTTCCTTCATTACCAGACCTGTAGCTCCTCCTACTTTGGTGATTGATCTTGATCAGGAAGCTATTATTGATTCAGATACTCCAACTCTGATATCATAAAGAAGAGAAAGTTTCCGTATGTGCTTAGTGGTAGCACTTCTAGCTCCCAAAAACTTGTTGAATGGGTCAAGAAGAAGATAAGGGATGTTATGAAAAACCCCATCCCCCAAAGATGATGAACTTACTTTGATAATACTTAGGAGAGGTCCTGCAAAGAAGCAGGTCGAATGGGTGACCGACCAATAGACCTTGGTCAAATTACCTTCTTCTGATGTTGGTCCTCCAACAGTTATTACTCCTGGTTTGGCCAGGAAGTTGATCAAGTCTGGAATTCTTCTAGACCACAGGGGAGTGATTCCCATCTTCTTGATTCTGTTGTCTTCATATTTTTCATATACTAACTTGATCTTCTTCACTTGCAATTCTTGGTGAATTTCAATAATATGCTAGATAAGGATGATATAATTCGAACTTCTTCTTTAAATGATGTGGAGGAAGCTTTAACTGGATTGAAGAAGTCTTTGCTCGATTCTCAACAAGCCTTGGAGACTGAGAAGAATACTTGGGCAGATAAACTAAAGATTGCTAAAATTGCTCGATATACATTTGAGGGAAATGCCCTTGAAGCTGGGCGCATGGCAAAGGAAGCTAAGTGCAGGGTAGAGGAAGCTAAGCGCAAGGCCAAAATTACTGAGGAGTTTATGACTTCTAAAAGTTCTAAGAGAAAGTCTGTTGTAAAGGAATCCTTTAGTGCTGGTTGGGACAAGGGCTGGAATAAAGTCATTTCTGCTGCCTCTGCTCAAATTGAGTATGCAAAACAAAAATATTTTAGAGATGGTTAGGGTGTTGTTCTCTTGGAGTTAAACACTGTTGAAGGTTCTGAAATTTTTCAGAGACATACTCATGGTTCTCCTACTGTCATAGAGGATAATATTGAAGATGAAATTGGTTCTGGATGGTTTTCTCTAGTGGTTGAATCTGTTTCAGACCAACCTAAAGTTATTGAATCTTCTCTTCCCCAATTGAGAAACCTAAAGTCATTGAGTCTTCTCTTCCTCCAATCGAGCAACTCCCGTCTATAGCCCCTTCTTTCGAGTAGGTTGAGAATGATAGGAAGAAGGTGTAAAGTTGTTTGGCATTTGCCTTTTTTTCTTTTTTATTTATTTTTCTTTACTTTTACTGTACTTGAAATCTTTATTATCAATAAAAGAAACCTTTTGTTCCTTCTTGTCTCTTTTTTAGAATGCATGTTTTTCATTCTTGTTGTTGATCAGTGATAATTTCTCCTTGCTAGTTTATAGCAATGATGGAACAACTTCCTTCCAATAATACCGAGCTACTGAGAAAGTGTAATGCTTTTTTCAAAGCTGGTCATGTAGAATTATCCAAAGAAGAAATCATTAAGTTGTTCGGTGATGATGTATCAATCCAAGGCTAAAGAAGCCTAAAATATTTGAAGTACTTACTTAATAGGGCAATAGCAAATAGTGTTGCATACTATGAGATGATAGAAGAGTTTAAGAATAGTATAAAGAATCCACTGACCTATTACACTAAAGCTACGAACAGAAATATCGAAGATTAAGTGTACGTCGGTGTTTTGATAACTTTGTTTTCGTTTATAATAAAAATGAAGCTTTACTTAAGCTTGAAGTTGAAGAAACTAGAACTCTTGCCAAAATCCTGATGGAGGAGAATGATAATTTGAGGGATGAATTGAATCTTTTGAAGTGTGCCTCTGGAGCTATTATTTCTACTACTGAAGAAGGGAACTCCTTTTTAGAAGCTAAAAATGCAATATTGAGGGAGGAGTTGGAGGCATTAAAAAGTACCAATCCTGTATCCTCTTCCCGAACAAGAAATAAGCCTAGTCGAGGTACTACAGAGGAACCTAGGACTCAAAAAACTTTTGCAAACCAAGATGATCAATTAAAAGCCAAGAATTAAGAAATTAAAGAAATGTCTCAGAAGATTCAAGTTATGACCGAATAACTTTCCACTCAGACTTTTCAGCTGCAAGTTAAAGATAGGGTGTTGAAGAAGCTGCATTCGCGGGTTAACAAATTAACCTTTCAATTCCATAAGCAACCAAGGGAAGTCTAGATGGATGGGTATAATGAAGATCTAGGTAATTTTAATGATAAGCTTCAACAAGCTAAGAAGGAAGCCTACAAATGGGGTTGGATGAATGCTTTGACAGTGATGATAGTGGATTACAACAGTCCAATGTGGGACTGGTATGACCTAGGGTTGCTTGATCTTGATAACCCCCCTTTCAAATTAGATGTCAGCTGGATTCCTATTCACCGTATTCCTCAATGCTTGATTTCAAAGTACTTAGAAGATTACAAGATGCAAGATGAACTAGAGATCGTTCGACCTCCTCATCAGCTTGGTCGTCCTAGTAGTAGCAATACCAGAATGCTTCATAATTTTAACTTCATCATCTCTCCTTACACTTTGGATGATCCTCCAGCTGGCATGGATCCTATCTCTAAGACTGAAGGGAAACACCCTATATAATAAGGCTTTGTATTTTGTTTTAGAAAGCATCCCGAAGGGGCCCCCAATTTTTAATTTCTTAAGAAATTTATTTCCTTTCGATGAAATGGATATGCGGAAGAGTTAGATGATGGTTCAAACAAAATAACAAATTTTAATTTCTTTTTCAAATTAAAATTAAACCAAGTGAAATTAAATTAATCCATTAAAACATTTTCACTTAAACATAATTAACCTAGAATTTGCCTAAGTCATATTTTTCAATTATTCCAACACTAGGCCAAACTAATTTTAACAAATGACTTGAATTAAATTAGCGTTACCCAAATTTAATTTAGCACCAAATTAAATTAAGTGTGACAATTAAAACCAATTTTATCTTGTATTATCCTAAGCATGCGTTCTAAGATATTATGAAAGATAAGAGAGAATCAGTCACACTACGCCGCGATGTAAGTGGAAAACCCCATAACGGGAAATAACCTCGGACGACCCTAGCCTCAAATCCACTAAGTACGAAATTTACATTTACAAGACATATGACTTACTTCCTCAACTCGAACCCTCTCAAGCCTTGATGCGTCTTCTTGTAACCACCTCTTCCTAACGGATAACCACGGAGCTCCACCGCGATCTCGGACTCACCGATCGAACAATAGGTACATCGTCAACCACACATGGTGATTTTTACCATGTGAGAAAGCCGCAACTAAATAATTCTTCTTCTTCTTTATGGGATTTAGAAGAAAACCCAAACTTCTCTTCAAACGAATGTAGAGATAAACCAGTGCCAAAATGCTCCAAGAAAAGTATATGTATATATGAACTTGGAAGAAACAAATACGGGTGTAACTAAGTGTTTAAAGAATTTTTCTTTATAAAATGAACACTCAAACTCATGAACTTTTTCTTGAAAGAATCAAATCTCAAAACTCTCTCTAGGAGTAAGAATATTGTGAAAAAGGTAGTTTAGAAAAAGTTTTTCCCGTACATTATAAGATCTGAGAAAAGTTAGTGGAGAAATAAGTGGGGAAAGTGGGTAAAAACTGCCAAAAAAATTTCCCGCCTGACATCTCGTTCGAACGAGGCTTATAACGAAGTTCCAGTGTGAACTTACTAGAAATCTCGTTGGAAATCTCGTTCGAACAGCCATCTCGTTCGAACGACATTTCGAACGAAGTTTCAGTGGACAATATGGGAACTCGTTGGCAAACTCGTTCGAACGACATCTGGTTCGAACGAAAAACTCGTTTGAACGACATATCGAACAAACTTACAAAAAGTTTAAAAAATTCTATTTTTGCCCAGAAACTTTATATACTTTATTTTAATATTTTAATAGAAATCTTTCTGAAAATAGAACACATTTTTAAAACCTAGCATCCAATAAACTTGTTTCAAGCTCCTATATATATATAAAATGCATTCATACCTTGAGAGCATGGAACCACTGTTGATGACGTAGAAATGAGGCACTTAAACTCGGCATTTTGATGAAGCTTTATACACTTGGCCGCTACATCATCAAACAAACACGTCATAGGCTTGAAGGACGATAAATTAAATCTATCCTATGACTCAAACGTTTTTGTTCGGAATTGAGCCAAAACTATATTAAGACTCAATTGGAGAATTGTGTCCTTATAAATCTCCCCCTTTGGCTATTTCGGGACAAAAACCAAACAAAAATCCTAAAGGGTCGTCAAGCTCTACTAGACTGACAAAGTGTCCCACCCAAAATAAAAAATAATGCTTGACTCAAAAAACCCAGAGGATCAAAATCTTTGCCGGTGAAAGTTACCGCATAGAATATAAATCCTGCACACTTAAGCAACGCATTAAACGCATAGGGAATATTAAAATATTAAATGCAATTAAATAATTACTCGCCCGAAATTAATTCTCCCCTTTATGAACTATGATCAACCTAAGAAGATAGCGACTCCCTCTAAGTTAAATCTCCCGCAAACTAAGATACAATTACAATAGGATAAGATACCATTTCTCCCCCTATCATTCTCCCCCTTTTTGTTCAGGAATAGACAAAGGCTAAACATGCAAATGTGCAAAAGTGATGAGAACATTAAAGGATATGGGCAACAAAAGTACAGCTAATCCAACAAAAATAACGGATACCAACTAGGATGCAAGAAAATGATACCAATAAGATACATAAAGTATTAAGCATGTGATATCAATAAAGAATGCAATAAGATAGATACCAATTATAAATTAAAGCATATATGGACTAGAAGACAAGGCAAAGACTAAATAAAAATATCAAATATATGTATACATAATATATACCTAATAGACTCAAGTACACATATATAGATATAAACACACAAATGACACACACAAAATATAATATGAGTCTTTCACACTCGCAAGGCAACAAAATGTGTCATATGGAAACGGAAGTGTTGGGGTGTGAAATAGCAACAATTAAATTTAGACCCAATCAATTAAAATACGTTCACGGAGTTCTCATTTGATTGCAAACTTTATCACATTTGAATATAACCTCATGCGACAATAAAGATTGAACTCAATGAACAAACATACACAATGCATACAAGCCTAGAGTTTTGATGATTCTACAATCCAAATAGAGTCATGACAATAAAGACCACTAGGATAAATGGACATTGTGCAAACCATTAATATACCATCCAATCTCCATCAAGAAACATATATATTCTTTTTATATTGAATGAATATATCAATTAAACATAGGCCTTGGTAATTATTTTTCTTTTAGTGCCATTTTCTATTTTTCGGCCTTTGGACCACGTATTTCTTTTAGGTCCATTTAAAACGGTGGCTTACAATCGCAAAGGATTATTATTCCTTTCGGAGCCCTTCCCCGTGCACATTTATATATCATTTTTTTATATCTAACAAACTCACGTGCAACGGATTTTGACATGCACTAGTCCTCCTAGGTCACAAATATGTAAATGACAAAATTGGTAGGAGAACACCTCACAAAGCTCAAATATAACATGTGACATTAAAATTTCGAATGAGCTCGTGCATGTGTAAATAGAGGCAAATAAAAATAGAATTCATTTAATCAATACAAAATCCAACTACTCCATATAAACATGGTAAAGAACATTTTAAGGATTGACAATCTAAACCAAAAGTTCTAGCCACATGGGAGCGTAAAAGATAGGATTCAAACACAAGTATATGCCCCATAAAGTGTGTCAAACAAAATACACACAAAATAAAATCTTTTTGAGTTTTTGACATTTTTAACTAAAAGAAATATATACTCAAACGAACACACAAAAATCATTTGTATTTTTCATTAAGCTTAAATGAAACAAATAAAACACAAATGATAAACAAAAATCTTTACGAATTTTTCATTTAATGCAAACAAAAATAAACAAATATAATACAAAAAGATAAACAGGAAATCATTATTCTAGCATGAGATATGTGATAAAGCAATGACTAGAAAATGATTAAATAAGCATACATTTAGCATGATGATATAGCTTGAAGCACAAAAGCTAAAGTATGCAAACACTAACACATTAATCCTTTAGATTTAGCAAGGGAGGAAGCATGTGAAAGTAAATGAGAATCAAACGTCCTATTTTGCAAGGCAACCAAGGCAGATTTCCTGACCCAAATTAATAAAGAATGACTATCTTGGGGTGTAGGAATTCTAACTACCTTGGTTGCTTTACGTTGTGATTTTCTAGGAATTCGTTTAAGATCAAAACAAAATTTTCTAAGATGACATTTTCGACCACAATGAGTACAAGTAAAATTACGTCAAAATTTGGTACCTAAGGAATGATCTCTAAATGCTTTCCTAGGAGATTCTTCTAAAAAGTTGGTTTTGGTTTTGTGAGTTGATTCATTACAAGTATTGAAGCCTAAACCACAAGTGTAATTTTTAATTTGGACCGTTCCTAATATTTTATCTAATTTTTCCGAACGACACTCCAAATCAAATTTGACATTACTAGAGTCTTTTAATTTATTTTCTAATTCTAGGATGTTAGACTCTAATAAAACATTTCTCTCTTCGAACTCGAAAAGCTCATTTTTTAAGGATTCTATTAAACCTCAAAGGCTATCTCTCTCGCCTTCTATATATTCAAGCTTCTCTCAAAGAGTCCTCTCACGTGTCCTAAGGTCTTCTACCAACATACTATCATCAATGACCTTGACACGGTCTTTAAAACTAGCTTCTAACTTCAAATTAGCTCTTTTTAATTTAATTTATTCTTCATATAATTCTTGAAAAGCATTTTGAAATTCACTCACATTAACCTCTTCTTCATTTTCACTCTCTCTTTCTTCATCACTCTCACTATCATAAAAAATAAGGGAATCATAAACTATGTCCTTGTAAGTGTCATGTGTTAAAGTTTCATCAATCGATGAGTTCTCACTATCACTCACATGACTAGCCATAAAACCCACAAATTTGGGCTTAGTGGCGGAATCGGATCCCTCTTCCTTATCACTATCACTAAGAGTCTCATTATATGAAATGGGTCGCTTACCCTCTCTCCTTAGTTTAGTGGGGCACTCAGAAGCACTATGACCATAACCCTCACAACCAAAACACCTATTTGACTCGTCCCTATTTAAATTTTTGTTAGAAGATTTAGGGATCCTTTCGGCTTTGTCATACTTAGAAGTTTCAAATTTCTTAAAATCATTTTTAAATTTATCTTTGTTAAATTTAAGAAATTTTCTAAATTTCTGAGAAAATAAGGCCATGTCTTTCGAGTCACTATCACTCTCGCTCTCTACTACTTGTTTGACCTATTTTCGGGCTTTTAACACAATGCCCTTTTCTATTTTCTTTTCGATTTTAGAGGGAAACATGTCTAGTTCATAGGTTTGTAAATCACCTACGAGCTCTTCTAATTTCATAGAGGCTAAAGTTGGTAAAGAATTTAAAACGGTCACTTTTGGAATAAATCTATCGGGTAGGGACCTTAAAATTTTCTTTACAACTCGGTTGTCGGGTATTTTCTCTCCCAAATTAAAAGATGAATTAACAATATCATAAAGTCTAGCATAAAATTCATCAAAAGTTTCTTTTTCATTCATCTTGATAGTTTCAAATTGAGTGGTGAGGTTTTGGAGTTTTGAAGCTTTAACGACACTTGTACCTTCATGAGTAAGTTATAAAATATCTCAAGTTTCTTTAGCTGTCTCACACGTCATAATGCGTCGGAATTCATCCGATATAACAGCGCTAAACAAAGCATTTAAACCACGAGAATTAAAGTTTAAAAGTTTAAATTCACCCTCACTCCATCTATCGGCCGGTTTGGGAACACGTTCATTTTCTACTAAATGAGTTGGTGGGGACCACCCGTTAATGACAGACAACCAAACTCTCTCGTCGATAGATTTTAGTGTCGATTTCATTCGCGCTTTCCAATACGCGTAGTTAGAACCATCGAAAATAGGAAATTTTGAGAATGGAGAAAATTCCATTTTAGCCAAAAATTATTTAAAGGATCTTAACAAAATAATTTATCGCTTTGGCTCTGATACCAATTTGAAAGCGTCCCGAAGGGGCCCCCAATTTTTAATTTCTTAACAAATTTATTTCCTTTTGATGAAATGGATATGCGGAAGCGTTAGATGACGGTTCAAACAAAATAAAAAAATTTAATTTCTTCTTCAAATTAAAATTAAACCAAGTGAAATTAAATTAATCCATTAAAATATTTTCACTTAAACATAATTAATCCAAGTCCTAGAATTTGCCTAAGTCATATTTTTCAATTATTCCAACACTAGGCCAAACCAATTTTAACAAATGACTTGAATTAAATTAGCATTACCCAAATTTAATTTATCACCAAATTAAATTAAGTGTGACAATTAAAACTAATTTTATCTTGTATTATCCTAAGCATGCGTTCTAAGATATTATGCAAGATAAGAGAGAATCAGTCACACTACGCCGCGATGTACGAGGAAAAACCCACAACGGGAAACAACCTCGGACGGCCCTAGCCTCAAATACACTAAGTATTGAATTTATATTTACAGGACAGATGACTTACTTCCTTAACTCGAACCCTCTCAAGCCTTGACGCGTCTTCTTGTAACCACCTCTTCCTAGCGGATAACCACAGAGCTGCACCGCGATCTTGGACTCACCGATCGGACAATAGGTACACCGTCAACCACATATGGTGCCTTTTACCATGCGAGAAAGCCGCAGCTAAATAATTATTCTTCTTCTTTGAGGGATTTAGAAGAAAACCCAAACTTCTCTTCAAACGAATGTAGAGATAAACTGGTGCCAAAATGCTCCAAGAAAAGTATATGTATCTATGAACTTGTAAGAAACAAATATGGGTGTAACTAAGTGTTTAAAGAATTTTTCTTTATAAAATGAACACTCAAACTCATGAACTTTTTCTTGAAAGAATCAACTCTTAAAACTCTCTCTATGAGTAAGAATATTGTGAAAAGGTTAGTTTAAAAAACGTTGTTCCCGTACATTATAAGATCTAAGAAAAGTTAGTGGAGAAATAAGTGGGGAAAGTGGGTAAAAACTGCCAAAAAAATTTCCCGCCTCACATCTCGTTCGAACGAGGCTTCTAACGAAGTTCCAGTGTGAACTTGTTAGAAATCTCGTTGAAAATCTCGTTCGAACAGCCATCTCGTTCTAACGACATTTCGAACGAAGTTCCAGTGGCCAATATGGGAATTAGTTGGCAAACTCATTCGAATGACATCTTGTTCGAACGAAAAACTCATTCAAACGACATATCGAACGAACTTCCAGAAAGTTTGAAAATTTTTATTTTTTCCCAGAAACTTTATATACTTTATTTTAAAGTTTTAATATAAATCTTTCTGAAAACAAAACACGGTTTTAAAACCTAACACCCAATAAACTTGTTCCAAGCTCCTATATATATAAAATGCATTCATACCTTAGGAGCATGGAACCACTATTGATGACGTAGAAACGAGGTACTTAAACTCGGCATTTTGATGAAGCTTTATATACTTGGCCGCTACGTCTTCAAACAAACACGTCATACGCTTGAAGGATGATCAATTAACTCTATCCTATGACTCAAACGTTTTTGTCCAGAATTGATCCAAAACTATATTAAGACTCAATTGGATAATTATGTCCTTACAGTTTTAGTATCAAGCAAAAATATGTATTCATTCAATTGAATTAATAAAAAGTTTTGAGCAACTTATTTTGTCAATCTTTGACTGTGCATGGATCAACTTTAGTCAATCTTTGTATTTGAATATCTTCTTAGTCTTTGACTGGGAATGGATCAACTTTTAGTCATTCTCTATACATGAATCAATCGATAATTTGTCAACCTCTAATTTTGGATCGATTATTTGTCAATCCTTAGTTTTTCACCGATCATATTAAATCCCGTAGGATTATCCTAAGTATCATACCAATTACCAATGCATCGCCATGGTTCTACTAATGTAACTAAATTTCTAGGTAATTTCCTTAGTTACCTTGGTTCCCAGGCATGAGTGGAACATTTGTCCATCTTTTAGCCCAGTTTAGATAAAAATGATTCATCTGGGTCTTCATAAACCAAGCATTTGGGACTTATAATTTTTCCTTGCATGGTTTTTATGTGTTGAAAACCAACATTGCTGGTGCCTTTGTTGATGCCAACAAATATTGTTGGTGGTTTGTGTTGACAACTAACATTTTTGGTGCCTTTGTTGATGCCGACCAATATTATTGGTGTTTTTCTGACACATCTGCAGTGTAGTGCATAACACTAGTACTTCAAAAATAAAAAAAACAACAATTTTAGGGAAATCATATTCTCATTAATATTGAAATGAATTGAATACAACATGATTACATCATTGATAATATTTCCTCAGGCATTGTGCATTCCAAGGATTCTTGAATTCTTCACCCTCCAAAGTCTCAATTTGATATGTAACTGGTCGGATAACTGATGTAATGTGATACGGCCCATGCCAATTTGATTCAAGTTTGTTTGTATTCTGAATCACCTTCTTCAAAACATAATCACCTTCTTTTAAGTTGCTTGGCTTCACCCTTTTGTTGTAAAAATGTGAAGTCCTTTGTTGATAGGTTTCATTCCTTAGAGCTACATCTTCACGTACCTCTTCCAGCATGTCTAACTCCATCCTTCTCATTAAGTCACTGACTGGGGTATTAAAATTAAGAACTATATAAGTAGGTAAGTCTAGCTCGACAGGAATTATAGCTTCAATACCAAATGCTAACGTATAGGGAGTTTCTCCAGTAGTTGTTTTAGGGGTTGTTAGGTAAGCCCACAAGACAGAATGCAGTTCATTAATCCAATTCCCTTTAGCATTTTCCAGCCTTTTCTTCAACCCATTCAATAAAGTTCTATTTGTTACCTCTGTTTGGCCATTGCTTTGAGGATGGCCAAGAGCAGAGTGGATTTTTTGGACATTGTATTGGGCACAATAACCAATCAATTTGTCGTTGTCAAATTATATGCATCGATAATAAAGGGGTAGGTCAAGACATACATGCCTATGATATTCTTCCAAATAAACCGATAATGCTTTTCATAGGACATATCGATAAAGGGTTCAGCTTCCACCCATTTAGTGAAGTAGTCAACAACTACAACCAAGTACTTGAATCTTCCTCGGGTGGTCGGTAGAGGCCTAACCAAGTCAATTCCCCACATAGCAAAGGGCGAGGGTGAAGTGATCGTTATTAGGAGAGATTTTAGAGTATTGTGTATGCTAGAAAACCTCTGGAACTTATCACACTTTTTGGTAAAAGGTGCACAATCTTCTCGGATAGTTGGCCAGTAGTACCCCTATGTGTTGATTCTTCACAATAAAGTTCTCCCGGCTACACGAGCTCCACATGACCCTTCATGAACTTCCTCAATAAAATGTTTTACTTCAGCCAGATGCACACAGTATTATAGACCAGCAATTAAACCTCTTCTGTACAATACACCGTTGTCTAGCACATATCTCTCAGCTATGTATTTTAACTTCTTAGGTGCAAGTAGGTCGGTTGGTACAATTTCATCTTCAATATAAGATATTATGGGATCCATCCAAGATGGCCCCATGTCAACTGCAATAAAATTAACTATAAGATCTTCATCAATTCCCCTATTAGTAATTAGCTTAATAGTAATAGTTCTCCCCAACTCGGTTCTGGTTACTAAAGCTAATTGAGCACGTGCATCTGCTCGGGCATTTTCTTATCTTAGAATTCTGATCATCTGAACAGCTGGAAAAGTAATGATTATGTTCAGATCTTTATCTAAGAATTTGGAGATTAATTCTCCTTTAGCTTCATATAAGTTCAACACCTGATTTACCACTAGTTGTGAATCACTGTATACCACAATTTACTCAGCAATCAGTGATTTGGCTAGATTTAAACCAACAATCACAGCTTCATACTCTGCCTCATTATTAGAGGCTTGAAATTATAATCATAAAGCGTACTCTATATCTATTTCATCTATAGTATCGAGGATGATTCCTGCTCCACATTCAGCTATACAGGATGACCCATCAACATATAAACTCCATATGGGAACAATACTGTCAAACGCTTGGTTCGTAAGAATCCCTTGATGGAAGATTTTATCCTTTACTTCCTCATATTTGTTTTTCATCTCCTGTAATCTGTTAGAGGGTTCTGGTTTGTCTATGGTAACTTCTTCTATAGTTTCTTTTGCTTAGAGTTATTAGGTACTATCTTTAGTAGGTTTTTTGAATCCTGAGTGTTGCTCGACAGGAATCCCTTGTTGCTCGGGAACCTCTGGGTAAGTGAATTCTGTAATAAAATTTGCCACAGCTTGGCCTTTTAAGGAAGACCTTGGTTCACCTACAAGATCATATTTGCCTAACTCCACAACCAAATACATTAATATTTAGGATTTTTCTGGCTTATGCAAAGCTTGCCTCAGTGGCATGTCAGTGTATACCACTATGGTATGAGCTTGAAAATATGGCTTCGTCAGTCTACTAGTCTCAATTAAGGCTAATACTAACTTCTCTAGCCTAGGATATCTGACTTCTGCTCCTCGAAAAGCTTTGCTAGTGTAATAAACTGACTTTTGAACTCTATTTTCTTCCTTAATTAAGGCAGAGCTAACAGCTGATTCAGAAACAGCCAGATACAAATACAAATTTTCTCCAAACACTAGTCGGAAGAGTAATGGGGGTTCTCCCTGGTACTTTTTCAATTCCAGGAAGGATTTTTCATATTCATTATTCCATTCAAAAGTTTTTCAGAGCACCTTAAAGAATGGTAAACATATTTCAGTTGCTCGGGACACAAATTTGTTGAGTGCTGCTACACGCCCTGTTAACCTTTGAACATCCTTTTTGCTGGCCGAAGATTGCATTTCTATCAAGGATTTAATCTTATCTGGATTAGCTTCAATGCTCTTTTGATTTACTCTATACCCGAGGAATATTCCCTCATGAACTCTGAAGACGCATTTGATCGGGTTTAACTTCATCTGGTGCTTCTCCAATTGATCAAACGTCTGGCTGAGGTCGATAATATGATTAGCAACTTTTTTACTCTTTGTTAGCATATCGTCAACATACACCTAATGTTCTTTCCTATTTGTTCCTCAAATACTTTGTTCACTAGTCTTTTATAAAGTGGCACCTGCATTTTTTAGTCCAAATGGCATAACATTATAGCAATAAGTTCCTTGGGGAGTAATAAAGGAAGTACTTTCTCTATTTTCTGGCTTCATTTTGATTTGTTTATAACCAGAATATGCATCCATAAAACTCAGCAGCTCGTGCCCCGAAGTAGCATTCACCAGTTGATCAATTCGTGGCAAAGGAAAATGATCCTTTGGGCATGATTTGTTCGAGTAAGTAAAATTCACACACATCCTTCACTTATTATTTTTCTTCTTGACCATAACTACGTTGGCCAACCAGTCCGGGTACTTCACATCTTCGATAAAGGAAGATTTTTGAAGCTTCTCCACTTCTTCTTGTATAGCATGATTCTTCTCTGGGCTGAAAAATCTTCTTCTCTGCTTTACAAGTTTAATCTCCTTATTAATATTAAGCTTGTGGAATAGGAATTTTGGATCTATCCCAGGCATATCTTCATGACTCCATGCGAACACTTGCTTTCTTAGTCTAAAAAAGGTCACCAATTCCTGTTTAAGAATCGAATCCAAGTATGCTCATATTTGAGTCATTCGCTCTGATTTATCCTCATCTCGAACAATTCTTTATATTGCCTCCATCACCTGGACTTTTACAATCTCTGATTCATCTCTTGGATTTAAGCTTTCAACCTTAGATTCGCTGTTTGTTTCAGACATATCCACTTTAGAAATGGTTGTTTTCCTCTTTACTTCTACTATATCTTCCTCCTTAGTAGATGAATAGTAGCATTCTCGAGCAACTTTCTGATTTCCTTTTATTATTCTAACTCCAAAGTTAGACGGGAACTTTAGGTATTGATGGACATTAAAAGTCACAACTTTAAATTTCTTCAAACCTACTCTTCCAATGATCATGTTGTAAGCAGAATGGACATTTTTTTCCATTACAAAGAATCTTACTTTCTTTGTCCTACTGGCTGACCATATATCGATCAATATATCTATCTTGATTGTTCCCAATGGAAATACCTTCTCACTAGAGAATCCAATGATGGGCTTGTATTAAGGCTCCAGTTGGTTGAGATTTAAATCTAAACTATCAAAACAATGATAGAACATAATGTCCACTGAACTACCGTTATCCACTAAAGTTCTTGCTACCAATACGTCTTTTATCCTAACTCTGATCACTAAAGGATCATTATGAGGATATAATACTTCGAATAGATCATTCTTGGAAAAACTAATTACGAGCTTATCCGTGTTAATTTTTATTGGTCGATCTGCCTCGATAAGGTTGATTTGCTAGATATAGGAACAAGCTTGAGCGTCATTGCGGTAAGCCTTCCTTCCAGCTGTATGATCTCCTCCTCTTGCACCTTCACCTGTAATTATATGACAATCAAAGGATCCAAAGCTGAGTGTGAATACCTTGTATACAAGTTGTCTAAGCTTCTTAGGGAGATCATGATCGTCTTCTGGATCAGCGTCATAGTTCCTCTTCTTATCTTCTCTAAGCTTAATGGGCGATTTAGATCTCTATCGTCCTCTACCTCCAGCTCTTCCACCAGCCTTTTGATCAATAAATCTATCAAACTTTCCTCCTCAGATGAGTGGCTCTATCTCATTCTGAAGAGCAATACATCGGTTGGTCGTATGACCATGGTCTTTTTGAAATTCACAATACTTGGAATTATCCCTCTTATTAGCACCTCAACTTTTTAGGTCAACTCAAGTCATTGTTGTGCTTGATTTCTTCCAAAACATGATGTATATCCACCATTAAGGGAGTTTAACTGGTAAATTTTCTTAGCCTATCTATGCTTTCTTTTAATTTCGAATTCTTGCTCTCATTATGATTCTTGTGCTCTTTCTTATCTAACCTCCTTTCAGATTTTTCTTTCGCCTTAGCATCCGAGTTCTTTATAGCAGCCATATATTTCTCGGCATTTATAATCTTCGCTGCTTTGGCGATCAATTCCTTCATCGTCTTTGGGGACTCTTTTTCCAAAGTATAATATAGTTTATCGGGGAGTAAACCACTCATGAGGGCAATGCTTATAGTCTTCTCCTCGTATCCGATAACCTCTAATTTCTCGTTATTAAAATGAGTGATGTAATCCCTGGTACGTTTTCGCACATTCTCTCTCAGACTAAGAAAATGAGCTACTTGCTTCACTAGTTTAGCTCCAAAGAAAAAATTACCAATAAATAGCTCGACGAGTTTTTGGAAGTTAAAAATCTACCCCCGAGGAAGACTATTATACCAGATTTAAGCAGATACAGTGATTGTTCTGAAGTATGTCCAGCACCTTATCTCATCAGGGATAACATAGATATCAACCATTGCTTGGTATTGTTCTATATGAAGGACTGGATCAGTATTCCCATCATACTTGGGAGTGACCACTAGAGCTTTAAACTTTGTCGATGTAGGGAAATCTATAATGGTTTTTACAAAGGGAGATCCCTTAATAAAACTTCTCTGGAGAGGATTATTGGCCTTCCCATTACTCCCAATCTATCGTCCAAACGCTGAATGGACCCCTTCCAAGAATTATTTCCAACAACAGATCTGTTGGTGGAAGCTCTTTTATTCTGACCAATTTATTGTGTTGAGATTTCCTCTTGCGAACCTTCTCTTTGACTAGATCGAGAAGTTCGTCGGGCATTCGATCTGGATTGGGCTGAACCTTCCCTCAAGTCGCTTGGTCATCAAGTATTTCCCAACATAACCCAAAGGTCATTTCCCATGGGTCCCAAATGATCTAAAAGAGAGGCCCTACTTAGCCTTTCTAAGGCACTCAATCTTTCTGGAATGAGGTACTGTCCATTAGAGGAATTAGGAATACTAATAGAAGAAGTTTCTCCAGAATGGTACGAAGGATCCCTTAAATTTCTGTAATGGCTATGCCCAACACTCTTTATCAGCGGTGGTGTCATACTCATTTGATTGGACTGCACAAGAACTCTATCTTGAAAAATTCGATCCAATTGTCTCATTATATCCTGCATAGCCTCTTGACCTTTGTCCAGGCTAGCCAAAATTATAGTTAACTCATTGTTATTTAGAGGGGCAGAGGGATTCAATAGAATTCTTTCATTTCTGGTAGTTCCTCAATGATATCATCCATTTATGATGAATTAGTGAAAACTTTTAACAATACGTTCCCACAGATGGCGCCAATCTATTAATGCAAAAAATTAGGCTAGGCCTAATTAATTGATCACAAATAAATAGGTAAAAATAAATAATACAAAGAGATTTTTAAAGTGGTTTGGTTCAATGGAAAAGCCTACATCCACTCTTATGTATTTCTTGATTTCCTTGATTTGTTTTTCAATCCCCTAAGCAGGAGGGTGTTACAATGTATTTATAACCCAAGAGAGGTGTCAATAGTCGTCATGTAAAAGGATAAAATGCCTTAATTTGTTAGGCATTTACATCAATACATAATGAGAATTAAACATAAGAACGCTGGCGCTTCATTGGCTATATTGGTTGGACTTCCGGTTGTTGGTCGGTCTTCCCAGTTAGTTGGTATCCCCTATTGGTCGGACTCCTATGCTGGTATGTCTTCTTTGTTGGTTGAGCTTCCTTATTGGTCGCGGATTTGTATTATGCTGACTTGGACTTATGCCACATTGGATGACACGTGTTGTCTTGTAATTAGTCCACGTAAGGTGGTGAATTTTAGTATCAACGGTACGTGATACAATTGCACATGGCCTCTTGTCATGGAAGTGATATATCTTTAGTTATTAATAGTTTGAAACAATATTAATGGACCTAAAGGGTAGCTTGTGTGGTATTGTAAAAAACATTCGAACTTATGTTGTCTCGTCAAAATAATATCACTCACCTGTCCAGAAATTTAATCACCCCCAGCTAATATGTTGTATCTTATCCCATACGTAGTAAATAAGACTAAAAGTTACTTTCTTCCCTGAGGTAGCATTATTTAAATTTCAGATAACACGTGTGGGGTGTACTACATGAGAAATTAACATATGGCAGACTTTCACAGAGGTGAGGTGTCCTTAGCTACTCATGACCAGCAACATTATTAATTTCTCTAGAGGATAGCTTGTACGGTCTTGTCAAAAAACACTCAAACGTGTATTGTCTCATCAAAATAACATCACCCAGTTGTCTAAAAACCTAATCAATCCCTAGCTGACATGTTTTGTCTTATCCAACGCATAGTAAATATGACAATGTTACTATTCTTACCATGGGGTGGTAATGTTTACGTTTAAAATAATTATGGGGTGTGTACTACATGAAATAAAGTGTTGTCATCTCCCCTAATGTGGCCTTAACTTTTACAATCTTTACAAACCATACATGGAGGATCACTCATTCGAAATTGATATTAAATACCCCAGTGTAATTCGTCCTCCACTATAAAACTTTAATCGGGTTATGTTTCATTTATGCAAATAACTTAATACTTCATGATTTTTAAAGGTAGAAAAATTAGTATTTACAAATGTTGGGAAGACTGTAAACCCATTGTCGGCTAGCTAGTAGCTGCAATTATTGAATTCTTTGGTAGTTATGAGGTTGCTAAAAAATGCATATGTGATGTACATAGATGTATTGGTGTATCACTTAGCCCATACACATACTATGTTCCTTCTACGACCGATGTTCTTGGCTTGTAAGAAACCGATTGTAATCCTAGTAGCTTAAAGGCCTGATGTTTTTCCTCAATATGTTTTAATTTTTATTTTTCAATCTCTGTATGCTTCTTTTAATTAATGATGTGTTATTCGATCAAAATAAGTTTAATATTAATTAATTTATTTATTTACTTCATTGTTGTCTTTGTACCATACGCTAATAAAGAAATCTGTCAGTAATGTAATTTAATTCTAAAACACAATTCTTTTTTTAAACTTATTCTTCTTCATTCCATAGAGTTTAACCTTACAAACATTATGCAGAGTAAAATACACAAATATATCAAAGTCAATCTCATAAATTAATTTCTTAGACAACACGCTTCATCTACACCAGAACATTCACCAGATTTTGGTTGGGTGATGTTTA
Organism: Sambucus nigra; assembly: GCA_949130495.1. Lineage (NCBI taxonomy): Eukaryota > Viridiplantae > Streptophyta > Magnoliopsida > Dipsacales > Adoxaceae > Sambucus > Sambucus nigra. Next base: position 70,205,511 of record OX422207.1, read on the forward strand.
CGTAGCTGGTAGTCCATTTAGGCATGAATATATAAACATCATTGATAACCAAGATGGCTCTAACTACGATGTGGTTTTCAAAATGGAAGTATAGAAGTAGGAACTTACGATGGATGGAGATGCCAAGGGTACCTATTTGTTCCTTCAACTCAATGTTTAACTCACCCAACCAATTTGGGAGGAGCGACTTAAGAATGGATAAGTGTAAGAGCAACGATTGATGATTTATTGGTTATGAAAATTCCAAATTTAAAGAAATTATCAAGTGAGCAATTAATCCAATTTCAACTCAACACAATGTAAATTCGACGTTTGTGATATTTGCCTAAATTTATCTTGCTAAGAGTTACTATGTGAGCATGAAATATTCAATTAGATAAAACTAAATAAACAATCACACAATGTCGTGATGTACGAGAAAAACCCACAACAGGAAACACCTCGGATGACCTAGCCTACAAAAGTCCACAATGATATGAGGATTTATAAAGGACAATAAAAGGACTTACTCACGGGATTAACTTCCTTAAGCCCGATGCAAGATTCTTTCCTTCACTTTGATCATAAAAATTGAAGGAATCCACCAACGACTTATAAAGCAGTCCAACTGCATATCGGTACCCACCTATCTAGACTAGGCTCATTAAATAGCATTACATAAGTCCACCGTGATAAAATGTAGACCTATCAACGGGTCGTGTTGGGTCATGTATGGGTTACAGATTACGGGTCAAAACATGCTTAACCCATACATGACCCGTTCAGATTAACGGGTCTAATGAAAATACCCAAACATGATCAATTAATATTAACGGGTACACGACCTAAACCGATAGCACCCACTAATAATAACGAATTAGTTTGGGTCTAAACGGGTAACGGGTTGGGTACAATACCCGTTAGTCTTTGATAGTTTAAAAATAATGGGTTTTAATTGTAATTCTTATTAGGTATAGGTTGGATGACCCTATAGTAGCCGTTAGTTTTAAAGGATTTAAAAATAATGGGTTTTACTGGCTATTCTTATTGGGTACGAGTTGGGTGACCCTATAGTATCCGTTAGTGTTAACGGGTAAAAACGGGTTAAAACGGGTACAATAAAATTTTCAAACCCGAACCGTTAGTGTTAACGGGTCTATCGTCTCAACCCGTTAATGACCCAAACTCAATAAAGGTAAACCCATTAACTTATCATTCCATGTCGGGTCGTGTTGTATTCACGGGTTATCGTGTTTTTTGACAGATCTAACAAAATGCTTAAATAATGAAGAAAAAATAGTCGTAGGGACTCAAAACATGAGATTTATGAACATGATTAATACATTGATTCATGGATCTCAAACGTAGTTTAAAATGGTGTTTAGAGGCTTAGTTTTTTATCTTTGAAAAATAGACACCGAAGCAGTAAAATTACCATTTATATATAGTTTTAATGCCCTAGAAAAGGCCATCTTGCAAAATTAAACCAAATGGATCTCATTCGAACGATTTTGGAGTCTCGTTCGAAAGACTGTGGTATCTTTCTTGAACGGGAATATCTCATCTCAACGACAAGAACAAAAGTGTTAAAATGATATAGGAGTGAGTTTTTTATCGTAAAGAAAAAGGTTGAATATAATGTTCTCGTTTGAAGCTTGTTTGAAGCATAAATGATTATCACTCGAACCAAATAAAATCTCATTTAAACGAGAATACATTCCACGTTAGAACAAGAATGCAATGTCATTAGAACGGCGCATACAATGTAAATATTTTTTCAAGTTTTAATTTATGAAAAATTACCTGCAAAAAAATTTAAAGTTCCAAGGATCAACTAAATTCGTTTATACCATTACAAGGTCCCAAAGTGAAGATGTGTGAAAAATTCATGAAGTTGTTGTCTCTTTTTAAGGGTTTTTTCCATTCTTCAATGAATAGGCTTAAGGTAAATACTGAAACAATCTTATCATATGAGTCAAAACAAATTTGTTTAGCACAATTTTATTCAACAGAATAAATCCAAATATTAATATTTAATATTTATTACATAAATTTTCCTTACAAATCTCCCCCTTTAGCTATTCAGGGACAAAACTAAAAAATAATGTTTGGTTGTCAAAAACTAATGCCCAATCCCCAAACTCCAAATGGACAAATTCACTTAGATACATGACCAACACTCTCGAATATGAAGCTTTTCACTTGCAAAGATTTATCGCATTGAGGCTTATGACTGCTCACTTAACACACCTTTGAAATGAATGGATAATATGGAATCATATAACACTCTTAGTAAAATAAACTCATTCGGCAATTGAAATCCTCTATCCTTAAACTAATCATTCTCCCCCTTTTTTCGGGAATACACAAAGGTTAAAGATCATACCATGAATCAAATTTCACCATCTAATGAATAATCATATCATGAAATGTGAAGTGTTTCTAGCAACAAGCATGTGACATGGGCACAAAATAACAAGTAATGCAAAGAATGTATCAGTTACGAACAAATATTAAATGTAGAAAAAGGCTCAAACAAATACCACATATATAAACCTGCATAAAGCATTTATATATATATATATATATATATATATATATATATATATATATATATATATATATATATATATATATATATATATATATAGAGAGAGAGAGAGAGAGAGAGAGAGAGAGAGAGAGAGAGAACTCCTAAAACTGTCCAAAACTCTCATGTAATTTTTCCTATTTTTTCATTATTTTATAAACATAAAAAACCACTTCCCGCCCTATCATTTTTTAAACTAGCATTTTTTTAAATATGTAGATAACCATTTTATTCCCATAAGATTCTCCTACCCATCTATCCCATTCCTAAAAAACTCCCCGCGATCCCCTCTCTCCCATAACTAACCTTTACATATTTGCAGTCCACTCCTCCACTCCCTTTCACAACATGCGCATGACAACCACCTCAAGTATCTCAGTACCTGCCTTCTGAACACACCAATGGATATCACACTTAAGGTTTGATTTTTGATAGATTTGTTTTCAATATGTTTTTTTTAGCAGCCATGTTTTAATCTTTGATATTCATGACCGCCTCCTGATTTTTGATAGATTTGTTTTCCTTGGATAACACAGTTAGTGGAGACTTCTCGAGCCGTGCACATGTAATCTCCCTTTAAACCTCTTTTGCAAAACCATGTAATTTTTTAGCTATGAGCATGTAATTTTCATGGCAAAGAATGGGTTTGCAAGGCATAGAACGGGTTCACAAATTTTCTCGGCATGTAATCTCCTTTTAAAGCTCCTTTGCAGATAGGCATACCTGACTAACATAGTCTTGATAGATAAACGAATATGATTTTACTATTCTTATTTGATGGATAGATTTGTGTCTTTTATTATGAGTATATCTGCTATTTTTGTCTTTGGACTTCCTCTTTTTTAATCAATGTTTGTTCTTTATGTTATCTAAAAGTATTTGAAGGTTCTTTAGAAGATTAGAGATTATTAAGACAAGTGAGAATTGAGAGAAAAACTTACTTTGTCAGTTATATAATTTGTATGAGATTGTTTTTTCGTTGTCAGGTCTTAATTTTGATATCGACACAGACTAACTATGAACAAAAACCGCCATAATATTTTGACTATGCAGTGATGGAATCGATGTAGAATTCATTGGTTAATGTTTCTGATGATCCGGAGATAATGAGAGAGGATGAGAGGGTATTTGAAGACACATGAGAAGACTCTTAGTAATAGGCTCGCATGCATTAACGGGGAGAGAGATAACCTTATAGAAATTATTGAATATATGAAGAAGGTCACCCATAAATTTGAAGATTCTAAATATTTACTTAATTCAAGGGTTTTAAAGTTAGAAAATGAATTAAAAGACTCAATGCATGTCAAAGTTGACACGGAAACTAGGAATAAAATTTTTGATAAAATGTTATGGTTCATCCAAATCAATAATGAAATAAAGGTCTAGGCTACAAATATTTTAATGTTTCCATTCATAAAGCCAATATGATATTTGTTAGAGGGTCATCCATTCCCAGGGACATTCTTATTGTTTAACCCAATTGTAGCCTTCCTAAAGTTTACACATGCATACATTGTGGTGGGAAAGGTCACCTTTAGACATTTTGTTATGATATTAGAAAGGGTCCTTAAAGGTCTAGGTTTAGTGTCAACGTAATTCCAAAAATTCGAGTCTCCCGTGAAACATCTAGTTGGTTGAGAAAATTTGATTTGGTGGCACAAGATATTAGAATTATTGATTCTCTTATTCTTTCGCATGATCCTTCACATGCTATATCTTATGAGAGATTTTGTCTGCTTGTCACTATAGACTAAACTTGTGGTTCATGATATATGTTATATATAATGATATGATGATTATACCTTTTTTATTTTCATTTTTTGGCCTATACAAAAAATATAAAAAATTTGTGTCTAGTTTAAAATAAATCTATGTCATAGTTGTGTGTTTTAAATGAATTTATTTCATGTTTTCTATGTGTTTAGGGGCACTAGAGTTTGTTTTAGTTTTAAGGATTATTTCTTAATCATCCCATGTAATGTAATTGTTCTTATTATTTTTCTTAATGTATTTATCTAAGTATACGTGTGTCCATCCCCGATCCCCATCGCGGAGGGAGGAAGGGATCCTTCGGGTCCCGCGCGTCCCCTCTCGGGAGAGCGCTTCGATCGGCGTCAATTTATGAGGTGTGAAGATGTAGAGAGATTTAGAGTCGCCAGTCTATTTTACTCAAAACAGACAAAAGAAAAAGGGGAAGCCACCCCGAAGGATGACATTCGAAGACATACTGGTGCGTGCGAAACCAAATGATTCGAGAAGGGTTCGGAGGCTTAGTTATGAAATGGGAAGGTGTTAGGCACCATTCCGCCATTTCGTTTTATCATGGATATTTGCTATTTTCCTTTATATTTCCCCCCGTGATATGTTTGCATGTGTATATATAGAATGGACATAGGAATCCTCGACTTGTATCATAGAAAAGACAAAGCGAGTTATCCGTAAGAATGTGAGATTAGTGTAGAAAATAAGATTTACGTGATTACCCCTACGTTGACCGTTATAAAGGAACGATAACGCATATGGAATAATACGTTACTAAGAACAAGTATATAGAATATAATGGAAAATGAGATAAAGAGAAGATAGAAAATAAGAAAAAAGTGAGAAAAGGACTCGAGTTTCGGGTTTTACCCCTAGACGCCTACGTAGCCTATAAAGGCATCAAAGTCCACGTAGTTCGCATATAAATGAGGGGTGGGGTTTAACCCATAAATCCAAATGGAGAAATTTCTTATTTGTAAGTGTGTGTGTGTGTGTGTGTGTGTGCAGAAAAAGTGCTTTAGTCGTGAGAAAAGTGTGGAAAAGGTGTGAGAATCCCTACTTGGAATTTATGAGCAAACCCTCTTTTTCTTATTTTTTGGGTTTTTATTTATATGAAAATAGGATATGTACAATAATACTAGATAAAAAGTATATATATGATGTGTGAGATGAGATAATAAATGTGCTAAGTAAGAAAACAAGTTATTGCAAATTTAAGAGAATTTAGGAAAGAGTTTGAGAAAGTTGGACCTTCTTGGAGACCTTGAGCTTGATCTTGAATGTTGGAGAGCAGACCTTGCACCTTGTATGATGATGGAGAGTGGTTAATTCACCAAGTTTGATGGTGGGGATGATGAAAAGTGGAAGTAAAAAGGGGATTTGGGAGTTGAAATCACGCTGCCTTCGAGAGAGGTTTCTGGGACTTGCTGAGAGTGATTTCCTTCTGATCTGAACTCTCCTTGAAAATTAGGCCAAGGCCTCCTTTTATAGCTCCAGGGGACTCCTGATCGGATTAGAGCCCTTCCTGCCTGCCGGTACGAAGGTGCTGATAGGCCGGTTCTGGGCCCTGCCGTTTGGTAGTGTGTTTTAGGCTTTTTTGGAAAATTGGCCGCCGAGGGAAAACCGTTGGTCAGAATCGCGCATGGGGCATACCTTTGGAAAGGTATTTCAAAGAAATTCGAAAGTCCTTTGGACCGCTCCCGAGTTCGGGATTTAACTTTGGGTCAAATGTGGCTCGGAAGCGTTTGTCAGTCCGCTGGACGGGGAATCGTTCTGACGCAAATGGCTCGTTCGTCCGCATGGTAAGTCTAAATCGTGCACGAGATGGACTTTTGGAAAGGTTAGGAGGTGTACTTAGACATTCCAAAGAGTTTGGCCCATTTTGGGGAGTTGACTTTGGTCAACCGGCCCCGAGAAGCATTCGGTGACCTCTCGGAGTCAAACGGATCGTTCGTCCGCATGGTAAGTCAGAATCGCGCACGGGATGGACCGTTGGAAAGGGTATTCAGTTACCTTCGAAGATTCATTTAGCCTCGGTCAAGCTGAAGAGTTGACTTGGGTCAAACAGAGCCCTGAAGCGCCAAGTGGCCTCCACGTAGGGTTTTAGACGCAAACTGATCATTCATCCGCATGGTGAGTCGGAATCGCGCATGGGGTGAACCATTGGAAAGGGTATTTAGTGCCCTTCGAAGATTCATTAAGTCTCAGTCAAGATGAAGAGTTTGAATTTTGGGTCAAACTGAGTCGGGGAGTGCCCGATGGCTTTTAGGTCAGTACTCGGGATGTGACCAGGGTTTACAGTGATGAGTGGAGGTACTAGGGACCTAAGGAGAGTTAGGGGTAATGGAATGAGGTGTCTATAGAGCCCCTCAACGGGTGAATTTGGAATAAATGATAGTCGTCGATTAGACACCGCATTATGCTTCTGAGAGAGTGCGACCGATTCAGAGGGTCGAGCTCGATTCTGAGGACCTAAGGAAGCGAGGATGACCAATTTAGAGGGTCGAGGTATGACCAATTCAGAGGGTTAAGGTCGATTCTGAGGACCTAAGAGTGGTGACGATCGTGGACCGAGGTCAATTCTGACCTAACTCAGGTGACGATCCAAGATCGGGGCCAATTCTGACCCAAGAATGGTGAAGACCGAGGACCGAGGTCAATTCTGACCTAACTCAGGTGACGATCCAAGACCGGGGCCAATTCTGACCCAAGAGTGGTGACGACCAAGGACCGAGGTCAATTCTGACCTAACTCAGGTGACGATCCAAGACCGAGGACAATTCTAACCCAAGAGTGGTGACGACCGAGGACCGAGGTCAATTCTGACCTAACTTAGGTGACGATCTAAGATCGGGGCCAAATCTGACCCAAGAGTGGTGACGACCGAGGACCGAGGTCAATTCTGACCTAACTCAGGTGACGATCCAAGACCGGGGCCAATTTTGACCCAAGAGTGGTGACGACCAAGGACCGAGGTCAATTCTGACCTAACTCAGGTGACGATCCAAGATCGGGACCAATTCTGACCCAAGAGTGGTGACGACCAAGGACCGAGGTCAATTCTGACCTAACTCAGGTGACGATCCAAGATCGGGGCCATTTCTGACCCAAGAGTGTTGACGACCGAGGACCGAAGTCAATTCTAACCTAACTCAGGTGACGATCCAAGACCGGGGCCAATTCTAACCCAAGAGTTATGACGACCGAGGACCGAGGTCAATTCTGACCTAACTCAGGTGACGATCCGAGACCGGGGCCAATTCTGACCCAAGAGTGGTGACGACCAAGGACCGAGGTCAATTCTGACCTAACTCAGGTGACGATCCAAGACCGGGGTCAATTCTGACCCAAGAGTGATTGCATTTCCTTTGGGAAAAGAAAAAGGGTTCCACTGGGGAATAAGAATTGGATTTGAGGTTCCGTTGGGGAATAAGAATTGGATTTTAGGTTCCGTTGGGGAATGATGAATGAGCTGGGGAAGATTTGGATCGTCCTTTAGGAGAGATCGCCTGGGGCGAGTGATTCTTCTTAATTCTGTTGGGAAAAGTACCATGAGATATTGTTTCGCATCGGGTAGCCGATGGCTGGGGAGGCCTTTTTCCTTTGATTTGAGCGGAGGAGCTGATCGTTGGGGAGATAACCGGTTTGAGGTCGTAAACTCCGCTGAGGAGGTGATTAGGGGGTCCGTGCGCATCGCTCGAGAGGTCATTTGCTTGGATTTTGAGGGTTCCGCTAGGGAAAAAGAGGTTTCGCCTGAAGAAATGCGAAAATTTTCTTGATGAAAATGTTCAAAATCCATCCTGGGATTTTTGGGGATTTTTCGGGGATCTTTCGAGGCTTTCTGACATTTTTTGGGGAATTTCTGTACGAAATTTTAAGTGTGGTGCCGGCCGGCATAGACTGAGGGGTGCCATTCGGCAGTGGCACGGACTTTTCAGTTGCCTCGGGAAGGTGAGGAGACAATGCCGATCGGTATGGCAGTGGTCTGTGCCGATCGGCATGGCGCTTGGCCTCCTATATAAAGGGGGCGAATCCCTTTCATTTTCCATAGCTTCTTGCCTTCTCTCTTTCTGCGATTTCTCTCTGCGAATTGTTCTAACGTTTCGATCTTCAAGAAATGGCCGCCTTTGTGAGCACCGCTGTCCACTTGGAATGGTTGACCGTTGATGACTGGGTGAATGTGGATTGGAGGGATAGGGTGCCCCTTGCTTTGGGGAATGAGAATGCCTTTGATGCATTCGATTCGGTTGCGGATGAGCGGACCTTGTTGCGGGAGCTGTCGCTTTATCGCTCTTCGAGAGTGATTCCCGGCGGTTATGTAAGTAACCTGACCTTTGGCATTCCTTTCCTTTTGTGTGATTTTTCCTTTTTCTTGACCTTTGACTGAATTTTTCCTTTTGCCAGTAGGATATTTCTTTAAAGAACATGCGTGCCCGCGGGACGACGGGGCTTAAGGATGTTTGGGAGCATCTTCCACCCATGGTGTGCTGGATGGTATCATCAGTGGGTTTTGAGAGGTTGGCGGCTGCGCTGGATGAGACGCCTCGTTCGACAGCAGTTTTGTGTGCCTTGGGGGAGAGGTGGTGGGACACTACCCACACTTTTCATTTTAGCTTCGGGGAGATGACGGTGACTCCCATAGATGTGCAGCAACTGCCGGAGCTGGATTGTGACGGAGAGCATATAGAGGTGGATCACTCCTTACGAATGAGGCCAGAGGCGGTGCATGCGGCATTTGGTGATGAGGTGGATAGTTTCTGGAGATTCCATCCGGCTGTCCTTGCTGAAGGATGTTTTGCTGAGCAGGGTGGTTGATGTGGAGGACGGGCTGCAAGTGAGGCAGATGGCCCGGTTATTCATCTTTTTGGTATTGGGAGGTTTCATGGTGGCGTCGAGCGGCGACGTCGTCCATTTGTGGTTTCTGCCATACTTGAGGATGTTTTCGAACATCCCTTTCTATGATTGGGGGAGTCTAACCTTGGCGACCCTTTACTCTTATCTGAATGCATTCAGCCGGTGCTACCGGCAGACTTTTACTGGAGCCACGTATCTCCTTGAGGTATTCTTTATTTTGCGCATTTTCATTTCATGCATTTGCATTTTCCTTTCATGCGTTCAAATTTTCCTTATGCGTCTCTTTTTTCTTGTGAATTCAGACGTGGTTCTTTGAGGTGATTGGGTGCAACACCCCGCTGATTGCTTTGAAGGATGACACTGTTGGGGACTTCTGCCGACTGTACTGATGGCGTAAGGCCAACCGATAATCAAAGGGATCTCTTTCCCTGGAGGCGGTGCGTCAAGTCTTGAATGACCTAACCAGTGGTCGGGTAAGGTCTTTTCCTTTTCAATCTTGGTTTTTGCACCTTCTGATCTTGTATCGACTTATGCTTGTCTTGTAGATTTTTAGGTGACCTTTTATCCTTGGGGGACAGCTATTCAGGACACAGGGATGACTAGGGTGAACGCCCAGATGAGGCGCTTGTTGGCGCATGAGTTCGGCCATTCCTAGTATCTCAGGGAGAGGGTGATTCGTCAGATTGCTGAGGAGGAGGTGGTGGTGCCACCTACGCAGCCTCCTACGTCTATGAGGCGGGAACGACAGTTGTTGGAGGATGAGAGGATCACGGCGATGATCGGAGAGTCCTATGCTTTGTATACCGATACGGCTGCACCGTATGACTATATGGACTTTGTGACGAGCTGGATGATGGTGCCCAACATTCATGATGCCTTGCCCTTCCCTCTGCTGGTTCGAGTCAGGCGGTGGGGTCTTCCCACAGTGGTGGTGGTGGTCCCTCGACACCTGCAGCGACGGCGACATCGGAGGTCCATTTCGGTCGACTGCGCACTCCTTCGTACAACATCCGACGGGCTGATATAGGGATAGTGTTGATGTTTCACTGTCCCCTTGCGATGGATCCGGAGGAGCTGGGTTTGATAGAGGAGGTCCTTCATCCTACGGTAAACCTTTCGGTCCTTTTCCTCTTTTTGATTTCTTTTGCTTGATACTGATTCTTCCTTTTCCTTGAAGAAAATTCGGGTGTCGACCACTTGGCTGAGAGACATCAGGGATTGGATATCATCAGCGACTGCCCACATTCGGGATGCTGTCATTATTCCTTCTTGTTTAGTGACGTCAGCCTTGTCCGGGGAAGAGTCTGGCTAGGGTAGTGGGGGCGCGTCGTCTCGCCGTAGAGGGAAGAGAGCGCATTGCAGGGGTGGAAGCTCTTAAGAGAGAGAGAGAGAGAGAGAGAGAATGTGGGTTCGGGCTGAGTCCCGTTGTTTTTGGCTTTTTCTTTATTTCCAGCAAAATGATGTAACACAGAAAACAGATATATGCAATGCAATGTAATTTTTTTGACTATCTTTTATTTTTAATGATGAATGAATGCATGCACATTCACTTTTTACTTTGCTGCTGAGACCGTAAAAAGGAATGTTTTTGGAATTTTTGAAGGAAAGTATTTATTAAAAAGGGGAATTATATAAGAAGAAAAGGGATTCTTGAAATTCAGTCGAGAATATCAATTTATTTGAGTTTTTTTTATTTGTCAAAAGAGGAAAAAGGGAAATTTCCAAAAATAGGGGGGTTGCCGATCGGCAAGCACCCTGACCTGCCTATCGGCAGTTCAGTCCAGTCCCATCAATTGAAAGTTTTGAATGGTACCCTCTTCAGTCTTTGGTACCTTGTGAGGTAGGATTCCTCCTATTTCTGCAGGGATTATGTCTTTTGTGAGAGTTCTCAAGTATAAAAGGGGGTGAGGGTGGAGTATTTTCATCACACCTTTGCATCCTTATCCACTTGCCTACTATTTCTTTGCCCTACAAGATGGCTCTCCCTGGTAGCACCGAGTTTGTCAACTACCTCGAAGCCTTGGAAGCTATGTGCTCTTATAATGTCGACTACGATGCTTTCAACATGCGTCGAGTCTCCTTATGGCGTAATCGACCTTTTGAGTGAAATATGCTGATGGCGGCAGTACAATTTTGGTACCCCGAAGACCACGTAATCCTCTTTGGGTTGGAAGAAGTTTGTCCTACCTACAAGGAGTTTTCTGTCATACTAGGTGTGAATCCCAGTGTTGCTGCGACTTTACCCGAATTTTCCCGCTCCCCTAGGGATTTGTTGGCCGGGCTTCTTCATATCTCTCCCTCAGCGGCCAGGTCATTGGTTTTTGGAGGAATGATCTCCCTCCCGATGGTGTTACAGTCCTTGAATTTGTGGGAAGTAGGTGATACTGGCTATGCTGGAGCCGTTGTTCTGGGTCTTGTCTCAAAATTATTGTTGGTGACCGGGGAGGTGCGAGTGGACCCACAACTTGCATCCATTATTTCATGGATGTCATATCATCACAATCCTGCGGCGGTAATATTGGCGGAGACTCTGAATAGCCTGGATGCCTGGAGAGAAGGTCGTTCTGACTTTTTGAGGGGTAGTCCTGTGATGCTGTTCATGTGGTTGTCTGAAAGATTCCGCTTGTCAACTCCTCCAGAATATACTTTGTCGGCTGTACCCAACTTCTTTTCACGCTACTTAATCCACGTTGGCCTGCATGTTAAGAACTGGGAGAATTGGTTTGTGGAGTATGGGGCTCATGGGCTGTATTGGTTAGTGCCTTGGTGGGGGCAGTTGCAACCAGTTCTGGAGCTAGGAGAGTATTCATATGTGCGGCTGGTTGGTCTCAGACAGACCTCTTTTTATTTCCCTTGGAGGATTTTGCGCCAATTCGGCTGGGCGCAGGTCGTGCCCCCTCGGAACATAAACTTCTTTCCAGTTAGAGGATTTGACTGAGCGTCTGCGTCTGTTGCTTGGGTCTCTATGGGAAAATCCACGTCTGTCTACCCGTCCCTCTCCGCCTGTCGGGAAGGTTTTCCATGTTCCCAAAGATTATATGAGGTGGTTGTGGAGGAAAGTAGTCAAAAAGATGTTGGCAGTAGAGACTCGTCAAAGATGGTTTGTTTTATCTGACTCCATGGAAGGGGGTGTTGTGGTATTTTCGAAGATGGTTAAGGCTCATCGATCCATAGAATTTTTGCGGCACTCCATTCAGGCAGGAGAAACTTGGGGTCCTCAGGATGTAGATGATGAGGGTGCAGGCTCTTCTGGTAGCTGTGGGTAGGACTCCTGGGGAGTTTATTTATGTAACAGACGTGGGGGATTTTATCTGGTTTTTATAGTAGTGGGGGGAAGGGAGTTATCCATTCCTTTTTCTTATATAATCTGTACTGTAGTTTCTTATTAATGAAATACACAAGTTTCTGATCATCCAGCTGTGCCTTTCGATGAATTTTGTGTTTTGAATTATCTATACCGATTACTAAGGCCTATATAATCCTTTTGTTCAAGTAGATGTTTAGAATGAACTATCGTTCTCGGAGATAAGAAAAGAATATATTTTTATGAAAAAGAAGGGGACGTGCTCATGTGGGATGTATGAGATGCCTACGTACCTCTGGTTTTTTTTTTTTTGAAAAGTTTTAAAATAGTTTTATGTAGAGGATCAGGCCCACGTAGTTCTGGGCAGAGGGAAATGAAGAGTTTTTCTTTAGAATAGAAGGGGGATGAGAAGAGTCGTAGCGCGCCGAGATTTCGGACCAGGGGTAGAATTTCTTGAGACGGTCTAGATTGACTGGATGAGCCATCTCTTCCCCATCCAGGTCAGCGAGAATGGCGGCACTTCCGGATAAGAACTTCTTCACAATGTAGGGGCCACTCCAATTGGGCTTGAATTTTCCTCTGGGGTCCCAGATGGGTTCTATTATCTCCTTAAGGGCTACATCCCCCTCCTGGACACCACAGTCCTTGACTCTTTTGTTGAATGAACGCGCTATTCGACGATGGTATCCCTGTATGTGATAAAGATCTTTTAATCTTCTTTCATCCAGAAGGGCTAGCTCATCAAGACGACCTTGGCACCAGTCTTCTTCACTAACCTTGCTTTCGAGCATGACGCGTAGCGAGGGTATTTCTAGCTCCACAGGTAGGACTGCCTCCATGCCGTAGACCAAGGAGTAAGGGGTAGCCCCAGTAGAGGTTCGGATTGAGGTTTGATAGCCCCAGAGGGCGTATGGGATCCGGTCGGCCCAGTCTCTACAACTTTTGGTCATCTTGCTGATGATGGCTTTGAGGTTTTTATTGGCGGATTCAACTGCACCATTGGTAGGGAGAAGATTTGTGCCTCTAAATCCCATACTCGTTGACAACTTCTGTGACTTCTGCCTCGAAGTGCAAACCGTTATCTGACACTAGCTCGTGCGGGACTCCATATCGGCAGATGATATTTTTCTTGATGAATTTGGCCACCTTCTTGGCATTTAATATTGCGTATGACTCAGCTTCGACCCATTTGGTGAAGTAATCGATGGTAATCAGGATGAACTCATGTCCGTTTAACGCTTTTGGCGTAACCTTCCCTATGATGTCGATACCACAGGTGGAGAACGGCCAGGGAGAAGTCATGTTGTATAATTCCCGTGGAGGTAGGTGTTGGAGGTTGGAGAACTATTGGCATTTAGGTAATCTCCGAACATAGGCGGTGCAATCCTGGGCCATGGTGGTCCAGTAGTAGCCCTGTTGGATGATCTTCTCGGCAAGCATGTGACCGTTTATGTGGGGACCGCATTCCCCGCTGTGGATTTTCTACATTATCTTTTCAATGTCAGCCCCTGCGATACAGTGCAAATGAGTTCCATCGAAATTCCTCTTGAGTAGTGCTTTATGACAGATGATGTACTGAGCGGCCAGCCTTTGGAGGGTAGCTCGGTCGTTCTTGTTGGAACCCTCGGGATACCTAGCGTACCTGAGGAGGCACCAAATATCATAGTACCAACAATCGGCAAGTTCAGGATTTTCTGTGGAGACAAGATTAATATGATAATAATGGGTCGATTTGTCCTGCTTCTAACCTTGGAAGGGGGTCATTGTTATTCCCTCGGGCATGTCGATCATGGAGGCCAAAGTGGAGAGAGCATCGGCTAGGTTGTTCTTTGCTCGGGGCAGGTAATGGAAGGTGATATCTTGGAATTGGGAGGCTAACTCTTCTAATTGGGTCATGAAAGGGTTGGAGCTTTTCGTCCTTGACCTTCCACTTTCTGAGCACTTGACCGATGATGAGGGAAGAATCCCCATATACATCAAGGTATTGAATACCTTTCTTGAGAGCGACCTTGAGGCCCACTGTGCATGCCTCGTATTCTGTCATATTATTAGTGCAAGGGAAATCCAATTTTATGGCGATGGGAGTGTAGGAGTCGTATGAGGAGACCAACAATATCCCAATGCCATATCCCTTTTTGTTGGCAGCGCCATCGAAGAACATTTTCCATCGAAGGTAGTCTTGAGCGGTGCATAGGAAATTTTCATCTGGGAATTCGAAGATCCAGACATTTGTTTCTTCTATAGGGTAGTTAGCGAGGTAGTCAGAGATAGATCTTCCTTTAACGGCTTTCTGTGTGATGTACACGATATCAAACTCAGTTAGGAACATCAACCATCGGGCCATTCGGCTGGATAAGGCGGGTTTTTTAAGCAGGTACTTGATGGGATCCATTCAGGATACAAACTTAATGGGGAAGGAGAGCATGTAGTGTCGTAACTTTTGGGTGACCCAGACAAGCGCGATGCATGCTTTTTCTAAAGTAGTGTAGTTGACCTCGTACCCGACCAATTTGCGACTGTCATAATAGACAGCTCTTTCTTTGCGGGAGTCCTCAAGGTATTGGGCTAGCAAAGCCCCAGCTGCAATGTCGGTTATGGTTAGGTATAGGAGCAAAGGGAGACCAGGCTGTGGTGGCATGATAACTGGAGGTTGGGTCAGATATTGTTTGATTCGGTCAAAATCTTCTTGGCAGGCCTCGTTCAAAATCTTGGTTGAATCCTTTCGGAGGAGCTTGAAGATTGGTTCGCAGATGGAGGTTAGCTGGCTGATGAACCGGCTGATATATTGTAATTTCTTAAGAAAACCTCAGACTTATTTCTCTGTTTGGGGTGGTGGCATCTCAAGTATGGCCTTCAGCTTGGCGGGATCTGCTTCTATCCCCTTCTCACTGACCATGAATCCTAAGAGTTTTCCCTTTGTAACGCCGAAGATGCATTTCTGTGGATTAAGTCGCATCTGATACTATCGCAGTCGTTCGAAGAACTTTCGTAGAGCAGGAGCATGACCTTCTCTAGTTTTGGAATTGATAATCATATCATCCATGTAAACCTCAATATCTTTGCGAATCAAGTCATGTAAGATGGTCGTGGAAGCCCTTTGGTAGGTAACCGCAGCATTCTTGAGACCAAATGGCATAACGGTGTAGCAAAAGGTTCCCCATGGGGTGATGAATGCGGTTTTCTCTTGGTGGTCGGGGTGCATCTTAATTTGATTGTATCCTACAAACCCTTCGACGAATGATTTGAGAGCATGACTGGTTGTCTTGTCCACGATCATGTCGATATTGGGTAGCGGATAATCGTCCTTCGGAGAGGCTTTGTTTAAATCTCGGTAATCCACACACATTCGAACCTTTCCTCCTGATTTTGGTACAGGTACAATATTGGCTAGCCATGTGGGATATTCGATCAAATGAATGAAACCCACGTTTAACTATTTGATCACCTCTTCTTTGACCTTAAGCGACCATTCGGTGCAGAACTTTCTCAATTTTTATTTAACTGACTTGGAATCTGGGAGAGTGGGGATCTCATGCTGAGCTATTTCGGGATCAATACCGGACATGTCATCATAGGACCATGCGAAGACATCCATGAACTCCTTTAGCAATTTTTCGAGTTGTGCACTCATGCTCATCAAGGGTGGCCCCTATCCTAATCTCGCGCAGTTGGCTACTAGAACCGAGATTGATAACAACAGTCTCTTCTTCATTAACTTGAACGCGGTTATGTTGTTTCTTATTAACCATATTTAAATCAGTTACGAATTGTTCATTTGCAAAATCATCATCATCAAAAGTTTCATTAGAATCTAAACAATTAATATAAGGCACAACAAGATACTCAAAATCTTCATTTATTTCATTGATAGGAAAAGCAGCATTGAGAACCTCATCAAAAGAGGTCTTGATTACATTCGAGCAAGGATAGACAACAGAAGAAGAAATAGGGTAAACATTGGGGTCAGGGGAGATTTCACGGGGTAGAACTGGCGCAGCATGCCAGTTGAGGAGAGGTGTATCAGCAGCTTTGATCAGATGAGAAGGGTCCAGTGATGCAGTGCCTGAGTGAACCATGCAGAGTGCCAGCCCTAGTGTCTATAAGTTGAAGGAATCTTTAAAATCGCTTTCCTCAGTCTCTTCGATATTTTTTATGAGCGGTTGTACGTGGTGTGGGAAACTTTCAGCCCATAGGTAGCTATCTTGGAAGAAGATCTCCATTCCAGGCTTCATTTTCTTATCTGTATAGTCATACCACGGTTCTGGAAAGCAGCAAAAGGGGAAGTCTTCACCCTCTTTAATGAATCATCCATTTAAGGAATAACCTGAGATAGTTCGAACACAGTCTAACCCTTTCTTTGATCGAGACTGGAGGATCATTCTGAGCTCTTGTTCTGATGGTTGATATCCCAAGCCGCAAGGAGGGAAAGCTTTCTTCAGTTCGATGGGCTCCAGTATCCCTTGTTGTCTTTGTCCTAGCCCCATTCCGGGCATGAAGTGCATGCTTCTGAGCATCTGAATCACATTGACATTGCCATGAGGGTCGTATTCTGGACAAACTCTTTCTTTGAAATCATCCCCTGTCGGGAGTAGAGGTGGCTCAACTCAAAATCCTGATAGGAGCATATCATTTGACCCATGTTGTATCTCGAGAATTGGACTGCTGGTGCCTGCACCCTTGACATTATCTTCATCACCCAAGATGGTGATGACTCGCCCATCGGCGAAGAACTTTAATTTCTGATGGAATGAGGAAGAGACACCCTTTATACTATGGAGCCAGGGTCATCCGTGCAACAGGTTAAAACAGGCCGGGATATCAATGACTTAGAATTCGACGATAGGGTTTATAGGTCCAACCCCTATTTCCAGTTTTATGGATCCCATCACCTCCCGATGGGTATTATCGTAGGCACGCACGGCAGCGGAGGTTGGAGCGAGGTCGCTTTCTTTTAAGCCTAGACATTTTAAGGTTCTCAGTGGGCAGACATTCAAAGCGGATCCGTTATCAATGAGTGAAAGCGGTGCCACCTTCCCCATAACTTCGATGGAGATGTTGAGTGCATGATTGTGATTCGCCCTAATTTTGGGGATTTCCTCCTCAGAAAATGATAGCATTCGGGTGGAGCTCAAGTACCCGACCAAATTCACCTCTTCTTCTGGTGTGGTAGAAGGAGGAACTATGGGTCCTGTGAGAAACTTGATTAAAGAATTTTTGTGCTGCTGGGAAGACATGAAAAGCCTCCATAGAGTGATGTTAGCTTGAGTTTTCTTCAGTTGATCGAGGATCTTGCTCTCCTCGAGGGTCATTTCTGGGATAGGAAGGTCTTCAACGCCCTTCCCCTTGTCATTTGCTGATAGTGAGTTTGGAATTTGATAATGTCTCCCAGATCTGGTCATGTGATTTACTGAAGAAGGGAAAAACTTAAATCCAGTTTCCTCATCAATCTTAGGTTGTTCTGCCACCCTATCTATTTCTCCGAGGAGTTCTTCAAATGATATCATCCCACATATGTCGGCTACTGGGCCATTTACTCCTGAAGCTTGTTCTTCATTTGAAACTTCAAATTCTTCCCCCCATCCGGTGGCAACAATTCTGTTTTCCCTTGTGAAATCAACACATTCCACAACTTCAACGGCTTCCTCATATAGGTCTTCCCATTCTATGGGAATGTGTAAGGGTGAAGGGATCAGGCGCCCTTGTAGCTTCAAAGTGTCAAGTAACTTGGTGATACTGCAAATGTTGTTGGTTTGCCTGAATGCTTACGCTATGATCTGGATAACATCATCTAAGCTGACTTCGTCGGTTGGTACCACCCACCTATCTGATTCTCGGGCCCATTTTTGTTCTTCCAAAAATAGCGCGCTGAATCTCTGACAATCGATAATCATTTGTGAGGGTAATTTCAGCCCGAACTCTAGGAGTTGATTCAATACCTCTGACAATTCCATACTTCCACTTTCAAAACAGGTCCGGACAGTGATACATGCTCTGGTAAGAAGTGACAGTGCCTGATCAGCGGGGCTAGTAGGGTGTAGGAGGAAATATGGGCAAATTTGAAGAGGTTTAGGAGGGTATAAGGGTGTGATTTGAGTTTATGGATCGAAATTCAGGTTTTCTTCCAAGAAGATGGCATTGGTGTGGTTTGGGAGTGGGTTATGAGTAGTGTTTGGCTTAGGATTGGCTGGTGGGGCGATGGTACCCCGATCGATGAAATCTTGGATTACGTTCCGAATGTGAAAGCATTGGTCGGTGGTATGTCTAGCTGTTTGGTGAAAGGCGCAATGAGCATCGGTCTTGAAGTTTCTTGGTAGTGGGTTTGGTAACGGACGGGGATCCAAGGGTTTTATAAGATTTCGACTTAACAGGGCTTGGTAAACTTTGGAGAGGGGAGCATGAAGCTCAGTGTATTCCCTTCGGACAAGGGCAGGGCGGCTTTCTGGTGCCCATGATGTGGTTGGTTGAGAGATGTTGATGGTTGAGACTGTAGTGTTGGAAGGCTTGTCATACTTTCTAGGGGTGAACTGTCCGGTCACCTTCTTCGGTTCAACTTCTATTTTGGCAAGACCTTCCTCAATTTCTACTCCTGCTTCTCTGAGAGCTCGAAAGTGGGGGTAGTACTGTCCTCCCATGGTTGCTCGGACATGGGGTAAGAAATTCTTCTTCACTATGTTGACTTGTTCTTCCTCAGACGACCGATTGGTCATGGTAGCTGCTTTTTTCCTCCATCGGGCTATGAAGTTACTGACTGATTCTCCAGATTTTTGTTTGAGTAGCTCTAAATCACGGCAGGTGACCTCGATCTCTTCGTTATATTTGTACTGTGACATGAATTCTCGGGCTACATCCTCCCAGCTACGGATTCTGGATTCCTCAAGAGATAAAAAACATCGGAGAGCACTGTCCTTCAAAGTTTGCTGAAACAGTTGGGCCATTACCTCTTCGGAAGCCCCTAATAGAGTCATGGAACGATGATAACTGCAAAGATGAACAATTGGGGGACAACTCCCTCCGAATTTCTCGATGTTTGGCATCTTGAACTTCTCGGGTAACCTTGATTTAGGATAAGGAGACATATGGGTGTAGTCCATGTAATTCCCAGAGATTCGGACCTGATCAAACTTCTTAGTAAGAATCTTAAGATCTTCTTTGACTTTGTTCGACTCCTCCTTTGGATCAGCGACCACAGGCAGGTTAGCCACAGGCTGGGCAATGTTTGGCATTGGAAGCTGGGCAAGCGACGGCCCATTAGTTGGAGGGGCACGTGGAGCGTGCTGATATTCTTCCGGGACCCAGATAGGCTCGGGTGAACCCATAGCACGAGGGAACAGGGCCTAGGGATCTTGAGGCATAGGAACTTTGTTTCGTTGCATTTCTCGGACCTCGGCTTGGAGGTTGTCAATCTTGGCTATGAGCTGAGCTAGGACTGTCGGCAAATCCGGTTGTATGACTGGTGGTTGGTCTGCATTCTCCATGGAAGATGGATGGATTTCGGATTTAGAAGAAGTAGTAGAGGATCGGATAAAACTCCGAGGTGATTTGACTGAAGACCGAAGCCAATAAGGAGCCAAGCCAAGGGCGTGCGATCGACCTGAGAAGACATAGAATAAGATTTATTTTTGAGAAAAAAGGGAAGAAACTATTTTTGGATTTTTGATAAAGAAGGGAGAAATATTTTTGGATTTTTAATAAAATGGGAGAAATGTTTTTGGATTTTTAATAAAGAAGGGAGAAATGGTTTTGGAGACGGAACTCAGCATGATTATTATGATTATTATATTCTCACTTGTATTTAATTCTCCTAAAGGCAATGACGGACGGGATCTGAGCCTGGAAAAGTGGGGTTTTTAATATATGCAAAGCTATGGTTTGGACTTGTAACCAGGCTCGCGGGCAGGGTCCCATTTTAAAAAAATGCGCAAAAATTGGGCGACAGGCCGACCCGGAATTTCGGCAGAGTTTCGGGTTGAAACCGACAATCTAAAGTGCGTGTCCTAGGTTTGACACCTATATGTGGGTATGCAGTTGGTTGGCTGAATCGACATGGGTCCCCCCCTTTGGCGTGACTTCCACAATATACGTCTTGCTCTTGCGGGCAATCGGTACGTGTGGACAAGCCATTTGATATACCTGAGTGTACGTGAATTGCCTCACCATATACCACGTGGGGACGGTACATATGAGAGAGAATTCGATATACTCGGCGTACGTGAACGAATTCCCTGCGATATACCTCCCGTCATAACTTTGGTCAAGCGGTACGATGCGGGGGAATTGTTCGATATATGTTGAAGGTACTTGGCCAATGGAAGGTGAGAGTCATATCGCTTAGGCTAACTACGACCTGCCGGACCAGTGCCCATTACGAAGTGACCCTCCAGTTACTGGGTAAAATTTGGTAAATATCAATGCTCTTTGGTGATATCGTGTGAATCATGCATTATTTAGTATCTTATGATGATAATGCCTTTCTTAATTATGCCAAACAGGGAGCCAATGTACAAGTACCCCAAAAGGTACACCAAGCATGGGTGGATGATGCGTGCAACATGGGGATATACATGTGAACCTAGGTGCATGTGGTGTGAAGTGTACATGGAGAATTTTCTACAAGTGTGTGAATATAAGGATAGTCATGGGATATACAGGTGAGAAAGGGAGATAAGCAGATATGGGGGGGGGGGGAACATAAACAAATATAGCATCCATGTAAATAGAATCAAGCCCTAAATAATATAATAAAAAAATTCCCCAGCAGAGTTGCCATTGTGGCCATCCCCGATCCCCGTCGCGGAGGGAGGAAGGGATCCTTCGGGTCCCGCGCTTCCCCTCTCGGGAGAGTGATTCAGCCGACGTCAATTTGTGAGGTGTGAAGATGTAGAGAGATTTAGAGTCGCCAGTCTATTTTACTCAAAACAGACAAAAGAAAAAGGGGAAGCCACCCCGAAGGATGGCATCCGAAGATATACTGGTGCGTGCGAAACCAAATGATTCGAGAAGGGCTCGGAGGCTTAGTTACGAAATGGGAAACTGTTAGGCACCCATTCCGCCCTTTCGGTTTCTCATCGATATTTGCTATTTTCCTTTATATTTCCCCCCGTAATATGTGTGCATGTGTATATATAGAATGGATTTAGGAATCCTCGACTTGTATCATAGAAAAGACAAAGAGAGTCATCCGTAGGAATGTGAGATTAGTGTAGAAAATAAGATTTGCGTGATTACCCCTACGTTGACCGTTATAAAGGAACGATAACGCATATGGAATAATACGTTACTAAGAACAAGTATATAGAATATAATGGAAAATGAGATAAAGAGAAGATAGAAAATAAGAGAAAAAGTGAGAAAAGGACTCGAGTTTCGGGTTTTACCCCGAGACGCCTACGTAGCCTATAAAGGCATCAAAGTCCACGTAGTTCGCATATAAACGAGGGGTGGGGTTTAACCCATAAATCCAATTGGAGAAATATCTTATATGTAAGTGTGTGTGTGTGTAGAAAAAGTGTTTTAGTCGTGAGAAAAGTGTGGAAAAGGTGTGAGAATCCCTACTTGGAATTTATGAGCAAACCCTCTTTTTCTTATTTTTTGGGTTTTTATTTATATGAAAATAGGAGATGTGCAATAATAATAGATAAAAAGTATATTTATGATGTGTGAGATGAGATAATAAAAGTTCTAAGTAAGAAAACAAGTTATTGCAAATTTAAGAGAATTTAGGAGAGAGTTTGAGAAAGTTGGACCTTCTTGGAGACCTTGAGCTTGATCTTGAATATTGGAGAGCAGCCCTTTCACCTTGGATGATGATGGAGAGTGGTTAATTCACCAATTTTGATGGAGGGGATGATGAAAAGTGGAAGTAAAAAGGCGATTTGGGAGTTGAAATCACGCTGCCTTCGAGAGAGGTTTCTGGGAGTTGCTGAGAGTAATTTCCTTCTGATCTGAGCTCTCCTTAAAAATGAGGCCAAGTCATAATTTTATAGCTCCAGGGGACTGCTTCTTGGCTTAGAGCCCTTCCTGCCTGCCAGCAGGAAGGTGCTGATAGGCAGGTTCTGGGACCTGCCGTTTGGTAGTGTGTTTCAAGCTTTTTTTAGAAAATTAGTCGCCGAGGGAAAACCGTTGGTCAGAATTATGCACGGGGCATACCGTTGGAAAGGTATTTTAGATACCTTAGAAAGTCCTTTAGACCACTCCCGATTTTGGGAGTTGACTTTGGGTCAAATGTGGCTCGGAAGCGTTTGTCGGTCCATCGGATGGGGAATCGTTCGGACGCAAATGGATCGTTCGTCCAGATGGTAAGTACGAATCATGCACGGGATGAACCATTGGAAAGGTTAGGAGGTTTACTTAGACATTCCAAAGAGTTTTTCCCAGTTGGGGGAGATGACTTTGGTCAACTGGGCCCGAGAAGCATTCGGTGAGCTCTCAGAGTCAAACGGATCGTTCGTTCGCATGGTAAGTCAGAATCGCGCACGGGATGGACCGTTGGAATGGGTATTCAGTGACCTTCGAAGATTCATTCAGCCTTGATCCAGATGAAGAGTTGACTTGGGTCAAATAGATCCTGGAAGCGCCCGGTGGCCTCCTGGTAGGGTTTCGGACGCAAACGGATCATTCGTCCGCATGGTAAGTCGGAATCATGCACGGGGCGAACCGTTGGAAAGGGTGTTCAGTGACCTTCGAAGATTCATTGAGTCTCGATCGAGATGAAGAGTTTGACTTTTGGGTCAAACTGAGCCGGGGAGTGCCCAATGGCTTTTAGGCCAGTACTCGGGACGTGACCCGGGTTTACAGTGATGAGTGGAAGTACTAGGGACCTAAGGAGAGTTAGGGAGTAACGGAATGATGTGTCTGCAATATGCCTCTACACATATCATCACGGGCTCTTTTGGCTTTTGATGCCTAATTATGCTTAAGTTAAGTGAGGTATTCTCCTATCAATATCATCAAATACAAATATTTATATCAGGGGGGGTCATGAAATAACCATTATGTATGAGGTTTCTATTAGGTTTAAAAACTAAGAGTGTGCAATGAAAAGGGATGTGAAGGGACATAAATACTTTGCATGGTAGGCCACCATCGTAGCCTATTTAAGGGTATTATAAATTGAAGATCTATAAATTTTCACAATTTGTCCTAGTTCATACTTAAATGTTTGAGTTTATTAATTTAGGAATCATCAACATTTTCTAGGATTGTGTGCATTTAAACTAGTGTTGTCCGTTTAAGTTAACTTTGTAAGTCACATGAGGCTAAAATAAGCTTGATAAATTAAGACTATGATATTTAAACTCCTTAAAAGAATCTTAAATTTTTGGGTCATATGTTTATTGTTTCTAGCTTACACCCCTCTTCATTCCATATATTTTTAGATATACGTTTATGACATATGATTGGGAAAAACTTCCTTTGTGTGTCTTGTTTTGTAACACACACACACACACACACACATACATATATATATACACACTAGCGGAATGCCCGTGCCTGAAGGAAATGCGGAAATTTTCCAAACACCACAAATAATCCTTCCAAGACCTCGTATAAACAACACAAATTTTACTAAAGGCACAATATATCAACTATATTACGCCACACTTAAACTAATAAAGATAATTATAATCGTTGACAAAAATACTCATTTACGTTAAAATCCCAACAAAAACATGGTCAAAATAAATATACAATATTCAAGTAGAATTTTTGTTTTCCTATACAAATAGTGTGTCTACAGTTTAGAAAATTTAGACAGAGTTTCCTCTGTTTATAGAACTATCCACCCTGTTTAACAAATAAAAGGTATTCTAACAATAGTAATAATAATAATAATCCATTCCGGACCTCATATAAACCACATCATCGATTTAGCAATATCCCCTTATGAACCCCTGGTATGAGTACACAACAAACCATTATTCGTAAAAGAATCTCAAAGGATTAAAAAGAAGATATGGCAATCCCGTTTGATTCCTAATAAATATCACCAATATATCTATGTCTTCAATGGTGATATAGCTTGATTTACTGCAGAAATTCAGTCGCATCTCCCTCCTGCATGTATAATTGAACATCACCTACAAATATCATGAATATTGTGATTAGGGAACTATATGAGTGCAAAAACTACTTGAAAAAATTTGCATTATTCTTATTAAACAACATCTCAAAATAGATCGCCTTAAACAATATTGTGTACCTCACTTGTTTTGATATCGAAAGTGGTGTGAAGAAACTCTCCTGTGTCACACCTCATGCCTACTATAAGCTATATCATCTTAAGTACATGTCACATCATCGCACCTATATTAGGTGTAGGGGGAGAGAAAGCATTATTAATTAAAGTGGGCAAACTATAATACAACTATGATGCCAAAATGTAAAAATCTCTCAAATATTTCTCTTTCTTATTGTTATTGCTTCTTCTTCCATGCTTTCCTCCATTCCTTCCTTTTACCTGAACAAAAGAAGAAGAACTAGTGAATTGTATGGTTTATGGTAGCATTCGTATTCAATCAAATAGTGGCTATGAATATCTTAGTGACATTGAATTTGAACATGAAAGGTATGACCTATTTAAATAACACATTGTGATTTTGTATATAAAAAGTCAATTGGTTCATTCATTGCATTTTTAAAACTGAGGCAAGCATTATTGTTGGCTTCTTTGATTCTTTGCTTTACTGATGTCTTTGATGTGCCACCTCTTGAGGAAAATCCAAACTTTAACACCATCATTTGATCTTGATCAGCAAGACTCCTTTATCATCTGCTGTTGCTTTCGAGCATCAAGCAACTGGGAAAACTTTGCATCTCCTTCTCTTAAATCCAATCAATTTCTCAAGTTTTTTCGATAATTATATGGCATCGTCCTGTTATTATTTGTATAAGATAGTAATTGTTTAGAAATGTATCTAAAGTTAATACATAAACAATTTACTACAGTACCTCTTTGTCATTTTGAGATATTTCAGATAATGGGATCCCAAAATAATACGTAAAAGATTCGCAACTTGTACCTGTATTAATGGATTTGAATTATGTTAAAATTGAGAATAGAAAAACTAAAAAAATTTACAATTTCAAAAGCACAATAGGGAAAGAGTGAGAAAATACCTTATACTAACTCACTTATAGAATCGTCATCAAACTCCACTAGATCTGTAAAAAGTTAGAAAATGAAACAACGAAAATAATAAACTGCATGTTCGAAATCGTAGGATCCAAAAATGGCTTTCTCTATTTATTCGAACCACTCCACTACGACCCCGTCTGCATATGCAACACTCTAACCGGATATTACACGACACTTTCCATGTTCGAAAATCAACACTGCTTTTGACATCGTGTTTAGGTTTCACTTTCTTGACTCGGGAAATGAACGATTAAGACCCATTAAGGTCGAGGGTTAGTGAAATCTGAACAAATTTTTATGAACTATACTATTTGAGCCAAATCATAATGGAGAAATAAACTTCTGTCGAGTCTCGCGACGGGCAAGAAAATTTCTTCATCCGAGTCACATACGAATAGGTAGAAGTCTCGAATTTCAACTTCCTCTGGTCTCGAACCCAATATACTTATAATATTAGTTCATAGATGTTTTGCTCTGCTGAATAAGGCTAGTAACTGTTATTATTTTTATAAGATTGTTAACTGCTGAAACATATTCAGTAGTGCAACATATTCAGCTTAATTGTGTGTTGGCCTATTATTAATTCCAGAGCAGTTAACTATGTTATAAGAGCAAATCAAATTGTATAACTATCTTATACAATTCAACATATTCAACAAAGCAGTCAACTATCTTATACAATTTCTCAACTATCTTATACAATTAAGATTTGTGGTCTTTTATATGTTACTCTGCTGAATCACGCCAACACAACCAACAAATATCCAACTTAGTCGATTTCGAATGAAAGCTATTTTCTCGGTAGGATCGGATTGGTGGCCACTAAACCACTTGTCCCCTGCCATTTCGCATGCCAATAAAAATCATTAGTTAATTAATCAAAATTAACATAAATTAGAATGATGCATTTTGAAGAATTTTTATGAAAGCAACATTTTTTACATGAAATGACATAATTCTTTAGGGTTTATCTTACTTGGTTGCAGGTGCACCTTTATGGTCAACATGTTCAGAATGTACATCGCCCTTTGAAACTCCCCTGAAGTAAAAAATATAAATTAAAAGCCACAAAAAAATTAAATGAAATCATTGGGACAAATAAGAACTTGGGTAATAAACTAAATAACATAACCCAAACTCATTTCAAGCGTTTAAAATGATTATACAGATGAAACAAAAAACTCTGTTCAAGCTTTTTACATCACAGTGTATCAGTTTGAAGTGATGTATACAATGTTGGTTATTATACAGATAAAAGTAAATGATTAAACTAAGAGATGTATAAAAACATTTTGGGTTTATATAGATGTAAATACACAAAACTTAGTTTTGAACAGGTTAAACATACAGGTTATACTGATGTAAACACAAAAGTCATTTTTGAACAGCGTATACAAATTTAATCACACAAAACTCAGTTTTGGGTTATCAGATTATACATATAAACATTTTAGTTTGAAATGATTGAGTATGGTGCCCTTCTATCAACCCAAAACTCATTTTACACTGTGAAATAACTAACTCACTGTGAAGATGTGGAAGAGAATGACTAACTTCCTCCCTAGGCTCCCACTATTGGTGGAAGAAGAATGGAAGGTGTGAAGCAGATTGTGGACAATATGGAGAAAGTCTATAAGTTGTACTTCAACCACTCTAGTGATTGTGAGTCCCAATGATAAACTCCACATGCAAAGGTCGTTAAGCTTGTCCGAGTGAATATGAGATTACAATTATGATGGAGAACCATTAAACTGATTCAAACATGGGTTAGTATCAAAATTAAAACAACTTAAATCGTAATGGAGCATCATTAAACCGATTTTAAATAAAGAAAACAAAAACAGAAACAAACCTCCTTTTATCCTACTATGCCGAAAGAACACAATTAAAAAATAAATGAACCAAACATTAAATCTAATAATCCTAAACTTTATCAAAAGTAGATTTAAAATAAAAATATATACTTTTTCAAAGTTGAAGTTCGGTGGTAGAAAACTAAACAATTAAACATGTCAAGAAGGAAGTCTTAATTGACTTGCCACGAAGCATGCATCCTCTTATTGCCCAATATCCACTAATAATATAAACAACAAACAACCATTTCAATCCAACAAATCCGATCCAACATGTTAGAAATTTGAATCAACGTTAATTATAATTCAACGTGTTAGTAATTTGCATCAGGTATAAATGTCAAAAGAAATTCAAATACCACATGCTAAAGTATAAATAGTTATCTGCTAAAGTGCATACAAAATTGGATTGCAACTGAATTCATGTGTATGTACCTGAACATGTAAAGTGACTGAGTTGCTTATATCCGACTGAGTATAAAAGTGAAATATTTGCTTATATATGACTCCACGCCTGAAATAAGGGAGAGATTTCACATAACCAACTACATAACAAATACGAGGCTTAATCAAACATTATGCATACTCAAATAAGATAAAAGTATAAACAGTGAGCACGTAGTGAAGACGATGCTTAGTGATAATTTCAAGTGCTTATATATGATTCCACACCTGAAATAAGAAATATTAAACACATACCCGACTATAATAAGAGGCTTTATAAAACAGTAAGTAGTTAATAACATGTTTCATAACAAATTACAAAAAAAAAATTCTTTCCATGATACCACATCGAAGACATTCAACATGCACACACCCCAACAAAGCTCTATGTTATGACTTAAAGCCACATTGTCAACTCTTAAAATATAAGTTACAAAATAGGTAATAATAAATGGATATTGAATGAATTATATCCTAAATTACTACATATTCAATTATTTAAAAAATATATGTACAATTATAAAGAGTTTAATTAACACATGTGGTCACCACCGCTCACCATCTTCATTGTCTGAACCTACGATTTGAAAATTAAATTAGACTCACACACCTAAAGTAGAACCATACACAGATAGAAACAATACTCTGAATCGGTAAATGCTTCAAGTTCTATTACTTCAAAAACATTTAGATCCTATATTGTTACAACGTGCGGATCAAGATCTACAGATGGAAGAAACTTTCTTAAACACACCAAATTCAATAGTTTGTCCTTTAACCATCTTGCGGACCTCATCACTAGAAATCAAATCTAATAAAAAAGGGGTTAATGTTTGAGGTAGGGTTTTTAGGGTTGGTGATGAGAGAGCGGGAAAAAAGTAGAGAAATGAGAGAGGGGGTGGGTAAAAATTGATGGTTCTTACCGAAATAACCCAAAATTTGAATTAAAGTGTAGGTTTGATAAGCAATAAAAGATGGGGAAATGAAAGAATTTAGGGGAAAAAATGGAAAGAGGAGTATTTTAGTCTCAACCATTGGATCGTTGCATTGTTGGTTTAATCTTAGCCACTAATTAGCTTATCAACTTATGGAATAGTAAAACTATTCTACTCATTATTATTGTATATATATATATATATATATATGCACACACTTTAGTGGTGACTCGTGCAATGCACGGCCGGTGTAACGTGTTTTGAAATATTGTATTCTAAGATATAATCTAATGTGTAATATTTATTAGTTTCTACAAAATGAGCGCCATGAAGATATAAATTTAAGTTATATCGTGGAAAACATATATGAATTGAAATGAATATGAGAAAATGAATGTCAAGATTTATATTATTGTAGAACAAAACATAATATGAAAATTCAAATTATTAAAAAAAAATACATATCGAAGCTAATTTTAAAATAAAATAATAGTTCAAACATGTATAAATTATTTTGCAAAGATTTTAACATTTACCCTTAATTTTAGGGCATGGTTATTCCCGCCCCCTTAAGTTCATCCACCACACCCTCTTTATATATCTAGCATACAATAACCAAAATACCCCCCCTCCTTTAAAATATAATTTGATTTTAAAACATAACATCATTTTAGATACGATAAATTTTACACTTTAAAATAAAATAAAATATAATTTTATTATTATTATTATTATTATTATTATTATTATTATTATTATTATTATTGTTGTTGTTGTTGTTGTCGTTGTCGTTGTTGTTGTTGTTGTTGTTGTTTCAATTTTTAACTTCATCACATTACTAATTATTTTAATTAGACAATATTAAATTTTTTGAATTTATTCGATTTTGCTACATTTTTCATCCCTATATATGAAACTTTTTCCATGAAAAATGATATTTGGTGACATTTAAAAAGTGTTTAGCACAAAAATCTTGTAATGAAAAAAAACTCCTCTTTAACAAACAAAAAATTAGTTTTTAACAAAATAAAAATAGTTTTAATGAAAAAATATTTTTTTAACGAAATAAAAATTGTTTATGACAAAAAACAGTTTAAAAAAAACTTGTAACAAAACAAAACTGTTTTTAACAAAAATGAAAACAGTTTATAACAAAGAAGCAATAAATTAAAAAAAAACAGTTTTTAAAGAATACAAATATTTACAAAAACAGTTTTTCGAAAAATAAAAAGACATTAGTGAAAAAAATAGTTTTTAACATAAAATCAGTTTTAAAATAATAACAATATTTTTTCAAAAAAAAAATTCAACAAAATAAAACACAGAATTAATGCTAAAAACTTTCCATAGACAGATTTTTATATTTATATGAAAAATGTACCAAAGTATAATAAACTGACTAATTTGTAGGCAAATCGAAAATAAAAAAAATGTTATGGGATAAAGTAAAAAAATCCAAATAATAATACTAATGACAATAATTATTCAAATAATAATAATAATAATAATAATAATAATAATAATAATAATAATAATAATAATAATAATAATACATGTAAAACACAATATTTCTAAAAACTATTTTTCTCTTCACTAAATGGTTTTTATTTTTCGAAAAATTGTTTTTTTAATATTTCTTTTTTATAAACCGTTTTTATTTTTTTAAAATTGTTTTATCATGTTTGAAATTATTTTTTAACTTTTTTTTGTTATAAACAATTTTTATTTTGTTTAAAAAAGTTTTCTCGTCAAAACAATTTTTATTTTGTTAAAAACTGCTTTATTTTCAAAGACGTTTTTTTTTAATTAAAAATCTATTTATTTTTTTCATTATAAGACTTTTTTAACCTCCCCAAAATTGTTTTTATGATTTTTTTGAACGTATTGTTCCTTTGTTATAAACTATTTTTATTTTGTTAAGAAATGTTTTGTTTTGTTAGAAATTGTTTTTATTTTAAAACCATTTTGTAACACCTCATATTTTGGGGCATTTTTTATTTAATGAATTCAGTTGTTTTTAAATTACTTGTGTGTCGTAATTTAATTGAATTAATTATTATTTAATCATGTTCTTTAAAAGCTAAACCCTTGTCCTTCATCATCGGGGAACAAGTGTCTCTCACATAGGTTTAGAGATCACATACAAGTTCCTATATCTTTAGAAAATCAACATTACATAGGGAGTTGACAACCATGACTCTATCATTAAATCTAAAAGAAAAGGCCGTACGATTCTTCTCATAATTTTTTACTCTGGGATCTTCTCGCCCAGAGTAAAAAATTATTGAAACATTAATTCTCTTCAATTAAAATTGATTCAAACCTAGATGTAAAACTTTACAATTTTGAGTCTTTATCTATGTTAGTGCCCTTGCGTGGGACACGAAAATGTCCCATGCTTCTTAGCATACTCACAAGTAGTGATACGATGAAACCCTTCTATTGTGACAGCTTTAAAGATAAAATTCACACACTTAGAGTTACACATGGATAACTAATTTCTCTCTTGGTCCATTGAGTTATGAGATTAACCTTTCCCTCTATAGTTTTGGGTGGGGAAAAAATAGTCTTAACACAATTCCAAACATCTTATAAATTGAATTTAAGAAAAATCGCATGTCTGCCTTCCAACAGACATAGTTTGACCCATCAAACAATGTAGTCTAGGGAGCGAAACTACCCTTAAGATTATGATCCATCAAAGAAATTTAAAACACCTTACACATAGGATGAACTTTGCAAACTAGAGTAAACCACTCTAGGATTCATGATTTATCGGTTATAACAATTCACAATTTTAAACAATTAACAAGTGAGCAATTAAATTTAGTGTCGTTTCAATGCGATGTAAATTTGATTTTTATGATGTTTATCTAATTTTATCTTGCCTAAGAATTACTATGTGAGCATGAAAGATTTAATTAAAGCAAAGTAAAAACTAGTCACACAACACCGTGACCTAGCCTATAAAAGTTCACTATGATATGAGGATTTATATAGGAAGACATAAAGACTTACTCACAGACTATACTCCCTCAATAACAATGCAATTTTTCCTCCTTCGCCCTGACCACAACAACCATATAAATCCACCAACGGCTCACAATGCAGTCCAGTCGTACCTCGAAATCCACCAATCTGGACTTAGTTCGTTAAAGCAACAACATGGAAGTCCACCATGCCAAAACTCTTAAACAATGATGAAAAAATCTTTATAGCGACTCAAAGAATGAGAACTATGAACAAGATTAATACATTGATTCGTGGGTCACAAATGGGGTTTAAAACGGTGTTTAGACACTTAGATTATGATCTCTGAAAAATGCACACTGTAACTATAAAATCACCACGTATTTATAGTTTTAAGACCATAGAAAAGGATGGCATGTAAAACGAGACAAAATGGATCTCGTTTGAACAAATATGGAGTCTCGTTCGAATGACATATGGTATCTCATCAAATGAGATGGTCTCATTTGAACGACTAGCACAAAATAGTTAGACCGAGCTAGGAATGAACTTCTTACATGAAAGAAAATTTTGGGCATAATGTTTTCATTTAAACCTCGTTTGAACCATAAATGATTCTCGTTCGAAGCAGATAAATATCTCATTAGAATGAGTATGCATTCCTCATAGGAACGAGAATGCAATGTCAATAGGACGACGCCAGAAATAAAAAAATGTTTTCCAGTCCTCATCGTACTTGGGCTCGGCAAGGCATTCTTGGATGAACTTCTATGTGGGGGATGGGTAATTATTGCTTTTTTGGCCTCCTTCTCTCTCAGTGCCTCTTGGACCTTACCTAAAGGTCCTAATATAATTCAATCGAAATATCGTTTTTCCTTTTCAGTGCCTGGTCAATGTACTGTCGGAAAGTATCATTCCTAGGTGGTGTTTTCTCCTAATTCTTTTCCTTATCTCTTGATGGTTCACCCTTATACATCTTTTGTTTAGCAGATCGTGAAAGTGGAAAGAGTTGCAATATGGAGGTTGCTACAAATGCTTAAATTCTTGTAAAGTTAAAGTGCCTCATGGAGCTGGGGACGGTTTGTAATTTATAGGCATTTTGAATTTATTATTACTAATAGTAAATTCAATTAAAAATTATTTAACTGAGTTTGTGGTTTGTAACAACGAATTGAATAGAAAATGCGGTTACCAATCCACAATTTCATATGGCTTAATGGTGGAGGCTATATAAATGATGATTAGAATAATCCAACCTGATTTTTGCGATTGGGAACTGCAAATTCAATAAGAAAACGTGGTTGGAAAGTGATAATTTCAGAAGTATAATATGATTATAAATATGTTCTCGAGTGCATTATCTTTGTAAATATGTTGTTTTAGTTTGTTTTAAAATAAAAACCTTTTCTACAAGGCAGCTGCATTCTACTAATTTTTTAAATAAATATACGACTGTATGAGAAGCTAGTAAAAAACTTCAATATCAATATAAAACATTTCTCTATATTCTATCTCAAGATATTTAGATAAAAGCATCCGTAATAATATGTATTTCAACTCACACACTAAGATACAAGAGTAGGGAGGCCTAATAGAGGAGTCATTAACTCAAAATCACACATCACTACGCTACTAATATGGAAATGCCATGTCATACTTAAGAATCACAATATAACCCAATTAAAATTCAGTTTGTGGCCTTGGAAATTTAAGTTATAAGCCATTTATTTATTAGGGAACAAACCCAAATTATGATTATGATAAATAAAAACAAAATGAAACAAACGGAGAGAAACACACAATTTTGTGTGATTTACTGGCTACGTCCATGACTATTGCAGGAAAAGGTTTCACTATATTTTAGGGGTGCAACTGGTACGGGTTTTTACCGTACCGTTTTTATCCGAAAAAAATGGTTTTGGTTTCATATTATGAATTATCGAAAACCGATTTTACCGAAACCGAAAATACAGTAAAAAATTTGGTTGGTCTGGGTTTTTAGATACAAAAAATCGATTTACCGAATTTACCGTACCGATATCGTACCAAAATACCGCACCAAACTTTTTGTGCAGTGTCAAATTATTTTGGGTATCATACTACTTCTATTTATTTTATTTCTCATGAGTGAGTTTCTATATTCTCTTTGAACTTAAATTTTATTTTATATTGAAAGTCTCTTGTCTCATTTGACTTGATATATAAAATACAATTTATGCTCATAATATAATATTTTTGAGTTATATACCTTTGTGGTATCATTTGTATTTTTTTATGAGTATTATTTTTTTGTGGACCTTATAAAACTATTTTTTAATTTATTTTATGAGGTTTGAGTATTTGATTTAAGTGTTAAATAATCATGTTAATTAAACATATATTTTATTTAATTAATCAAACATTTAACACAAAATGAATTAGGCAGCATTTTGTTAAAATAAAAAGAGTCGTTTGTTTTGTTGGCTATATTTCCGTTTTACCCGTATTTCATTTGGGCTTTATATAGTGTGGTTTGTGTAGAGATCTTTTTTTAGGGTTTCCATTTCATTTTTTTTACCTCTTTCTCTCTCAAAAAGTTTGGCCGTCATTTTTTTTTTGAGCGCTCTCTCTCTCATTTTTTTTTCTTCTTCAACCTTGGGTTGATTTTGAGAAATAATTTTTTGGGGACTTTTATTTGAGAACACCATTTTTTTGTTTTGAGATTTGGCTTTCGATTTGGTGTGGTTACTTCGTTTTGAGATCGGGTTTCCGGTGACAATTTTTTCGGCGCCAACTGTATTCGGATCTGAGTTCCCTCCGTGTTTTCCGGTGATTTTTTTTTCGACCAGTTGGCTTTTCCGGCGAAGGTTTGTTTTTCCGGCGTTGGAGGTGTGGATGGTTTTGACTTTTCGGCGAACATTTTTTGAGGTAAAAGCTCCCTCATTTTTTGAGGCTCATCATCATGGCTCACTCTCCTCAGGCACCAGCTCCCTCATCTCATCAAACTCTACTCCAGCTTCGGTAGAGGCAAACCGGTCAGTTTGATCTCGTCTCACTCTCATCCGTCTCTGACGGAGGTAAACCGATCATTTTGGTCTCGTCTCACTCTCCTCCGGCTCCGACAAAAGCAAACCGGTTAGTTTGGTCTCGTATCTGTTTAAATCTATTGTTCCAAATGCTACAAATGCTACAAATTGTACCTGTTTGTGTATGTTTCTAATTGTTACAAACAACTAGAAATGCTAGAAATGGGTATATCGAAATATATACCAGATTTACCCAATGCATAAACCGATTTGAAATTTTGGTATTTACCAGGAAAAAACCGAATTGAAACCGAAATTACCGAAACCAAAAAAACTCGAAAATACCGAAAAAATCGAAAAACCGATCGGTTTAGTTTTGGTTTTTGTTTTGATGTACCGGTCGGTAAATTGGTACGGTACGATTTTACCATATAGAATGTGGTTTTGGTATTGGTAAGGGGTCGTTACCGACCATACTGTACCGGTTGCACCCCTACTATATTTTGATGATTATTACAAGGTGATATGTCTTGCTCTAATGAACAGATGGTTATAACATAAGAAAAATATTAGAGGGACAAAATACATGTATAAAATACCGTAAATACCTATGGGGTTCAATATGTGATCGTGGGAATCTGAAAAAACCTAGGCCATTTATGGAGATGAAAATTTATCAAGGTTAATTCTACTTGTCTAGATTAATTTATATTCCTCAAAAAATTCCGTTTTAATTGAATATAAAATATAAATTATGTCTAATTTTTTACTTACCCAATTTAAATAGTTAAATTTAATTTCATGGTGTATTTGCATTTATACAATAGTGGAGATATTTAAAGCATAAAACACAACACCAGAATTTAAATGAAACCCCTCAAAATCAACTATAGTTATTCAATTCGCTCAAAAAATTATTAAATGATCACAAATAATTTACGAGATCACATGTATTTAGTTCCACTTTTAAAGATTCATTCGTATTCACTCTCATATTTTTATTTTTTTAATCATTGATTCTATTATAACAACTGTAAAACACGTGTTATTCTATGAGGAGAGAAACAAAGACATTTACAATGGGATTGAGGAAAGTTTTGAGGAGTTATGGACTAAACAAACTTAAAAAATATATGAAAGAGAAGCCTAAGTAAACATTGGGAATGAGACTGAGCCCCAAAAAAACTAATAACTTACATCACATACTCGATTTGCTCTCACCAATTTTCTCTTCCTGTTTTTGTCTTTCAACCTCTGCCCACATCAGCCTGACTGCTCTCAACTTCTGCTTCACAACAACTCAGTAACAAGTTGCAGGTCTCGGTATCCACCAACCTCCATATTGAAAACATGAACAATAAGTTACTTAAATTGCAACTCAAATCATTGCATTCACCATCTTTATTCCTCAACAAACCTCCCTCAGAATCCACTCACCACATGATTATGATAAACAGTACGTGAGATTTATTAAGAAAAAGTATCTTGATTTTTCAGTTAAGTGGCTTTATTCAATCATTAAAAATAAGAAATATAGTTTGTAGTTCTTGGTAGCTATTAAAAAGCTGCTACTAAAGTGTTCTAAAAAAGCCTTTAGTTTTATGAGGAATGTGCAATATTAAATATATAGACGTAAAAGTTATATTCTTTTTTATATTTAAATTTTTAGAATAATATTTTCAAGTTTATAAATCTAGTTCTTCTGGTATAATAGTATTTATTTGTGCGGTCCGTTTAAAATTTGGGAGTTCATTTTTTTTATCCACGCCAGCGACATTATTTTTCATGATGTTTTTAGTACAGAGACTAAATTTATAAAATTATTTGAAGTGTTCTATTTTTGTACATTTTGACAATTATAAGAACCTTTTTCCAAAACATTCTATTAACTAAGGAGCTTAGAATTCATATGTCACTATCTTGGTAACTACCCTCGATTGACAAAAATAGCAGTTTGGACCTAAACCGTAGACAAGTCGCGGTTAAGACTACTATTGCGGTTGAAATATGCCAAGACGACGATAATCCTTCAGGTCACGATGAAGTCGTGGGACTATAGCGGTGTCCTTTTGTAAAAACACACTTTTTCGCTTGTAAAAACTCTAACATCCCTCGGACTAAAAACTTTTCTTTTTGATGATCAATTGTCACTAAATTATCAATAATGCCTTTTACCAACACCCATATGGTTTTAAGATCTTTAGAAAACCTTTACCTAAGTCAATTCCAATTTTCTAAACAAAACATTTTTACCCCCACAATTTATACATATTTGTGATTTAGGCTTTTGAAACTTGGGGACCATTTTGTGTCGCTTGACGACGTTCGCAGGTTTTGGTAATATGTACATAAGTTTGTCTTCATCGACGACTCATACACACCGACACATACGTTTTGTCCAACTGGAATACACTAGTAATATAATATAATAAAATACATCAAGCTTTATAAACTCCAATTATTTCTCACTTGAATATTGATCCCATCACAACAAGCTCCCAAAATCTTTGACCATATCCATCCCGATAGTCCTCCTTCTCATAGATATTCTTAAATGTGAACACTATCTTCCAAATTTTATCATATGAAATAATATCGGACCTTTATCTTCGTTGTCTAATATGAAAGACTAGATTTCACACAAAAGGATTTGTTATCTAACTCTGAGAATGCAAAACGTTATTTACATGTCTCTAAAATGTCTCCTCCAAGAAATTCCTTACTAGCCTCTATAATCTCAACATATTGTGCCTATAAAACACAAGGCAAATCTATAATACCTATCAAATATGTGAAAATCCATTTTACTTTTTTGCAAAATTATTTTTCCGAACTACTCATATATTTTCTCACAACTCCTATTGCATGTGTTATATCCGATCTACTACACACTATGTCATTGTTGGAACTATTGTTCACTCATCATTTGCGAATTTTGAATACGGGTGCAACCGGTACGGTATGGTCGGTAACGATCCTTACCAATACCAAAATCACATTCTATATAGTAAAATCGTACCGTACCAATTTACCGACCGGTACATCAAAACAAAAATCAAAACCAAACCGACTGGTTTTCCGGTTTTTTCGGTATTTTCGGGTTTTTTTGGTTTCGATAATTTCGGTTTCAATTAGTTTTTTTCCGGTAAATACCAGAATTTCAAATCGGTTTATGCATTCGGTAAATCTGGTATATATTTCGATATACCCATTTCTAACTATTACAATTTTTAGCATTTCTAGCTATTATAATTTCTAGCATTTCTTGCTGTTTGGAACAATTAGAAACATACACAAACAGGTACAATTTCTAGCATTTGTAGCATTTGGAACAATAGATTTAAACAGATACGAGACCAAACTAACCGGTTTGCTTTTGTCAGAGCCAGAGGAGAGTAAGACGAGATGATGGAGCTGGTGCCTGAGGAGAGTGAACCAAGATGATGAGCCTAAAAAAATGAGGGAGCTGTTACCTCAAAAAATGTTCGCCGAAAAGTCAAAATCATCCACACCTCCAACACCGGAAAAACAAACCTTCGCCGAAAAAGCCAACTCCTCGGGAAAAAAAATCACCGAAAAATACGGAGGAAACTCAGATCCGAATATAGCTGGCGCCGAAAAAATTGTCACCAGAAACCCGATGTCAAAACGAAGTAACCACACCAAATCGAAAGCCAAATCTCAAAACAAAAAAATGGTGTTCTCAAATAAAAGTCCCCAAAAAATTATTTCTCAAAATTAACCCAAGGTTGAAGAAGAAAAAAAAATGAGAGAGAGAGAGAGCTCAAACAAAAATGACGGCAACACTTTTTGAGAGAGAAAGAGGTAAAAAAAAATGAAATGGAAACCCTAAAAAAAGATCTCTACACAAACCACAATATAAAGCCCAAATGAAATAAGGGCAAAACGGAAATATAGCCAACAAAACAAACGGCTCTTTTTCTTTTAACAAAATGCTGCCTAATTCATTTTGTGTTAAATGTTTGATTAATTAAATAAAATATATGTTTAATTAACATGATTATTTAACACTTAAATCAAATACTCAAATAAATAAATTTAAATTCAAAGAGAATATAAAAACTCACTCATGAGAAATAAAATAAATAGAAGTAGTATGATACCCAAAATAATTTGACACTGCACAAAATGTTTGGTACGGTATTTCGGTACGGTAATTTTAGTACAATATTGGTACAGTAAATTCGATAAATCGGTTTTTTGTATCTAAAAACCAAAACCAACCAAATTTTTGACGGTATTTTCGGTTTCGGTAAAATCGGTTTTCGGTATTTCATAATATGAAACAAAAACCATTTTTTTCCGGACCAAAACGGTACGTTACGATAAAAATCCGTACCGGTTGCACCCCTAATTTTGAATATCGAACAACCATTTATCTTTAAGTAATACGAGGGAGAGCAATAAGGATTTACCCAACTCTGCAAATTCCCACATAGGTGGGAATGTGAATTATGGAGCAGGTAATACGGGTTCTTAAGTATTTTGTTTTATTTATAAAGATTTATTTGTATTTATTTTCATGTTTTTAATTTTTTAGTTGTTGGTTCTATATGGGATAAGTGTCATTCTTTATAAAAAAAATGGGATGGGTGGTTACAGGAAAGTTATAAGCGATTTTGGGTGATTATGAGACTTTTTATAATTCTAAAAATATATAGGAGTGTAACATAAATACAACTTTGTACATGGGACTAAAGCCAAAAAAACTAAAAAAATTATTAGGCCAAAGCCCACACTTGCATGAACGCCGTCGTCGCTGCCTTTCGACCAACTCAGTCCGTGCCCGTGTCCACATATTAGGCTTTGGCCGTGTGTGTATTTAATTTTTTACGCTGGAAACAATTGATTTTTTTAATAAAAATCTGAATGATTTTTAAAACAAGAATAATATATTATTATTATTATTATTATTATTATTATTATTATTATTATTATTATTATTATAAGATCGAAAGTGTGAGACTTTTGAATATACAATCTCCAGCCCTTCATGTTTTAATCCGTCTAGCCATTCGTCTAATTTTTGGTTTTAAAAGATGGCTCTCTTCTATTTTTTAAACATACAGAAAAAAGTCTTTGTTGAGTTGAGTTGACTGAGAAGAGATGAAAATACACAACCATACTCTCTCTCTTTGAGATATTTTTTCTTATTTCCATACATGACCAGTTTGTTCCCCAAAACTGAAATTATGATATCGAGAAACTAATAGTGAACGGGTGATAGTATACCAGATTAGTACATGTAAAGTTTTTTAAGATATAAATTATTTCAATTCTGGGTGGTTTTATCCCAAGGGTGACGGGGTATAATAAGCACTGTAACAAAATTTTAGGTCGAGCCATGGAACACTTTAAAGAGAGCGACGTAGTCCGCGACTCAACCACATTATTTTTTTACTCTCGAAATTTTGCATTCAATAATTTCATTTCATTCTCTTATTTCAGATGCAACAATTTTAAGATGGTTTTAATTCCACCCTGGACAGCAAAAACACCCTATTATGTTAACAAACCTTTCAAATTTGAGGGCCTACTTTTTAAATGATGAAGACAAAAAATGCTATTTTACCTAAGAAATTAGCATCAAGTGTTCAATTAGATAAACCTACTTCGTTTGATCCCTTCTTGCTAATGAAAACAAGGTGATACAAACATGGGATGAAAATAATTTTCTTTGTAAAAATTATATTATGAATAACCTAAGTGATGATTTTTACGATTATTATGCCAATTGGAAAAATGCCGAAGCAGTTTGTGAGGCATTATCGAAAAAATATGATACTAATAAATAAGCAGTCAATCATTATTTAAAATTTTAAATGACAGATGAGAAACTTTTCATTTCTCAAACTCATGATTTACAAAAAATTGCCCATAAAATTATTTCCTAAGGTATGGAGTTAAATGAACAACTTATGATTGTTGTTATTATTGATAAATTAGCTCCCATTTGGAGTCGAAAATGATGGAGTCGGAAATGATAGCAACTTATGATGGAGTCGGAAATGATAGCACTAGTTACAACTAGTGAGGCGGTAGGATGGTTAAGAAATATCATGTCAGATATCCCATTATGGGAGAGACGGATACGGGCCGTTCTTATCCACTACGATAGTACCACATCTATTGCAAAAGTTGAGAAACATTAATATAACATAAATAAGCAATAAATACGTCACAAATACAATACTATTAGTAGTTTATCTCTGCAGGTGCTTTGAGAGTGGATTACATACAGTTTGATGAAAAATTGAGTTATCCTTTGATGAAAGAACTATTAAGAGAAAAGGTATGGAACACCTCGAAAGGGATAGGGATTGTGATGGTAAGCTAACCTATAGGCTGGATATACCAAGAAATATGTTTAAAAAGTAATAACAAGTTAGTGATATGGTTGAATCATGCTAAGTATTTAATACGGAATTTTACTCTAAGTCCATCCCTATGGGGCATGATATCCTAAAGAGAGTTAAGATTGAGTTAACTATAACTCTTAATGAAGATCTATATCTCTATTTTGATTAGGGTACCTAGATGCAGGAGTACCCCTAGTAAACTCATATGTGTGAATGTAGAAGTGAGGCCTCTTTTTATGGTAATTATGGGCTTCCCTTGCACATGATCATAACATACTAGCTTGAGGACTACAACCGAGTAGGGTTGTGTATGTCATGTTTTCAGAGATAGAGTTCAAACTAAGGTTACTCTAGTATATTCTGAAATATCATTGCTAGGTAAAAGTTCAAGTCGGAACACACATTTGCTTAAGCACAATTATATGAATTATTGCTTAATAAATTTTCAATATTTATGTTGACTCATCATGTGTGAATTTTGAAAACAAACAATCATTTGGTCTTTAACTATTGAGAGAGAGAGATAGAGAGAGAGCAGTAAGGATTTAACCAACTTTGTACAGCCCCTTATAAGTGGAAATGTGAATTATTGTGTAGTTAATATACACCCATTAGGGGACTTATGGGCATTAGAATTTTGTGTGTGTTAGGTGGAAGAACTTACGGGCCAAAACCCATGCGCACGCACCCACCGCCATCGTCGTTCGTCCGTCTAATCCGGCTCGTGCTCATGTCCGAGTCTTGAGTATTGGGCTGTTTATGTGTGTATTAACTTTTTTGGGCTGAAAGAATTTGATTTTTTCAATAAAATTCTAAGCGATTTAAAAAAATAATAATATACATTATTATTTATTAAACGGACGAAAGGGGATCTCTGGCGCTTCGTCTTTTAAGCCCACTAGTCGTTTGTTTTACTTTGGTTTTAAAAGATGGATTTTCTCCATTATTGAAAAATGCAGAGGAAAGAAAACAAAACACATGTAATATCCCGTAATTTTATTGATATTTATTTAAGGGATTAATTGAATTAAATGAGAATTAATTGGAAATTAATCCGGGTATAAATACTAACGAGATGTGAGTTGGTATTTGATTATGATGTTAAAAATTTATTATTTTCGAGTATGTATGGTAATACATGAGTATTGAGGATGTTTAAATTGTCACGAGATAGATATACGACAATTGGGAAAATTTAATTGGGACGCGCGTGTCAGTCGCGTCAGGAACGTAATTAATTGAATTAAAAAGTAAATTTTATTTTTATC
The DNA here is from genome assembly GCA_949130495.1 of Sambucus nigra. Taxonomy (NCBI): domain Eukaryota; kingdom Viridiplantae; phylum Streptophyta; class Magnoliopsida; order Dipsacales; family Adoxaceae; genus Sambucus; species Sambucus nigra. The sequence goes on from OX422207.1 coordinate 70,247,992, forward strand.
AACCGAATGGTCATTTTGAGTGCACCAACGTGTCCGGAAGGGTCGAAATAGTCAAAAAACACTAGCCGAGGATTTAGTTTGGGTCCCGGGACATTTTTAGGCCACACCGGCAACCCAAAAGGATAGTTTGACAATTTTAAAAATAGGAGAATTGAAACCCACGAATTTTAGAGGTTATTTTTATATTAGAAAAGAACCCACTAATCCATTATCAGCATTTGGGAAGTTAGAGGGCTACGGGAGTTGTAGGGAGGAATTGAAAGAAGTTCCAAAAAGGAAACCCTAGCCACCATCACCATCTTTGGAAGAAATTTGTAGAGAGAGGGAGGAGAATCAACATTCAATTCTTCAACATCAAATCAGAACATCTAAGGCAAGTGGTTTAATTACATTAATTTCAAGCGAATGTTTCTTCCATGCTTAGAATTGAATATTTGTCTTATTTTGGAAGTTTGATGAAAACCCATGAAATTGGAGGTAGAATTCATAATATGATATAGGGATTGCATGTAGAATGTTATCGGATGAATTTCATATACGAAATGTATCTTTTGATGATGTAAAAACGGATTTATAAGGAGTAATTGTAGACATTAAATTCTGAATTCATGATTATAGGGTTTGGGACAAGGTTTGGTAATTTTGATGATTATATGTTAACTTAGGAAGCATTGACCCCATATATATGATAAAAAGTGATCTAGGAGAACTTAGAGTAGTTTAATAACGTTAAAATACTATTGGGATGATCTTAGGATGAGTTTAGAGAAGAGAAAAATTAAGAAAAACGAAGTAGAGAATTTCTGGGCTGAAACTACCATCTCGTTAGAAGACCGGCCCTGGTAGTTCGAACGACCTCGTTCGAACGAGCTTCTAACGAGATGACAGTGTCCCTTCTAACGAGTTGGTAGTTCGTTCGAAGCCTTTCGTTCGAACAACCTCATTCGAACGAGACTTCTAATGAGTTGACAGAATGGCCTTTTTGGCCTGATTTCATTTCTAATGTCCCGTAGACTCATTTAATTGGAGTATTAACCTTCCCTCATTGATTAGTGGGTATAATTGTGAGAATTGGGGTACGTTGAGGAGTAGAACTTAGAACCTTATAATAAAATCGAATGTCAATTGTGGAGTAGGAAACGAGTACCTAATTATGACACGAGAAGGGTTGATAATGTTAATATACAAATCGGGGACTTGTGATCGTATAACATTAAATGATGGTATAAGAACGAGAAGTATACCTATATTAAAAATACGAGATATCTAAGATGTGCGAATGTTTAATATATGTAGTTTTATGTGTATAACATACCTACCGTACTTGCTATCATGGGAGGTTTGCATTCGATTAGGGCCATCTGATCTTTGTGTGCCTACGGGGGATTTAGATTGGTACCTCGAGGACATAGGTCAGAGAAGGACTTATTGAGAAGTTAATAAGTCTGCTGTTCATGGGAGCGTAGGTATGTGCGTGACCCATGTGATGTGAACTATGTTCGCCTCCATTGTTTGTGATTGTTGTTTATTGAAAATGATTCCTGAGAGATTCGAAAAATATGGTCCTTATGTACGTGATGTACCGGGATTGGATAGCAGAGTATGTGTGCACCGCAGCTTAGTCTCGGGGTGCTAGTAATGTATATTTATGATGAGAATAATATACTGTAAATTAAAATGAACTGTCATGAATAAATGCGAGTATAATTATAGCAACGTTATGTAAAGATAAAATGGATGATCTCTAGTATATTAGTATTGCTAATAATTTGGAAACCGAGAATTAATGTAAAGCTCTCTATTTAATTACTGATGTTGGAATTAAAGCGTGAATCGTATAGAAATGTTAGAATTTATTTAGGACTAGTTAGATATGAGAATCACTAGAATGGGTACGGGTACGTTAGGAGTGCACAAATAGTCGAGAGGTGAGTATTTCATGTGAGATCACGTCCTAACATGTATTTTGCATTCATTGTTTTATTGTCATTAAACCACTTGCTATATTTTAAACTGTTTTCCACAATCGGGCTCTGACCCGTTTGCTTTCAAATATATTTTTGTAAAAACCTTTTAGGTTCCCAACCACAAGGACACCATGCATAGGAGTTCCATTCAGTTGACGGACTGTAGGTGCCGTGGAAGTTACAGGACTTTGACAGTAGACGCCTCCGCTTTCGATCTTGACTCCTTATTATCAACTTTCCTCATTTGTTGGGCATGTCGCCCTATTTCCTTTTAGAGATACTTTATTTATTCATTTATTTCAGAATTCCGGGTTGTAATTAATTTAGTGATGCAGAATTAGTATTTGTTATTTCCTGTATTTGGAATGTTGTGAGGAGTATCCCTCCAGACTCATTACTATTTTATGGAAATTCCATTTACATTATGTTGGGGTGGTTATGTTAGCATTTCATAATTTAATTATTGCATGTTAATCGGATTTAATTAAAATTGACAACTCACTTTTTAAATATTAGGTGGCTAGTAATTATTAAAAAATGTTTTCGACAGTGATGCTATGAACTGAACCAAGTTGGCATTTTGTATTAATTTAATAAAGGAGTAGCTACCCGGTATTTAATTAGTCAGGGTGTCACAACATATAGCCATACTCTCTCTCTCTGAGATATTTTTTCTATTTTCCTTACCTGATTCGTTTATCCCCCCAAACTAAATTTTGATATTGACTAACTAATTGTTAACAGGTGATAGTTTACCAAATTACTATGTGAATAGTTTCCTAAGATAAAAACTGTTTTGATTATGGGTTGTTTTATACTGAAGATGACAAGGCATAATAATGACTGTCGCATAATTTTGGACAAAGCCGCGAAACATCTTAAAGAGAGCGACCTAGTCCACGACTCTACCATGTTATTTTTCTACTATTAGAAATTCGCATTCGGTAATTTCGTTCCATTCTCTTATTTTCGATTCAACAATGTCATATATATGATACCTTGGGAATATATTCCTTCCAATGATCTGACAAGGGTGACCTCTATTTGGTTTTCTTTTAGTGACTATTCAAAGGAGTGTTAAGTGGCTTTTTCATCCATGTTAAATCCTCTTATCACTTTTTAAATATTCTACATGTGATAACCTCAATGATATTTTTACCCTATATTTAGTTATCCTAATTACAAGGATTTATATTGTATGTCCCAAATACTTCATTGAAAAGACTTGTAATAACTTCCTTTTTAGGATATTAATTTTCTTTAAGCAAGAACCAACAATAATCGTGTCATCAATGTATGTAAAACTTCTTGGCATAAAAAAATGATCTTCTTGACATTAGATGTAACAATTACTATACATAAACCATCAAATTTCTTGTACAACTATCTTGGAGTTTGTTTCATACCAAATCAACTCTTTTTATGTTTGCACTCCATTCTTCCATTTTTGTGTACTTTAAACCCCCATAGTTATTACATTTAAATATCTTCATCCATGTCACCATCAAATATATTTGTACTGACATCTAGCTTCTACATATAAAAGTCTTCGTTTTTCATAAGTAAAAGCACCAAAATGATTGTAGTCAATTTTACACTGGAGATAAATTTAAATATAGTCAATATGTTCCTGTGATCAAACCTGTATACAACCATCCTTGCATTGTAACATTTTCTACCATCACATTTTCTTTAACGAGATAAACCCATTCACAACTATTAGTAAACATGATACATTATAAAGTGAGGGATTATCTATGTGGAGCTATGGAGTTCTTCGAAGATTTTATGGATTAAATAGTAGGGGTTCTTGGTTCTTCACATGGAACTTTATTTTCTGGATTTTCTTGAACTAGAAGCCGCAAGTCACTTTTTGTGATATCTTCCATGACAATAGCATATTGTTTATTTTCTTGAGGAAATGCATCATCATATTATGAACTCAATATCTTCGTGCACATCACTTATTCATTAAAAATAAGATCTTTTCTCTATATTATCTTTCAAATTTGGTCATCCTATAAATGATAACCAAACTCAATATCATTACAACAATAAAAAATATTTCCCAGAAATTGGATCAAGTCTATTTATAGCATCAAAATCTACATTAACATAAGAAACACATTCAAATACTTTAACATAAAAAATGTTTACTTATTTACCATTTAAAGCTCCATTGTTAGTTTGCGATCTAAGAGTTATGGGGTTTCCCTATTGATAAAATTATTAATTAGTAATTAATGGAATCACTTACTTGGTATTGCAGAATAACAAATAAAAATATAATGAATTCCAAGCCTGGTGTAATACCACAGTGTCCTCAAGACAATTTGAATTCCCCTCCATAGTGCTTTAGGGTCTGAATTAATGTTTCCCAATATAGAACAAAAGTTTTGAATCAATACAGGAAGCACAACAATGTAATGATTCTGTTGAATTCAAATTCTATGTTTTTTGCTCAAATAATAAAGAAGACTGAATGAAATACATGAACTGTTTTGGAGAGGAGAGGAATAAGATTTCGGCGGGGAATTTTTCATTAGTTTTTAAAAAAATGAAGGGAGACATGTATATATATAGCAATTAATTTGACTGCTGAAATTAACTATCAAGCAATTAATTTTGAACAATTAACTATTGGCAATTAACTGAATTTATTAATTTGGTGTTTAAACTGTTTAATGAATTAATTATGGAATTAATTAATTTGGCCCAAAATGAAAGGGGTTTTATAAGCTCGAGCTCGAACCCGAACCGAGCAGAGCTGATCAGTGGGATGGATGACACGCACGCACGCGTGTGGGATTTTAGCCCAAGCCCAACACTTGCATAGTGTAGGCGATCCCCCTTCAAAGAGTTGGGATACCCTAAAGGCATACAAGCTTTAGTCCCTAATTGGGGTTTTATCAACTCATCAAATTTCCATTACTTTTTCTAATATGGGACAAAACTTAAAAACATAAATAATTCTCCAACTTTAATTACTTTATGAGTCATTTTGGATACATATTTATCCTTCATAACTTAATGGAATTGGATATGCAAATATACTACGTTAATCTCCTTGGGAAGGAGAACGCGTTCGTATATGGTCCCAAAATTATCGTGGTATAGATCCCACCTAAATTTACGCTCAAAGTTGCTCAAAATTTACTGTCCAATACCAATTTTCTAACAATCCCCCACATGAATGATACACACACACACACACACAAACACACACACACGCATATAAATGCAAGATGGAGATGTAGATATATGTTTGAGTAAAACTAAAAATTTATTACATCGGGAGTAGTAGCCTACTGGACTTGAACTTTCCTTCATGATATAGTATCGGATTTACTTGGTTAATCAGTAGAGTATTTGTCCTTAGACCATTAATCATTTTTGTAAAACTAGACAACAATAATCACACAATAATTCTTCAACATAGTTGGTTCTCACGTTTATGTTCGTTTTGGCCATAAACACCACTTGGTTCCATAAGTATTTTAAAGAATCTGTCTTTCATTATTCTCATAGAAGTGGCCGCCTTCTTACTCACGTAGGTGACTTCCATAAAGAGTATCCTCCAACAGTCCACTTATACATATTAAGATATATATATATATATATATATATATATATATATATATATATATATATATATATATATTAAAAGCATAATTTATCCTCATTTCGGCAAATGTGCACTACCACATCTTTGGAATGAATATGATTAAATATCCCTAGTGCTTACTGAAGTCAATGTAGTTCGGTTGTCCATTGATGTTGGATATTGTGATCTCTAGTCAACTATGTTGGGGTACCACTATATTGATTCTTATTTATTTATAGGCATTAGACCCATTCCTCTCGATGATATTTCAACTTGCTCTCGGTTTAAACCTTTCGTTAGTGGATCCGATATATTATCCTCTGACTTTACATAGTCAATTGAGATAATTCGATTTAAGAGAAGTTTTCTAACGGTATTATGTCTGAAAATGCGGAGCTTTTCAGAATCAAAGCTCTGATACCAATTTGTAAGCGTGGTTGCAATTTTCTTTTATATTTATTCGAAGATGATGCGGAAGCGTTAGGATGATGGTTCAATAAAATTAATCAATTGAAATATTCACTTAAACCAATTAATTAATCCAAGTCCTAGAATTTGCCTAAGTCATATCTATCAATATTAGCAAAGTTAGGCGAAACCAAATTTTAGTAAATGACTTGAATTAACTAAACATTACCCAATATTTAATTTAGTCCCAATTAAATTGAGTGTGATAATTTAAACCGAATTTTATCTTGAATTATGCTAAGCATGCGTTCTACGTTATTTAAGCAAGATAAAATAAACCAATCACACTACGCCGCGATGTACGAGGAAAAACCCAAGACGGGAAACAACCTCGGACGGCCCTAGCCACAAATCCACTAGATACGGAATTACAATTACAAGACAGATAGACTTACAACGCACGACTCGATCCCTCTCAAGCCTCGACGCTTCTTCTTGTAGAAACCTCTTCCTAGCGAATAACCTTGGAACACTACCGCGGTCTCGGAATCCACCGGTAGGACTTTGTATGATCACCGTCACCCGAGCATGGAGCCTTTCTCCGTGTGGGTAAAACAACATAGAAACACTTCTTCTTTCTTTGTGGGTGGTGGAAGTAAAACCCAAAACTTCTCTTCAATTCGGTGTAGAGAAAACCGGTGCCAAACTCCAAGCAATTGATAAGTATATGTGAACTTGGAATAAACTCAATTGGGTGTAAACACTAGAGTGATGAAAATATTTGTCTAAAAATCTTACTCAAAACATGAACATTTTCCTTAACAATTTTTGCTCTCAAACTCTCTCTAAGAGATAAACTAGGATGAAAAGTTATGGAAATGTTGGAAAAAGTTAAGTTGGAAAATGTTCTTTCCGCACATATTAAAGTCTGAAAAAGTTGGTTAAAAACCAAGTGGGGAAGTGGGTGCAAAACTGCCAAAAACTGTTCCCGCCTGGCATCTCGTTCGAACGACATTTTGTTCGAACGAAATCTCGTTCGAACGAGTCTTCTAACGACGCTCCAGTTTGGATTCGTTAGAAGATCGTTGGAAATCTCGTTAGAACGACAATCTCGTTCGAACGACATTTCTAACGACGGACCAGTATGCCTTAGTGGGAACTCGTTGGCAAAACTCGTTCGAATGAAACCTGGTTCGAACGAAAAACTCGTTCGAACGACATTTCGAACGACTTCCAGAAAATTTTATAAAATTTGATATTGGCCCAGAAACTTTTATATACTTTAAATTAAAGTTCTAATTAATTATTCTGAAAGTGAAACACAGTTTTTATTAAACCTAACACCCAATAAACTTGTCCAAGCTCCTATATAAATATAATTGCATTCATACCTTGGGAGCATGGAACCATAGTTGTTGACGTAGAAACGAGGCACGCAAATCGGCAAATTTTATGAAGCTTTATACTCTTTGCCGCTACGTCTTCAATAAACACTTCATAGGCTAGAGAATATTACAATTAAATACTATCCTATGAATAAATGTTTTTGTCAGGAATTGAGCCAAAACTATATATGGACTCAATTGGAAATTTGTGTCCTTACAAATCTCCCCCTTTGGCTATTCCGGGACAAAAACCAAACAAAAATCCTAAAGGGCCGTCAAGCTCTACTAGACTCAAAACATAACCCACCCAAACTTGACTCAACTCAAGGATCAAACGCTTTGCCGTTTAAACAATGCCGCTTTAGAAGAAATCCTGCACACTTAAGCAAACTCATCAAATGCATAGGGAATATCAATGTATTAAATGCCATTAAGTAATTACTCCCCTTAAATTAATTCTTAACAAACACATGACCTACTTAGAAAGACGTCTCCCCCTAAGTTAAATCTCCCCCAAACTAAGATACGACAATAATAGGATTAGATACCATTTCTCCTCCTATCATCATTCTCCCCCTTTTTGTTCAGGAATAGGCAAAGGATAAAGAACTAATAAACATAAAAGCATATTGAAGCTTAAAGTGTTAAGGCATTAAAGCATATGGGCAATAAAAGCAAGGCAAAGACAAACAAATATCATATATATATATATATATATATACCAATAAGTACTTGCAGATATATATAGATATAAACACACATATAACACAAAATACAATAAGTTTGCACACTCGTATGGCAAAAAATGTGTCATATGGAAACGGAAGTGTTGGGGTGTGAACTAGTAACGATTAAATTTAGACCCAATCACTTAAAACATGTTCACGGAGTTCTCAATAGATTGCAAACTTCATCACAGTTAAATATAACCTCATGTGACAATATGAAGATTGAACTCAATGAACAAACATACACAATGTATACAAGCCTAGCATGATGATGATTGTACAAACCAAATAGAGTCATGACATTAAAGACAACTAGGATAAACGGACATTGTGCAAACCGTTGATATACCATCCAATTCTCCCTCAATAAGCATATATATTCTTTTTCTTTTGAATGAATATATCAAACAAACATAGGCCTTGGCAATTATTTTTCTTTTTAATGCCAAATATTCTGTTTTTAGGCCTTTGGATCACGTATTTCTTTTAGATCCAATAAACGGTGGCTTACTATCGCAAAGGATTTAATTCATCCTTTCGGAGCCCTTCCCCGTGCACATTTTGATATATAATTTTTATCTCACAAAGCTCACGAGCAACGGATTTTGACATGCACTAGTCCTACTAGGTCATAGATATGTAGATGACTAGATTGGTAGGAGAACACCTCAAAAAGATCAAATATAACATGTGACATTAAGATTTCAAAAGAGCTCGTGCATGTGTGAAAAGAGGCATATAAAAATAGAACCCATTTAAACAATACAAAATCCAACTACTCCATATAAAACATGGTAAAGAACATTTTAAGGATTGAAAATCTAAACCAAAAGTTCTAGCCACGTGGGAGCGTAAAAGATGGGATTCAAACACAAATATATGCCACGTAAAGTGTGTCAAACCAAAATACACACAAAACAAAATCTTTTTGAGTTTTTAACATTTTGAATCAAAAATAGATATTTACTCAAAAGGGCAAACAAAAATCATTTGTATTTTTCATTAAGCTTAAATGAAATAAATAAAACACAAATGATAAACAAAAATCTTTTTATATTTTTCAATTAATTCAAACACAAAATATAATACAAAAAGATAAACAAGTCATAATTTCTAGCATGGGATATGAAATGAGGCAATGACTAGAAAATGACTAAACAAGCATACATTTAGCATGTGAATATAGCATGAAGTACAAACGCTAAAGTATGCAAACACTAACACATTCATCCTTTAGATTTAGCAAGGGAGGTTTCATGTGATAGTAAATGAGAATCAATAAATCTTGTATCTAGCGCATTTAATAATGATTTCCTAACCCATATAGATTTATATTTAAAATGATGGGGATTGGGAAATAATGAAATGTTAGATAAAGATTTCCTTGGACTTCTTTTAAGATCAAGACAATATGACCTAAGGTGACCTTTCCTACCACAATGCAAGCATGTGTAAACACGAGGAATGTTACATAAGGTGTGACCCTTTTTAAAGACCTTGGACAAAGTTGACCCTCTAAAACAAACAATGGTTTTAGCTTTAGCAATGGAAGAATTTGAGCATGATGTGCTAGAACCATTAGAACTACTACTAGAGTCTTGAAAATCATTTTTCATTTTTAAAATTTCGGACTCAAGTAATAAATTAGACTCCTCAAAATTATGGGACTCCTTCTTTAAATTTTCAATAATTCCTAGAAGGTTAACACGCTCTCCCTCAATATGAGCAAACTTGTCCCTAAGAGTCTTTTCACGATTTTCACTTTCTTTCTTGGACTTTTCTAAAATATCAAAATTTGAATGTAAGTCCATGAGCTTTTCACGAAAAATATCTTTTTGAGATAAGGAGATTTGCAAAGACTCAATGTGAGCTTTAAAACAAGAATTTTCATTTTCAAGAAATTTAATTCTTTTCACAAATCTCAAATTTAATTCCTTTAAATTTTCGTTACATATGTTAAGCCCATTTAATTCCTCTCGAAAATCAAAAATTTTATTTTCATTACAATTGGACAAATTTTCATTAAGACGTCCCATTGAGAAGAAAAAAAATATGAGAGTGATAAAAAAAAATTGAACCATCTAAAAAGGTAAGGAAACACAAAAGTCGAAAAATGGATCTTTAACGCGATAACTTAGCGCTCCAGCTCTGATACCATTTTGAAAATGCGGAGCTTTTCAGAATCAAAGCTCTGGTACCAATTTGTAAGCGTGGTTGCAATTTCCTTTTATATTTATTCGAAGATGATGCGGAAGCGTTAGGATGATGGTTCAATAAAATTAATCAATTAAAATATTCACTTAAACCAATTAATTAATCCAAGTCCTAGAATTTGCCTAAGTCATATTTATCAATATTAGCAAAGTTAGGCAAAACCAAATTTGAGTAAATGACTTGAATTAACTAAACATTACCCAGTATTTAATTTAGTCCCAATTAAATTGAGTGTGATAATTTAAACCGAATTTTATCTTGAATTATGCTAAGCATGCGTTCTACGTTATTTAAGCAAGATAAAATAAACCAATCACACTACGCCGCGATGTACGAGGAAAAACCCAAGACGGGAAACAACCTCGGACGGCCCTAGCCACAAATCCACTAGATACGGAATTACAATTACAAGACAGATAGACTTACAACGCACGACTCGATCCCTCTCAAGCCTCGACGCTTCTTCTTGTAGAAACCTCTTCCTAGCGAATAACCTTGGAACACTACCGCGGTCTCGGAATCCACCGATAGGACTTTATATGGTCACCGTCACCCGAGCATGGAGCCTTTCTCCGTGTGGGTAAAACAACATAGAAACACTTCTTCTTTCTTTGTGGGTGGTGGAAGCAAAACCCAAAACTTCTCTTCAATTCGGTGTAGAGAAAACCGGTGCCAAACTCCAAGCAATTGATAAGTATATGTGAACTTGGAATAAACTCAATTGGGTGTAAACACTAGGGCCCAGTTTGGTTGCGCAAATTATTTGATTATGTAAATTGGTTCATTGTGAATTATTGAATTGTAAATGAGTGAATTTGAAATGAGTTAAATACAATTTTACACAATGTTTGGTAATTTAAAATTGATGTTAAGGTTCTATGAAAAAATGATAAAAACAAATCAAGAGAGAGAGAGGGGAGGGAAAGAGAGGGAGGGGAGGAGGGAGAGAGGGAGATGGGACATGTACTTTATGTGACTCCAAATTCAAATGGATTCATTTCAATTTTTTTATGAAATGATCCAATTTCAGATTTTGTACATGAGCTAAAATGGGGCAATTAATGAATCATTTCATTAATGAAACCAAACACTATTAATGGATCAATTTGTAAATGAATCAATTTATTAATGATCCAATTTACAATTTTGGGACAACCAAACGGGGCCTAGAGTGATGAAAATATTTCTCTAAAAATCTCACTCAAAACATGAACATTTTCCTAAACAATTTTTGCTCTCAAACTCTCTCTAAGAGATAAACTAGGATGAAAAGTTATGGAAATGTTGGAAAAAGTTACGTTGGAAAATGTTCTTCCCGCACATATTAAAGTCTGAAAAAGTTGGTTAAAAACCAAGTGGGGAAGTGGGTGCAAAACTGCCAAAAAACTGCCAAAAACTGTTCCCGCCTGGCATCTCGTTCGAACGACATTTCGTTCGAACGAAATCTCATTCGAACGAGTCTTCTAACGACGCTCCAGCTTGGATTCGTTAGAAGCTCGTTGGAAATCTCGTTAGAACGACAATCTCCTTCGAACGACATTTCTAACGACGGACCAGTATGCCTTAGTGGGAACTCGTTGGCAAAACTCGTTCGAACGAAACCTGGTTCGAACGAAAAACTCGTTCGAACGACATTTCGAACGACTTCCAGAAAATTTTATAAAATTTGATATTGGCCCAGAAACTTTTATATACTTTAAATTAAAGTTCTAATTAATTATTTCTGAAAGTGAAACATAGTTTTTATTAAACCTAACACCCAATAAACTTGTTCCAAGCTCCTATATAAATATAATTGCATTCATACCTTGGGAGCATGGAACCATAGTTGTTGACGTAGAAACGAGGCACGCAAATCGGCACATTTGATGAAGCTTTATACTCTTTGCCGCTACGTCTTCAACAAACACTTCATAGGCTAGAGAATATTACAATTAAATACTATCCTATGAATAAATATTTTTGTCCGGAATTGAGCCAAAACTATATATGGACTCAATTGGAAATTTGTGTCCTTACAATGTCTACGACGAATATGTCGTGACTTTCTGTTATACATGTGATTTTGTGCCCTTCCAATTGCTAATTTACTATCACAATGTATACATATTACGGTCATAGGTTTTGACCAATTTGGAACATCCTCTAAGAAGTTTCGAAGCCATTTAGCTTCTTCTCCAGCTTTGTCTAGTGAAATGAATTTAAATTCCATTATCGATCTAGAAATGCACATTTGTTTTCAGGATTTTCAAGATACGACTTCACCTTCAAGGGTAAGCACATAACTACTTGTAGACTTAAAGTCCTTTTTATCGGATATTCGATTTTGATCACAATGTCCTTTAAGAACAACTGGATATCTTGAATATTACAGTCCATAGTTTTGAGTGCATTTTAATTAACCCAAAACTCTTAATATCTCTTTCCAGTGATCTCTCCTTGGATTACTCATAATCGACTTATCTTACTTGTCCAGTATGCTATGTCCGATCGTGTACAATTCATGATATATATTAAATTGCCAATAATACGAGAGTATTATAGTTGAGATATACTTTCACCATTATTTCTTTCTAGATGTAAATTAAGATCTACATGTGTCTTGGTAGGACTAATATGATACTTCATAACTTTTTCAAGTACTTTCTTTATGTAATGATATTGAGATAATATAAGTCCATCTGATTTTTGTATAGTTTTAGTTCCTAATATAACATCGGCAATACACAAATCTTTCATGTCAAATCGATAACTCAACATATGTTTTATAGTTTTGACAATTTCTAGGTTACTACCCATGATTAGCATATCATTAACATAATGGCATACAATGACATATTCATTTTGAATGCATATAAAGTAAACACATTTATCTCACTCTTTAATTTTGAAACCATTTGATGACATTGCATTATGATTTTTTTATGCCATTGCTTAAGTGTTTGTTTTAATCCATAAAGTGATATCACAAGCTTACATACTTTTCCTTCTTGTTCGGGACCCTTGAACCCTTCAGGTTGCTCCATATATATTCCCTCGTCTAATTCACCATTTAAGAAAGAGGTTTTTACATCCCATTGATGCAATGCAAGTCCATTAATGGTAGCTATTACTATTAACATTCGAATGGATGTAATTCTTATTACCAATAAGTATGTGTCTAGGTAATCCAATCCTTTCTTTTTCCTATAACCTTTAGCTACAGATCTAACTTTATATTTATCAATTGATCCATCGTCCTTCAATTTCATTTTGAAGATCCATTTGTAACCTAACGGTTTTGAACTCGGTGTAAAATCCACTAGTTCTCAAATGTGTGTAAGGACACAAGTCTCCGATTGAGTCTTAATGTTGTGTTGGCTCAATTTCGGACAAAAACATTTGAGTCATAGGATAACGTTCAAGTTTATCCATTCAAGCCTATGACGTGTTAGTTGAAGACGTAGCGGCCAAGATTAAAGCTTCATCAAATGTCGAGTTTGCTGTGCCTCGTTTCTACATCAACAACATGTGTTCCATTTACTCCTAAGGTATGAATGCATTACATATTTATATAGGAGCTTGGAACAATTTTAATTGGGTGTAATTTTTGTTTAAACTTATGTTATTTTCATAAGGTTTCTTTAATACTTTAAAATAAAGTTTCTGGGCTAAAATTGAATTTTTAAGCTTTCTGGTTTTTCGTTCGAAATTGTCGTTCGAACGAGTTTTTCGTTCGAACGATAATTTCGTTCGAACCAGGTTTGCCAACGAATTACCACTGGAACTTCGTTAAATAGTTCGTTCTAACGAGATTTCGACGAGAATAATTTTTGGAAGTTTTTTGGCACTTTTCCACTACTTTGTCCCGCTATTCTTTCACAAAATTTAATGACTTCGGGACCATAATTTTTCTAAGACATTTTTCTATCTCCTAGAGTGTTTTTGAGAGCTTAATTCTTTCATAAAAAGTTCCCTTGTTGTTTGTTTGTCAAATTGATTTATTCAAAGAACAAAACTATGTTTACACCCAATTATTTGTTTTAATCCAAGTTTCCATATAAATATCTTGCTTGGAGTGTTTGGCACCGAGTTTACTCTACCAAGTTGAAGAGTTCGTTTGGGTTTACTTCTACATCCCTCAAAGAAGAAGTTCGTTATTTTGCTGCGGCATTCTCACATGGTGAAAGGCACCATGTGTGGTTGACGGTTGTTCCTAAAGCCTCATTGGTAAATTCTAATGTTCCGGTAGAGTCCAGGATTATCAACTAAGCAAAGGTTGGTATAAGAAGACGCATTAGGGCCTTGAAGGGAGCCGAGTCGAGTTGAGTAAGTCATTTGTCTTGTACTTGTAAAATACCATACTTCATGGACTTAAGGCTAGGGCCGTCCGAGGTTTTTTCCCTCTGTGGGTTTTTCCTCGTACATCGCGACGTAATGTGTGGGGTAGCCCAATGTGTGTTTTCAAACAAAACCTATTTTTCTTCGAAAAAGATCCAATTTTTAATTATGCACCAAACCAAGTTGTGAAATCCCAATTCTCACTTTAAACCAATTTTATCTTGATTAATCCTAAACATGCATCTAGTGATTAAAGAAAGTAAAGTAAAGTGAAGAATACTCACAATGCCGGATGTACGAGGAAAAAACCCAAAGCGGAAAAACAACCTCGAACGGCCCAAGCCAGACAATCACTATGAATAATGGTTTTACAATGACAGATTAGCCTTACACTAAGACTCGATCCCCACGGGTCTTGACGCTCCTTCTGATCTTCAACCGTTCTTCATTAGTGCTCACGCAGAAATTCCGTCTTCTACGATCTCTGTCAACAACACACGCGTCCACGTATATCTCGGTGTCCACCAATATGGCTTTGATACGTCTACGATGTCGAACACGATGTCCGTCGCTTCTTCACCGCAAAACCCTTTGTGTTCAATGTGTAGAACAAACAACTTTGGTGCAGCAAGATCACATAAACATATAAGAATGATATCTCGGATCTTTGCAAACTCTAAGGATGTGTTTATGCTTTGTAAACCTTAGAAAACATGTGCAAACAAGGTTTTGGTTCGTAAAACTTTTTTCCAGAAAGCACACTGCCGAAATTATGATGCAAACACTGTTTAAATAGGATTTAAATACCGCCTCGAAAAACGTGTCGTTAGAACGACTTAAGCATATCGTTCGAGCGACATTGTATCTCGTTCGAACGAGATCCAATGTCATTCGAGCGACCTCGCGAAGTTTGACTTTCTTTGACTTTCTGATAAAAACGTCTCTTAACAAAGAGATTCAATTAGTCAAACTCTATTTCGAGCTTATCATCATAAAACGAAGTTTAAACCATTAAAAAACTTTTAAAACATTTAAAGTCATTTTTCTTTATAAAAATTACATCCTTATTTTTTATAAAATAATTCCGAGCACCATAAATTATACGCATTCATACCTGAGTGATCTCGGAATGAAATTAACTTTGAAGACGAGTAAACTTACACCAAATAAACATTGGCATGATTATTTCTTTGAAGCTTTGCCGCTATGTTTTCAATTTCTTCAATACGTCATAGACCAAGTGGGATCGTGACAAAATAAAATTCTCCCTATGACATATTACAAACACAGTTTTGTTCACGGAATTAAGTCAAAACACTATAGGGACTCAATTGGAAATTTATGTCCTTACAAATCTCCCCCTTTGACTATTCCGGGACAAAACTAAACCAGTGAAATGCCTAACCGGGCCGTCAAGCCGTATGACTCCTAAATCCCATCCCATAAACCCAAAATAAAAAAAAATACAGGATACGGACTAATATATGTAGCACCGGCAAGCATAAACTGTCTGAATGTGATGTAGACTTGAAATCTCAAATCGCTGAAGCATACCTACACACATGAAACAGACAAACAGATACCCAGTGAAGTATGGAGGAACAAATGATACCAATTTATATTTCTAATAAGAACAAATCATTTGAAACATGTGAGCAATTATTTGATACCAATTTGAAACAAATATAAGCGCTCAACAAATCTCCCCCTACATCACATACCAAATTTCTCCCCCTTTTTGTCTCGAATAGACAATCCGGTGAAAAGATAAACCAATATCTAGCATGGGAATATGATACCTAATAGAATCAAGTTGATATCAATTGAAAAAAAATGAAAACCGCTAGATAATCATGAAACCACCAGCTAAATATGATCAAACAATGATAAGTCAGTATCTAGTAAACCAAGGAATCACACAAAGAGTATACCAATCAAAACAAGTGTGATAAACGGACATATATGCAAAATACCAATTTGGAACATAAAAGAACCTGCATATAAATTAAACAGTCCATAAATGCTTCCTGCAGTACCAAAAATATATCAAATTAAGCCAGAGGAATGCAAACCAATTAGAAGCAATTTATCACCTTGTCGTTCGAACGAGCCAGGGACTTCGCTCAAACGAGATGAGGAAGTCGCTCGAACGAATACAGAAGTCGTTCGCGCGAGATGCAATGTCGTTTGAACGACTTCGCGCGACCTGCCAAAATTTCCCAGTTTCCCAAAAATATTATAAAGTATTGCCCAATGAAAAAATTTCCACAAAAAATTCCAGGAAGGGACTGACAGAAGCAAAACAGTGCTAAAACAGTAAGCTTTTAACACAAAACGCAAAAACTCATTAAAACTAAAAATGCGAGTTACATGCAAACATAGTACCGATGTGCTCAAACATGGACATGGAATGAATGGACGTGAAACTACAACAAATGAGTCACAATTCCAACACATCGAAATGATCAAGAAGCTCTAATTGATAGCGATAAATCATTAAACTTTATCATAGCCAAATGACAATTAAAGTGTGAGCTTAATGAACTAAACATACTACATACACCCAAATCCAGAATTTTGACGATTCTACAAACAATAGCGTCAAATTGCAATGTTTCAACATTAGGGATAGATGTGCAAACCCGTTTAAATTTTCTCCAACCAAACACCCTCATATAAACATACTTTTTCAAGTTCTTTTGAGGTTTCTAGCATTCTCAACTTAGAGAAAATCTTATTGGCCCTTTTCTTAGCATCTTGCTTTTTCTTTTTGGGCTCTTGTTAAACGGTGGCTTTCACGACGAGTTAAATTTGAACTCTCGCAGCCCTTTCCCGTGAATCACTCATCATTTTTTTAATTCAAATCCTCACGGTAAATGGTTATTACA
This sequence comes from Sambucus nigra, assembly GCA_949130495.1. Lineage (NCBI taxonomy): Eukaryota > Viridiplantae > Streptophyta > Magnoliopsida > Dipsacales > Adoxaceae > Sambucus > Sambucus nigra. Next base: position 70,265,506 of record OX422207.1, read on the forward strand.
TGCACACTTCTCCTTAAGTTTACTTATGCATAGATGACAAAATTGAGATAAGAACGCCTCACCAAATTCAAATATGCAAGAGAAGTCAAACATCCATATAAACTCGTGCATGTGTGCAATGTTGGCATATATACAAAGTCGAATCAAAATGCATATCAACTTCGAAACCACCCCATATAAACAATGGTTAAGATCATTCTAAGCATCAATAATAATGACCAAATGTCCTAGCCACATGGATAATGAAACGATGGGGGGTCCAAGCACACTAATATGCCACATCAAACATGAAAACTCAAAAACAAAAACTGAAAATCTTTTTGGTTTTTCAAAAGTTTTCTCAAAACACAAAATCTTTTTGTATTTTTCAAATAAGACTCAAACAAATAAAAACTATAATACAAAATGATACACATGTCATAATACTAGCAATGAATATATCATGAAGCAAACTAGCATATGACAAACATGGCAACACTATCATTCTTTAGATTTAGCATGGGAAGAATCAAGTGCAACCAAACGAGAATCATGAAGTTTAATTCCTAAAGCCACTTAATCCGATTTCCTAACCCAAGTAGGTGTAAAACGACGCATGGGGGTGTGGGGAACCGGGGCAATTTTATTCCTAAACTTTCTAGGAGCTTGTCTAAGGTCGTAACAATAATGCCTAAGGTAACCTTTCCTACCACAAAATGAGCAAGTGTAGCGGTGGTGGGAATGATTACCTTTATGGGGACCTTTTCTAACCATCCTAGTGTTTCTCACACGTGCGGGGGGAATGGGAACAACTCTCTCACTAAAACTTATACCTCCCCTATCTCCCTTAATTTGGACGGTGCCTAAGATATTATCTAACTTCTCCGACCTAGCCTCCAAATCAAACTTGACTCTAGACGAGTCTTTCAAGCTTTCTTCCAACTCAATAATCCTAGACTCGAGTAAACGCGTAGTCTCCTCAAACTCTAAAATCTCCTTTTTCAAGGACTCCATCAAACCACGGAGATTGTCTCTCTCTTTCTCCACAAACTCTAGTTTCTCCCTAAACTTCTTCTCTCGTGCCCTAAGATCCTCAATCAAACTATCATTATTTTCTATGGCACGCTCATTCAATTTTAATTGCAATTTTGAGTTAGCCTTTTTCACCTTCACCGTTTCGGCATACAACTCATTAAACGCATTTTGTAATTCTTTCACATCTATCTCCTCCTCGTCACTCTCTTCACCCTTACTAAAATGGGATACACTTAAAACCTCCTCGAAAGTGTCATTCACATGAGTATTATCATCACTCACATGACATGCCATAAACGCAGTAAAGTTACGTTCAATGGGGGAACTCTCTCCCTCTTCGATTCACTATCACTTAAGGTGGCACTATAGACAATGGGTTGCTTGCCCTCTTTCTTAAGTCTAGTGGGACACTCTTTAACCTTGTGACCGTACCCCTCACACCCGAAACACTTATTCGACTCATCTCTCTTAGGTTTTTCAAACTTATCCTTAGAGGTGGGATCTACTTTGTTGTTCTTGAATTTTTCAAATTTATTGGCATCTTTCGATTGCTTTTGAAACTTAATAAATTTTTTAAATTTCTTTGCCAACAAAGCAACATCCTCAAAATCGGAATCGAAATCCGAAACTTTAATTTCCTCCTTCCGGGTTTTCAAAGCAATACCCTTTTCTTTCTTAGGCACTTGCTTGGAGGTAATCATGTCGATTTCATAGGTTTGTAAGTCACCTACAATCTCTTCTAGTTTCGTTGATTCTAACCTACCCAGGGAGTTTAAAATGGTCACTTTCGCATCAAACCTACTAGGCAACGACCTAAGGATTTTCTTAATGACACGGTTGTCGGGAATTTTCTCACCTAGGTTAAATGACGAGTTGACAATAGTGGACAACCTAGCATAAAACTCATCAAAGGTCTCACTTTCTAACATCCTAATGGTCTCAAACTGAGTAGTGAGATTTTGAAGTTTTGACGCCCTAACCGTGATAGTGCCCTCGTGAGTGAGTGCCAAAATATCCCAAGCCTCTTTTGATGTTTCACAAGTCATAATTCTATTATATTCTTCCTGTGTGACATGTGAAGAAATAACGTGCAGACCTTTAGAATTATATTGTGCAAGTCTTTGTTCAGTTTCGGTCCAAGACTCAACAAGCTTTAAACAAGTGACCTCTCCTACAATAGTGGCTGGGGGTGTCCAACCTTTTTCAACTGCAAGCCAAACTCGCTCATCAAATGATTTTAAAGCACATCTCATTCTCATCTTCCAATAAGTATAATTAGTGCCATCAAAAACAGGAGTTCGAGAAAATTCATTATATCCAGAAATTCATCTTTGAAAACACACGGGATTACAAAACAAATAAAAATATGTTTTCTAGATCTGAAACCAATTTGTGGGGTGGCCCAATGTGTGTTTTCAAACAAAAGACATTTTTCTTCGAAAAAGACCCAATTTTTAATTATGCACCAAACCAAGTTGTGAAATCCCAATTCTCACTGTAAGCCAATTTTATCTTGATTAATCCTAAACATGCATCTAGTGATTAAAGCAAGTAAAGTAAAGTGAAGAATACTCACAACGCCGGATGTACGAGGAAAAAACCCAAAGCGGGAAAATAACCTCGGACGGCCCAAGCCAGACAATCACTATGAAAAATGGTTTTAATAAGACAGATTAGCCTTACACTAGACTCGATCCCCACGGGTCTTGACGCTCCTTATGATCTTCAACCATTCTTCATTAGTGCCCACGCAGAAATTTCATCTTCTACGATCTCTGTCCACAACACACGCGTCCACGTATATCTCGGTGTCCACCGATATGGCTTTGATACGTCTACGATGTCGAACACTATGTCCGTCGCTTCTTCACCGCAAAACCCTTTGTGTTCAATGTGTAGAACAAACAACTTTGGTGCAGCAAGATCACGTAAATATATAAGAATGATATCTCGGATCTTTGCAAACTCTAAGGATGTGTTTATGCTTTGTAAACCTTAGAAAACATATGCAAACAAGGTTCTGGTTCGTAAAACTTTTTTCCAGAAAGCACACTGCCGAAGTTATGATGCAAACACTGTGTAAATAGGATTTAAACACCGCCTCGAAAAAGGTGTCATTCGAACGACTTAAGCATGTCGTTCGAGCGACATTGTATCTCGTTCGAACGAGATCCAATGTCGTTCGAGCGACCTCGCAAAGTTTGAATTTCTTTGACTTTCTGATAAAAACGTCTCTTAACAAAGAGATTCAAATTAGTCAAACTATATTTCGAGCTTATCATCATAAAATGAAGTTTAAACCATTAAAACACTTTTAAAAAATTTAAACTCATTTTTCTTTATAAAAATTACATCCTTATTTTTTATAAAATAATTCCGAGCACCATAAATTATACGCATTCATACCTAAGTGATCTCAGAATGAAATTAACTTTGAAGACGAGTAAACTTACACCAAATAAACATCGGCATGATTATTTCTTTGAAGCTTTTCCGCTACGTCTTCAATTTCTTCAATACGTCATAGACCAAGTGGGATCGTGACAAAATAAAATTCTCCCTATGACATATTACAAACACAGTTTTGCTGACGAAATTAAGTCAAAACACTACAGGGACTCAATTGGAAATTTATGTCCTTACATAGTGTGACTGATTTACTTTATCTTTGAAAATAACTTAGAACGCATGCTTAGGCTAATTTAAGATAAAATTTGATTTGATTGTCACACTTAATTAAATTGGTGCTAATTTAAATTTGGGTATCTGTTAATTTTATTCAAGTCATCGTTTAATTTGTTAAAATTGGTTTGGCCTATTTTGGTAATATTAAAAATATGACTTAGGCAAATTTCTAGGACTTGGATTGAATTAAGTTGTTTAAGTGAAATATATATTTTTTGATTAATCTAATTTCGCTTAGTTTAATTTTAATTTGAAAGAAATTAAAATTTGGTGTTTGTATGTGTTTAATTGAACCATCTCGCTTCTGCATGTTTAAAAGGAAATTGAATTACTTTTTAGTTGTAAGATTTAAAAAAATTTGGGGTCACCATTCTCTACAAGTGGTATCGGAGCAGGTTCGCTAAATTATTGCGTTTAAGATCCTTTAAATATTTTTACTAAAAATGGAATTTTCCAATTTTCAAAATTTCCTATTTTCGATGGTTCTAATTACGCGTATTAGAAAGCGCGGATGAAATCGGCACTAAAATCTATCGACGAGACGGTTTGGCTGTTTGTCGTTAACAGGTGGTCCCCACCTATACATTTGGTAGATAATGAGCGTGTCCCAAAACCCGTCGATAGATGGAGTGAGAATGAATTAAAACTTGTTAATTTTAATTCCCTAGGTTGAAATACCCTGTTTAGCATGGTCACATTGGATGAATTCTGACGCATTATGACGTGTGAAACCGCTAAAGAAGCTTGGGATGTTTTATAACTCACTCATGAAGGAACTAGTGTCGTAAAAGCTTCGAAACTCCGAAACCTCACCACTCAATTTGAAACCATCAAAATGAATAAAAAAGAAACAGTTGATGAATTTTATGATAGACTTTCCGATCTAGTTAATTCATCTTTTAATTTGGGAGATAAAATATCCAATCGATTTATTCCTAATGTGACCGTGTTAAACTCTCAACCAACTTTAGCCTCTACGAAATTAGAAGAGCTCGTAGGTGGTTTACAAATCTATGAACTAGACATGTTTCCCTCCAAAATCGAAAAGAAAATTCAGAAGGGTGTTGCTTTGAAAGCCCAAAAGGAGGAAAAACAAGTATTAGAGAGTCAAAGTGATAATGAATCGAAAAATATAGCTATGTTTGCTAAAAAGTTTCAAAATTTTCTTAAATTTAAGAAAGATAAATTTAAAAATGATTTTAAGAAATTTGAAAAATCTAAGCATGACAAAGCCGAGAAGATTCCTAAAACTTCTAATGAAAATGTAAATAGGGACGAGTCATATAAGTCTTTTGGTTGTGAAGGATATGTCTACAGGGCTTTTGAGTGCCCCACTAAACTAAGGAGAGAGGGAAAGAAACCAATTTCCTACAATGCAACCCTTAGTGATAGTGATAAGGAAAAGGGACCCGATTCCCCCATTGAGAGCAACTTTACCACGTTCATTGCTAGTTCTGTTAGTACTAGTGAGGAATCATCCAATGATGACATCTAAATACATAACACTTCAGAGTCCTTTGTTTGTGAAGCTATACAAGATGATGGTAGTGAAAGTGGAGAAGAAAGAGAGTGAAAAAGAAGAAGAGGTTGATGTGAGTGAACTTTAATTTGCATTTCAAGAACTATATGGAGTATCTATTAAATTAATAAGAGCAAATTTGAAGTTAGAAGATAATTTAAGAAAGCGTGTCGAGGTCAGTAATGAGAGTGTTTTAGTGGAAGACCTTAGGACACGAGAGAGAGCTCTTTGAGAGAATCTTGTGTATGTAGAGGCGAGAGCGATAGCCTTAAGGGATTAATGGAATCTTTTAAAAAGGAGCTTCTCATATATGTTATTAGAGTCTCACATTTTAGTTATAGAAAATAAATTAAAAGACTCTAGTAAAGTCAAATTTGATTTGGAATGTCGTTCGGAGAAATTAGATAAAATATTAGAAACGGTCCAAAATAAAAATGACACTTGTGGTTTAGGCTTCGATACTTATAATGAGTCAACTCATAAAGACAAAACCAACATTTTAGGAGAATCTTCTAGGAACAATGTTATAGATCATTCCTTAAGTAATTCTTTTTACCGAGTCTTTAGGTGCTCACATTGTAGTAAAAAAGGTCATCTTAGGAAATTTTGTTTTGATCTTAAACGAGGTCCTAGAAAATTGCAACATAAGGCAACCGAGGTAGCCAAGATTCCTATACCCCGAGATAGTCATTCGTCATTAGATTGGGTTAGGAGATCCGACTTGGTAGCTTTACAATATAGGATTTTTTATTCTCATTTAGTTTCACATGCTTCCTCCTTTGTTAAATCTAAAGGTTGAATGTGTTAGTTGTTTGCATACTTTAGCTTTTGTACTTCATGCTATATTATCATGATAAATGTATGCATGTTTAGTCATTGTTCTAGTCTCTACTTCATGCTTAATCACATGCTAGAATTATGACTTTTGTTTATCTTTTGTATTCTAATTCATTCATTTTAGTTTGCATTAAATGAAAAATATAAAAAGATTTTTGCTTATCATTTATGTAAGGACACAAATTTCCAATTGAGTCCATATATAGTTTTGGCTCAATTCCGGACAAAAACATTTATTCATAGGAATGTATTTGATTGTAATATTCTCAAGCCTATGAAGTGTTTGTTGAAGACGTAGCGACAAAGAATTTAAAGCTTCATCAAAATGCCGGATTGTGTGCCTCGTTTCTACGTTATCAACTAAGGTTCCATGCTCCCAAGGTATGAATGTAATTATATTTATATAAGAGCTTGGAACAATTTGTATTGGGTGTTAGGTGTAATAAAAACTGCATTTTATTTTCAGAAAGAATCAATTAGAACTTTAATATAAGTATATAAAAGTTTCTGAGCCAAAATCGAATTTTGCAAACTTTCTGGTCGTTCATTAGAAATGTCGTTCGAACGAGTTTTTTCGTTCGAACCAGATTTCGTTTGAACGAGTTTTGTCGTTCGAACCAGTTTCGTTCGAACGAGTTTTTCCAACGATCCTAACTGGTCAGTCGTTCGATATGTCGTTCGATATGTCGTTCGAACGAATGTTCGTTCTAACGAGGTATCTAACGAACTTCTAACGAGCCCAGGCTGGTCGCTCGTTAGAAGTCTCGTTCGAACGAGAATCATGTTCGTTCGAACGAGATTCCAGCGGGAACAGTTATTTGGCAGTTTTTTGCAGTTTTTCCCCACTCCTCCACTTGGTTTTCAACCAACTTTTTTCATACATTATTATGTGCGGGAAACACATTTTCCAAGATAACTTTTCCAACATTGTTTATCTCCTAGAGAGTTTGAGAGCAAAATAGTTTAGGAAAATGTTCAAGTTTTGAGTGTTCATTTTTAATGAAAAATTCATACACACTCTAGTGTACACCCAATAACTGTTTATCTAAGTTCCTATATTTATATCAATTGCTTGGAGTTTTTGGCACCGGTTTTCTCTACCGAATTCAAGAGACGTTTCGGGTTTGCTTCTACACCCCATTACAAAGAAGACCTTTGTTGAGATTCTACCCACACGGAGAAAGGCTCCATGCTTGGGTGACGGTGACCATATAAAGTCCCATCGGTGGATTCCGAGACCACGGTGGTGTTCCGAGGTTGTTCGCTAGGAAGAGGTTTCTACAAGGAGGTGCATCGGGGCTTGAGAGGGTTCGAGTCGAGTGTTGTAAGTCTCTTGTCTTGTAATTGTAATTCCGTGTCTAGTGGACTTGTGGCTAGGGCCGTCCGAGGTTGTTTCCCGTCTTGGGTTTTTCCTCGTACATCTCGGCGTAGTGTGACATTGTTTATTTTATCTTGCACAATAATTTAGAATCCATGCTTAGGATAATTTCAAGATAAAATTTGGTTTAATTATCACACTCATTTAATTTGGGACTTAAATTAAATATTGGGTAAATTTGGTTTATTCAAGTCACGTGCTAAAATTGGTTTCGCCTAACTTTTGATATAATTTGGTAATTATGACTTAGGCAAATTCTAGGACTTGAATTATGTTTTAATTTGTTTTGAGAAATTAAAACTTGTTGTTATTTTTGAAAGTTGAACCTACACCGGTTTTATAACGCTTCCGCATCATCTTCATTGAGTTTATACGAAAAGGAAATTATTTTAATTGTGATTATTTAAAATTCGGGGTCCTTCAAATTGGTATCAGAGCCAAAAACGATAAATTATTTCGTTAAGATCTTTTTAATTTTTGGCTAAAATGGATTTTTCCCCATTTTCAAAATTTCCAATTTTTGATGGTTCTAACTACGCGTATTGGAAAGCGCGAATGAAATCGGCACTTAAATCTATCAATGAACGTGTTTGGATGTCTGTTGTTACCGGGTACTCCCCACCAACTCATCTAATTGAAAATGAACGTGTTCCCAAACCCATCGATAGATGGATCGAAAATGAGTTTAAGCTTGCAAATTTTAATTCCCGTGGTTTAAATGCCTTATTTAGTGCTGTCGCACCGGATGAATTCCGACGTATTATGACGTGTGAAACCGCTAAAGAAGCTTGGGATATTTTACAATTAACTCATGAAGGAACTAGTGTCGTTAAAGCTTCAAAACTCCAAAACCTCACCACTCAATTTGAAACTATCAAAATGGATGAAAAAGAAACTTTTGATAAATTTTATGCTAGACTTTATGACATTGTTAATTCATCTTTTAACTTGGGAGAGAAAATACCTGACGACCGTGTTGTAAAGAAAATTTTGAGGTCCCTACCCGATAGATTTATTCCTAAAGTGACCGTTTTAAATTCTTTACCCACTTTAGCCTCTACGAAATTAGAAGAGCTTGTAGGTGATTTACAAACCTATGAACTGGATATGTTTCCCTCTAAAACTGAAAAGAAAATTGAAAAGGGTGTTACTTTAAAAGCCCGAAAAGAGGTCAAACAAGTAGTAGAGAGCGATAGTGATAGTGACTCGGAAGACATGGCTTTGTTTGCTCGTAAATTTAGAAAATTTCTTAAATTTAACAAAGATAAAGTTAAAAATGATTTTAAGAAATTTGATACTTCTAAACATGATAAAAGCGAGAAGATTTCTAAAGCCGAGAAAATCCCTAAACCTAGTAATGAACATTTAGATAGGGACGAGTCTAATAAGTGTTTTGGTTGTGAAGGTTATGGCCATAGGGCTTATGAGTGCCCCATTAAACTAAGGAAAGATGGTAAGCGACCTATTTCATATAATGCAACCCTTAGTGATAGTGATAAGGAAGAAAAGCCCGATTCCCCCACTAAGAAAAATTTTGTGGCTTTTATGGCTAGTCATGTGAGTGATAATGAGAACTCATCGATTGATGAAACGATAGCACATGCCACTTCCAAGGTCATTGTTCATGATTCCCTTATTTTTAATGATAGTGAGAGTGGAGAAGAGAGTGAAAATGAAGAAGAGGTTGATGTGAGTGAACTTCAAAATGCTTTTCATGAATTATATAAAGAATCTATCAATTTGAAAAGGACTAATTTGAAGTTAGAAGCTTGTTTAAGAAAGAGTGTCAAGGTCGTTGATGATAGTGCCTTAATAGAAGACCTTATGACACATGTGAGGACTCTTCAAGAGAAGCTTGAATATGTAGAAGGCGAAAGAGATAGCCTTAGGGGTTTAATGGAATCCTTGAAAAAGGAGCTTCTTGCTTTTGAAGAGCGAAATGTTTTACTAGAATCTAACATTGTTGAATTGGAAAATAAATTAAAAGATTCTAGTAATGTCAAATTTGATTTGGAGTGTCGTTCGGAAAAACTAGATAAAATGTTAGGAACGGTCCAAATTAAAAATGACACTTGTGGTTTAGGCTTCAATCCTTGTAATGAATTTACTCATAATGCCCAAACCAATGTTTTAGGAGAATCAAATAGGAATACCTTTAAAGATCACTCCTTAAGTAAATCTTTTCGACATGTTCTCACATGTACACATTGTGTTCGACAAGGTCATCTTAGGAAATTTTGTTTAGATCTTAAACGAATTTCTAGAAAATCCCATAGTAAAGTAACCACGGTAGCTAACGTTCCTACACCCCAAGATAGTAATTCTTCATTAATTTGGGTTAGGAAATCCGACTTGGTTGCCTTACAAAATAGGGATTTTGATTCTCATTTACTTACACATGCCTCCTCCCTTGCTAAATCTAAAGGATAAATGTGTTAGTGTTTGCATACTTTAGCGTTTGTACTTCATGCTATATTCATATGCTAAATGTATGCTTGTTTAGTCATTTTCTAGTCATTGCCTTTTTCATATCACATGCTAGAAATTATGACTTGTTTATCTTTTTGTATTATATTTTGTGTTTGAATCGACTGCATAATATAAAAAGATTTTTGTTTATCATTTGTGTTTTATTTATTTCATTTACGCTTAATGAAAAATATAAATGATTTTTGTTTGTCCTTTTGAGTAAATATTTATTTTTGATTAAAAATGTTAAAAACTCAAAAAGATTTTGTTTTGTGTGTATTTTTGTTTGACACACTTTATGTGGCATATATTTGTGTTTGAATCCTATCGTTTAAGCTTCCATGTGGCTAGAACTTTTGGTTTAGATTTTCAATCCTTAAAATGTTCTTTACCATGTTTTATATGGAGTAGTTGGATTTTGTATTGTTTAAATGGATTCTATTTCTATATGCCTCTATTCACTCATGCACGAGCTCTTTTGAAATCTTAATGTCACATGTTATATTTGAGCTTTTTGAGGTGTTCTCCTATCAATCTAGTCATCTACATATCTATGACCTAGGAGGACTAGTGCATGTCAAAATCCGTTGCATGTGAGATTTGTGTGAAAAATGAAAACATGATAGACTAATATATGCACGGGGAAGGGCTCCGAAAGGATGAATTAAATCCTTTGCGATAGTAAGCCACCGTTGATTGGATCTAAAAGAAATACGTGATCCAAAGGCCTAAAAACAGAATATTTGGCATTACACAGAAAGCAATTGCCAAGGCCTGTGTTTGTATGATATATTCATTCAAAAACAAAGAATATATATGCTCATTGAGGGAGAATTGGATGGTATATCAACGGTTTGCACAATGTCCGTTTATCCTAGTTGTCTTTAATGTCATGACTCTATTTGGTTTGTAGAATCATCATCATGCTAGGCTTGTATGCATTGTGTATGTTTGTTCATTGAGTTCAATCTTTATATTGTCACATGAGGTTATATTTAACTGTGATGAAGTTTGCAATCAAATGAGAACTCCGTGAACGTTTCTTAAGTGTTTGGGTCTAAATTTAATTGTTGCTAGTACACACCCCTACACTTCCGTTTCCATATGACACATTTTTGCCATACGAGTGTGAAAACTTATTGTATTTTGTGTCATGTGTGTGTTTATATCTATATATATATATATGCAAGTGCTCTATTAGTATATTTTTGGTATCTATATATATGATATTTGTCTTTGCCCTGCTTTTATTGCCCATATGCTTTCATGCCTTATCACTTTAAGCTTTCACATGTTGTTTATTAGTTCTTTATCCTTTGCCTATTCCCGAACAAAAAGGGGGAGAATGATGATAGGGGGAGAAATGGTATCTAACCCTATTATTATCGTATCTTAGTTTGGGGGAGATTTATCTTAGGGGGAGACGTCTTTCTAAGTATGTCATGTGTTTAAAAGGGAGAATTAATTTAGGGGGAGTAACTAATTAATTGCATTTAATATTTTGATATTCCCTATGCATTTGATGAGTTTGCTTAAGTGTGCAGGAATTATTCTAAAGCGGCATCTTTCTATGGCAAAGCGTTTGATCCTTGGGTTGAGTCAAGATTGGGCGAGTTATGTTTTGAGTCTAGTAGAGCTTGACGGCCCTTTAGGATTTTTGTTTGGTTTTTGTCCCGGAATAGCCAAAGGGGGAGATTTGTAAGGACACAGATTTCCAATTGAGTCCATATATAGTTTTGGCTCAATTCCGGACAAAAACATTTATTCATAGGAATGTATTTGATTGTAATATTCTCAAGCATATGAAGTGTTTGTTGAAGACATAGCGACAAAGAATTTAAAGCTTCATCAAAATGCCGGTTTGTGTGCCTCGTTTCTACGTTATCAACTAAGGTTCCATGCTCCCAAGGTATGAATGTAATTATATTTATATAAGAGCTTGGAACAATTTGTATTGGGTGTTAGGTGTAATAAAAACTGCATTTTATTTTCAGAAAGAATCAATTAGAACTTTAATATAAGTATATAAAAGTTTCTGAGCCAAAATCGAATTTTGCAAACTTTCTGGTCGTTCGTTAGAAATGTCGTTCGAACGAGTTTTGTCGTTCGAACCATTTTCGTTCGAACGAGTTTTTCCAACGATCCTAACTGGTCAGTCGTTCGATATGTCGTTCGAACGAATGTTCGTTCTAACGAGGTATCTAACGAACTTCTAACGAGCCCAGGCTTGTCGCTCGTTAGAAGTCTCGTTCGAACGAGAATCAAGTTCGTTCGAACGAGATTCCAGCGGGAACAGTTATTTGGCAGTTTTTTGCAGTTTTTCCCCACTCCTCCACTTGGTTTTCAACCAACTTTTTTCATACATTATTATGTGCGGGAAACACATTTTCCAAGATAACTTTTCCAACATTGTTTATCTCCTAAAGAGTTTGAGAGCAAAATAGTTTAGGAAAATGTTCAAGTTTTGAATGTTCATTTTTAATGAAAAATTTATACACACTCTAGTTTACACCCAATAATTGTTTATCCAAGTTCCTATATTTATATCAATTACTTGGAGTTTTTGGCACCGGTTTTCTCTACCGAATTCAAGAGACGTTTCGGGTTTGCTTCTACACCCCATTACAAAGAAGACCTTTGTTGAGATTCTACCCACACGGAGAAAGGCTCCATGCTTGGGTGACGGTGACCATATAAAGTCCCATCGGTGGATTCCGAGACCACGGTGGTGTTCCGAGGTTGTTCGCTAGGAAGAGGTTTCTACAAGGAGGTGCATCGGGGCTTGAGAGGGTTCGAGTCGAGTGTTGTAAGTCTCTTGTCTTGTAATTGTAATTCCGTATCTAGTGGACTTGTGGCTAGGGCCGTCCGAGGTTGTTTCCCGTCTTGGGTTTTTCCTCGTACATCTCGGCGTAGTGTGACATTGTTTATTTTATCTTGCACAATAATTTAGAATCCATGCTTAGGATAATTTCAAGATAAAATTTGGTTTAATTATCACACTCATTTAATTTGGGACTTAAATTAAATATTGGGTAAATTTGGTTTATTCAAGTCACGTGCTAAAATTGGTTTCGCCTAACTTTTGATATAATTTGGTAATTATGACTTAGGCAAATTCTAGGACTTGAATTATGTTTTAATTTGTTTTGAGAAATTAAAACTTGTTGTTATTTTTGAAAGTTGAACCATCACCGGTTTTATAACGCTTCTGCATCATCTTCATTGAGTTTATATAACAAGGAAATTATATTTTAATTGTGATTATTAAAATCCGGGGGCTTCTCAATTTATGTTCCATTCTTTATAATTAGGCTTTATGAAAAATACAAATGATTTTTGTGTGTCTTTTGAGTAAAATTTTTTTGGTTCAAAAATTTCAAAAACTAAAAATGGTTTTATTTTTTGTGTATTTTAGTTTGACACACTCTATGTGGCATATATTTGTGCTTGAATCCCTTCTTCTTCGCTTCCATGTGGCTAGAACTTTTGGTTTAGATTGTCAATCCTTAAAATGTTCTTTACCATGCTTAAATGGAGTAATTGGATTTTGTGTTGATAGAATGGATTCTATTTTTATATGCCTCAATTCACACATGCACGAGCTCACTTGAAATTTTAACTTCATGTGTATATTTGAGCTTTGTGAGGTGTTATCCTACCAATCTTGTCATCTACATGTTATGTGACCTAGGAGGACAAGTGCATGTTAAAATCTGTTGCACGTGAGATTTGTGTAAGACATAAAAATGGTGTATATATATGTGCACGGGGAAGGGCTTGGAAAGGAAATATCATCCTTTGCGAGTAAGACACTGTTTGTTTGGACCTAAAAGAAATACATGGTCCAAAGGCCTAAAAGAATAATAGCACTAAAAGAAAATATTTGCCAAGGCCTATTTTGTTTAGTTGATTTATTCATTCAAAAGATTAAAATAATATGCCTAAATTGAGGGAGTTTGGATGGTATATCAACAGTTTGCACAATGTCCATTTATCGTAGTTGTACTTTCAATGTCATGACTCTATTGGTTTGTAGAATCATCAAATTCTAGGCTTGTATGCATTGTGTATGTTTGTTCATTGAGTTCAATCTATATTGTCACATGAGGTTATATTCAATTGTGATGAAGTTTTCAATCAAATGAGAACTCTAGAACATATTTTAAATGATTAGGTGTAAATTTAATTATTTCTAGTTCACACCCCAACACTTCCGTTTCCATATCACACATTTTCGCCATACGAGTGTGAAAAGCTTATTGTATTTTGTGTCATGTGTGGTATTTATACCTATATATATATGTGTGTGTGTGCATTAGTGATATTCATTATGTCTACACATATATGGTATTATTTTGTCTTTGCCTTGCTTTCTAGTCTATCTATGCTTCTACTTAATGATTGATATCTATCCTGTTGCATTCTTTGTTGATATCACATGCTTAATACTTTATGTATCATATTGGTATCGTTTTCTTGCATCTTAGTTGATATCCTTTATTCTTTGTATGGATTAGTTATAATTGTGTTGCCCATATTCTTTCATGTTCTTATCACTCTAAGCTTCATGTTTAAATTAGTTTTTATCCTTTGTCTATTCCAGAACAAAAAAGGGGAGAAATGATATTTATTCCTATTGTAATCGCATTTTAGTTTGGGAGATTTATCTTAGGGGGAGACGTCTTTCTAAGTAGGTCATTTATTTGATAAAGGGGAGAATTAATTTAGGGGGAGTATTTATTTTATGCATTTAATATTCTTGATATTCCCTATACATTTGATAGTTTGCTTAAGTGTGCAGGACTTCTTCTAAGTGGTCAATTTCATCGTCGGCAAAGATATTGATCCTTGGGTTTTCAGTCATGCTATGTAATTTTTATTTTGGGTGGTATATTTTTAAGTCTAGTAGAGCTTGATGGCCCTTTAGGATTTTTGTTGATTTTTGTCCCGGAATAGCCAAAGGGGGAGATTTGTAAGGACACGAGTCTCCGATTGAGTCTCAATGTTGTGCTGGCTCAATTCCGGACAAAAATATTTGAGTAATAGGATAGTGTCCAAGTTTATCCATTCAAGCCTAGGATGTGTTAGTTTAAGACGTAGCGACCAAGATTAAAGCTTCATCAAATGTCGAGTTTGGTGTGCCTCGTTTCTACGTCAACAACATGTGTTCCATTTACTCCTAAGGTATGAATGCATTACATATTTATATAGGATATTGGAAAATTTTTAATTGGGTGTCATTTTTGTTTAAACTTATGTTTATTTTCACAAGGTCTCTTTAATACTTTAAAATAAAGTTTCAGGCTAAAATTGAATTTTTAAGCTTTCTGGTTTTTCGTTCAAACGAGTTTTTCGTTCGAACGAGAATTTCCTTCGAACGAGTTTTTCGTTCGAACGAGAATTTCGTTCGAACGAGGTTTGCCAATGACTTGCCACTGGAACTTCGTTAGATAGATCGTTCAGACGAAATGTCATTCGAACGAAAATGTCGTTCGAACGAGAGTTCGGCTGGAGCAGTTTTTGGCAGTTTTTTGGCACTTTTCCACTACTTTGTCCCACTATTCTTTCACACGATTTAATGACTTCAGGACCAGATTTTTTCTAAGAAATTTTTCTATCTCCTCTAGAGTTTTTGAGAGCTTAATTCTTTCATAAAAACTTCCCTTGGTGTTTGTTTGTGAAATTGATTTATTCAAAGAACAAAACCATGTTTACACCCAATTGTTTGTTTTAATCCAAGTTTTCATATAAATATCTTGCTTGGAGTGTTTGGCACCGGGTTTACTCTACCAAGTTGAAGAGTTCATTTGGGTTTGCTTCTACATCCCTCAAAGAAGAAGTTTGTTATTTTGTTGCGGCATTCTCACATGGTGAAAGGCACAATGTGTGGTTGATAGTTGTTCCTAAAGCCTCGTTAGTCAATTCCAAGGTTTCGGTGGAGTCTGAGATTGTCAACTAAGAGGAGGTTGGTACAAGAATACGCATCAGGAGATTGAAGGGAGTCGAGTCAAGTTGAGTAAGTAATTTTTCTTGTACTTGTAAAATACCATACTTAGTGGACTTAAGGCTAGGGCCGTTCGAGGTTTTTTCCCTTTGTGGGTTTTTCCTCGTACATCGCGGCGTGGTGTGACTGATTTACTTTTATCTTGCAAAATAACTTAGAACGTATGCTTAGGCTAATTCAAGACTAAATTTAGTTTGATTGTCACACTTAATTAAATTGGTGCTAATTTAAATTTGGGTATATGTTAATTTAATTCAAGTCATTGTTTAATTTGTTAAAATTGGCCTATTTTGGTAATATTGAAAATCTGACTTAGGCAATTTTCTAGGACTTGGATTGAATTAAGTTGTTTAAGTGAAATATGTATTTATTGATTAATCTAATTTCACTTGGTTTAATTTTAATTTGAAAGAAATTAAAATTTGGTGTTTGTTTGTGTTTAATTGAACCATCTCGCTTTCGCATCTTTAAAAGGTAATTGAATTACTTTTTACTTGTAAGATTTAAAAATTTGGGGGGTCACCATTCTCTATAGTGTGATTTATTAAAATGGATTCAATTTCACTATAAATTGCTTCTTTCCGATTAGAAACATCAGGTGAGGATATTGATTCTTTATATTATTGAGGTTCATTTCTAGCAAATATGTCAGAAAATCCGAAACGACGAAAGTTGAGGTCCTTGCCCGTTTACTAAATCTTGGTTCATCCTCTATTGATTCAATAGGTTGATGAGTAACATTTGTAGTAGCTTAATTTGTCCTTTTGGAAGGACCAAATTCTCAGGTAATGTTAAATGGAAATTCATTTTCAAAAAATAAAGCGTCCCTCGATTCAATAATCGTATTTACATGAACATCCGAAATCTCAGATTTACAAACTAAGTAATGATATGTACTGATATTTATAGCATATCTGATGAACACATAGTCAATGGTTTTGGTCTTATTTTTACCTTTCTAGGTTTAGGAACTATCACTTTGGCTAAACACCCCCACACTCATAAATATTTACAGCAAGGTCTTCGACCTTTCGATAACTCATAAGGTGTCTTGTGAGTTTTATTGTGTGGGACGTTGTTAAGAATATAATTATTGGATAATAAGGCTTCCCCCCAAAAGTTCTTGGGAGCTCCTAAACTTATCAACACACAGATCATCATCTCCTTCAATGTAAGATTTTTACGTTCAACAACACCATTCGCATTACACCAAAAACAACAATCTGACATGGTTTAAAACTGTGCCAGATCAAATCTGGCATAGTTTTGATTCAAAACTTTTGAACTTTACCCGAATCAGGTGTTCTAAAATGGCCAATTTTTTCAAGCAGAACTCAAAAGTGAGCCAGATTTGACCAAACAGAAACACTTCTGGCTCACTTTACAACTGTGCCAGAATTTGATATTTTTGGCACACTTTTGGTACACTTTATAACTGTGCCAGATTGAGTACTTTTTTATTCTCTTTTGGCGTAGTTAAAAACCGTGCCAAAAATTGATACACTTTTGGCACGATTTTGAACTGTGCCAAATTTTTTGGATCAAAGAAAAAAAATTAATTATTTGAAAACAAGAAAATTCATAAATTGCGAATCTCGAAAGTTGTTAATAAACTAATGTACATACAAACTTCAAAATATTACAAGTAATAATAGTTCACTGCCCACAAAAAATTGGGCATAATTTTATCTATTTTCTAGACATTCTAAAACCCGCTAATATAATACTTGCGTAATGTAAAGCCCATACGGCCATAAAATATAACAAATTACAAATGCCTGCACAGCCATTAAACTAACAATAAAATTACAAAAGCCCGCACGGCCATAACACAAAAAAATAGAATCCTGAATATTAATGACATTAAATACACAATCCCCTTGTTGTAGACCATTGACTTCATGTGTTCCACGTGGATAAAACCTAACAACAAATGTTATCCTGCAAAAAAATAAGATATAAAAGGAGATGATAATAGTAACCGAGTAATTTTATAAAAAATATTATTCAAGCTAAAAATTTGCATATACGAATTAAAATTATTATTGTATTCAAAAATCGAAATTCTTGTGACTACGCGGTAAGTTCCTACAAGTTACATTGGTCCTATGCAAGGTGTTCGTGCCTCTTACGGGGCCGTTTGGGGGCTAGTTTAGGTTTTAACCCTTTAACGGCTTGTTTTTAAGCATACTTTAGATATTTTCAAATTATCGTCATATTCTCAAATCGGTAGACCTCTGACTACGCGGTCAACTCCAATGAGTTAAATTGTTCACGTGCTAAGTGTTCATGCCTCTTTCGGGGCCGTTTGGGGGCTGGTTTAGATTTTTAACCTCAAACAACATGTTTTTAAGAATAATCTAGATATTTTCTAATTATCATCATATTCTCAAACCGGGAAAACCGTGACTATGCGGTCAGTACCTACAAGTTACATTGGTCCCGCGAGAGGTGTCCGTGCCCCTTACGGGGCCATTTGGGGCTGGTATGGATTTTCACCCTTAAACGGGTTGTTTTTAAGCCTAATCTAAATATTTTCAAATTACCCTCGAAATCTCAAACCTGAAGACCCGTGACTACACGGTCAGTTCCTACAAGTTACATTGGTCCCTGCGAGGTGTTCATACCTCTTACGGGGCCGTTTGGGAGCTGGTTTGGATTTTCACCTGTTAACAGCTTATTTTTAAGCATAATCTAGATATTTTGAAATTATCATCATATTCTCAAAATGGGAGACCCGTGACTATTTTCTCAATTCCTACAAGTTACATTGGTCCTGTGCGAGGTGTTCATGCCTCTTACCGGGCCGTTTGGGAGCTGGTTTCATTTTTCACCCTCAAACGGCTTATTTTTAAGCCTAATCTAGATATTTTTAAATTATCATCATATTCACAAACAGGGAGCACCCTGACGATGCAGTGCGTTCCTACAAGTTATATTGGTCCCGTGCGAGGTGTTCGTGCCTCCTATGAGACCGTTTAGGGGTTGGTTTGGGTTTTTACCCTTTAACGACTTAATTTTAAGCCTCAGAGATATTTTCAAATTATCGTCATATTCTCAAACCGAGAGACCTGTGACTATGCATTCAATTCCTACAAGTTACATTGGTCCCTTGCAAGGTGTTCGTACCTCTTACGAGGCCTTTTGGGGGCTGGTTTAGGTTTTCACCCTTTAACGGCTTATTTTGAAGCCTACTCCAGATATTTTCAAATTATCGTCATATTCTCAAACCGTGAGACCTATAATTACACTGTCAGTTCCTACGAGTTAAATTAGTCACGTGCAAGGTGTTCGTGTCTCTTACGAGGCTGTATGGGGGCTGATTTAGGTTTTCACCCTCAAACAGGATATTTTTAAAAATAATCTAAATATTTTCAAATTATCATCATATTCTTAAATTGGGATAACCATGACTACGCGGTCAGTTACTATAAGTTACGTTGCTCTCGTGTTAGGTGTCCGGGAGAACCGTGACTATGCGGTTAGTTCCTACAAGTTACATTGGTCCCGTGCGAGGTGTTCGTACCCCTTACGGGGCCATTTGGTTCCTGGTTTGGGTTTTCACCCTTTAATAGCTTGTTTTTAAGCCTAATCTAGATATTTTGAAATTATCATAATATTCTCAAACTGGGAGACCCAAGACTATGCGGTCACTTCCTACAAATTACATTAGTACCGTGCGAGGCGTTCGTGCCTCTTACGGGGCCGTTCCAGCAATTGTTTGGGTTTTTACCCTCAAACGGCTTATTTTTAAGCCTCATCTAGATATTTTTAAATTATCGTATATTCTCAAACGGGGAGAACCGTGACTAGGCGGTATTTTCCTAAAAGTTATATTGGTCCCGTGCGAGGTGTTCGTGCCTCCTACGGCATTGGTTTGGGTTTCCACCCTTTAACGACTTATTTTTAAGACTAATGTAAATATTTTCAAATTATCGTCATATTCTCAAAATGGGAGATCCATGAATACGCGGTTAGTTCCTACAAGTTACATTGGTACCGTCCAAGGAGTTTGTGCCTCTTCCGAGGTTGTTTGAGGGCTGGTTTACGTTTTCACCAATTAACCGCATATTTTTAAGCCTACTCTAGATATTTACAAATTATCTCCTTATTCTCAAACCGGGAGACCTGGGACTACGCAGTCAGTTCTTACGAGTTAAATTAGTCACATGCATCGTGTGCGTGCCTCTTTTAGGGTCGTTTGGGTGCTGGTTTGGTTTTCACCCTCAAACAACATATTTTTAAGAATAATACAGATATTTTTAAATTATCGTCATATTTTCAAACTGAGAGAACCGTGACTATGTGTTCAGTTACTACAAGTTACATTGGTCACTTACGAGGTGTTTGTACCCCTTACGGGGCCATTTGGGTTTTCTCTCTCAAACGGCTTATTTTTCATCCAAATCTAGATATTTTTAAATTATCATCATATTCTTAAATTGGGAGAACCTTGAATACGCGGTCCATTTCTATAAGTTACATTGGTCCCATGTGAGGTGTTCGTGCCTCTTACAAGACTGTTTGGGGGCTGGTTTGGATTTTCACCCTTTAACTCCTTATTTTGAAGCTTAATCTAGACATTTTCAACTTATCACCATATTCTCAAACTGGGAGAACCGTGACTACACAGTCAGTTCCTACAAGTTACATTGGTCCCGTGCGAGGTGTTCGTGCCTCTTACGGGGCCATTTGGGGACTAGTTTCGATTTTCACCCTTTAACGGTTTGTTTTTAAGCCTAATCTAGATATTTTCATATTATTATCACATTCTTAAACCGGGAGACCCGTGACCACCCGATCAGTTCCTACAAGTTCTATTGATCCCATGCGAGGTGTTCGTGCCTCTTACGGGGCCGTTTGGGGGCTGGTTTGGGTTTTCACTCCTTAACGGCTTGTTTCTAAGCCTAATCTAGATATTTTAAAATTATCATCATATTCTCAAACTGGGAGACCCGTGATTACACGGTCAGTTCCTACAAGTTACATTGATCTCGTTCGTGGTGTTTGTGCCTCTTATGGGGCCGTTTGGGGGCTGGCTTGGGTTTTCTCCTTTTAACGGGCTGGTTTTAAGCCTAATATAGATATTTTAAAATTTTCGTCACATTCTCAAATTAGGAGACCCATGACTACGCGGTTAGTTCTTACAAGTTACATTGGTCCCGTGCGAGGTGTTCGTACCTCTTACGGGACCGTTTGGGGGCTGGTTTGGGTTTTCACCGTTTAATGGCTTATTTTTAAGGCTAATCTAGATATTTTCAAATTATCGTCATATTCTCAAATCGGGAGACCCGTGACAACATGGTCAGTTCCTTCAAGTTACATTGGTCCCGTTCGTGGTGTTTGTGCCTCTTACGTGGCGTTTGGGAGCTGGTTTGGATTTTTACCTTTTAACGGCTTTTTTTAAGCCAAATCTAGATATTTTTGAATTATTGTCGTATTCGCAAATTGGGAGACCCGTGACTCTGCGCAAAATTCCTACAAGTTACATTGGTCCCGTGCGAGGAGTTCGTGCCTTTTACGGGGCCGTTTGGGTGCTGGTTTGGGTTTTCACCCTCAAACGTCTTATTTTTAAGCTTAATCTAGATCTTTTAAAATTTTCATCATATTTACAAATAGGGAGCACCGTGACTATGCAGTGTGTTCTTACAAGTTGCATTGGTCCCGTGCGAGGTATTAGTGCCTCCTATGAGGCCGTTTGGGGGATGGTTTGGGTTTTCACCCTTTAACGACTTATTTTTAAGCCTCATATATATTTTCAATTTATTGTCATATTCTCAAACCGGGAGACCCGTTACTACACGGTCAGTTCCTACAAGTTACATTGGTCCCGTGCGAGCTGTTCGTGCCTCTTATGGGGCCTTTTGGGAACTGGTTTAGGTTTTCACCCTTTAACGGCTTGTTTTTAAGCCTACTCTAGATATTTTTAAATTATCGTCATATTCTCAAACCGGGAGACCTGTGACGACGCGTCACTTCTTACGAGTTAAATTACTGACATGCAAGGTGTCCGTGCCTCTTTGAGGGACGTTTGGAGGTTGGTTTTGGTTTTCACCCTCAAATAACATATTTTTGAGAATAATCTAGATATTTTTAAATTATCATCATAATCTCAAACTGGGAGAACCGTGACTAGGCCGTCAGTTACTGTAAGTTACATTGGTCCCTTGCGAGGTGTTCTTGCCCGTAACGGGGCTGTTTGTTAGATGGTTTCGGTTTTCTCCCTCAAACGGCTTATTTTTAATCATAATCTAGATATTTTTAAATTATTGTCATATTCTCAAATCGAGAGAATCGTGTCTATGCGGTTCGTTTTTGTAAGTTACATTGGTCCCGTGCGAGGTGTTCGTCTAACTTACGAGATCGTATGAGGGCTGGTTTGGGTTTTCACTCTTTAATTGCTTATTTTTAAGCTTAATCTAGATATTTTAAAATTATCGTCATATTCTCAAACCGGGAGAACTGTGACTGCACGACCAGTTCCTACAAGTTGCATTGGTTTCGTGCGAGGTGCTCGTGGCTCTTTCGGGGCCGTTGGGGGCTGGTTTGGGTTTTCACCCTTTAATGACTTGTTTTTAAGCCTAATATAGATATTTTCAAATTATCGTCACATGCTCAAATCGGGAGACCCGTTACTACGCGATCAGTTCCTATAATTTATAATGGTCACGTGCGAGGTGTTAGTGCCTCTTACAGGGCCGTTTGGGGGCTGGCTTTGGTTTTCACCCTTTAACGGCTTATTTTTACACCTAATCTAGATATTTTTAAATTATCATCATATTCTGAAACTCGAAGACCCGTGACTACGTGGTCAGTTCCTACAAGTTACATTGGTCCCGTGCGAGGTGTTCGTGCCTCTTATGGGGCCGTTTGTGCACTGGTTTGGGTTTTCACCCTTTTACAGGTTAGTTTTAAGCCTAATGTAGATATTTTAAAATTATCATCACATTCTCAAATTGGGAGACCAATGACTATATGGTTAGTTCCAACAAGATACATTAGTCCCGTGCGAGGTGTTCGTACCCCTTACGGGGCCGTTTGGGGGCTGGTTTGGATTTTCACCCTTTAATGGATTATTTTTAAGCCTAATGTAGATATTTTCAAATTATAGTCATATTCTCAAACTGGGAGACCCGTGACAACACGGTCAGTTCCTATAAGTTACATTGGTCCCGTGCGAGGTGTTTATGCTTCTTACGTGGCCATTTGGGAGCTGGTTTGGGTTTTCACCCTCAAACGGCTTGTTTTTAAGCCTAATCTATATATTTTTAAATTATCATCATATTCAAAAATAGGGAGCACCGTGACTATGCGGTGCGTTCCTACAAGTTACATTGGTTTCGTGCGAGGTGTTCGTCCCTTCTACGAGGCCGTTTGGGGGCTAGTTTGGGTTTTCACCCTTTAACGACTTATTTTTAAGCCTAATAGATACTTTCAAATTATCATTATATTCTCAAATCGGGAGACCCGTGACTATGCGGTCAGTTCCTACAAGTTACATTTGTCCCAAGCGAGGTGTTCGTGCCTCTTATGGGGCCGTTTGGGGGATGGTTTGGGTTTCTACCCCTTAACGGGTTAGTTTTAAGCCTAATCTTTATATTTTTAATTATCTTCCCATTCTCAAATCGGGAGACCCATGACTACGTGGTTAGTTCCAACAAGTTACATTAGTTCCGTGCGAGGTGTCCATGCCTCTTATGGGGCTGTTTGCGATCTAGTTTTGGTTTTCACCCTTTAATGGCTTGTTTATAAACCTTATCTATATATTTTTAAATTATCGTCTATTTTTCAAACCGGGAGACATGTGACAACACGGTAAGTTCCTCCAAGTTACGTTGGTCCCGTGCGAGGTGATCGTGCCTCTTACGTGACCGTTTGGGAGCTAGTTTGGGGTTTCACCTTTTAACTACTTTTTTTTAACCAAATCTAGATATCTTTGAATTATCATCATATTCTCAAACCGGCAGACACGTGACTACGCGGTCAATTCCTACAAATTAGATTGGTCCCGTGCGAGGTGTTCGGGACACTTTCGGGGCCTTTTGGGAGCGGGTTTGGGTTTTCACCCTTTAATAGCTTGTTTTTAAGCCTAATCGAGATATTTTTAAATTATCATCATATTCAAAAATTGGGAGCACCGTGACTACGTGGTGTGTTCTTACAAGTTACATTAGTCCCGTGCGAGGTGTTCGTGCCTCCTATGAGACCGTTTGGGGGTTGGTTTGGGTTTTTATCCTTTAACGACTTAATTTTAAGCCTCATAGATATTTTCAAATTATCGTCATATTCTTAAATCGGGAGACCTGTGATTATGCAGTCAGTACCTATAAGTTACAGTGGTCCCTTGCAAGGTGTTCGTACCTCTTACGAGGCCTTTTGGGGGCTGGTTGAAGTTTTTACCCTTTAACGGCTTATTTTGAAGCCTACTCCAAATATTTTTAAATTATCGTCATATTCTCAAACCGTGAGACCTGTGATTACATTATCAGTTCCTACTAGTTAAATTAGTCACGTGCAAGGTGTTAATGTCTCTTATGAGGCCGTATGGGGGCTGATTTAGGTTTTCACCCCCAAACAGGATATTTTTAAGAATAATCTAGATATTTTAAAATTATCATCATATTCTTAAATTGAGATAACCATGACTACGCGGTCAGTTACTATAAGTTACGTTGCTCTCGTGTTAGGTGTCCAGGAGAACCGTGACTATGCGGTTAGTTCCTACAAGTTACATTGGTCCCGTGCGAGGAGTTCGTACCCCTTACGGGGCCATTTGGTTCCTGGTTTGGGTTTTCACCCTTTAACGACTTGTTTTTAAGCCTAATCTAGATATTTTGAAATTATCATAATATTCTCAAACCGGGAGACCCAAGACTATGCGGTTAGTTCCTACAAGTTACATTAGTCCCGTGCGAGGCGTTCGTGCCTCTTACGGGGCCGTTCCAGCAATTGTTTGGGTTTTCACCCTCAAACGGCTTGTTTTTAAGCCTCATCTAGATATTTTTAAATTATCGTATATTCTCAAATGGGGAGAACCGTGACTAGGATGTCTTTTCCTAAAAGTTATATTGGTCCCGTGTGAGGTGTTCGTGCCTCCTACGGCATTGTTTGGGTTTCCACCCTTTAACAACTTATTTTTAAGACTAATGTAAATATTTTCAAATTATCTTCATATTCTCAAAATGGGATATCCATGAATACGCGGTTAGTTCCTACAAGTTACATTGGTACCGTCCAAGGTGTTCATGCCTCTTCCGAGGCTGTTCGAGGGCTGGTTTATGTTTTCTCCAATTAACCGCATATTTTTAAGCCTACTCTAGATATTTACAAATTATCTCCTTATTCTCAAATCGGGAGACCTGTGACTACGCAGTCAGTTCTTACGAGTTAAATTAGTCACATGCATCGTGTGCGTGCCTCTTTTAGGGTCGTTTGGGTGTTGGTTTGGTTTTCACCCTCAAACAACATATTTTTAAGAATAATACAGATATTTTTAAATTATCGTCATATTTTCAAACTGAGAGAACCGTGACTATGTGGTCAGTTACTACAAGTTACATTGGTCCCTTGCGAGGTGTTTGTGCCCCTTACGGGGCCGTTTGGGTTTTCTCCCTCAAACGGCTTGTTTTTCATCCTAATCTAGATATTTTCAAATTATCATCATATTCTTAAATTGGTAGAACCTTGAATACGCGGTCCATTTCTATAAGTTACATTGGTCCCGTGCGAGGTGTTCGTGCCTCTTACAAGACCGTTTGGGGGCTGGTTTGGATTTTCACCCTTTAACTCCTTATTTTAAAGCTTAATCTAGATATTTTCAACTTATCATCATATTCTCAAACTGGGAGTACCGTGACTACACGGTTAGTTCCTACAAGTTGTATTGATCCCGTGCGAGGTGTTCGTGCCTCTAACGGGGCCATTTGGGGGCTGGTTTCGATTTTCACCCTTTAACGGCTTATTTTTAAGCCTAATCTAGATATTTTCATATTACCATCACATTCTTAAACCGGGAGACCCGTGACCACCCGATCAGTTCCTACAAGTTACATTGATCCCGTGCGAGGTGTTCGTGCCTCTTACGGGGCCGTTTGGGGCCTGGTTTGGGTTTTCACTCTTTAACGACTTGTTTCTAAGCCTAATCTAGATATTTTCAAATTATCATCATATTCTCAAACTGGGAGACCCGTGATTATGCGGTCAGTTTCTACAAGTAACATTGATCCCGTTCGTGGTGTTTGTGCCTCTTATGGGGCCGTTTCGGGGCTAGTTTGGGTTTTCACCTTTTAACGGGCTGGTTTTCAGCCTAATATAGATATTTTCAAATTTTCGTCACATTTTGAAATTGGGAGACCCATTGAAAATATGTTACTAAAGTCGTTTATTAAAAATAAACTATTTAAGTAACTCCGAGCTGTTTTTTGAAGAAACTCTTTTCTTAAAAATCAAAACTATTTGAACACAAGATGTGTTTAACAAAACAGTATGTACGAGATCTATTCAAGATTTGACTAACAGGTTTATGAAAAAGTTTAAACAAACTTTAAACTTAGCACAACCAAGAATGAGATGAGGAGATGTAGAAAGATTAAGTTCACGATTTTTTACGTG
Source organism: Sambucus nigra (assembly GCA_949130495.1). Taxonomy (NCBI): domain Eukaryota; kingdom Viridiplantae; phylum Streptophyta; class Magnoliopsida; order Dipsacales; family Adoxaceae; genus Sambucus; species Sambucus nigra. Next base: position 70,292,023 of record OX422207.1, read on the forward strand.
GTAAAACCTCACCAATTGAGAAAACATCCATGACTCCCTCTACGGAGTAAAAGAAAAAAAAATCCACTAAAACAAATTTATGAGTTACAAACTATATAACTAACATGCATACAACTCAGACCTATATAAGTTTAGGAATGTACCCTCTGGTGTCCTTATAACTTCTCTGCAGTTCTGATTGTAGATGTTGTTCTCCTAGTTTGTTAACTTCTGATTTGTTCCAGCACTTTACGTCGACTCTTGTTTATAAGATCTTATTACCAACACTTTTCGTGTTGTAGGGTGAAAGTGTTTGTGGAGGTGCTCTCTAACACATGCATGCACACACTCACACTTATTAAGTACAAACAGTCCTAGCAAATTACATATAAGGCTATATGCAGTGATTTTTATTTTTCTCTCTTCTCACAAAACTTTGAACCTGTTTGACCTTTAAATCAATCTCAGAGTTTTGAAAAGATTTTCGAGATTGAAAACCTCCAAGTGTGATTCCAAACTAGGTCAAAGGTTTAGTTTTAAGAGAACTAGAAACAGAAAACATTTATTATTGATTTCAAAGTTAAAAGCAATTTTCAGAAAAGAATCAACAATATATTTCTCAAGATGAGAAATAAAGCATGTAGATCTAAGTGTGATGTAACATGCAAAATATAGATCTGAAATTTCTATGAAGAAGAAAATAGATCTAAGTAAACAGTTTAAGTTGGGAACAAGATCTAACGAACAAGAGGTTACAGCAACACAAGTATCTCTCAAAAACTCAAGAACACTCAGGGTAGTGTTTTGGATATGTAGGAGTTTTTGTGGAGTGTTTGGTTTTAAAGAGGATTGACGAACAAGGGTAAGGGTTTCTAACTCTCTCTCTTTATTTCTGGTTTCTCTCTTTTCTCTCTTCTCTCTACTCTCTCTTTTTTACTCTCAGGAATGAACTGGCCAAAAGTCTTAGACGATTGAGAGGAGGGTCCCTTTTATAGGACGAAGAGAAGGATCGAGAAGCAGGTTCAAAAACAAGGGTCAGGATTGAGGTAAGCTGGATTGACTTAAATCCAAGGGCTCACAGAAAGCGGTGATTAAAAGTCCTCTGATTGGTTCAGGAGGGATACACGGGGATTACCAAAGAAAGCTTGCAGGACGTTGATAAGGTTTGATCCAACGATTGTAAAGATACGCGATTGTATACTCAGTAAAGAAACACAAAATGCACCAATCAGCAAGCAACAGGTGTTGATCAGTAAGGCGATATAAAACGCGCGTCTAAAAGTAATTACAACCACACCCTAAATTCTCTGCCGCTTTTGGTTTCTACTCAACCCAACTTTAAGCCAATAAACCCTTTAAACCATAATTTTAGATTGAACCCACAAACTTTTAAAACCTAGTTTTAATTAAAAAAACTTTATTAAAAAATGTTTATAAAATCCCAAAAAATATTTAAAAATCAAATTTAGGGATTTAAACATACTTAACATATATACACACATAAATATGCAATATGACATGTTTATGATGCATTCTACTGTGTGTGAGTGTTGGTAATTTGGTCTTAATCACTACAAGATAAATGAATGAAATAGCAATCCAATCTCTGAGGTTCTTTGGTTTCTAGGATAGACATAATTTTGTCTTAATTTCTAAACTAGATGAACTCTTACACAATATAGACTCAAGTGAGTCAAGAGTATAAGGGCTTCAATCTCCCCCTTTGGAAATATGAGATAAAATCTCCTTTGAGTCAACTAGGACTCGTAGGCCGACAAAAAGATAAGAAAAAACTATTCCTATAAAGATTATATCTACCCAAATCCTAGAAAACAAAAGTACATAGCTCAACTATTAACAATTGAATACGCTATTACATTAGTTGAGAAAAACTGTACAAAAACCTGCAATGAATCACTAAGATCAAGCAGTTTAGCATATATACAAATATTCATAATGACTCAAATTTCTCCCCCATTTTGTCTCAAATGGACTAAGGGAGAAACTTGGATAATCAGCAAAGGTATTACTCAGCACAAACCATACCAATAGATTTCCGCAAAGAAATGAATCTATTATAATCTAGAGGTTTGGTAAACATATCTGCGAGTTGCAAATCAGTAGGAAGATAATTGATTTCTAATTCCTTAGTTTCAACCAATTCGCGTATAAAGTGATGTCTTATTTTTATGTGCTTTGTTCGCGAGTGTTGAACAGGGTTTTTAGAAATATTAATCGCACTTTGATTATCACAATAGAGATGCCATTGGTTTTCTTGAATACCATAATCACTTAGCATTTGTTTAAGCCATAATAATTGAGCACAACAGCTGCCAGCGGCTATGTATTCAGATTCAGCTGTCGTGAGTGATGTGCAGTTTTGTTTCTTACTACTCCATCCTATCAAGTTATTACCTATATAATAACATGCTTCTGGTGTGCTTTTACTATCATCAGTACACCCAACCCAGTCAGCATCAGTGTACCCAATTATAGTGCTTGGTGTGTCATTAGTGTACCAAAGTCCTAGATTCAGAGTGCCTTTCACATATTTAATGATACGTTTAACAGAATTCAAATGGCTCTCTTTAGGATTATTTTGATAACGAGCACATACACACACAGCAAACATAATATCAGGACGTGAGGCAGTAAGATATAGTAAGGTTCCTATCATACTACGATATAGAGTAGGATCTACGGATTTTCCATTTTCATCTTTAAAAAGTTTTAGCGTAGTACTCATGGGCGTTCTAGCATATTTAGCACTCTCTAGGCCAAATTTCTTTACTATCTCTAAAGCGTACTTAGATTGCGATACAAATAATCCTTCTGAATTTTGTTTGACTTGAAGGCCTAAGAAGAATTGTAACTCCCCCATAAGGGACATTTGAAATTCCTTATGCATAGTTTCAGAGAAGGATTTTACTTCTGAGGGAGAAGTTGATCCAAAGATAATATCGTCAACATAAACTTGAGCAATAATGATGTGTTTGTCAAAATGTTTGACAAAAAGAGTTTGATCATTTCCACCTCTTTTGAAACCTTTATCTAAGAGGAAACTGGAAAGACGCTCATACCAAGCTCTAGGTGCTTGTTTAAGGCCATACAAAGCCTTTTTAAGACGAAATATATGATTTGGATATTGAGGGTCAATGAACCCTTTAGGTTGTTCTACATAGGTCTCTTCAGTCAATATTCCATTAAGGAATGCGAATTTGACATCCATTTGGTAAAGTGTAAAATGCAAGTGGCAAGCTATAGCAAAGAGCAGACGAACAGATTCTAAACGAGTAACAGGTGCAAAAGTCTCGTTAAAATATATTCCTTCAATTTGAGAGTTTCCTTGAGCAACTAATCTAGCTTTATTTCTAATTATTATCCCATTTTCATCAGTCTTATTTATGAAAATCTAACGTGTGCCAATAACCTTTTTATGATCAGGACGAGGAACAAGATACCAAACATCATGAATGACAAATTGAAGAAGTTCTTCCTGCATAGCAGAAATCCAGTGAGAGTCATTCAATGCCTCATTTACATTCTTTGGTTCCACAAGGGAAACAAAACATGCATATTGTGCATAATTTCTTAGTTGGGATCTTGTACGCACTGGCTCACTAGGGTTACCAACTACGTTATTTATGGGATGATCTTTAGAAACCCAGTTAGGTACTTCAGGAATCTCAATTGGTAATGAATTATCTATTTCAGAAGAGTCATTTTCTAAAATGTTTGTAGACTCTTCCTCAATAGTTGATTCACCAGTCTTGTTCTCTACAGTAGTGTCACTTACAATTACATTTATGGATTCCATCAAGGTTTTAGTGTGAAGATTATACACTCGATAGGCTCTACTGTTAGGCGAGTATCCTAGAAATATAGCTTTATCTCCCCTACTCTCAAATTTGGATAAGTGTTCCCTATCTTTGCATACATAACAAGTACTTCCAAAAGTTCTAAGGTACTTAAGATTAGGCTTTTTATTGTACCAAAGTTCATAAGGAGTTTGTTTGGAATTCTTTCTAAGATAGACCCTATTTATGATGTGACATGCAGTACGAATAGATTCTACCCAAAAGTATTTAGGTAAATTCTTGGCATGTAACATAACTCGTGCCATCTCTTGAAGAGTACGATTCTTTCTCTCGATAATTCCATTTTGTTGAGGAGTCTTAGGAGCACTGAATTCATGTTTGTAACTATTATAGTCACAGTATTCAATAATACCAGTGTCTTTGAATTCACCACCTCTATCACTACGAATTCTATTTACTTAAGTGTCCTTTTCATTTTCAATCCGAAGAAGAATTTTTAGGAAAGTTTGAAAAGTGTCGAACTTTTGTTTTAAAAAGGCTACCCAAGTAAATCTGGTGAAGTCATCAACCATAACTAGAATATAACTGTGTCCATAGAGACTAACAGTTTGGGAGGGACCCATTAGGTCCATATAGATGAGCTCCAAGGGATTAGAGGTAAGAATATCATTAACTTTATTATGAGGCGCCTTAATAATTTTACCTTTCTGACAAGAACCACAGACAATGTTGGGTATGAGTTTGATTTTAGGAACTCCTCTAACTATTTCCTGAGAGGTCAGTCTACTAAGATTATCGTAATTTATATGACCCATTTTGTTATGCCATATGTCGTTGTCATCCATTCTGGCAACATTACAGATTTTAGACTTGTTCATGACAATATAACAATTGTCAGGAGTCCTGAATCCTGTAATTATGCATTCACCTTTTTCATTTAAAATTTTGCAATTGTTCTTTGAAAAGGTAACAGTATGATCTGAGTCACAAAATTGCGAGATACTAAGTAGATTGGCCTTAAGACCTTTAACTAGAAGAATATCTTCAAGAATAGGAAGTCCATCTTCTTGGAGAGTTCCTTTGCCTATGATCTGGGCTGATACTCCATCACCAAAAATGACTTTTCCACCAGCAAAGCTGGTTTTAGTTAAGAGTTTTGTATCATCACCAGTCATGTGCTTAGAACATCCAGAGTCTAAATACCAACCAGATGATGTGTGTTCAGCTTTTAAAGCAGTAACAACTATGTTACACTTCATCTGAGGTAATAGATCATCTTTTCTAACCCAAATTGCTCTAGTTTTCATTTTGCGCCTATTAGCTCTCAATTGATAAAATTTACGAGCATTGGATTTTTGCTGAAAAATGTTTTGCGCATGATTTTGAATTTTGTGAAAGACTTGAGCATTTGGTTTAGAAAGATTCTTAGGCATCCCTCTAGGAAATGTTCTTTTTAGGTTTGGTCTTTCTCTTCCTATAATTAGAGTTTTTGTCTAGTTGTCTAGGAAGTACATAATTGTTGCGACTCCTCCTAGAATAGTTAAAATTCTGATAGATATGAGGATCACAGACAGGTTTGACAAGTCTCCTAACATAGCAACCATCAAAAGAGTGACCATATATGTCGCAGTAAGAGCAATAAATATGGCTCAAAATTGGGGTCTCCTTAGGAAAGTCTCTAAACAAAGGTTTTGAGGAATTTTGAGGTTGAACTCTATTCCTAGGTAGTACAGGTTTGAATGTAGATTAACTCTTTCTAATGAAGGGGAAGATGTATTTAGCCTTAGGTGAAATTTCATGTTTAGAGCAACTTGATTCCCCAATGTTAGAATTTTGATGTTTTGAATCAAACTCCGTTTTTAAGGAATGAAAATCTGAGCATGTTTCAATAGGTCTTTTACCTCCTGACACAAACTTGATAGGTTCAAAATATTTTGTTTGTGTCTTCAAATTGGGATAAAACCCTATTCCAGTTCGATCATCAGAATTGATTTTAGATTCAGCAACAAATTCATCAAAACAGTTAGAATTATTTTCAAATTTTGTAATTTTTTTGAAAACAGTTGCTGTCTTTTCTTTAGTTTGTTCCAATTCTAACAATGTCCCTTTGTATTATTTTCTCCAGATTTTCATTTATTCAGTCAAATTTCTGAGTTTTTCATCAAACACTTTAATTTCACTTTCATGAGTTAAACATTAGGTGGTATACTCTTCAGCATTCAGTTTGACCATCAGGCTTAGGTCTTCCAACTTTTTGGTTTTCATAATTTTTTCTAGTCTAGCGCTTTTCTTGAGAGTTTTAGCATAAAGTGTGTGAATGTCTGGGAGGTCTTCATTGTCCGAGTCACTAAGTGTAGTGTGTGAAGTGACCCCTAAGGCTTCATTATTTGAACTCACACACCCATTGACATCGTCATTATCGCTTTCCCTTTGACTCACACACCCCGAAGAAGAGATAGCAATATTCTCAGTAATCAAAGCATCTAAACCAGAAACAACAATATTCGAACCATCAGACATAGAATTATTTGATTCATCCTCACTAACAAGCACATGCATATCATCATTATATATAATCTTGGCAAAGAAAAACATGCAAGGATCAAAAACATCAGATGACTCAGGTTCCTCATTTTCAGAGTCACTTGAATCATCCCATGTTTTGCAAATGTTGGCTCTAGTGTGTTTGTTTTGAGCGTTCAAGTTAACTCTACAATCTTGTGTAATGTTCCCTAGTTTACCACATCTATAGCATTCAGTCTTCTTAAGGTCTCTGTTAGGTCTAATGTGAGTGTCCTTGTGATTTTTGTCATGGCTTTTCTCATTAGGTCTGTGATTAGAGGGAGTTGGATAATTTGTCTTGCCTTGTTTATTTGCCATTTTCTTTCTAAACTTATTGATTTTCTTATCTGTTTTGACATTAAGGCAATCTTATTGTCCAAACTCTCTATATCGCATTTCTCATCAAAGTCATCATTGGAAGTATTAAACTCAGGCTTAATCAATTTAGAAGAAAAGCTTAGATTGGAACTAGTCTGTTTTATGGGACTGGGTCAGTTGTTTCTTAAATTCCAGTTCCATTTCCACAGTTCTTAATTTACTACTGAGTAGTTCAGGAGTGAGATTAATATCACACATTTCCTCAATAGCATATCTTTTGTTATCTAATTTCTGTGGTAATGATCTCAAAATTTTAGATACAATTTCTTGTCTATCATAAGTTATCCCATTAGCATGCAGTTTGGTCACAATATCAGTTAGGTTCATATAGAAGTCATCAAATGACTCAGTCTCAGACATAATTAGGGAATTATACTGTTGAATGAGCATTTGAGTTTTAGCAGCCTTAACTCTAGTGTCACCTTTATGAGAAGTAACCAAAGTGTCCCAAGCTTCCTTAGAAGTGGTACAAGATGAGATTCTTTTGAACTCATGTTCATTTATGGACATAAATATGGCATTCTTTACTTTGTTATTATTTCGAGTAACTTGTTTCTCTCCTTGAGTGAACTCACTTAATGCTTTCTTAACCCTCTCATTACTTCCTTCAGTGTCTGGTTTTGTAGGAAAAGTGTAACCATTTTCAACAATGTCCCAGACATCATCTCCCAGAGTTCCTTGAATGAAAGCAATCATTCTTACTTTCCAGTAAGCAAAATTGGTTCCATCAAATATAGGAGGTCTGGTCAAGTTACCAAATCTTTCATTTTTCTCGTCCATATTTGATTTTCAGAAAATAATTTCAGAAACACAGGATCTCTTTAAAAGAAGTTTACCAAGCTCTGATACCAATTGAAAATATGTTCCTAAAGCCGTTTATTAAAAATAAACTATTTAAGTAACTCCGAGCTGTTTTTTGAAGAAATTCTTTTCTCAAAAATCAAACCTATTTGAACACAAGATGTGTTTAACAAAACAGTATGTACGAGATCTATTTAAGATTTGACTAACAGGTTTATGAAACAGTTTAAACAAAATTTAAACTCAGCACAACCAAGAATGAGATGAGGAGATGTAGAAAGATTAAGTTCACGATTTTTTATGTGGTAAAACCTCACCAATTGAGGAAACATCCACGACTCCCTCTACGGAGTAAAAGAAAAAAAAAATCCACTAAAACAAATTTATGAGTTACAAACTATATAAGTAACATGCATACAACTCAGACCTATATAAGTTTAGGAATGTACCCTCTGGTGTCCTTATAACTTCTCTGCAGTTCTGATTGTAGATGTTGTTCTCCCAGTTTGTTAACTTCTGATTTGTTCCAGCACTTTACGTCGACTCTTGTTTACAAGATCTTATTACCAACACTTTTCGTGTTGTAGGGTGAAAGTGTTTGTGGAGGTGCTCTCTAACACATGCATGCACACACTCACACTTATTAAGTACAAACAGTCCTAGAAAATTACATATAAGGCTATATGCAGTGATTTTTCTTTTTCTCTCTTCTCACAAAACTTTGAACCTGTTTGACCTTTAAATCAATCCCAGAATCCACGGATCTCTTGCTTAGAAGACAGTCAAGATTTTAATCAATCTCAGAGTTTTGAAAAGATTTTCGAGATTGAAAACCTCCAAGTGTGATTCCAAACTAGGTCAAAGGTTTAGTTTTAAGAGAACTAGAAACAGAAAACATTTATTGTTGATTTCAAAGTTAAAAGAAATTTTCAGAAAAGAATCAACAATATATTTCTCAAGATGAGAAATAAAACATGTAGATCTAAGTGTGATGTAACATGCAAAATATAGATCTGAAATTTCTATGAAGAAGAAAATAGATCTAAGTAAACAGTTTAAGTTGGGAACAAGATCTAACGAACAAGAGGTTACAGCAACATAAGTATCTCTCAAAAATTCAAGAACACTCAGGGTAGTGTTTTGGATATGTAGGAGTTTTTGTGGAGTGTTTGGTTTTAAAGAGGATTGACGAACAGGGGTTAGGGTTTCTAACTCTCTCTCTTTCTTTCTGGTTTCTCTCTTTTCTCTCTTCTCTCTCTCTTCTCTCTACTCTCTCTTTTTTACTCTCAGGAATGAACTGGCCAAAAGTCTTAGGCGATTGAGAGGAGGGTCCCTTTTATAGGACGAAGAGAAGGATCGAGAAGCAGGTTCAAAAACAATGGTCAGGATTGAGTCAAGCTGGATTGACTTAAATCCAAGGGCTCACGGAAAGTGGTGATTAAAAGTCACCTAATTGGTTCAGGAGGGATACACAGGGATTACCAAAGAAAGCATGCAGGACGTTGATAAGGTTTGATCCAACGATTGTAAAGATACGCGATTGTATACTCAGTAAAGAAACACAAAATGCACCAATCAGCAAGCAACAGGTGTTGATCAATAAGGCGATATAAAACGTGCGTCTAAAAGTAATTACAACCACACCCTGAATTCTCTGCCGCTTTTGGTTTCTACCCAAACCAACTTTAAGCCAATAAACCCTTTAAACCATAATTATAGATTGAACCCACAAACTTTTAAAACCTAGTTTTAATTAAAAAAAACTTTATTAAAAAATGTTTATAAAATCCCAAAAAATATTTAAAAATCAAATTTAGGGATTTAAACATACTTAACATATATACACACATAAATATGCAATATGACATGTTTATGATGCATTCTACTGTGTGTGAGTGTTGGTAATTTGGTCTTGATCACTACAAGATAAATGAATGAAATAACAATCCAATCTCTGAGGTTCTTTGGTTTCTAAGATAGACATAATTTTGTCTTAATTTCCAAACTAGATGAACTCTTATACAATATAGACTCAAGTGAGTCAAGAGTATAAGGGCTTCACCCATGACTACGCGATTAGTTCCTACAAGTTACATTGGTCCCGTGCGAGATGTTCGTACCTCTTATGGGGCCGTTTGGGGGCTGGTTTGGGTTTTCACCGTTTAATGGCTTATTTTTAAGGCTAATCTAGATATTTTCAAATTATCGTCATATTCTCAAATCGGGAGACCCGTGATAACATGGTCAGTTCCTTCAAGTTACATTGGTCCCGTTCGTGGTGTTTATGCCTCTTACGTGGCGTTTGGGAGCTGGTTTTGATTTTTACCTTTTAACGGCTTTTTTAAAGCCAAATCTAGATATTTTTGAATTATTATCATATTCGCAAATTGGGAGACCCATGACTCTGCGCAAAATTCCTACCAGATACATTGGTCCCGTGCGAGGTGTTCGTGACTTTTACGAGGCCGTTTGGGTGCTGGTTTGGGTTTTCACCCTCAAACGTCTTATTTTTAAGCCTAATCTAGATCTTTTTAAATCATCATCATATTTACAAACAGGGAGCACCGTGACTATGCAGTGTGTTCCTACAAGTTACATTGGTCCTGTGCGAGGTATTAGTGCCTCCTACGAGGCCGTTTGGGGGATGGTTTGGGTTTTCACCCTTTAACGACTTATTTTTAAGCCTCATAGATATTTTCAAATTATTGTCATATTCTCAAATCGGGAGACCCGTTATTACACGGTCAGTTCCTACAAGTTACATTAGTCCCGTGCGAGCTGTCTGTGCCTCTTACGGGGCCTTTTGGGGACTGGTTTAGGTTTTCACCCTTTAACGGCTTGATTTTAAGCCTACTCTAGATATTTTCAAATTATCGTCATATTCTCAAATCGGGAGACTTGTGCCTACGCTGTGAAATCTTGCAAGTTAAATTAGTCATGTACAAGGTGTTCATGTCTCTTACGAAGCCGTATGGGGGCTGATTTAGGTTTTCACGGTCAAACAGAATGCTTTTTAGAATAATCTAGATATTTTCAAATTATCATCATATTCTTAAATAGGGAGAACCAAGGCAACACGGTCAGTTACTACAAGTGACATTGCTCTCGTACAAGTTTTTCGAGAGAATTGTGACTACTCGATCAGTTCCTATAAGTTACATTGGTCCCGTACGAGGTGTTCGTACCCCTTACGGGGCCATTTGGGGGCTGGTTCACGTTTTCACCATTTAACAACTTGTTTTAAGCCTAATCTAGATATTTTCAAATTATCAACATATTCTCAAACCGAGAAACCCGCGACTATGCGGCCAGTTCCTACAAATTACTTTGGTCCCGTGCGAGGCCTTCGTTCGTCTTACGGGGCCGTTTGGGTGATTGTTTGTGTTTTCACCTTCAAACGGCTTGTTTTTACGCATAATATAGATATTTTTAAATTATCGTCATATTATCAAACGGGGAGAATCCTGACTATGCGGTCAGTTCCTAAAAATTACATTGGTCCCGTGCATGGTGTTTATGCGTCCTACGAGGCCGTTTGGGGGCTGGTTTAGGTTTTCACCCTTTAACGACTTATTTATAAGCCTCATAGATATTTGTAAATTATTGTCATATTCTCAAACCGGGAGACCCGTTACTACACGGTCAGTTCTTTCAAGTTACATTGGTCCCGTGCGAGGTGTTCGTGCCTCTTACGGGACCTTTTGGGGACTGCTTTAGGTTTTCACCCTTTAACGGCTTGTTTTAAAGTCAACTCTAGATATTTTTAAATTATCATCATATTCTCAAACCGGGAGACCTATGACTACGCGTCACTTCTTACGAGTTAAATTACTCACATGCAAGGTGTTCGTGCCTCTTTGAGGGACGTTTGGGGGTTGGTTTTGGTTTTCACCCTCAAATAACATATTTTTTAGAATAATCTAGATATTTTTAAATTATCATCATAATCTCAAACTGGGAGAACCATGACTAGGCCGTCATGTACTACAAGTTACATTGGTCCCTTGCGAGGTGTCCGTGCCCCTAACGGGGCTGTTTGTTAGCTGGTTTCGGTTTTCTCCCTCAAATGGCTTAGTTTTAATCATAATCTAGATATTTTCAAATTGTTGTCATATTCTCAAATCGAGAGAATCGTTTCTATGCGGTTCATTTTTGTAAGTTACATTGGTTCCGTGCGAGGTGTTCGTGCCACTTACGAGATCGTGTGAGGGCTGGTTTGGGTTTTCACTCTTTAATTGCTTGTTTTTCAGCTTAATCTAGATATTTTCAAATTTTCATCATATTCTCAAACCGAGAGAACTGTGACTGCACGACCAGTTCCTACAAGTTGCATTGGTTCCGTGCGAGGTGCTCGTGGCTCTTTCGGGGCCGTTAGGGGCTGGTTTGGGTTTTCACCCTTTAATGACTTGTTTTTAAGCCTAATATAGATATTTTCAAATTATCGTCACATGCTCAAATCGGGAGACCCGTGACTACGCGATCAGTTCCTATAATTTATAATGGTCACGTGCGAGGGGCTGGTTTTGGTTTTCACCCTTTAATGGCTTGTTTTTACACCTAATCTAGATATTTATAAATTATCATCATATTCTCAAACTAGAAGACCCGTGACTACGTGGTCAGTTCCTACAAGTTACATTGGTCCCGTGCGAGGTGTTCGCGCCTCTTATGGGGCCGTTTGTGCACTGGTTTGGGTTTTCACCCTTTTACAGGTTAGTTTTAAGCCTAATGTAGATATGTTAAAATTATCATCACATTCTCAAATTGGGAGAACAATGACTATACGGTTAGTTCCTACAAGATACATTGGTCCCGTGCGAGGTGTTCGTACCCCTTACGGGGCCGTTTGGGGGTTGGTTTGGATTTTCACTCTTTAATGGATTATTTTTAAGCCTAATGTAGATATTTTCAAATTATAGTCATATTCTCAAACTGGGAGACCCGTGACAACACGGTTAGTTCCTATAAGTTACATTGGTCCCGTGCGAGGTGTTTATGCTTCTTACGTGGCCATTTGGGAGCTGGTTTGGGTTTTCACCCTCAAACGGCTTATTTTTAAGCCTAATCTAGATATTTTTAAATTATCATCATATTCAAAAACAGGGAGCCTCGTGACTATGCGGTGTGTTCCTACAAGTTACATTAATTTCGTGCGAGGTGTTCGTCCCTTCTACGAGGCCGTTTGGGAGATAGTTTGGGTTTTCACCCTTTAACGACTTATTTTTAAGCCTAATAGATATTTTCAAATTATCATTATATTCTCAAATCGGGAGACCCGTGACTATGCGGTCAATTCCTTCAAGTTACATTTGTCCCAAGCGAGGTGTCCGTGCCTCTTATGGGGTCGTTTGGGGGACGGTTTGGGTTTCTACCCCTGAACGGGTTAGTTTTAAGCCTAATCTACATATTTTCAATTATCATCCCATTCTCAAATCGGGAGACCCATGACTACGTGGTTAGTTCCAATAAGTTACATTGGTTCCGTGCGAGGTGTCCATGCCTCTTACGGGGCCGTTTGCGATCTAGTTTGGGTTTTCACCCTTTAATGGCTTATTTTTAAACCTTATCTAGATATTTTTAAATTATTGTCTATTTTTCAAACCGAGAGACATGTGACAACACGGTAAGTTCCTCCAAGTTACGTTGGTCCCGTGCGAGGTGATCGTGCCTCTTACGTGACCGTTTGGGGTTTCACCTTTTAACTACTTTTTTTAACCAAATCTAGATATCTTTGAATTATCAACATATTCTCAAACCGGCAGAAACGTGACTACGCGGTCAATTCCTACAAAATACATTGGTCCCGTGCGAGGTGTTCGTGCCACTTTCGGGGCCGTTTGGGAGCGGGTTTGGGTTTTCACCCTTTAATAGCATGTTTTTAAGCCTAATCGAGATATTTTTAAATTATCATCATATTCAAAAATCGGGAGCACCGTGACTACGTGGTGTGTTCTTACAAGTTACATTAGTCCCGTGCGAGGTGTTCGTGCCTCCTACGAGGTCGTTTGAGGGGTTGGTTTGAGTTTTCACCCTTTAACGACTTGTTTTTTAGCCTTATAGATATTTTCAAATTATCAGCATATTCTCAAATCAGGATACCCGCGACTACGCTGTCAGTTCCTTCGAGTTAAATTAGCCACGTGCAAGGTGTTCATGTCTCTTACGGGGCCGTATGGGGGTTAGTTTAGGATTTCACCCTCAAACAGGATGTTTTTAAGAATAATCTAGATATTTTCAAATTATCGTCATATTCTTAAATTAGGAGAACCATGACTACGCGATCATTTACTACAAGTTACATTTCTCTTGTCCGAGGTGTCCGGGAGAACCGTGCCTACGTGGTTAGTTCCTACAAGTTACATTGGTCCCGTGCGAGGTGTTCGCACACCTTACGATGCCATTTGGGGGCTGGTTTGGGTTTTAACCCTTTAAAGGCTTATTTTTAAGCATAATCTAGATATTTTCAAATTAATATCATAATCTCAAACTGGGAGATCGAATATTATGCGGTCAGTTCCTACAAGTTACATTGGTCCCTTGCGAGGCGTTCGTGCCTCTTATGGGGCCGTTTGGGAGATTGTTTGGGTTTTCATCCTTAAACGACTTGTTTTTAAGCCTAATCTGGATAATTTTAAATTATCGTCATATTCTCAAATGGGGAGAACTGTGACTACGCGATTAGTTCCTAAAAGTTACATTGGTCCTATGCGAGGTGTCCTTGCCTCATACGGGGCCGTTTGGGGGATGGTTTGAGTTTTCACCCTTTAACGACTTATTTTTAAGCCTAATGTATATATTTTCAAATTATCATCATATTATCAAACCGAGAAACCTGTGACTACGCAGTCAGTTCCTATAAGTTACATTGGTCCCGTGCAAGGCGTCCGTGCCTCTTACGGGGCTATTAGGGGGCCGATTTTGGTTCTCACCCTTTAACGGCTTATTTTTAAGCCTACTCTAGATATTTTCAAATTATCATCATATTCTCAAATCGAGAGACCTGTGACTACACAGTCAGTTCTTATGAGTTAAATTAGTCACGTGCAAGTGTTTGTGACTCTTTTAGGGCCGTTTGGGGGCTAGTTTGGGTTTTTACCCTCAAACAACATGTTTTTAAGAATAATCTAGAAATTTTTAAATTATCATCATATTCTCAAGCTGAAAGAATCGTGACTACGCGGTCAGTTACTATAAGTTACATTGATCCCTTGCGAGGTGTCTGTGTCCCTTACAGGGCTGTTTGGTGGATGGTTTGGGTCTTCTCCCTTAAACATCTTGTTTTTAATCCTAAACTAGATATTTTCATATTGTCGTCATATTTTCAAATCGAGAGAACAGTGACAACGCGATCCATTTCGGTAAGTTACATTGGTCCCGTGCGAGGTATTCGTGCCTCTTACGAGACCGTTTGGGGGTTGGTTTGGGTTTTCACCCTTTAACTTCTTGTTTTTAAACATAATCTAGATATTTTCAAATTCTTGTCATATTCTCACAGTCGGAAAACCGTGACTACATGGTCTGTTCCTACAAGTTACATTGGTCCCGTGCGAGGTGTTCGTGCATCTTATGGGGCTATTTGGGGGCTGGTTTGGATTGTCACCCTCTAATGACTTGTTTTTAAGCCTCATATAGATATTTTTAAATTATCGTCATATTCTTAAACCGAGAGACCGAGATTACGCGGTTAGTTCCTACAAGTTACATTGGTCCCGTGCGAGGTGTTCGTGCCTCTTACGGGGTCGTTTGGGGGTTGGTTTAGGTTTTCACCCTTTAATCACTTATTTTTAAGCCTAATCTAGATATTTTCAAATTATCGTCATATTCTCAAACTGGGAGACTAATGACTACGGTGTCAGTTCTTACGGGGCCGTATGGGGGCTGGTTTAGGTTTTCACCCTCAAACAGGATGTTTGTAAGAATAATCTAGATATTTTCAAATTATCATTATATTCTTAAATCGAGACAAGCATGTCTACACGGTCAGTTACTACAAATTACATTGCTCCCGTGCGAGGTGTCCGTGCTCCTTTCGGGACTGTTTGGGGGCTGATTTGGGTTTTCACCCTCAAACGGCTTATTTTTAATACTAATATAGATATTTTCAAATTATCATCATATTCTCAAACTGGGAGAATCGTGACCACGCGTTCAGTTCATGCAAGTTACTTTGATCCCGTGCGAGGTGTTCGTTCCTCTTACGGGGCCGTTTGGCGGCTGGTTTGGGTTTTCACCCTTTAATGGCTTGTTTTTTAGCCTAATCTAAATACTTTCAAATTATCATCATATTCATAAAACGGGAGACTTTTGACTATGCGGTCAATTCCAACAAGTTAAATTAGTTACTTGAAAGGTGTCCGTGCCTCTTATGGGGCCGTTTGCGGGGTAGTTTAGATTTTCACCCTTAAATAGCATTTTTTAAGAAAATAGAGATATTTTAAAATTATCGTTATATTCTCTAACCGGGAGAATTGTGACGACACGATCAGTTCCTATAAGATACATGGGTCCCGTGCGAGGTGTTCATGCCCCTTATGGTGACATTTGGGGGTTGGTTTGGGTATTCACCCTTTAACGGCTTTTTTTTAAGCCTAATCTAGATATTTTAAAATTATCGTCATTTTATCAAATTGGGAGACCCGTGACTGCATGATCAGTTCCTACAAGTTACATTGGTCCCGTACGAGGTGTCCGTGCCTCTTACGGGGCCATATAGGATCTAGTTTGGATTTTTACCCTTTAGCGGGTAGTTTTTAAGAATAATTTATATATTTTCAAATTATCATCATATTCTCTAACCGAGAGACCCATGACTAGGCGTTCAGTTTCTACAAGTTACATTGATCCCGTACGAGGCGTTCGTGCCTCTCACGGGGCCTTTTGGGGGTTGTTTTGGGTTTCACCCTTTAATTGCTTGTTTTTAAGCATAATCTAGATATTTTTAAATTATCATCATATTCTCAAATCGGTAGAACTGTGACTACGCGATCAGTTCCTACAAGTTACATTGGTCCCTGCGAGGTGTTCGTGCCACTTACGGGGCCGTTTGGAAGCGGGTTTGGGTTTTCACCCTTTAATAGCTTATTTTTAAGCCTAATATAAATATTTTTAAATTATCATCTTATTCACAAACCGGGAGCACCTTGACTACGCGGTGTATTCTTACAAGTTACATTGGTCCCGTGCCAGGTGTTCATGGCTCCTACGAGGCCGTTTGGGGGCTGGTTTGGGTTTTCACCCTTTAACAACTTGTTTTTCATCCTCATAGACATTTTCAAATTATCGTCATATTCTCAAACCGGGATACCCGTGACTACGCTGTCAGTTCCTTCGAGTTAAATAAGTCACGTGCAAGGTGTTCATGTCTCTTACGGGGCCGTATGGGGGCTGGTTTAGGTTTTCAACCTTAAACAGGATTTTTTTAAGAATAATCTAGATATTTTTAAATTATCATCATATTCTTAAATTAGGAGTACCATGACTATGCGTTCAATTACTATAAGTTATATTTCTCCTGTGCGAGGTGTTCGGGAGAACTGTGACTATGCGGTGTGTTATTACAAGTTACATTGGTCCCGTGCGAGGTGTTCGTGCCTCCTACGAGGTCGT
The DNA here is from genome assembly GCA_949130495.1 of Sambucus nigra. Taxonomy (NCBI): domain Eukaryota; kingdom Viridiplantae; phylum Streptophyta; class Magnoliopsida; order Dipsacales; family Adoxaceae; genus Sambucus; species Sambucus nigra. The sequence goes on from OX422207.1 coordinate 70,309,167, forward strand.
TTGTGTGCTGATTTGGGTTTTCACCCTTTAACGACTTATTTTTTAGCCTCATAGATATTTTTCAGTTATCATCATATTCTCAAACCGAGATACCCGTGACTACGTTGTCAGTTCCTTCGAGTTAAATAAGTCACGTGTAAGGTGTTCATGTCTCTTACGGAGCCGAATTGGGGCTTGTTTAGGTTTTCACCCTCAAACTGGATATTTTTAAGAATAATATAGAAATTTTCAAATTATCATCATATTCAGAAATCAGGAGAACCATGACTACGTGGTCAGTTACTACAAGTTACATTGCTCCCATGCAAGGTGTTCGGTAGAATTGCGACTACGCGATCAGTACCTACAAGTTACATTTGTCCCGTTAGAGGTGTCCGTGCCTCTTACGGCGACGTTTGGGGGCTGGTTTTGGTTTTCACCCTTTAACGACTTATTTTTAAGCATAATATAAATATTTTTTAATTATCATTATAATCTCAAATTGGGAGACCGAATACTATGCGGTCAGTTCCTACAAGTTACATTGGTCCCGTGCGAGGCGTCCGTGCCTCTTATGGGGCCGTTTGGGAGATTGTTTTGATTTTCACCCTCAAACGGTTTGTTTTTAAGCCTAATCTGGATATTTTTAGATTATCGTCATATTCTCAAATGGGGAGAACCGCGACTACGCAATCAGTTCCTAAAAGTTACATTGGTCCCGTGCGAGGCTTTCGTGCCTCCTACGGGGCCGTTTGAGGGCTGGTTTGAATTTTCACCCTTTAACGGCTCGTTTTTAAGCCTAATCTAGATATTTTCAAATTATTGTCATATTTTCAAATCGGGAGAACCATGACTACGTTGTCAGTTCCTACAAGTTACATTGGTCCCATGCGAGGTGTTCGTGCCTCTTACGAGACAGTTTGGGGGTTGCTTTGGGTTTTCACCCTTTAATTGCTTATTTTTCAGCTGAATCTAGATATTTTCAAATTATCGTCATATTCTCAAATCAGGAGAACCGTGACTACACGTTCAGTTCCTATAAGTTACACTGGTCCCATGTGAGGTGTCCTTGCCTCTTACGAGGCCGTTTGGGGGCTAGTTTGGGTTTTCACCCTTTAATGGGTTATTTTTAAGCCTAATCTAGATGTTTTCAAATTTTCTTTGTATTCTCAAATTGGGAGACCCGTGACTAAGCGATATGTTCCTACAAGTTACATTGGTCCTGTGCGAGGTGTTCGTGCCTCTTACGGGGATGTTTGGGTTTTCAGCCTTTAACGGCTTGTTTTTAAGCGTAATCTAGATATTTTAAAAATTATCATCATATTCTCAAACCGGGAGAACCGTTACTATGCGGTCAGTTCTTATAAGTTACATTGGTACCTTGTAAGGTGTTCGTGCCTCTTACGGGGCCGTTTGGGGGTTGGTTTGGGTTATCACCCTTTAGTGGCTTGTTTTTAAACCTAATCTAGATATTTTCAAATTATCATCATATTCTCAAATCAAGAGAATCGTGACTACACGGTAAGTTCCTACAAGTTACATTGGTTCCGTGCGAGGTGTTCGTGCCTCTTACGAGACCGTTTGGGGGTTGGTTTGGGTTTTCACCCTTTAATTGCTTGTTTTTAAGCATAATCTAGATATTTTCAAATTATTGTCATATTATCAATTCGGGAGAACTGTGACTACGCGATCAGTTCCTACATGTTACATTGGTCCCGTACGAGATGGTCGTGCCACTTACGGGGCAGTTTGGGAGCGGGTTTGGGTTTTCACCCTTTAACAGCTTGTTTTTAAGCGTAATGTAGATATTTTTAAATTATCATCATATTCACTGATCGGGAGCACCGTGACTACGCGGTGTGTTCTTAGAAGTTACATTGATCCCGTGCGAGGTGTTTGTTCTTCCTACGAGGCTGTTTGGAGGCCAGTTTGGATTTTCACCCTTTAACGACTTATTTTCCAGCCTCATAGATATTTTCAAATTATCATCATAGTCTCTAACCGGGATACCCGTGATAACGATGTTAGTTACTTTGAGTTAAATAAATAACAAGCAAGGTTTTCATGTCTCTTACGGGGCCGTATGGGGGCTGGTTTAGGTTTTCACCCTCAAACAGGATGGTTTTAAGAATAATCTATATATTTTTAAATTATCGACATATTCTTAAATCAGGAGAACCATGACTACGCGGTCAGTTACTATAAGTTACATTGCTCCCGTGCGAGGTGTCCGGGAGAACCGTGACTACGCGGTGTATTCTTACAAGTCACATTGGTCCCGTGCGAGGTGTTCGTGTCTCCTACGAGGCCGTTTGGGGGCTAATTTGGGTTTTCACCCATTAACGACTCGTTTTTCAGCCTCATATATATTTTCCAATTATCGTTATATTCTCGAATCGGGATACCCGTGACTACGTTGTCAGTTCCTTCGAGTTAAATAAGTCACGTGCAAGATGTTCATGTCTCTTACGGGGCTGTATGGTGGTTGTTTTAGGTTTTCACCCTCAAACATGATGTTTTTAAGAATAATATAGATATTTTCAAATTATCGTCATATTCTTAAATCAGGAGAACCATGACTACGCGATCAGTTACTACAAGTTACATTGCTCCCGTGCAAGGTGTCCAGGAGAATCGTGACTACGCGGTCAGTTCCTACAAGTTACATTGGTCCCGTGCGAGGTGTTCGTGCCTCTTACGAGGACGTTTGGGGGCTAGTTTTGGTTTTCACCCTTTAACGGCTTATTTTTAAGCATAATCTAGATATTTTCAAATTATCATCATAATCTCAAACTGTGAGACCGAATACTATGCGGTTAGTTCCTACAAGTTACATTGGTCCTGTACGAGACGCTCGTGCCTCTTATGTGGCCGTTAAGGAGATTGTTTGGGTGTTCACCCTCAAACGACTTATTTTTAAGCCTAATTTAGATATTTTTAAATTATCATTATATTCTCAAACTGGAAACCCATGACTACGCGGTCGGTTCTTACAAGTTATATTAGTCAAGTGCAAGGTGTTTGTGCCTCTTACGGGGCTGTTGGGGGGCTGGTTTAGGCTTTCAACCTTTAACGGCTTATTTTTAAGCCTACTCTAGATATTGTCAAATTATTGTCATACTCTATAACCGAGAGACCTGTGACTATGCAGTTAGTTCTTACGACTTAAGTTAGTCACGTGCAAGGTGTTCGTGCCCCTTTTAGGGCCGTTTGGGGGCTGGTTATGATTTTCACCCTCAAATAACATATTTTTCAGAATAGACTAGATATTTTTAAATTATCATCATTTTCTCAAACTGGGAGGACCTCGACTACGCAGTGAGTTATACAAGTTACAGTGGTCCCTTGCGAGGTGTCTGTGCCCCTTACGGGGCAGTTTGGTGGCTGGTTTGCGTTTTCTCCCTCAAACGGCTTATTTTTAATCCTAATCTAGATATTTTCATATTGTCATCTCAAATCGGGAGAACCGTGACTACGCGATCCATTTCGGTAAGTTACATTGGACCCGTGCGAGGTGTTCGTGCCTCTTGCGAGACCGTTTAAGGGCTGGTTTGGGTTTTCACCCTTTAACATCTTGTTTTTAAGCATGATCTAGATATTTTAAAATTATCTTCATATTCTCAAATCGGGAGAACCGAGACTACGCGGTCAGTTCCAGTAAGTTACATTGGTTCCTTGTGAGGTGCCCGTGCCTCTTGCGGGGCTGTTTGGGGGTTGGTTTGGGTTTTCACCCTTTAACTGCTTATTTTTAAGCCTAATCTAGATATTTTCAAATTATTATCATATTCTTAAATCGGGAGAACCGTGACTACATGGCCAGTTCCTACAAGTTAAATTGGTCCTGTGCGAGGTGTTCGTGCTTTTTACGAGACCCTTTGGGGGTTGGTTTGGGTTTTCACCCTTTAATTGCTTATTTTTAAGCCTAATCTAGATATTTTCAAATTAGCGTCATATTCTCAAACCGGGAGAACCGTGACTACGCGATCAGTTCTTACATGAAAAATTTGTCCCGTGCAAGATGTTCGTACCTCTTACGGGGCCGTTTGGGGGCTGGTTTGGGATTTCACCCTTCAGCGGCTTAGTTTTATGCCTAATCTAGATATTTTTAAATTATCGTCACATTCTCAAACCGGCAGACCCGTGATTACGCGGTCAGTCCCAACAAGTTACGTTGGTCCCGTGCGAGGTGTCCGTGCCACTTATGGGGCCGTTTGGGGGCTGGTTTGGGTTTTCACCGTTTAAGGGCTTGTTTTTAAGGCAAATCTAGATATTTTTAAATTATCGTCATATTCTCAAATCGGGAGACTCGTGACTACACGGTCAGTTCCTACAAGTTACATTGGTACCATGCGAGGTGTTCGTACCTCTTACGTGGCCGTTAGGGAGCTGGTTTTGGTTTTCACCCTTTAACGACTTATTTTTAAGCCAAATCTAGATATTTTCAAATTATCGTCATATTCTAAAATCGGGAGACCCGTGATTACGCGGTCAGTTCTTACAAATTACATTGGTCCCGTACGAGGTGTTCGTCCTCTTACGTGGACGTTTGGGAGCTGGTTTTGGTTTTCACCCATTTAACGACTTGTTTTAAGCCAAATCTAGATATTTTAAATTTATCGTCATATTCTCAAATCAGGAGACCCGTGACTACGCGGTCAGTTCCTAACAATTTCATTGGTCCCGTGCGAGGTGTTCGTGCCTCTTACGTGGACGTTTGGGTGTTGATTTGGGTTTCATTCTTTAAGGGCTTATTTTTAAGACAAATCTAGATATTTTCAAATTATCGTCATATTCTCAAACCGGGAGACTCGTGACTACACGTTCAGTTCCAACAAGTTATATTGGTCCCGTGCGAGGTGTTCGTGCCTCTTACGGGGCCATTTGGGGGCTAGTTTTTGTTTTCACCCTTTAACGACTTAGGTTTATGCCTATTTAGATATTTACAAATTATTGTCACATTCTCAAACCGGCAGACCCATGACTACGCGGTCAGTTCCTACCAGTTACGCTGGTCCCGTGCGAGGCGTTCGTGCCTGTTACGGGGCCGTTTGGGGGCGCGTTTTGGTTTTCACCCTTTAAGGTCTTGTTCTTAAGCCTAATCTAGATATATTCAAATTATCGGCATATTCTCAAATCGGGAGAACCTTGACTACATGGTCAGTTCCTACAGGTTACATTGGTCATGTGCGAGTTGTTTGTGCCTCTTACAAAACCGTTTGGGGGTTGGTTTGGGTTTTCACTCTTTAATTGCTTATTTTTTAGCTGAATCTAGATATTTTCAAATTATCATCATATTCTCAAATCGGGAGAACCGTGAATACACTGTCAGTTCCTATAAGTTACATTGGTCACATGTGAGGTGTTTGTGCCTCTTACGGGGCCGTTTGGGGGCTGGTTTGGGTTTTCACCCTGTAATGGGTTATTTTTAAGCCTAATCTAGATATTTTCAAATTTTCGTCATATTCTCAAATCGGGAGACCCGTGACTATGCGATCAGTTCCTACAATTTACATTGGTCCCGTGCGAGGTCTTCGTGCCTCTTATGGGGATGTTTGGTGGCTGGTTTGGGTTTTCACACTTTAACGCGCGACTGCTAAATTGATTAATACAGAGAGAATACCATACTATTAATTATCTTTATCCATATTTGCCTTGGATTTGTTTACGTTACTCAATATACATACATCACACTCATCTAGAATTGATTTTAAAGATTATCTACAATTCAACAAAACTATTTTTACATATCATATTAACTAAGAGTATTTTACCCGAAATACAAAAATCAAGAGAATTATACTCCAGGAAAAGGTCTAAAAACAAGTATTAACCTTTAATATGCGCCATCTTATTTAAGTGTTCTCTTTTGGTGCGAGCAGTGGGTGGTTATGCATAATAGTAGCTGTTAGTTCCGCATAACATCAGATGCTTAACAAATAATTCATTTATTTAATGTAAAATTACTCCAAAGTAATACAAACTTCTTCATAACAGTTCATCTAATAAACAATTCATTTATTACATTCGTTTAAACTGGGTTATGCAGTCTTGAACAACTTCTTAACAGCAGCTACCTAACAGCAACAACTTCTTAACTGCTTATTTATATAATTAAATGACTTCTCTTGAGTAATCACGGGAATTCTCAGTGATGGTTAGCGTTGCCTCTTAATGATATATGATGTGAATACTAAAAAATGGTGTGGAAAAAGGACCTAATTAAAGGTCCAATACTAATGTGAGAGAGAGCCCTAGTGCAAATGAGGTGTGTGCCCTAATTATCTCTTGTTGGTTTTAGGTTCTTGTTATGGGGTTTAGACTTTGTCTTATTCCATGATTTAGATGTCACTCGTGCTAATGGCATGGTTAAAATCTTAAATGAATATATGTGTTTGTGACACAATTATGCGTCATATGTGTGACACACTCCCGCATAAGCCCTTGTACCTATGTTACGCACATAATTATCAAAATTTGAACTCATTAACATGTACACTGTTTTTTTCATACTTCAGCACACGTGATGGGATTCTCAAATAGGTGTGCTAGGTTCAATTAGTTATGATATTTATACTTTACATCATTAATTACTTTCTTGCTCTTATTGAATCGAGACATCTCAGATAGGTTCCCTTTTTATCTGGGGAGTTTTTAAATCCTTCATCTCACTTCACTTTTAGTTCAAATATTATTTTTAGGACAAGAGTAAATGGCTTTAGTTAAAAGATTTAGTGGGTGCATTCGCAAAAATCCTTTTAGATTTTTGTTTCTTTGCATTCACGTAATACATATAATGTATTATAACTTAAAATAAAAGAATTTTCTATGTTTATTTGTTACCCCCATTAAGAACATCCATAGACTAAAGATGTGATGCATAATGAAAAAAACAAAAGCCTTCTACTCGCCTATTTTCTGCTCTATTTATCTGATAGGCCTACTCTTTGGAACAAATTGATCCTTGAGCCACATGTAGATTGGAATGAGCACATAATAAGTTGTTTCCATTTCACTGAGAAGGAAGTGCAAGAAAAACAAAAATGGGTTCCCTGGCTTCTCCACATCCTCTAACTTTGGACCAAGCAGTAGGGGAGAGTCCCCTGACATCGGCTTGACACCTGTCACAGAGCAAGCCATGATTAGGCCACGATGACGGGCCCTGGGGTATCATTTTGGACATGTCCTCTTTAGTCGAACATCTTTGAAACCAGCCTTTTTGAACCATTCAATGTACTCTTCTTATTTTGGGAAGAGAATAAAAAACGTCCGTGAAAAAGTGAGACAACCAAAAGGTCAGGTACACAGGCCCATTTAAGTACACTTTTCCCCATATTTTCAGTACCCTATATGCTTCCTTGATACCATGCTATGGATCTGGCCAGTACTCAATACTTCCAGCAGAAATACATCTATCAGAAAAATCAGTTGGGAAAGGGAGATCTTCAGTATCTCCTTCAACTATCTTTCAATCAATGAGAGTTCCTTTTGCTTAGCCTTAGCAAGCTAGTGAGGTGATTGGTCCAAAATTGTCACATTTTTGGCATCAACATGCCTCACTATACCAAGAGTAGTGAACCCAGTGCCACCACCCACATCAACCACTGATAAGCACCCAAAACTATACAATTTATACTCCGAATAGACGTACTTTTGTTGCTAATTCTCGACAATTTGGGTCTTATGTGCTTAAACGTTAATTATGCAGGCTTAATTGTGCGTTGCAGAGTTCAAGCGTTTAAATAAAAGCAATTGCGCATGAATGGTGCTAATTCCCTCTCCCGTACCCTAACCCGAGTCTAAACCTATCCCAAACTTGCCCAAAGCTTGTGTGTGTTTAGTTTGTATCTTTTTATATTTTTTTTATATTTTTAGTTTGAGTCATTTTTATTTTTAGGATTTATTTTAGATTTATTTAGTATTTTCTAAATTTTATTTTCTATTTTTCCATTTTATTTGTATAATTTTATTTTATTTTGATTTTTATTAGTTTTTAGTTTTTGTTTTCTTTTATTTTATTAGGATTAGAATTTTTAGGATTTTATGTTTTTTTTAATTTTATTAGATTTTGCATTTTCTCTTTAGGATTTTAATTTTAAGTTTTATTAGATTTTATTTTTATTTTATTTTTTATTTTTATTTTTATTTGAGTCTTGGTTTTATTTTAGAATATAATTTTTTTTTTAGATTTTTATTTTATTTTATAATTTTATTTTTATTAATTAGTTTTAGTGTTATTTTTAGGTGTCTAAAGTTTACACGCACAAATATCACTCACCCACACCCCTACTTTCCTACACCCTCACCCACACGTTAATCCTATACACCCTCATCACACCCTACACCCACCAACTTCATCTTCTCTAATCAACCCCTCACCCACACTTTCTCTCTCTCCTCCACCATTACTAACATTCCACCTTAACCCATCTTCCCCTTTTCTCACCCCACGTAATCCCATCACACCAACCTCTCGTCGGACCTACCCAACAGCCCGCCGGCGACTCTCCCCTTCTCCGGCGGCATGCACCTCAACCACCGCCATCTCCCATACCCCTGCTACCCCCGCCGGAGATACCCGGAACCACCAAACCGCAACCCGACGACTGATCCCCTGCCCTAGCTCCGTCGCGTCCCCTACTGCGCCCCTACCGGCGCAGGCCGCTGTCCACCCCTTTCTCTGTTCGGCGATCCGCCTCTCTCCTCTCCATACCCTATTTCCGACCAGCCACCGGTGCTACCAAACCCAACTCCATACCTCTTCCAACCTATTTACTCAAAACCCATTTCAAAACCCATCAACCTCCGTACCCATTTCAAAAGCCAAACACGATTTTTTCTAGCTGCCAAATACAATAACCAAAGACACACCAAATTTCCAAGACCAAGTCAACCCACTTAAACTAACTTATTTCCATTTACCCAAATACCCCCCAACTACCTATTTCACTCAATACCCAAATATTACCCCTCACCATATGAGATTTTTATTCCCATTCACATGACACACCCAAACCACATGCACACTTATACCAATTACCCTATATACCCCTACCTCCATGCCTATTATAAATTGAAGAAGAAGACCCTATTTAAAGGAAGCTTTTAGATAGGAATTTTAGAGAGAGAATTGTCCAGAGATAAACACCAATTTGTAAACAGTTTTTCCTTTTATTTTTTAAGATATTTGTTGAGAATTAATTGTGAGCAATTGAATCGAATGGAAGATGATAGAGTTCAAATTGCCAATTTCAAGGAGAATTTTTGAAGATTTGTAATCTTTCTCTACTCTTTTATTATATATGCCTTTGATTATTAATTTGTCATATTTTATACCATGTTAGGCTAAAACCCCTTTCAAAGGGTGCGGTAAAACTCTTATTTGATTTTATTTTATTTTAATTAGTTTAATTACTTGAAAAGTCTCTTTGGATGTTAATTTTGATCCCTCACCCTTAGATTTACGCCTCGAGAGAGGGTAAATGATTTTCGAGAGAAAATCAAAATTCTAGTGATAATACCCATTTTCGAACTAGAGATAGTGGTTTCTTTAGTGGGGTATTATAACTTGAATTTCAACTCTAAATTTAATTTCTAAGGTTGACATAAATTTTAATTAATCGATCCTAGCGGGTGATTAATTGAAAGGAGTGTAGATTTATTTGTCTAGACTTGTGGAGTGTTAAAATTAATATTCTAAAATGTTACTATTAAAGTTACATTTGCAATGAGAGTTGATTTGTAGTTTTGATATTAATTTGGGAGAATTCAAATAATTAAATTAATTAATTAGAATAACTAAAATTTGTGGTGTAATACCACTCCTTGATTGTTCTCACAATTATTTACCTCATTTATCTTTTATTTTAGTGTTAGACTTTGTTTTCATTTTAGTCACTTTCTAGTTAGTTATTTTCATTTTAGTTTAGTTTAGTTTAAATCATCACCTCACCCTATTGTTTTAATATTCGAAAAAGCTAAAAAAAAGTAGAAAAGTGAAAAAACACAAAAAGAAAATAAAAAGTGAATGACAATTGAATTTGTCTCTAGCTTACTCGCTAGGAAGTGGATTGATTCCCTTACTTACCGCTACACTTGAGATTGTTATATTTTGTAGGTAATTGAGGTTTTGACTAACTTGGCTTTCAACAACGACGATACGTAAAAAGCTTAGTTATCAACCACCAACATTTTCTCGTCATAAAGATCAGCCAGATCGAGGGCTTCATCCCTGATATCCTCACTCCAATGCCCAACATGATCATACACTATGGATAGGAACCTATGAAACCAAAATGCCTCTTTCTTATGTTGTATGAACCTAGGATGAGAATGCAAGCCTAGAAGAGGATAAACTGGATTTGGGTACTAAAATTTTGGTATTCATGTAGTTCCTACCATAAGACACAAGACCCTTATTGGGAAAACACCTCACATAAAAATCTGACTCAAGAAAGGGTAACCTATTTGGACCTAAGCTGCTAGTAAGGAGGAAATTTTCAACTCCATTAAGCAATGAAGAACTCATGGAGTGACAAAAATTAAGGAAACCCCATAAAATATTCTAGATGTTTTTCAGTGGTTCACTAACTATCAGCAGTGGAACATAATTGTAAGTATATAGGAAAATTGCCTTAGAGAATCTGAAATTGCAAGAGTTTAGCGGATAATTTCAAATTCCTATAGGCCCTGACTAAATCAAATTAGATGAAAGTATTACAGGGTAACTTAGTAACAAATGGACTAAAAAAAATGTATGGATCCAAAGTTCTAAAGGTAAAAACCAATTAATTGAACCATCACCTTAGAGGAATTAAATGGAGGAAAAATCTCGGGTGCTAGAAGTCCAAGTGCTAGTTATTTCGATGTTGAGATCCTGAACAAAATCAAAACATGCTAGTGTTAGTGATATGGACATGCATAAATGAGTGAATGAAAATGGAAAAGAAAACCCAAAAATAGAAAAGTATATATATATATATATATATACACACACACTAGCGAAATGCCCGTGCTCGAAGGCAGGGACAAAAATTTTCAAATTATTTAATGTGTAAACAATTTAGGTCAAGCATTTTTACACTACACTCTTATCTTTGAAAGAAATCGCCACTCAGACATATTATCAAGCATAAGGAAAACATCATTCACACATATGAAGATTAAGTGACCCTCATTTATGATCCTCATTTATGGGAGCTAACTCTAATTCAAGTACAATTACTCAAATTCAGCAATAAGGAGTTAACTATAGTATAATTAAAATCAAAATGTCCAATAATTTATGAGTGTCGAGAGGAAGAATGAAATAATACAACTATAAGCATGTGTATGAGCGGGGTGCGTTGTGTGTAGATGATATGTGTAAAGTGCGTATTTACAGCAGCTAAAATGAGGAATAAAATGGGGTGGAGGACCTAGGCTCGGTCATGGCAGTAGACATCACCTATGATTTATATATTTGGGCAAATATATTCAACGCACAAACAACATATACAACTTATAATTCACCTGCTCTGTGCTATTTAATTAATTGTAACTTACACTTTCCACTACCCCGCTAAAAGTGTGGGTTGTCCCCATATATCAGTAGCTATAGAGATAATTATACATCAATTCAATTGAGGGATTACCTTCTATCATGCCAAAAACTCCACTGTATTTTGTGTTATGCCAAATAAGGTTTTAACTTTATATCCGTGAGAACAATGTGATCAGAGTTAACATCATCACCTGCAACTGCAAGAGGAACCCTCACCGACCTCCCAATAACTGAATTAACTGTAAAGAAAGTTCCATCATTCACAACAGTCGGCCTCTAAGAAGAAACACTACTTTTTTCAGTCACACACACATATATATATATATATTCAACAACAGTATTGATATCCTCCTAAATATATAGCCCACCATATCTAGTACATCCAGGAAATGAAATATATATTCATATCCTCCTAAACAGAGACATAATTAAGTTTTCAATATATGAGTTCCAAACCTCGTGATACTCATATCATAAATATAAATGATATCCAAAATATGATTGCTTACCCTTCCTATGTCACGGTCTTAATTTTGTTCATGTATATACTAATGCCTTTTGTCTAAATTTGTTCATTTTTCTTCTTTCATGAAAATACAAACATCAAACTTGAGGGCTATGTATAACACATATGGCATATGTAGAAGATGTATAACACATATAACAGGCGAATCAGGGAATCCACATATAGTAGAGGTATAACACATATAACAGGCGAATCAGGGAATCCACATATAGTAGAGGTATAACACATATACCAAATGTAGCATATGTATAGCAGATGAATCAAGGAATCCTCATATAGAATATTAATCAGCGAATCCATATATAGAAGATGCCTCGGTATTAGTGTATTATTAATAAAATAATGGGAAAAATGCTTAAGATTCTTCCAAACTTCCAATCCATTTACTATTAGTCCATCGAATTAATTAATGTTCAACTCTCCTGGTCACTTGTACTTAAAATTAGTTATAAGAAGAGAGATTCACATACTGTTAGATTTATGTCTTTTGTGCTAGAAGAAAAAAGAATGATTAGCCAATTATCAAATAAGTGAAGGCATGATACTCATGAGTTTCTTGAAATTTCAGCCTTTTTTCAAATTAAGACAATAAAATGTTGGATATCATGTCGTGCATAACATTTAAATGATAGAAAACTAATAGTCCTCACCTTACTCTACGTGTTTCCTCCTTCAACCGAATAAAAAAATGTTGTCAGAAGCAACATTATAGTAATAGCCAGATGCTTCATCCCACACGAAACCAGATTATCTCTACATAAACTCCACTCGTTTCTACATGAAGTCTGCAATAATTAAGACACAATATGAATGAAGAAAATAAGGCTTCATAATAACAAAGTATTGGTGAACACACATAAAGGCATCTGATTATACACATATTGAAGTACGACAGAACCATCATATGAATATGATAAGTACACATGTCCAACCCTTGTTTAATGTTGACTAATCTCACCTCAACACATGTTCAACCCGTGACATTGAAATACATGTATTTTACTTGGGAGTAATCACTATACAACAAACGACCATACCCAATGCACATGCGTAAAATGACTTAAATATAATTCAAAAGATAAAAAGAAATAGAACCCCAAACATGTAATCATCATCATTATAACTGTAGATGAAATTAGAATAGTCATTACAAAATTAAATTGGTGGTTAAAGGGGACTTCAATAGTAAAAAAATTATTCATCACAATTTCTAATTAGTTAAAAAAGCTATTCCAAATCATATATCTTCTATCTTATACTTGGGGGGGGGGGGGGGGGGGGAAGCTGTTACCACTTTCTAACTTTTAATTTGAATATACATTGGATAAGTGTTCAATATAGAAAATAGATCACACTTAATTGCAACAGAAAAAAATCAAAAATTTCAAAACAAAAACCTCAAATTATAAATTTTAAAGTAGAGAGAAAGTGTATACCTGATATAAATATAAAAACCCACATCAATAGGTCTTGTTCTAAAAAAGAAAAAATAAACAACAAAAACCAAAAAAACAATTAGATCCCCAAATATAAACATTAACATCAACATAAATATATCTTAAACAAAATGAACAAAATATGTACACAAAACCCTCAATTACTAAGCCCTAAATTTATCAACAGATAATAGCCGAAATAATTAGATAACAGCCGAAATCGTTAGAATATGTGCACAAAAACTTCCCTTACCTTAACAACAATGTCATTTGAGAGATGAATGGATGAAGGAGAGATAGGATTTTGGGGCACGAACTCAGTGAGAAGAGGAGAGTTGGAGAGTGTCAGTGGGAATGAGATAGCGGGAAACCACAGTTACTATAATGATTTTTTTTAGGGTATTTTATATTTTAGTAAGTGTACTCAATTTTGGCACACTTTAAAATAGTGCCAAATTTTGGCACTGTTTTAATGTGTGCAAAATTGCTATTAAATCATGCCAAAATCTGGCATAATTTTAAACTATGTTAGATTTTTAATATCAGGGTGTGCCAAATTATTGTTTTTGGTGTAGTGTCGATTAAGGAGAATAAGGGGAGTTTATTTGATGGATAATTCCATATTCGAAACAAAGTTCCTCAAAAGGAGATTCATATTCACCTCCTCTATCACTCCTTATAGTCTTTATCTTTTTACTTAATTGATTCTCAACCATATTTTTATATTGTTTAAATGCATTAATAACCTCATCTTTACTATGTAACAAATATACATAGAAATATTTTGTGCAATCATCAATAAAGGTAAGAAAATACCTTTTTCCCACCTCTAGTTTGTATAAATTTTGAATCACAAATATTTGTGTGTATTAAATCTAAAGGTTCAGTGATCCTTTCAATAGAATGAAAAGGTAATCTAGCTAATTTTGATTCCACACAGATATCACATTTACGATTTTTATCAATATTAAATTTTGGAAAAAATTCCAAGTTAGTTAATCTACGCAAGGTATGAAAGTTAACATGTCATGATCTAGCATGCCAAAAATCAGATGACTGAATCAAATAAGTAAAACTAGTAATTCCATTCATTGGGGATGACTTTGGCATCAATGTCATTACATTCATTTTAAAGATCCCCTCAGACAGGTAACCCTTTCCCACATACACATCTTTTTTTGACAACAAAAAATTATTAGAAACAAATAGAAGTTTAACCCCATTATTGCTTAAAAGAAATCCATAAATCATATTTTTACGGATGTCAGGCACGTGTTGCACATTGTTAAGAGTAAGCTCCTTTTCCGAAGTCATCTTCAGAATAATCTTTCCTTGTCTTATGAGTTTAAAACTCAAAGAGTTCCCTGTAAAGAGGGTCTTCTCATTTTTCAAAGCCTTATAAGTAGTAAACATCCATTTATTTGCAGAAATGTTGCGTGTAGCCCCAATATCCACCCACCATTCCATGGTATTTCCTACTAGATTGTATTTAGGGACAACAGTAAAAAGATTTTTATTGGCGATACCATCCGAAATGTTCTTACCCTCTGTCATATTTTCTTGAGCATTGTTCTTTTTAGTGTTATTTGGTTTGCGACACTCACTTGAGCAGTGTCCTGGCTTGTCGCAATTGTAGCATTTTTCTTTGAACTTCTTTCTTTGCTTAGATGTGCCTTTCCCATCATGATTACGTTTGGATTTAGGACCTTCCAACACATAAGCCTTGGACTCCATGATGCACTTCCCACTTTTCTTTTGAGCTTCACGGTTGTCCTCCTTCAGCACGAATGCCATGAAGAATAACCTGAACTTCTTGAGCTTGTGCAATAACCGGTTTGGAGTCAACCATTTTGAAGTCTAGAAAATAGCCCACGGTGAATTTCTTCACACCAGGAATTCCACAATTCCTCAAGGGTTGCCATGGTGCTATACACATAGTACGATGTCTTGTCCAAGTATGTTAGGATGTAGTTACGACAAAGAAAGTGGGAATGTTTACATGTTTCAACGACGACAACTTTCTCAGTTTCATCTCCTTCTTGCAAAAAGGAACAATCCTCATACACAAACCTTGTCAATTGAAAGGTTTTGAGGCAAAAGTACATTTTTCCTTACCAACGTTTGAAATTGGCCCCGTTAAATTTTTCGTATTTCTCCCCATGTGGATGTTCACGGGTGCAGCAATAGTAATATGAGGCACATTTACGGTCAGTGGGACTGTGTTTGTACTTTGTGATTCCATTTCTATTACAAAAACATAATTTTTATCAATAATAATATTCATATGTAATGAACTTCTCAAAACAGAATACCAAACTCTTTTATGTCAATGTCCTCAAATACAATTAAGACTAAATGAATTCTAACCAGAATTCTAAATAGTAGTCTGAATTAGATAACACGGAATTAAATAAATAGCAAATAGTAATTTTTTACTAGCCTAAATTGATTAAAAAAAATCTATGTAAAATTAATTATGAATATTATTTGAAGTCTCTACATAACAAAATTTTAAAAAGTACACAGTTTATATAAAAAATTTGTACAAAACAGAATTTCTAAGAATAATTAAAATTCAATTTTTTTAATTATAGATGCAAACATGTACAAAATTATAATTACTGTAATAATAATATAACATATGAAACTGTTTTGTTTAATTTCTATAATAAAACTACACTTTTTGCAAATTTTCTCTAAAAACAGATTTATATTACACTAGTAAATTTCTGTAATTTGAAATTATTCTGTACTCATTATAACCAGTAGCAAAGATTGAAATTGTCTTAAGATGATTAAGCCACTCACTTGGTATTGAAGAATAACAAATAAAAACAGAAAAGAATCTGAGCCCTGTGTAATACCATAATGTCCTTAAGATAATTTTCATTCCCCACCATAGTGCTTTAGGGTCTGAATTAATGTCTCCCAAGATAGAACGAAATTTTTGAATCAATACAGGAAGAACAATAATATAATGATTGTATTGAACTCAATTTCGATGTTTTTTTACTCAAATCATGAAGAAGACTGAATGAAATGCAGGAACCGAACTGAACCGAGCCGACGCGTGTGGGCTTTTAGCCCAAGCCAACACTTGTATAGTGTAGGTCATCTCCCCTTTAAAAAGTTGGAATACCCCAAAGGCATCCAAACCTTAGTCCATAATTGGGTTTTATTAACTCATCAAATTCCTATTACTTTTCTAATATGGAACAAGAGCTAAAAACACACCCAATTCTCCAACTTTCTTTACTTTATGGGTCAATTTAGAGATATATTTATCATTCATAACTTAATGGAATTGGACATGTGAATATACTGCATTAATCTCTTTGCGAAGGAGAACATGTTCATATATGGTCCCACAATTATCGTGGTGTGAGTCCCACCTAAATTTGAGCTCAAAGTTGCTCAAAATTTGTTATCCAATACTCATTTTCTAACAAAAATAAGCCACAGTATTATAGATCCTAAACATATTAGGCAATATACATTCAGTCCCATGAACCTAAAATGCCATTGATGGCCGTTCTCATGCATTCAACCACGCCACTATGTTGAGGTGTCTCAAAAAATATTTTATCCATCTTGATACAATTAATAGGACTATGAGTGCACATGATTGAATTTTGTTCGATTTTATTACTAAACTAGAATCAGGACAGAAGTTGACTGGTTCTAGGATTTTGAAACCATAACCGTAACCAATGCGAATTGGAACATAACCAAACCGAACCGATGGTTCTCGGGTTGGTTTGGATAAGTTCTCAGTTCCAATCACATTTTTGATATAATATTTCAATCAGTGGTGATTTGTTATCTTGGTATAAAAGGGACCATTTTTACTCCCACAGTTTTCTTGACAATGTTTCAGAAGAGTTATTCTTTTAATTAAAAATTCAGTGATATTCAATCCAATAACATGAAAAATACAAACATGAATCTTAACATGGGAAAATAAAAAACCAACAGACCTAACATTACAGTTATCCAAAAAGTAAACTATGCGTCATTCATGATAGTGAACGAATCCAAAAATATTAAACTATAAAGGCTTATCAACACCCAAGTAAGAAGGACAAAAATGATAAGAAATTATTTCCCCAATACATATAAAATTAGCGCTACACTTTTTGGACCCACCATCAATATACTCACTCCTATTATCAAAACCACAATCACTTTACTTTCAAACATGTCTTGTTTTTAACACTCTCCACGTTTTTAATGCATTAAATACTTCATTTTTTTTAAATAAACCCATACTAGTCTGATTGAGTCATCAATAAAAGTTACATATGAGATGGAGCCTCCAAGTAATTAAACATGAGAACTCCCATACACATTTGTATGAAAAAACTTTAATTTTTTATTTTAATTATCTCCCCCTTTAAAAAATTAACCCAATTTTGTCTGCCGAAAATTAAGCTTTCACAGAAGCCATAATCAATTTACCTTTTGAAAATATTCCTCAAATGCTCCATTCTGGATGCCAAGTTGATTAGGAAATCTAAGTTTATTGTCACAACTTTTATGTTTTCCCCACTTAGGGCGACAAAAGACTTCTCTAGTGAGTAATACTTCTCTTCACTACTATTTTAGTTTCACACACACACACATATATATATAATGCTCTCGTGCGGACTAATTCGCATTTTAAGAATGCGGGCCGAATATGTATCACCTAACGTGCGCCTAGAAATGATTGCCTAAATTATAGGCACACTCCCTCTCTTTTATGGGCTCACCGTTAGGTGACACATGTCCGGTCCGCAATCTTAAAATGCGGACCAGTCCGCATTTTAAGAGTGCAGATCGAACATGAGTCACCTGACGGTGAGCCCAGAAAAGAGAGAGAGAGTGTCACCTGACGATGCACCTAGAAATTATCGTCTAAATTATACGCACACTCTCTCTCTTTTCTAGGCTCATCGTCAGGTGACACATGTTCGATCCGCATTCTTAAAATGCAGACTAGTCCGCACAAGAACATGATTATATATATTTTAAATAAACTCCCACATATTGTGGGAGAATGACTCTTGCAGATGCACCGGTGACAATGAGATATGGGAAAGGAGTGAGGCCCAATTGATGAGGCACTAAAGAAAGTAGAGAGGCCAAGTAAATAAGAATCATTGATAAAGTCTCTTCTTATAACACATATTCCATTCTTTGGTCATGTCTTTCTGGAGTAACTAGAAAAGGGGATATCGAATAAAGGGGAACAAATAGCTGAATCTACTCATGAATAGAAGTATCCTAAGGAAGATAATGACTTTATTTTTAGTTTTCAAGTGAATCATTTCCAATGTTGGCAGGGTTGGTGACCTCATCTGCTATTGGTGGATCCTATTAAATAACTTCTTCAAGGTAGTAACATCACATTCCCTATTCTTTAATTTTATGATGATGGCATCAATATATATTTCCACCTATTTATTTATCATGTAATATAGTGTTCTATCTTTTGCATGTTTCCATAACATTCTTCAAACTCAATAGTGTAATTGTGTAGCAGTGTGTTCCACCGAGCATTGTGAACTCACCTTGAAATATTGAGTTAACAAGGTGAAGCACATCAGTGTTTGATGATAAGTAGTTATTGTTTCAACAAGCCTTGTTTAAGTCATGGTGGCCAGTGGCAAATCCTGGATTTTTGGTGGGAGAAAAAGTTTCGAGGGGTGTTGGGGTTTCGGGGCGGAAGCCGCCAAAATAATTTTTTTTGTTAATTCAAGTTTTATACAAATTATAACTTTATAATGAACAAACAACAACTCTCTATCAATATGAACAATACCTAATTAATTTAAAGGCATAAAAAATACTCAATAAATATTCACAATACCCAAACAATAATAATATCACCTAGTTAATTTTAAGAGCTAAATAATAACACCGAGTTAATATCCATAGCATAGTACCCAACTAATTTCAAGTCAAAACTAGTAACATCCATTTAATATTCATAAGTCTTAATTAATTTCAAGCCCTAAATATTTTTTAGATATAAAATAGAAATATATTAACCCAAACAACATGGCGTGCACAATAGTTGAGAGGTAAGTCGGTCCTCAAGGGAGTGCGACATTTGCTTAAATATGAAACGCATTTATACATTTTAATTTACTGCAATTTAATTCACTTGCTAAATATTTTCAAAATATTTTTGGGTTCTAAAAGTTGCAATAAAATATTTTCAAAACCTTTTAGGTGTCCAGTCGCAGGGACACCTAAATTGTTTCTATTCCAGTAGCACGTAGCTGCGGCATATGTGGATGTCTCAGGATTTTGACTTAGCCGCTTCAGTCATTTCATTCCTAGAGTAGGATGCAGTCAGTATTTCATTTGGGCATGTCGCCCTAGTTATTTCATTTGTTCCAGTCAGTTGATCACTACACCAAAAAGGCTAAATTGGCACCCTTTAGCCGCTTAGCCTTGTCACTGTCATTGACCGTGACAACAAACACGCGTTTTGTATCACGGTCATTAAACATGACAAGATCAGGACAAAGTCTTGTCACGGTCAATGACCGTGACAAGTCCGTGATAAATTTACTTTTCACGGTCAAGGACCGTGACACGTCCGTGACAATTTTTTCAGTAAAAAAACCCTACGCTTTCTTTTTTCCCACCATTTTTTATTTTTCCTCTCTTTCTCTCTCTAAGCAATTTCGAGCTCTATCTCTCTAAGGTTTGTTTTTTTCCTCTCTTTCTCTTTCATTTCTATATGTATGTGTATGTGTGTGTATATATGTTTGTGGTGGTGGGGCGAGGGGGGCAGGGGGTGGGGTGGGGTGGGTGTGTGTGTATGTGTGTGTGTGTGTGTGTGTGTGGTGGGGGAGAGGGAGGGACGGGGGGTTAGGGAGGGGAGGGATAGGGGGCTGGGTGGCGGGCAGGTGGTGGTGGTGGTGTGTGTGTGTGTGCAGGTGTGTGCGTGTGTGTATGGTGGGGTGAGGGGGGCAGGTGGTGGTGGGGTGTATGTGTGTGTGTGTGCAGGTGTGTGCGTGTGTGTATGGTGGGGTGAGGGGGGCAGGGGGTGGTGGGGTGTATGTGTGTGTGTGTGCAGGTGTGTGCGTGTGTGTGGTGGGGGTAGGGGGCAGGGGGTAGGGTGGGGTGTGTATGTGTACATGTGCGTGTTCGTGTGTGTGGTGGGAGAGGGGGTGGAGTGTGGTGGGGTGTGTGTGGTGGTGGGTGTGTGTGTGTGGTGCGGCAATCTCAACAATTGAAACGGACAAATTGATTAATAAAATATGTATTGCCCCCTTCATATGCAAGTAGGATTGCCCCTCATTAACAGATACTTGTTGAGATTCGAAATAACTTTAATTGTATAGCTTTAAAAAAACAAATTGTATAGCTTTAATTGTATAGTTTTATATGAAAGTAAATTAATAATTAGTGCTCATTTTATATAAAAGTAGGATTGCTCCTCATTGTAAATTAGTAAATTAATCATTGTATACTTTAATTGTCAGTTTAATTGATGAAATGAATTAATTGAGTATATGAATTAGAAGGAGTACGGGATACACATTTGTTGTTGCGATTGGATTATAGTGGATCGATGTTGGGTTGGTTAATTTTAGAAGTGGTATGACCACTGGATTAATGTCCATATGGGGGTGGAATTTTTCAACTTTTTTTATAAAAATTACTTTGTATCATGAACAATATATATATATATAGTATGATATTTAAATGAAACATACTTGAAATTACATATAGTGCGCATAGATACTAGCTTTCTAGTTCTTATGCGTACGCATTCAATAGCCCTTAGATCCGTTCAAGAGTCATTAATCCTGTAATGAGATCTCTCGAATTGTCATGTTTGGATAGTTTGGGACTGCATAATTTATGTATAATATTCTTAGTGGCTTAAAGTTGTTACTTTTGGAGGAAGTTATGCAGTCGTATCCTAATGTTCTCTGGCTACATACTAGATTGACAAGTGTGACTGTTATTTCAATTGATTAATTGAAATAACACTCACACTTGTCAATCTACGTCGTGTACTTGGAGAACTACGGGAATATGCTGTCGAATTTTTTTCAAATTGTAATAATATGCATGAGCTGTTAAGTACATTACTGAAAAATGCAGTCTTGAATGGGATAGGACCACTCACCCTTTATAGGAGATGGAGGAAATAGAAATTTCTATTATAAATTGAATTTGAATATAAATAAGACATAATTAAATGAAACATACTATAAATCTAAGTTTTATTTATACTAATCCATGAATATACGCTTCGTACCTTTAATAGGTGATTAGTTGTGGTAGCTGTGATGGGATATCCGAAATGCAAAGAGTTGATGGGTGAGACAAATAAAATGGGGGACGTGTTTCGCAGAGGTGCTAACGAATTTGTGAAATATGCAAAGAGATGTCATAATGATGAAGAGTTTTCGTGTCCGTGTGCTAGGTGTAAGAATGGTAATGTGTTTGAGTGGGAAACAGTTGAACTACATTTGTTAAGATCGAGTATGCAAGATAGTTATCGATTTTGGAGTTTTCACGGTGAATTGAAAGTTCCTTTTGTACCCGACCAACCTTCACAACAACCATCAACAAGTAGGATAGATGTAGAAGGAGACGACGTAGATCATAATATGTTAGATGATTTAGTTGATGATGCGTACGGAGTTTATGATGCAAAGGAGAATGAGGTTACTGGTGATGTAGAAGGTTCAAGTGCTCATGAACATATCACGATAAAACTTGACAATGACTACCAAAGTTTCAAATTTTATAACTAATATAATTAATTTATCTATATTCATAGCTCGTAAAGACGGGTGATGCGACATCGAGGCTTTCTCATCTAGACACTGGACCCTTGTTCGTGGCACAAGAGTACAAAAAATATCGATTGAACGATTACATTTTCGGCGCTAAAGTGTATGAGGAAAGTACAAATGTACAGAACTCGGGCATTTCATACAAGGCTCTTACTTTCTTTCGAGAGAGCACAAAAGATAAAAACCTCGTTGAAACTGAAATGACTTACTATGGTGTAATCCGAAATATATTTGAATTGGGTTATATAAGCTTCAAATATGTTGTATTTTACTGTGACTAGGTAAGAGTTGAGGATAAAAATGCTTATAAAGTTGATCATGTCACCTATTTGATCATGGTTGACTTGTCTAAATTGAAGAGCAACGACCACATGAGCGATGAGCCGTTTATTTGTGCATTTCAAAATGTTAACCAAGTGTTTTACTCGGAGTATATCAACAACGAGCCGTGGTCAATTTTCCAACATGCGCCAAAGTGTCTAAATAGTAGTGTGGATGACTTGGCTGCTCCTACCGAATATCAATCCATTTTTTATGATAACCCGAATTGTAAACAATTTTTCAATTTCTAATAAATATTCCAATTTGTACCGAAACATCCATTTTTAATGCTTTTAATTGATTTGCACTTTATCATTTTCACTCTTGTGTACTGTGCATGTGTGGGGGCAGTAGGAGTGGGGCTGGGGATGTTTCACTCGTGTACATATTATGAGCTAGATGCTTTTTTTTTTAAATTCAGAATTGAGGTGTTTAACAGTAACAATTCATTTTTTTTTTGTAGTAATTGTACATATTTTCATGTCTTCTTTTAATTCATTTTGATATGTACTAATAACATTTTTTTACAGCAAATGCCCCCTTCAGGTATTAAGGCGAGGATGATGATGCTGGTTATGATGATGTCGTCTGGGCTCGGTGGTAACGAAGGCGACGAGGGCTCCTTGACCCCTAGTCTCCCCAAATATGGCAAATTGGGGATGCCCATCAAGAACAAGTCGGGGCTAGTAGCGAGATCCCTCTAGCTAGTAAAGACGATCATCGGCCCGGGGTACATTAGTTGGAAGGAGGTGCCATATGAGCTCAAGTTAGCTATTTGGGTGGCACTACAGGTAATGTATTTTTATTTATATTTATATTTATATTTATATTTATATTTATATTTATATTTATATTTATATTTATATTTATATTTATATTTATATTTATATTTATATTTATATGAATATTTCAATTTCAATTTCAATTTCAATTTCAATTTCAATTTCAATTTCAATTTCAATTTCAATTTCAATTTCAATTTCAATTTCAATTTCATTTTATATTTATTTGCAACTAACATTGTATTTGTTGGACAAAAACAATTCATACTGTATCCAAAGCTACGCGATTTCATCTTGGAGCAGTTGAGGGAGCAACACAAGACGAGGAAGAAAAATATTCGGACCCGGTACTTTGGGAAGATACGAGAGTCCATTATCCAAAGGCGTGAATCCGTCCCGCCGAAGGAGACGATCTCATTGGCACAATGGAAAAGGTTCATTGACAATGAGATCAGGAGCGACAATTGGCATCTCGCCAATTGGGAAGGGAAAACCAGGTAAAAAATATGGACGTGCACTACTCCGGTCGGACGTCTTACGCCGAGGTGGAGCATAGGATGATGGTAAGATTTAATTTTTCTATAACTACATAAAATATATTATTCTGCATTATTTTACTTTGCAGGTCCGATACTAATTTTACTTTATTTTATTTCAGGGGATAGGGAGTGGCCCTGGGGGTAAGCCACATAGGCTCGATACTTATGTGGATATTCGGACGAAGAAGGGGAAGGACAATGAGGTGTCCCCAAGCGTCGCGGCCACGATTGTAAGTAATCTGACAGTTTACTTTTTGTTAATTACGTTATAATTTTTTAATTTACTTATTTTACTAATCATGTGCTTTTTGTCGTTTCAGACAAAGCTTAAGGAAGTGCATGAGTCGCAGTCTGATGCCGACAAGGCATATTTATCCACAGACGCACTCAACCAAGTGCTTGGCTTTGATCGCAAGGGGAGGATAAGGGGGTGAGCTCGCGGGTGGCCAAATCTAGGATCATCTGATTGGAGACGAGCAACACCGAGTTGGCTCGAACGGTGGATTCACATGACGAGAAGCTGTCCCGTTTGGAGGCGACGGTCCAGGATATGTTCTCATTCGTGAAGCGTTCGTTGGGCAGAAACTGTCAGGGTAAAGGGAAGGAGAAGGCGGTGCAGGAGGAGGTACGGGAGGACGAGGAAGAGGATGTGGGCCTCGCTGCTTCATCGTCGACACATGCGGATTTTGATGATCCACTTCCCTATTTGGCTCCCTTCAACAGACCGATGTCGACACTTGATTGACCGAACATGTTTATAATGGATATATTTGATGGCCAAAGGATAGGGCGGGGGTTAAGGGAACCGAATATCATCCAGGGTGCACTAGTTCATGGACGTGAGCTTCAAGACATCGAGTCCAAGGTGCTCGTCACGCATGTGATGCGCGGGAAGGAGAACTCCCAATTATGGTTGCCCAAATAATGCGGCACGGTGTATATTAGTGGATGTGTTAATTCGTATATCATGTGGCCTACTCACCTCCTCAGAGTTAACCATACCCCATACATTTAGTGACATTGTTTTAAGTTTGAATTGAATTGTTTTATGGTTGAATTGAATTGTTTTAAGTTGTTACATTTGATTTATATTTGGATTATATGGTGATGCATATTCTCTCTATTTTGAATGTATATTTTCATTATCTCTATTTTATTTGGATATATGATGTTTGAACAGGTACAACGTTGCTATAGCAGGTACAAATATACTGCTGGGCAGTGGCCATACTACCCAACAGAGTTTTTTTCAATTCTGCCCAAAATTGTCAAGGTCATTGACCGTGACAATTTTTAAAAAAATATCACGGGCTTGTCACGGTCATTGATTGTGACAAATCTTATTGCGGTCAAGAATCGTGACACGACCGTAATAATTTTAATGAACTTGTCATGATCAATGACCGTGACAAGTCTATGACAAACAAAGTTATCTCGCCCAGAATTATCACGTTCATTGACCTTTACAAGTTGAACTTGTCAAGGTCAATGACCTTGACAATTCGACATATTTGGTGTAGTGGATGTACTCAGTTTATTATTCTAGTGGCTTATATTATTTATTTGGGTTTTGTAGTCGGTGGTTTATTTAGCAAAGATTGTATTTATTTATTTTCATAGTTGACACAATGATGATGTGAATTGTTTAAATTATATTCATCCACATGTTGTTGTTATTGTTGGAAAAAAACCGTTTCTTTTTTAATATTAGGTGGTTAGTAAGTTTTAAAAAGTTTTCGAAAGTGATGCTGAGAATGAATTAAATGAGATTCCTATTTAATTTGATATAGGACAGATCACCCGGTATTTTATTAGGGGGGGTGTCACTGACATGGAAGGAGTTCGCATCATAGTCACGAGCACTCCGAGAATGAGAGTCGCCCAACGAGATGAGATGAAGAGGTAGGACATCGTAAACATGATATCTGCAATCTTATCAGGAAGGAGATGGAGGGGATAGATCCACCAAGTAACTGGATAGTAGGGCCCTCATCACCCAAACACAACATCAAGCACCACTTTGGCTTGGTGGCCTACTCGAAAAGCAATTCCCAGGCTTAGGCTTTTAATAAACCAGTGCTCGATGGCATAAAGAAGTGGCTGGAGAAATAAAAAGGCATTTGGGGGGGACGAACTTCCACACGTCCGTTGGCCATACCATACTACACCCAAAACGTTGATTGGGGCAACGAGTATTTCTTTAGCCTATGGTATGGAGGCCATTATCCCTGTGAAAGCTGGCTTACTAACCATAAAGACTATAGTTTCCAAACAAGAATTAAATGGAGAAATCATAAGTACTGATATCGACCTAGCTGATGAGCGAAAAGAACAAGCCTTAATTAAGTTGGCTTCCTACCAACAACAGTTGGACAAGAAATACAATGTAGTCATCAACCCAAGAAGAATCCAGGTCGGAGACTACCTAACTTACACATTGCTAGTCCCTAGCAATGAAATAGGATGAAACAAGAACAACAAGCACCAAAAGCAGGATAAGTACAAAAATATGGAATAAAAGCATAAAGTCACTTTCGCAGGTGATTCGATTGCATTTAGCGTATGCAATAAGCCGTTAAACCCCTAGGTTACCCTAGTGGACGAGTGTCGTCTCGTGAGGGTTTTCAGTGATGATACCCACAATCATCATAAATTTTCCTCAAAATATGACCAATCAAGCATGCGACAAACTCAACAATACGAACAAGATTTCAACATGTTATTAGCAAAGAAAACGAATTCACATGAAAAGTCTGTAGTTATTAACATTATCGAATGCACCTCAATGAATTGAAACTTTAACATGTGGGAGGGGAGTGAGCACACGCAAAATATGATTTGGCGAAAAACTTAAATAATTCGGATACTAAATATCAAAGCATGCATAAAAGTCAATCCTCACGGGCAATACGCTCATCAAATGAATTCACTTGAAACAAGGAGATAACACACGATGAGTGTGAGCATAAGGAGTAAATGTAAATGGAAACTAGGTCGCCCACATGTCACAATTGAAGAACGCTATATAGGAAATAAAAATTTCAATCTCAGTGAAAGATACCACACAAATAAAAGAGGGAAAATGCATTTTCACAGATTACCAAAACTTTTTAAACCTTTGAATTACATCTACTTAAGATCACATGGGACTTTAATAGGGTCGTAATGTAGGCTAGGTTAGGGTATGAAATGAAAGGGATGTATATACGGATTCAAAGTGTTTGGGGATGAAACTCGAAATAGTGGGAAAAAGTGGGCAATTTCAAAATTGGACAAAGATGTCCAAATAAGCATTAGATATAACAATCGGGAGAGCAATCAAAGCTTATTGAAACACTACAAAAAATATATACAACTTTTTCCTTCTTTTTCTTTTCTTCTTTTTCTCTTTTTTTCTTTTGTTTTTTTTTGTTTTCAACTTTCTCTTTTTCTTCTCTTTTTCACTACACTTTATTCTTTTCTCACTCTTTTCATGCTCAAATTGCAACCACAATACACAACAATATCATTCAATTCCAAGTAGCAATCCAAACAAGGGTATGTAAGGTAATATATATGGTGTTATAACTCCAATTTGGAGTTGGTTATGGCATTTTGGGTAATAAAACTAGAGGCTAGTGTTTAGGCTCAACTGGGTTAACTAGGGAATATATAAAAGGTGAGGTCAAGGTCATATGGGTGATATAACAAAGAGGGCCTATAATCATTTCAAAAAGTTTATTCAATTATCGAGTCAAAACATTATATGAAAATCATGCTCAAGTAACACATTTCAAGTATGAACTCAATTAATGAATGGTCAATGAAAGAATAAAGAGATTATCAACGACTGTAACGTTTTCAAAGAGGAAAGAAAAGTGCATACACTCACACATGAAGATAAGTCTCTAATCTCACTTGGTGTAAGTATATACAATGCAACAAAAGCATACCGAGTTATAAAAATCTTAAACCAAATCAATATAACAAGGATTGCGCATGTGCTCACGGGATAAAGTTTAATTCATGAAGTTATTCATAATATCAATGATTTAGGACTAAAGTCTAATAACTTCTAAAATCGAGAACATGCATCATTGAATTGTCTATTTGATCGGGCAATTATTAAAATTTATCATCAGAAACAAAGGCAAAATGCCCAACAAAGGAGAAAAAAGAAAGAAAATATTTTTAAAATTTTCAAATTTTTAACAAAAACATGCTTTGTAACTAAATTGTAATCAAATTAAAGGACTAAACATGCAATGGCTAGAATATCCCACACCCCCTAACTTAAATGTTGCATTGTCCCCAATGCGTCCATTAAAGAACACAACACAAAGATAGGAAAAGAATAATATTACCCAAATGTGGAGAGATCTCCATAGGTACAAGTCCGGCTGAATCTGCAAAACAAGTTAGTACAAAGCATAGGAAGAATATGTACCGATGTATTAAGTTAAGAGAATCTATGTCACAAGTCACAATAATATAGAAGGGCTGATGTGCAAATACTAGATAAATTAATGGTGAACTTTTTGATTTTATAAAATGGAAGGTCACACACATTAAAATCCAATAAACAACCACAAACTACATTTTCATTTCCCATTTCATAAGTTCAATACAAAATCACTTAATACATTACAACTAGTGAAATGAAAGAAATACAAATAAAAATAAAAAGTACAATATAATATTAGACCTTAGAATGCCAAAAACAACCCAGTACAACAGCAGCCTAGTGGCCGGAACCACTAGGATCAGAAGGGTCCTAAAAATGAGGAGTTAGCCGTGTGTGGGAATCTTGCCACTGTAAATAAAGATCTCTCATCATCTGCTGCATCATCCGGTACTCGTGCCTGTGCTGCGCTCTAGCCTGCCTCTGTTGGGCCCACTCCTACCGCTGCTCGGCCTGATATTGCCTCCACTCGGCCTGATATTGCCGCATCTCGGCCTGCTGCTGCCGCTGCTCCATTTGCTATTGGTCTAGGTGGGACTCCCATGTAGCCCACCTGAGCTGGGTCTCCTCCCAATGCTGGTCCTTCACGTCCTGGAATGCCTCAAAACGGGCATCGCAATCAGTGTGTGGCACGTGAGAACCCTCACCCTGCTCCATCTCCCTAATCTCTGCCTCCTCATCGTCGGGCTCATCAGCTACCTCTGCCCTCTGTCTTTTGCTTCCCGGTGGCCCCTACTCGTGTTTTAGCATCTTTGAGTTATTGTCCTTGGAGAGAAGCCCGAGTGGCTCGTGCCTACGGTCAGCATCAAACTCTTGGAAATCGTGTGATATACAGATCTTCGTAATGAGGGCAGAAAACGGAAGAGAATACCTCCAGGCTATCTCCTTAGTCGTCGCGCATATCATATCTAGAAAGATATTGGGCAAGCTGATATTGCCCAAATTATTAATCAGTGCGTAGATCAATGCGGCATGCTTGTGACGCACCTCTGACTGGTTGTTTGTCACCATAAAAGAGTGGACATTGATATAGTGAAGTAATATAGGTAAGTACTCCATTGCCGCTGAATGGAAAGCACCATTTTTCCATACCTCCCCCGGTGCAAGAGCCTCTATCAATGTTCCATGGCCGAAGATATTCCCATCCAGAAAACTGATCGAATCCGCGGGGTTTGGCACATCCATGTAGGCAGCCAAATCTGAAATGCTGAAAGGTATCCGCACCCCACAGACCATAGCCTCATATGTAATCGGACCGTCGCCCCTCACCTCCACCAACGTCGCATAAAACATACGGACCAGCTCTTCATTGATGCGCCCGTTGGTAGCGAGAAAGGGCTCCCATCCCTGACGGCGCAACAGAACACGCGCCTCCCTCGGTATGTGATCAATGGTCCAAGCAAAATGGTAACCAAGAGGACGCTCGGATGTGTGAAAATGTGCGTGGTTCCAATCCCGCTCTTAGTTGCAGCGAAACCCATCAACTCCCCCGGTGGGCACACACGTAGTATACTTGTATTTTTTTAATTGAGCCATTTCAACCTACAAAACAAGAATTATGCAATACAAAAAAAATTATAAGCACAATTAATGGTTAGGTAGTGTACAAGTTGAAATGGAGGTGCAAGTGCGCAAAACCGAGGTAAAAAAATGCAACATTGCGATAAAATATGTCGAAATGTGACAAGGAGTGAAAATCACCCAAGTGTGTGCCAAAAATTGGATTAAAAACTGTTTGGGGCATTTTAGCGAACACTTGGCGTGCGCAATGTTCGTCAAGGGTGAAAAATACCATTTTTAACCAACCAAAGAGCTCCACTCATGAACAAAACAAAAATGCAACAATAAACAAGTGTTCATGAGTGGATATTCATCAATAATCACAAGAAAAAATGGTTGGAACAACACAAATCAGGGAAAACCACAAATATTCAATGTGTCAAAATGTTGATAAGACATGGAATACAAGACAAATAGGAACCAATATCTACAAAAACAATATAAAATAGGAAGGATTATACCTTTGTAGTGTACAAAATGGAGGAAAATGATGAAACGTGGTGGGGGAGATATATTAGGGCACGAAATAGTGTAATAGAAGAGAAGAGAGAATAAGGAAAAGGGGAAAAACATAGTAGATTTCGGCCTATAACTGCTCGATCGATCGATTGAGCCAGGGGCAGCGATCGATCGAGCAAGCAGCAAACTGCACACTGCTTCCTGTTTTAAAATGGGGGAGATTTTGCAATTCTGGGATAATAAGGGGGTTTAAATATAATATATATATATATATATATATATATATATATATATATATATATGAAATAAAAATATAAAAATAAAATTAAATAGACATAGGCTAAAATATACACATACATAGTCCTATGCTAACCAAAAAATAAAAAATATGTACAACGAGCAACACACACGCATGTTCACAAAAAAATGAGTAATAAAATAAAAGAAAAAAAGAAAACAAATGCAAATGCATGAGAGTGAGTGTGAAAAAAAAAATGTTTTTGGGACTTTTTTGATCGTTTTCTTAACAATGTGTGCCGGGGCGCATAGTCTCCGCAAATTCAAGTCCGTTGAACCTAGAAAAGAGTTAGAACCAAGCATGCACGAAAAAAACATAAAAAGAGATTAACTAATTACACTAGGCTAATATTAACAAAAAATAAAAATGAAGAAGTTAGTATATACAACCTACACATAGGACGTGTAATTAACTATATACTAAAAGTTAAAACTTTTGAGGGTCCATCCAAAACACAATTTGAATTTGGTGGATCAACGGTGGACCCTACTGAACATGCATGCCTCCCGAAAAATAGGAATTCCGTTTCGAACGATGGAAGGCATGTGTAAGGCGGTAAAAGTGAACCATCCCCAATCGAAACTTTGGGAGGGAGGATGGGGGATTTGGATAGAACGGGAAACAAATACGTATGAGGGCCGAGAAAACATGAATCAACTCCCAAGTATTTTAAAGTTGGAATGGGAGGCGGTGCACATGAGGGCGAAAATGCCGTTATGGAAAGAGGCTCAAGCGAGTACTCCTCGTCAGTGAAAAGGTTTGGAACTAAAAAGTTCTAAACCGATTCATCGGGTACTCAAATTGGTGCGACAGTATATAATGGAGACGGGGATGAAAGAAATTCAATCTCAGGCGATGAGTGATCATCGCTTGAAAATTAAATTTCAGAAGAAATAGGAACGTTTATAATGAAACTTTCTTCTTTGAAAATCAAAGAAGAAATGAATTCATTGCAAATAGATACTATGCCTTTTTCGTCCTCATTTTCATTCTCTACTATACCATGGGTCAAGTCAAGAACAATTTGTTCCAAAGTCGGCAAAAGTACCTCATTTGGTTCAAAACATTCCTCGACCTCAAAAGTATCGGAAGAAAAGTCGTCGTCAGATTCAAATAGTAAATCCAACTCGTGTTCCCAACAATGATTTTCTTCTCGATAACGTTCTTCAATCCTCTCATTTTCAAGCATGCGCAAACCCTCACCGAACGTTATTGGGCGAGGAGCGGATTCTTGGAAATGGGAAGTTTGAAAATTGTTCTCGGAACTACAATGAAAATCATTAACATAAGAATTTGGAAAATGATTACAATTGGTTTCAAAATTCTTATCATAAGGATCTTGCGACCCAAAATCAGAATGATCATGCACAAAATTGCTGTAATCCAAACTTTGACTTTCGTAATACTCACCCAATGTCATTTTAGATGTTGCAACTTTTTGGGATTGCAAGTATTGACCAAAAGTCAAAGGTTTACCAGAATTTTGAGAATTATCATTAGGATTACCAGAAAAGTTAGAATAAGACATGTTTACCCCAACAATTGCTTGAGAAGGCGACTTCCACAAAGAAGATGTGCGGCGGGATAATTTAAGCGTTCCTAGGCGCTCAAATGTAGAAGTCCTGCAAAAAAAGCTAAAAGAAAGAATACAAATACGACGAAAAGAATACTATGAACTAATAAGTCAATTACAATCAATAACAAAACAGTCCCTGACAATGGTGCCATTTTGATTGGGGGTGAAAAGTGGCGCGTGTAAGTACGCCGATCGTTGTTTTCTGTTCACCGCTTCAATACAAAAACCTAAGTTACGACTACACTCAACTGATGAGTACAGCGGTAAGTCGAATTAACAGAGAATGTTCGATAGATCGTAACAGTTTATCACTTCAGGAATAAAGGTGTAAAAAGGTGATGGTTGGTTGCAAATAAAAGAAAAAGAATAAGTTAAGTCTAAATAAAAGTAAAGCGAGGATGAGGATATCATCCAACCATACGGATCGAAACAACTACTAATCAAGATTCCGGCTCGAAAGTAATTTAATCGAGCATTATCAATTAAACATAAACTTCACACAATAAGGAATTTATGCCCAAGTTGCGAGAATAAACACTTAACCAAAAATTGGTCGCACGCGTATTAAACTCGGATTATCGCTATAAACACTAACGATGCATGACACAGAAAGTTAAATGCATAATAATCCGACTTTAATTCGCGCGGGTTCAATTAAACGCATGTTTGCACAAAACCTAATTTTCGGAGCTCGGGGCCAGAAAATGGCGGAAATGAAATCCCGACCCTATTTATCTAAGGGTGCATGATGAATTAAACTAAATTACACTAATTAAACTAGGAAAGCATGTAATAAAGCAAGTAAACTAGTTACAAAGCATGGAAACTAAATGAGAAAGCAAGGAAAGATGAAGAACATAACTCATATAACATGTTAACAATATAAACCGAGGTTGTCTGGTTAACGGGCTTAAATATAGAGATTAAGGCACCCGAGGGGGCTAAAATGCATAGGTTCGATAGATGAAATACGCCATATGTGTGTATTATCACTACGTCATCAAGAAAGTGCTCGACAGCATAAAGAAGCCTTTAGATGGCAAGTTAGGTCTTAAATGGGAAGGACCATTCAAAATCATTAAAGAAAATCTCCAGGGGAGCCTACCATTTGTAAATAATTGGGTGTGTGTGTGTGTGGGGGGGGGGGGGGGGGGGGGGGGGGATGGAGATCCCAAGGGCCTGGAATGCGGCGAATCTTAGGAAATTTTATTTATAGAAGTTTATTTCTTCCAAAGTTCATAGCTTTATTTCAAGTGTTGAGGTTATGTTTTATAGAATACATTAAGTTCAATTAATGTAATTAATTTAAATATTATTCCAAATGGGGGACCAATTATGTTTCTTTATTGATTACCATTATGTCCGATCAAAGCTATGAACTTCCATAGTATGATTACACTTAATCAATACTCCAAGGTTACATGTTTTCGTCATAGAAAACACGAAAGAATCAAGAATTGCCCAGGCAAGAAAAATACCTAAGGTGGATCCCTAGGCATTATGCGTCCCGACTTTATTCAGATGAAAATCATGAATGGGTGTACGTCCTTACAACTAGGTGCATTTTTTCTAGAATTTGACCTAGTCCTAAGGTTGTATGATGACACAATCTAAAAGGTAAGACAAATAATAAAAACATGCACGACAAAAAAGATGTGAAAATGAAAACTAAAAAATTCACAGAGTATTCATTTTATAAAAATCTTATACCAACAAAGTTACAAAATGAACATATACAGTCCTGGCACAAAGTATTCATCTCTGATGAGTTATCATCTCAATAATTGCAACTCGCTCTCTATCATCAGGCATTGGCCTAAACTAATCGTCACTATCATATGATGACAAGTAATGTTTCTCCAACTAGAATGGAACAACACTGAGAGAGATCCATCTTTCACCACTTCTAAAAGGAGGATAACTATAAGCAGGGCACTCCACTTAGTATTAGTACCAAAGCTCGAAGTCTTAGGGAACCTTCGTAACAACTGGAGCATTTAACCAATCATACTTATATGACACTTGTTAGGCATCATCCTACTTAAAAGGGGTCATCCACTAATCCGTCATCATAACTAGTGGCCCAAACTTCAGGAGGACCCATTATAAAGAGAGACTTTAACTTCATTATATCATGACCAAGGCCCATTTTGATCGCACCATCTTTATTTGAGTTATCTTCATCTTTGTCAAGCTTCTCCCTTAGAAAATTATTTTCATTCTGCAACAACTTTGCAATATGGCTAACATCCCTAACATCACTCATTAGACCAACGGATAAATGAAATTTTTCGTCAACAGAATTTGTTATTTTTTAAATAGCTTGAAAAATGGAGAGAAAACCACCACGAACATGGATACCGATATCCTGACCAAGTACGAGATTTAGGTCGTAGGTCTTTAAAAAAGGTAGGACCCCTACACTCCTATTTTTGAGCTACATGAATGAAAAGAAAATGCATTCAGGCATAAAAGAGGCAATTTCAAAAATTTAGGATTTTCCATTTGATTAAAGAGTGGGGCAAGGCCTTATAAACACTAAAAAACATAACAATACAAGGATTTTTAGGAGTTAAGCTAATCCTATCTTTCACCATCTTTTTCCTTCACCTACTCTTGGGGAGTTGGGACTTTGCCTTTATCGACATCCCCTCTTGGTGGAGAACCTAGATCATGCTCCCCAAAAATCTCGGATTTATAAGGGATATTGGCATTAACTAAGACTGCATCTGAGCCTTTCTTAAAATTTGACTTTCGAATGAAAGCTTGTTATTTTTTGGACTGGATGAAAGTATCCATGTACCCCTGATCGAAGGCAGCATATTTTTCCACTGTAAAGACACGAAGACGATCTTCAATATCCTTCTTCAGTGTGTCATGCTCCTACTTTAACTTGTCAAGCTTCATTTTCAACACAAATACCTCCAAGTCGATAGACGGCTTCTCGTCATCGTCAGGGACTCCTGAGATTTGTCCAAGGACTTTATCAGGTCATCAATATTCTTAACCTATTTGTCACCCCTTTCAAGCATGGAAATAGAGTCTAACACAAACTGTAAAGTCAAAACAACCACAAGTTAATGCAGGGATTAAAATAAGGAGGCAATTGAACCAAAAATTATTAAACTTACCCGAGATAACGCATGCGTGGTATGAGAAGAAAGTTGAACGAAGGTCAGTTTATTAACCTTCTCCCAGTCTAGCGCCAGAGCACTCCCCCTAACATACCAGGGTCCAAAGACAGGTTCTTGGTCACTTACATAGTTTGGTGGACCTTCTCGTTTTTTGGAGTGTAAAGATAAATTTTCAATCAAGTTAACTTATATATAATTAGCATAATTCTGGACAAAACATTTGAGTCATAGGTTAGGTTTTGTGTTGTTGATCCCATAGGTCTATGACGTGTTTGATGAAGACATAGAGGCCAAGACTCAACGATTGGATACATAGTGTCATGTTTATCGTGTTGCGCTTATCTTCACGTTTACTGAGGATCTTGAAGGTATGAATGCATATTGAATATGGGTCCTTGGATATTTTTAAGGGGGTTCGTTTTAATATTTGGAACTGTTTTTAAATATTTTTTTATTTTAAAATAGTTTGGAATTCTCCTTAGAATATCCGTAGTGGTGATGGGTGACGAATGGAAACTTTGCCAAACCATCCCACCCTTTACCTTTCGCTAACAAGCAACGCATGCTGTGGTGGATTTCCTACGAACTTATTTTGTTCGTAGAAAGTTCCAACGAACAACAAAAGATCGTTGGAACTTCCTACGAATAAAAGATGTTTTTAGGAACCCAACGTTCACATAAGGCTAGAATACGACCCTCTTTTCTTCTATTTATTTAAATGACATCTTCATATTCCCAAGCAATCCAAAACAAAACACTACTGCATCGACTCCTCTCCTCCTCTCCATCCCTCAAACCAGCTTCATTTTCTAAACCCTCTAATTCTCCAAATCAGTAAATATTCGTATAATTTCTTTCTTTGCTGATAATATGTTATATTAATTTTTTCATCATAGTTGAATAATTTGGAAGAAGTATTTTAATATCGATAAATCTAAAAAGCATATGTCCACTTCAACGACAATTTCCACTCCATCCGCACCGATTGAACCGTCGAATCCCATTTACGGTAACTATAACCATATTTATGATGAAATTCCACATTCTTCAGATGGAAAAACCCTGATTATAAACGAAAATAAGTTTGAATTCTGAGGAAATTAGGCGGGCCCAATGAATTCTGGGGTAAATTGATCGGAGAGAAAACGTCGACGATCAAAGAAATAATCGACACTGTCGATTATATGTCTAACGTATTTTCAATGGTGATGCCCAATTCCAACCAATGTATCTTTACGAGGATGATCGAACATCGGGTGAGATACGGCGCATACCTTTCAGCTACCATACGTTAAGCTTGCCTTCACTCTGGTCGACTTCAGGATGCTTTTCGATAATTAATACTTTTCTATTTTGTAGTACTTATATTCATAAATTGAATGTGTATCAGTAATCATAATTGTTTCAATATATGACAAGAATTATAAATTATATACAGTCATTTCTATTGGACAAGGGCTACCCATTCAAAATCTGCCAAATGAATAATATACAAATTTTGCAAATATCGTAAATGAATATTTCCCCGAAATTCGTATACAAAGATTTACTGTAACAGTAATTTGTGTTTTCGACCTGAAAAAATACATAGCAATTTTTGTCAAGGTCTAAGATATACTAGATTATATGTGACCAATCATAGCTTGGGCTTTTTGGTTCTTTGTTATCGAGAGTGTATTTTTTCCAAATGCCGACTCCACTTTCGACCTAGACTTTTTACATTATTTGGAGGAAGTTACTGGGGTTGGCGCATACGACTGGGGTTTGGCTATTTGTGCCCATATAATATGGGTCTTTGGACAAAGCCAGTTGACGATCGTTAACTAGTGTTGAATGCATGTGGAAATTACTTGAGGTATATTTTCAAATTATCTTATTTAACTACTTATATCAAATTTATGTTTCATTAAAATAGTAGTGAAGTTATTTTAATCAATTTAATGTATTGACATATTTTGCAGTATTTACATCACGAGTACATGGCCACGACAAGCCCAATTCTCGTCGATCCATCCTTCGATGCGTGGCCCCGCATATTCAGTTGGTTAAGGGTGAACATAAAGCATGTAAAGGGAGAA
Source organism: Sambucus nigra (assembly GCA_949130495.1). NCBI lineage: Eukaryota > Viridiplantae > Streptophyta > Magnoliopsida > Dipsacales > Adoxaceae > Sambucus > Sambucus nigra. The sequence continues at coordinate 70,346,645 of OX422207.1, forward strand.
CAACGATTTAATATCTCAAGCAGTCAACATCTGCTTGAGATGTGATCACTAGAGTCCATCATATGGCAGTCATACAAGACTTCTGCCTACTGTGACACTGATGTCAACATATAAGCTCATTATCTATCGGGGTTACGAATGATCTTTTGAGATCCCTTATTTAATGGTATTTGGTGCTTGGGTGACTGGGCCATCCGACAATTGACTTGCCTAATATGTATAGCGGGCAACCCACTTTCGAGTTTATGTTGTGTCTCCGAACACGAATTTCAAGTAGCTGCTGCCCAAAATTAGCCTGTCGCAAATCAGCACATATCAGTTGTCTCCTAAGAAGAGTCAAATGCCTACTGGAAGGTAGTATCGCTAAGGCCACTACTACCTCCGATAGCAAGATACATAGATGTTGATTTTATTGGAGTTTGTTCAGTGGAACCTTCAACGTTGCGAATCCCATGAGAACCTACACTGACAAATGAGCCGCATGTGTATCAGACACAATTCTCGCGGGTTGTTCTACACACGTCCAACCATGGACTCATAATTGGACGATAGACTTCGGCCTACCAGAGGGGGCTTCATATTTGATAAATTTCCCGCGAACCGAGTTTCCAACCAACGCACCTCCAGCTCAATCTCTAACACAGTTAGAATGCCGCGAGTCCTTCATCGATGCAGTAGATAATAATCAAGGTCTCCATTATTTATTACTAAAAGAGACACGTGAGAGAGAGGATCATATCAAAGCACGTGATGACTGAATTGAGGAGTTGGAGCGTAGGCTTCCATACTTTACTATGCCTAGTTGTGGATTTGAGCAGGGTGGTACCAGTTCTAGACGTCCAATTGTTTACATACCACAACTAGTCCCACCCTCCGACCCGTTCCATACATATCAGTCGCAACAAAGTTGGGGTAATTTTTCTGGGTCTGATCCGATGACTGGTTCACATGTGGATTTAGGTGCAGATTATGAGTTCGGTCCGGGGCACCCGTGATGTTTCATATAATTTTGAAAAATGTTATGAATTTATTATGTACGTTTGTCTCAATTTAATTTCATTTTCTTTTAAATGTTTTTGCATATTTTTATTTATTTATTACATATGGAATGAACGCAACCAATTTATTACGATGTTGTTTACTTTATTTTACTTTTAAAATCAAAGTGGCACTCTAATTTAAATTATGGCCCTTAAAATATTATGGCACTCTTGAATCACATGCGTTTATGCAAACATGTTGGGCGACTCTTTTCTTACTGTCCAAGTCTTAGTGGTCACATCATATTTATTATTCGGTCTGATAATATTTGGACGTGACAATGCAGCCATATTCTGCAAAACAATTTCACGTGACATCATTTTTGTCCTAGTTTGTAATACAAAATAATTATTATTGAGAGTATCGGATGTAATAAATTTATCCTTTATTATTGAAATAATGACTTAAATAGTACAAACTGTGATACAGGAAATAAATGATTACTACAATTATTTGTTCAAACACTTAGGTCGAACCTAGTAGAAGTACAACAAAATGGGTTTCCATTGCGCACAAAATATTTAGGTAATTAAGATCGTTGTGTATCGGAATCAATATATTCTTCGTTATAGTTTAATATATTTGGTTCGTACTCTTCCCCATCATTTTCACATATGCATTTCGAAAAGTAATCATAACCAGAATTGGTGTGGTAATAAATGTCGTTATCGGATGCCAACCGAGAATCGTTATATATGTTAATTAATCATTGTTGAATATGACGACTTGATAGCATCGCACGTTGTGCTTTGTGATAACGTTGTAAGTGCCTCTCCATGTTCCATATATTTTCGTCCAATAAATCAAGGCAAAACATATCCGCTTCTTCGGGATACGATATTGGCCAAAGTGCGACAAAACTATTTTTCAGCACGAGTATGTGATGGTAATGGCAAAGCACCTCTAGTTCACACCTTTCATCATATTTATCTGTCCATGTGAGGTGTTCCCAAGGGTACTCAACTTCATCTTTAGGTTCTTAACTGGGAGAGATTATGAATATGTGACCGATGTCATTAAGAAAACGTCGAGAAGTATCAATCAAATAAGTTTTAAAAATTAGTTTCTTCCCTCCCATATCAATTGTTACTGGCAATATCTCTGTATGATCCATTGTAAATGGATAAATTATGGGGAGATGAAGCCATCTTTGAAATATAAGACAAGGGTAGATAACAAATCGTTCCAATCGTTTTGGTATATTTATAGGTGATTTGCAACCTTTCAAGTAATTGGCTGTGGAAGTACGACTTGTCACTTTGACTGCGGAGTGGTCAAAAAGACTGCAAACCTACTGTAGTGGCACATCCTTCAAAAATTGCATACGACACATTTCTCATTAAATATATAAATAATATATATATATATATATATATATTGACACATTGTAACAAACAGTCTTTAAATATATAAAGTCTGTAACAAAGAGTCTGTAAAGGCATGACACACATACCAATAATTGTAGTAAATATATATAATAGTAAATATATATAATAATCCAATATAACATAAAATAATTATGCAGGGTAATTTTGCACGCATGAAATATATATAATAGTAAATATAGATAATAGTAAATATAAAGTCACGATCGGTAACTTTTATTCTGTAGGCTATAATAATTCATGGCACACATACCAAGTAATAATTGATAAGAGGGACCTGTTGAAAAGTAACTTTTTTTTAATAACTTGAATCTTTGTAACATTTGCCTATTGAAATCATGGCACACATACCAACTTATAAACAGTCATCTACCACACATTGAGTATAGACTATATGGGCATTTTAAAAAATCATAGACTATCACATTTATAAATAGTTCGATATATTCTGAAATTTACAATACAACCTATTAAATTTCTAACCAAAATAAATCATGGACTCGTCCAGTTCTAGCGATGAGGGCCGAAATATTTTTCTCCAATATGCTCAATTTAACGAAGGAGGATCATACGATGATTTAGACGAGGAGATGATAATTATGATGGAGATTACTCTGTGGTGTGTTGAAAAAAATATAATTTGCGATGGGAATGAACTTGAAGCGAGACGTTGATTGAACCGTAGGAGAGAAAGGGGACATGTAACACTATGGAAAGATTACTTTGGTGAAGATATAATGAGTATATGTTTTGAAGGAGATTTAGGATGCGGTATAATGTTTTCAATCATATCATTGATTATGTTTGTCTTTAGGATAACTACGTTGTTAAGAAGAATGATGCTTGTGATCGTCAAGGTTTAATCTCTCATCAGAAAGTGTTGGGGGCAATTCGACTATTAGCTAATGGGGGTTTCCATGACGTGTGGTCTGAGGCAATTCTGAAGATTTTTGGTCCCCGGTATGGCAGAAATCCGATAGAAGGCAACGTCACAAGGTTACTCAAACAAAATGCAAATAGAGGTTTTCCAAGAATGCTAGGCAACATATATTACATGCACCGACGTTGGAAAAACTTCCCCACGGCATGGCACACTCAATATAATGGACGTAAGGAATCACATACTATGATCCTGGAAGCTGTTGCCTCATACGACCTTTTGATTTGAAAATCATTCTTCGGGATGCCTAGATCATGCAACGATTTAAATCTCCTACACCGTTCTAACGTCTTCCACGAATTACGCAATAGGACGACAACTCCCATTAATTACACTGTTAACAAAAATTCATATGAAATAGGGTACTACCTTGGTGATGGCACTTACCATCCCTACGCTTTAATAGTAAAAAGATTTAGGAAGGAAAATGGCATTACATAAAAATAGAAATTAATTTGCAAGTACCAAGATGCGTGCAGAAAATATGTGAACGTGCTTTTGGTGTACTACAAGGACAATTTGCTTTCGTTCGGGAACCTTGTATATTATAGAATAGGGCGTCACTATCAACCAGTATGAAATCTTACATTATAATGCACAATATAATTCTGAAAGATGAACGTAGAGACTGCCCATCGCAAAATGAATATGAACGAATGATGGAACACCTGAAATTCTGAGGGGCCAAACTAATTTCTACGACTATCTCACGCGGGATGCTAAGCTAAGAGATGTAACTAAACATCAACAGTTACAGAATGATTTGGTGGAGCACATTTGGAACACCCACGGTGATGAAATGGTGGGTTGAAGAATTTAACGTATTTGTGGTTGTAACCGTGGCTAATCGCTTTCTTAGTCCATTTTCATTTTGTAATTTATCTTAGTGATCATATAGTTGTTATTATATTTAATATAAGGTTTTAACCGACTATTTTATTGAAAGTAAAATTACAAAACAGTAGTGACATTACATATATTTAAACGGTGACATTTGATTTATTAAAACGCAAAGTGGGTCATTGTACATATATTGAAGGAAAATGACGAAAAAAATAATGAGGGTTCAATACAATTATAAAAAATACTACTCGTCATTGATTGAACCGGTTGGACCAGATGAAGGGTTAGACGGCCCGGAATAGTTCGATTGCAACTCGAAAATCACAGCTTCGGTGGAAGCAACCATCATTGTTAGGTCGTTAAACCTTTTAAAATGGAACTGTTGTTGTGCTGCATTCATGTTGTTCATATCCAGCTCCATGATGTACGACTGCTCTCGGCCTAGGCGCACAAGCTGATCTTATTTTTTGATGAGTTGATCAACTTACTTCATCTTAATGAACGCATCTAGTTGAGAGTCAAAATTAAGGGCACGAATATTTTTCCACTCCTGCTTGTTTTTGAATATTGCATTGAAGTCTTCGCAATGTTTGAGTACTGCAGTGCTACAATCTAAGCTGTCAGAACACGCTCGTTGACGTGTACGTTGTTTCTCACTCTTCCTGCCTGGGGGTCTATCTGGTACCTCTCGTACCTCAGGACTGTCAACTTCGCCTATGGGTCTAGGCTTTTCGTTGTTCCCCGCTGTGTTTCACAAGTCAAATTTTGGTAAATCTTTCCAAATTTGATAGTAGTTATCGAACGAGAATTGTTTGTTGGTTTCAGCGCGGTGCGCATCGCGTGCATTTGTAACCGCTTGGAACTCGTTCGTTCCGCTTCGCATATTCTTGAGTTGGTGAGAAAGCTTTGCAATATATATCATTATGAGATGCGATATATGATTGTAACTAGCATGGATCTCATACTAATAATTGTAATTCCATGCGTGACGTTATACTCATTCATCATGGTATCCCAAAATGTACCCGATGTAATCGACTTCCCTTCACTACCTCAAGAGGTATATTTGGCATAAACGGTATATAGCACTTCGTCCTCAAACGGAGTCATATTAGGTTGTTGAGTTGTACTGGAAGTAGTCGGTTGAGGAAGACATATTTTCCTTGGATATTAAATATAATTTGGATGGAAATAAGGAAATAAAAAAGAGGAATTGCACTAGAAGAAAATGAAGATTGGGAATGCAAATTTGAGAGTTTGTTTGGGTACTATTTATAACCAACCTGCCGTTAAATTAACCATGCAGTAAAAAAATTCCTACGAACTTCTTTTGTTCGTAGGTGTTCTTACGAATTTCTGATGTTGGCAGGAACTCTTACGAACAAAAGAAACTCATAGGAACTTTTTACGAACAACAGAACTTCGTAGGAACTTTCTACGGACAACAGAAGTTCGTAGGAAAGGTTTACTGAATTTGCATGCGTTCAGTAACTTTGCAAATCCATTGCCATTTCTTCTACCATATATGGTAACTTTCCTCCACCAATGCGAGAGATAGAATTTGCAACTTTGCCTCTTCATTTGTAAATATCCCACACCATTGTGGATGCTCTTAGTGGATTCCCACTAACTACTCTGAGATCGATTCTGGAGCTAAAGAACAATACATTTTCAATTGAAATGAACTAAAACTTAAACAAAGTAAAATAAATCTAAAATGTTTTTCACCAACTATATAGTTACAAAGAAGGGCATAAAATTACATTATTTTCCCCAGGCCCCTACTTTTTATTTTCACTAAAAAAAATCCACTTTCAACATCTTGTTTGATTTTCAGAATAGCCTTGTGAATGTTAACAACGTATGTAGACAAAAACAACTTAAATTTATCTGATATAATATGATGAACTAGGAACAATTACAACATGAAAAGTTAGTAGTTGAAGGCGGTATTTTACAATAGTGAGACAATTCAGAGATTGGTCCTCATCTGTATGAAAGTCTTTTGATGCTGTTGGAATGCAAAACAAGATGGAATATAGTTTCGAGTTAATAAAGTCCACACAACTTTAAATTCATGTAGCTCCAGGTCAATGTATATATCTATTCTGTTAATTTTGTTGTCTTAAAAAAACGCTAGTCGGTTTATTTTAAAAATTCAATGTACATCATCCAATAGATTGTTTTTTACTTCTTGTTAATTGTTAAATTTGAATCGTCTTACCCAAAATCAATTGGTGAGGCACGGGATCTAAGACTTTAGTATCCTAATGTGAGTTTTTATATACTTAAACAAGTTCTCTCGTGATGTGATCTGAGCCATGGACAAATTATATTAAGTGATGTGGAGTATATTGGACTATTAGACCATGAAATAGTTTGTCAAAGTATCATGTGAAAGTTGAGCATCCAACCAAAAAAAACAAAATGGGTTAAGAAGTAGCATGATTTTATATAATGTATGCAATATGAATATATCTTTGAGGTCCTATCTACAACAGAAAATAATTTAATTAATGTTACAAGCCATCATCATAATATCTATGTATAATAAAACATTTTTTTATTGGGACATATACCAAATAGTTCCTTGACCTTTTTTTAATACACGTTTACTACAAGCGTTTTTATTTTGCACCAAAAAGTCCTTCACCATGCCAAAAAGGTTTTACCATGCCGCTGGCTCAGACCTTTAAAGATAAGAGGATAAGGAACTTTTTGGTACAAAATAAAAGGCTTGGACTAAATGTGTATTAAAAAATGTTTATGGGACTTTTTGGTATATGATCCTTTTTTATATTTTGTGGGGGCATAACTCACAATTAATATCCATTTGAGATTTGTCATCCAATTGTTCAAATGGTATAAAATATAGCAACTTGTTGACTTCATAATCCTTGTCACTTAGTCATCTTATATTTGTAAGTTGACTTCATAATCCTTATCACTTAGACATCTACCATTTGGGAACTTAGTCGTTGCATTAAAATACATGTGTACTTCTTTTTACGGATAAGAAATATAATATAAATGTTAGAATGCTGAATTCATCAACCCATAAGCAAAGGTTATATCTAGCATGTAAATATATAAATTATTGTTGTATTAAGTTTGAGTTGTACTACACAGTGTATTTTATGGCCATCGCTGCAGAGTAGTTGGAAGTAGATTATAGTAGACAAAAGAAAGTTGAACAACTAAAAGTTGAATAGTAACATCTGTAATTGGAGGGAAATAAGTAACATTGATTAGAACAAAAATACAATCAACTTGAATGAATCAAATATGCATAAAACCATCTTCAGGGCAATAGCCAATTTTCCTTGCCACGAAAACAAGGGGCACAATCTATGCCTCCCTTTGTATCTTGTATCATTGGATGGAGTAGAAACCAAATGCAGTGGGTTTCTGTGAGTTGCACCATACCTCCATTTATCTTATGGGCAAAATGAATTAAGGACGACCTCCCTACATTGGCAGCCATGGCCCATGGGAGAAAATAGGAACTGAGACAAACCTGATAGTTGGTGCTATGACTACTAGTTATTGTTTCCCCGCCATATCCCGAATTAACCTGATTTTTCAGGCCGAGCGGCCTAAGCAAATCAGCGTCACCGAGCACACAGTTTGTTGTTTCCCCACCACTTTTTTGTCATAAATACATATTAGAGGCAGGAGTAGAGGGACACTTATTTTCAGCATTATATTAGGTTACTATTACTAACTATGATGGGATTTTATGTATTCCCTTTATGCTAATGCTCACACTTGCAATGGGGCCACAAAACATTGACATTACTAATGACCCTATTGTTGTCATCGATCAATGTATAATTTGGGTCATGGATATATAGTACCATTTGATGATCAGCACAAGGCCTAGGATATATTCCCTTGATCACCTCGTTTGTCTCGGTGTGAGCATGAGGCTAATAGTACATCTTCAGAAATTACTTTACGAATGTCTTGATATCCAATCATCAATTTCGAAGGAGGAAACCTCTAGTATATGGGGGCACTCCTGTATATGGTAGGTTACTTGTTCTTCATAACTAGTAACACTAGTGTCCACTTATGATGATTTGTCTTGTTTTAGACATAATCAAGGAGTAGCCATAATATTAGGCTGGCACCATCATAGCCCACCTTTATTGGTTGTTAATTACTGATCACATGGTCAAATCTTACTTGAATCTACCAATACCTTATTAGTATATTACATCATTTAGTATAGTTTATGACCTTTATGTCCATAATTCCTTAAATGTTTTCTAAATTTATATGTTAGTATGTACTTGAGATTTACTTAGAGATTCTGTCGACTTAGCACTCGATGGTGAACGACAACGAGGGTGAGCACAATTATCATACCTACTTTTGTATCCTTGCATGGAGTAGAAAGCCAATGCACAGGGTTGCCGATCACGTCACCACAACCTCAGTTTAGCTTGTGGGTAGATTGAGATCATGACCCTCGACATCCAATACTACCAATATGGGAATTGGATGATCGAGATAGGTCCAAGTACAATTGGCTTGCACACACACTCATAGGCAGCCTCAAAAACCTACAACTGCTCGTTAGGAGAATTTTGTGCTGAGAATTTTTTATACGATAACCTGTTTACGCTAATAATCTGAAATGATCCGAACATGACATGATTAGCTTGAATAAATTTAAGAGTACCCAAAAATTATACTCAAATTAAAATCAACTCGATCCGAATATGACACGACTAACCCGAATTATCACCCTTAGGAGAAATTTGTTGGCATCGTGCCTATAAGACACACGAGAATGAAATTTCTTATTAAAATATTTATATTTTGGATTAGTGGAAAACGTGTACTCTTTACTCACAAGGGAAAGAGCTATAGGTTCACTTTATGCCAATCACTAAGGGACTTACGATGTCTTATATCAGACTTATACAAACTACCAGCGCTACGTATATTATTTAAATAATTTGCTCACTTATGGATATCCTTATTCCAATGTTACTAGAATGAAGTTTATATGCAATATGTAGGATGAGTTGAAGGCAAAACTTGAGCATGTCCGTATCCACCAAAGATTGCAAGACTATGCACCCTCAAACCCAAAATTAATATCACGATTTGTAGTGGGAGCTATACGTGTGTCCATCTTTGCAACACTCTTAAATGCATCCGAACGAGAGAGATACACTTCGTATGATAGTGGATGGTTCTATTAGATTTGACTAGTATATTCATTGATGATCAAGAAATCAGTACTACTGTTATTGGTAGCAGTTATCTGCCCATGAAACATAGTAATGCAACTTGTGCAAAGTCCCACACCATTAAATATATGGCATATGTAGGAAATTAAAGTGATTGAACTAGACTCACATTCCCGATGGACTACTTCATATTAGTTACTTGCTGGTTTTATATAATAATCTAGAAAATTAAAAAAAAAAAGCATTATGCTAGGATTATTGTAGAATGTTCTGTTGTGAGGCATACATTGCGAGATTCATGAATCATTTGAAACTATATGTGATTATTTTCAACTGGTTAGTAGAATCTGAACATTTAATTAGATAAAGACATGTTACTGAATCTCTCCCCTAAATATTTTATAGTAATTTTTTTTTTCTCAAAGAGCTCACTTCCATTCTTATTTTTTCAATCCACCTCATTTAGTGGTGAATATAAAATGATATTTTCCAATTAATCTTTTAGTCTGATAAAAATATAAAGCACAAACTCCTCCCCCCCCCCCCCCCCCCCCACACACACACACAACCTGAGAAGAGAAATTTGTATGATTCAAAGCAAAAAATAATCACAATTGTCCTTATTAACTTCCCTTCTAATTCCCTATCACCACCCTCGTCAATACTAATAAACTATCTCTTTAAAACCGCTTGTCAATTTACAAAAAGAGAGCAATGGATTATAATATATACTAGGTACAAATCCGCACGATGCGCTGAAGATATTCTCAAAGTCGTTTTGCAAAAATCATACCTATACCTTATATAGAAATCGCTAATACTTACACGTATGAATTTCTTTAACGCACATATACTAATGATTGAGATTATAAAGATAAACTTAAACTACCAAACTCATTTTTAATACACAATCAGCAATAAACACACATATGTGTGCATGTGTGTGTGTGTTCCATGGTTGCATCCATGATTAGATGACCCAATACGATCCAATATCGACATCACCCATGAATATAAAAAATAGCTTATGTTTCAATTTGAGTTTCACTTTACATTAAAAAATTATAATTAAAAAGCACAAACATAATATATTTATTTTGTACACTAATCGCATGCTTGTGACTCACATATATAATAATATCTTGTAAAGTGTGACAACAAAGCCTGTTTCATAAAAAACTTATAAAAAACGATTTCGTTACTAATTAAATATACCTAGATAGAATTTTCCCGAAAACTAAAAAATGTACAATTTTTAAACACAGTAATATTTGGAATATAAAAATAAAAATTGTTTGAACACAATGTTTTGATAAAAAATTATACTATTAATAGCTTTAATAAAATCATTTCAGACACTAAAAAAATTAAAAATAATAATAAAATAACAGTTAAAAAACATTACAAAAGTGTAAAGTTCTTTTTTAAAGAACACTGGAAATAACTTTAATAAAAACCGTAAAAAACACAATAAGAAACTTTAATTTTTTTGTAAAAATACTACACCAAATCCTGCGAATTGTCACCCCCAGGGGATCACCGCCCAAAGTCCTAAACGGCTGGTCACGACCCAAAGGCGGGACAACATAAAATTTGGCATGGCCATATCCATGATCCAGTGTGGCCATGGATGCTCTTGGAAGTGGTCACGGACCAAATTCCTAACTAGTAAGGGTCACGGCTAAGGCTTTGACCATCATGGTGACAAATTCGTGCCGAAGTTCCCCCCAAGGTTGGTCACGGTAGAGTCACGGACAAGGGCCGCGACCAACGCCACAATGCACAACTAATGGGTCACGGCTTTGGGTCGTGACCATCTCAATTTGTTCACTAGCGGCCGTGACCACCTAATTTCCTACACACTGATGTGAATTGTTTTTAAGGGGAATGGCAATGGGTCACGACTCTAGGTCGTGACCAGGGTCCTTATAATAACCCCCCCCCCCCCCCCCCCACCTTCATTTCATTTTTTCCCACATCAATCTCTCTCTCTCTCTCTCTCTCTCTCTCTCTCTCTCTCTCTCTCTCTCTCTCTCTTTTGGTGATTTGCATTCTCAAACCCTAATTTCGGCTCTCTCAATCTCAAAGGTAAACCCTAATTTTTTATATTTCTGTATTAAACCCTAATGTATATGTGTATATATGTGTGTGAATGTGTGTGTGATTGTGTGTGAATTTCTGTGTATGTGTGTGAACGTGTGTGTATGTATGTGTATATTTGTGTGTATATCTGTGTATGTGTGTGTACGTCTGTATATGTGTGTGTAGGTGAGTGTATATGTGTGAATATCTGTGTATATGTGTGTGTATCTGTGTATAATTTTTTATCAATAAAAGGGATGTCATATTTAGGGATTAAATTTTATTGCATTATTTATTGGGTATAGTTAACATTGATTCTGAATTGTTATTTAGAGTTTGAAATTAATTGTATTATTTAAGGGTATTGTCGTTATTAGTATTGACTGAATGTGATTATTTAGGGATTAAAATAAATTGCATTAGTTAAGGGTATTGTCAAACTAATATACTCAAAATCCTTTTCATTCTCAAAACCTTAATCAAACTAATATATCCTTATACCTTAACCGTAGGACTCATATTCACACCCTCGTATATTTTTCTCGGGAAAAATGAGGCACAATGATAATCACAGGCAATAAGGGTTGGAGAGGTTGCAATTAAACCTCACACAAAACTCTTTTATTAGTGAGCGTCATATAGAGGGTACTCCTATTTATAGGTAGGAAAATAAAAAGATAGAACAATTTAACTACATTATAAATCGTGGAGTTAATCTCTAGCAAGATTAAATGTTCGATCATATTCTATTTTCTATACTAGAAAACTGAGATGACGTTATACAAAATATATTTCACACACATAATCTCGACGTATCCCTGACCTCCATTACGTTGTTGGAGAAGGCGAAAAAAAAATCCAGTGTTTATGGATACAACTGCGTACAAAGAGCATTGACATGGACTGTATCTGTTGGAAAAGATCAAATAATAATTTCTTTTGTTTCAATTGTAATAACATTTTTTCTGTTTCAGTTGTAAGAATATTGGTTTTGTTACAGTCGCAATAATATTAGTTTTGTTTCAGTTTAAGAATATTGGTTTTGTTTTAGTTTTAATTATGTATTTTTATTGCTTGAGTTGTAAGAATATTGTTTTTATTTCAGTTGTAATAATATTTTTTTACTTATTATCATAGGACTCGAATTTGAACATTATTACACAAATTTCCCACTATACAAAGAGTGGATGGGAGAGACTAATTGAATTTCAAATAATTATGTAAACGACGTTCAAGAATTTATTAAATAAGCTTTTAATAATCTATCGAGACAATAAAATATGGACATACCGTGATGAAAAACATATGCCTTATGTTCTGGAAGAATTGCCAGTACCTAACCGCATAACGGAACCCCAGTGAGTGGAAGTGGTACATGATTCACCAACACATCGTCCGTTGCCCGACTTAATTGATTATGCCTACAGACTTCACAACCGTCAAAACCACCAGCCTCTGCATAAGGATAATGTGCATTATGGCCAACTAAATGAAAATTTTGATGTTGAACTTCTAGGAGATTGGGAAAACATATGATTGACAGCCATTGTGGCTAGGCCATTGTATAAAGATTGTGATGAATATCACTCGATATTATATGCAATGATTGGTGTGCATAATTTGAAGAGTCTATTTGGTTTGTTTGGGAACATCGTAACCGAAATTTTTGAATGGGTTAAAAATATTCTCCCAAAAGAGAACACGTTACTAGATAATTATCCTACCATGTAGAAGACCTTGAAGTGTTTAGGTTTGAAATACAAATCTATTCATGCATGAAAGTATGATTGCATATTGTACCGCAACGAGCACGCAGAGAATGATGAATGTCCTGTATGTAGCTAGCCTAGATATGTGGTTTGTGAGAATGGAAAGGATAAAGCTGCAAAAAATTGCAAGTGCTCGCAAGTCCCACAAAAGGTTTTGACGTATTTTCCACTTGGGCCATGGTTAAAATGGTTTTTTAATGTACCGTGGATAACCGAGGCCATAACATGGAACACTCGATGCGAGGTGGGTGGAAATCTGATGCGCCATCCAGTTAATTCACCAATCTGGAAATTTCATATGCACAACGCCTTGAATTTGTAAAGAAATCGCACAACGTTCGTCTTGAAATCTCAACCGATGGGTTTAAGCCTTTTGGTAATTTAAGTACTATGTGAAGTTATTGTCCATTTCTCTTGGCACCTTTAAGTCTCCTTCTGACACTATGCATGAGAAAGGAGTTCACATTGTTGTCTTTGTTGATACTCGGGATGAAGTCTCCTAATGATGATATTGATATATTCTTAGCACCATTAATCAAAGAACTTAAATATTTGTGGGATAAAGGTGTAATGGTGTTCGACTCTCATAAGGGTGAAGAGTTCACACTTAAACCAATGGTGATCTGGGCGATCTACGACCTTCCAGCTTATATGACTTTGTCTGGTTCTAATTTTCATGGTTATTGTGTATGTACCATATGTGAGGAGGAAACTGAAGCCTGTTGGCTAAAACATAGTAGTAAGATGAGTTACACGGGTCATCGGAGATTTCTATCGACTAGTCACCCTTTTAGGAATGGTACGTTTAACTTTTTACCTGTCGATCACCAGTGCAGAACGCCACCTGATCAGCTTTCTGGTCAGCAAATTGAGGAGAAGGCGATGTCTTCAACTGTAAGGAATATGTACGTAGGAAACACCCCCAGTTTGTAAACTTGAAGCATAAGGCTAGGGGGATTCGAACGAACCTAGTACTGCGAAGCCGTGGATCAAGAGATCAATATTTTTTAATTTTTCATATTGGAAAGATCATCGTGTAAGGAATGTAGTTGATGTGATGCACACAGAGAAGATTATTGAAGAACATCTGATAGGAACATGTTTGGGTGGATCTCATTCCAAATATGGAGAGCAGACCTGCCTAGATCTACAAGAGATAAAAATAAAGAAAAACCTGTAGTTAAAAACAATCTTACAACAAGAATAATTTCTCCCCCCCCTCCGGGATGTTTTCACTTTGACTACTAGTGAGAAGAAGATCCTCTTAGACACGTTCAACTTGAAGAGTCAAACTGGATATTCTGATAATTTACGTAGGGTAGTAATCTACGAAGCAAATGACATGACTGACACGTAATCATCCACTTAATCCCTCTATTATTTCGGCATTGCTTTTCTGAACACAAAGATATCCGTTGGAAAATTATGTAAATCAGTTTGTGCTTTACCCTACTTTGTGCAAAAGTGGTAAAAAGAAGGCACATTAAAGCTGCAAAATCAGCTTTAGCCGAGGCAGTTTGTGTATTTGAGAAATATTTCCCTCTATCATTCTTTGATTTCAACATCCACCTGATAGTGCATTTATGCGATAAAGCTTTGTTATGTGGTCCCATTAGGTATCATTGGATGTATCCTTTTGAGCGCTTAATAAAAACATTCAAAGATTATGTAAAGAATACATGGTATACTAGAGGGTCAATTGCTGAAAAATATATAACGATGGAATCATCGCTATATGCTAGGGAACATATGCCAGATTAAGAGGTGAAGAAGTTCAATCCTTGTGGAGAACGAGTGACCGAGGAACCTGACGAGTTTTAGGATGAATTTTCATTTGGGAACCCTAAGGAGGTGAAACTAATAACTCTACAATACGAGCAAGCAACTCATTATGTCTTCGAGTTGCAAGATGAACTCGAAGACTGGACAGAGTGAGTATCTACTGGATTCTTCTTCTTTAATTATATTTTTTTATATTTTATGATCTAAACTCTATAATTTACCGGTAGGAAGTACGATAATGAAATTGCCCAAAATTAAAGGAGAAATTGCATAACAACTGATTTGAGGGCATGGGTATCAAAAAAGGTAAATTTCACATCTTATGTGTGCGGCTATTTATTTATCTGTGATAAAAACATACCCTAATACAAATTAATGAATCAATGCAGCTTCTAAAAAGAGATGATGTCTCTTCCAAGCTTGCATGCCTAGCAAAAGACCCTAGTTTTCGTGCGAAAGAGTTTAAGAAATTTCGCACCAATGGTTTTGATTTGATTTGATTTCATATCTATATGAGGAAAAGATTTTGACGCAAAATAATGGAATATCAATTTCTACGTTGACCACCTATAACGCTAGCAAAAGCGATAAAAATCCAAAGAATATGATGTTAACCTATTATGGGACAATCCAACAAATCTTAGAACTTGATTACTTAGATTTCACAGAAACCGTATTCTATTGTGATTGGGTAAAGGTGGAGGATACAAAGAATTCTTGCAAAGTTAATCCTGACTCCAAACTTATTATGGTAGATTTATCAAAGTTGAAGGGTAAAGATCGTATAACTGACGAGCCTTTTATATGTGCCTTTCAGAACGTAAATAAGGTATTCTGCTCGAAATGCATAACTAATGGCAATTAGTCTATTGTTGTACATGAACCAAATGGTATGACTACTGAAGTGGATTCATTAAAGGTGACAAAAGAGTTCCAATCAACTCTTGATAACAAACCTAATTTGAAAGATTTTTAGTTAATTTACAGGAAGATTAAGTATCAAAATATTATGTTATCCTTGTCAGTCTTATTTGTATCCTATTATGATATTGCCATTGTATTAGCGCTTCACTTTGATATATGAATATTTAGTTACTTTTATGAATGTAATTTCTACCCAAATCTCTCTCTAAATCTCAAAGGTAAACTTAGTCGTTGTACTTCTGACTAAACCCTAATGAATATGTGTATGTTTGTGTGTATTCTGTGAATGTGTGTATAATTCTGTGTACGTGTGCACATGAATATTTAGTTACTTTTATGAATGTTTGATAGTATGTTAGATATCAACCTTGTTATTGGATGGTATGTTAGAAGGAGTACGGGATAATTATAGTTTTTCTTTGGTTTCGTGTAATACCTCATATTTTTATGGCCTTTAATTATGGATTAATTAAATTAAATTGGGATAAATTAATTTATTATTAATCCAGATTTTAAAATAAATATTTACTAGCGTGACGAGAGTTAGTAATTATTGGTGAGAATTATATTGAATATTAATTAATGAGTAAAATAATATATGATATTGAATTTCTTAAAATTGTCGCAAGTGAATAATACGACAGTTATAAAAATTAAGCCGGGAAGAGCGTGTGAGTCGTGTAGGGACTAATTTAAGGAAAGAAAAAGTAAACTAATTCTAAATCATCCGTATAGTCATTTTGAGTGCTCCAATGTGTTCTCAAGGGTCGAGATAGTTAGAAAAGTGTACCCGGGGGTTTAGTTTGGATCTCGGGAAAATTTTTGGCCTAACCGGCAACTCGGGAAGGCATTTTAGTAATTTAATAATTTCTAATTTTGGGCCTTAATTAATGACAAAAATTAAAGGGTTATATCTGATTAAAGTTGGAGTCTTTGAGAGTTAGAAACACTTGAGTTGAAGAGAGGTTAGGGAAGAGAGAAAAGAGGAGGTTTCCAAGGGGGAGAACCATCAATCCTACACCGTTCCCACCAATTCCACCACCAACGCGTAGATTGGAGAACGCGTAGAGTAGATATACCCATCACCTTCTAGTACTCAGACTTTCAATTTTCAGGCAAGTGTCTATCTTGTTGTTCTTGATTTGATATTTCATCCATGTGAGAGTAGGAAATATAATTATAAGTTTTTATAGAGATTTGATATAATTGGAAGACTAAGATTCATATGTTTGAATGGAAATCATGTTAGGCAGATGTCCTTATCATATGTAGAGTATTTATCATGAATTTGAATGATATTTAGAGGAGGAAATATGAAAATATCATGTAGATTCTTGAATTAATATGATAAACTAGGGTTAGAGACCAAATCATGAATTGTACCCATTTAATGACGATTACTAGAGAATTAATGAATGTTTTATTTTAGAAATCATCCATACCTGTTTATATAATGTTTGTGATGTTTGGTTGGGAGTTTGGTACATTTTAAGGGACGTTTTGATTGTTAAAATGGAAGAAACCCATAGGCATTATGTATAGAATTTCTAGGCCAATAATTGTTCGATCGATCGATCGACCCCTCCTGGAATTTGAAACTTAATTACCTTTTTATGATTCACCCAATGCCTCTTCATGGAAACCCCTATACATAATTTATTTATAATAATGGGACTTGGGAAGGACTAGTAGGGTGGTAGGCAAGGTTTGGGTAGTACAATTCTTATATGAGATTTAACCATGGGGTCACGAGGGTATACAATGTAGTGAAGACCGTGTGTATGCTAAATTAGGTTTTGTGAGAATTAAGAATGACTTAGACTAGTAGGGTAGAGTGTGTACACCTATTGATTTCATATTTATCATAATGATACACTTCGAGGGTCGAGAAGTACTTGAGAACTTGCAATAATTGAGAAAATAAAAGAATGAATTAATTATACGTAAGGACTCGGGCGCTACGTACTACGTATGGTTAGAATATGTAATGGGTCATGGGTGTACCTATCTGAATAATGTAAATACATATATATGAGTGTTTATATATATTATGTGAACATCTATGTATAATCATACTCACGCTACTTGCTATCCCAGAGGTTTCTGCGCCGGGACAGTCTTATTCTGATGTGAACTTTATGGGAAATATTGACTCGTACCCTAGAACATATGATCCTTGTTACAGGCAATTTGAGAATGATAGTCAGATGGTCCTAAGAAATGTGTGGGTATGTGCTGATCTCTTAGTGACTTGGAACTATGCTTCGCCTCCAATATGTGTATTTTGTGTTAATACAGTTCGAGAGTGGATCCGAACTAGTATTTCCCTCATATGTACGAGAGGTACAAGGACTTGATAGCAGAGTATTCCAGCACAATAGATTTTATGTGGAGTGACCTATCAGTATAAATATTACGAGTGATAAATATATGAACCTCTCATTCATCTACTGTGCTTGTAAGTAGATAAAATTGATTAATTAATATTAATTAAATTAAGTGTTTGAGAACTTAAGGCTGTATTGAGATGTAAATAGCTGGCTTGGTAAATTCATAAGAAAAAGATATCTTGTATAAATTATAGTTATGCGATCACGTGAATCAGTATTGAGGAGGGGATATTTGGTTAGAGTAGTTAACTGGGTTAACTTTATCTAGATTAATTCAGTAGTATATTAGGTGTGCACAATAGTTGAGAGTTGAGAATTCTCAAGTGAGTATCGAGGCACTAACAATGTATATAATATGAACTAGTACGCATTTTATATACTTGCTAAACTGTTTTAAAGCTATTTTACACTCGGGATCTGACTTGTTTCTTGTCATCTCTTGTTTCCCTTGTACATATATATGTATTACAGGTGCCCAACCACGGGGGCGTCCACTACACCAAATCCTGTGAATGTTCACGCCCAATGGGTCACGGCCCAAGTCCGCGACCAGCTGGTCGCGGACTTGGGCCCTGACCCACTCAATATTTGGCGTGACCATATTTATTATCACACTAAATTATCAATGCTCTGGAAATGGTCACAGCCCAAGTCCGTGACCACAGTGGTCGCGGACTTGGGCCGTGACAAGGTCGTGACCATCTTGGCACCAAAATTCCCTCCAAAATTGGTCGGGGATGGGTCACGGACTTGGGCCGTGACCATAGGCAAGACGAATCACAATACACACAAATACTGGGTCACGGGTGGGGGCCGTGACCAATTTTTGGCGTGGGTCATGGACTTGGGCTGTGACCATAGGCATGACGAAGCACAATACACACAAATACTGGGTCACGACTATGGGCCGTGACCAATTTTTGGCATGGGTCATGGACTTGGGTCGTAACCATAGGCATGACGAAGCACAATACACACACATATTGGGTCACGGCTGGGGTCCGTGACCATAGGCATGACGAAGCACAATACACACACATATTGGGTCACGGCTGGGGTCCGTGACCAATTTTTGGCGTGGGTCACGGCTATGGGCCGTGACCAGTAGACTGTATACACGAGACTTACTTTCATTAATGGGTAGCGAGGTGGGTCACGGCTGTAGTCCGTGACCAATGTCAATCCTAAACCAAAATAAAGTGCCTCGTATTTTCATTACCCCGCTCATATCTTATTTGTTTCTTTCCCAAACACTGGTTCCCCAAACGCTGCGATGTTTCTATGGAAAAGTTGCGATGTTGGTGATAGAGTGAGGAGCGATGGGTAGCATTCGTGGAGATTTCTTCCCCAAATGAAGGAGGAGGAGGATAACGACAAAATCAGGGCTTTTAGTGTTTCTAATGGTGGTTTCTATTTCTTTTTTGGGGTTGTGGTTAATTTTGGGGAAACAATTAGGCAATGAAGTTTTATACGGTGTTTTAGGTTTAGCTTTATTTGGAATTTTTTCAGTTTATTGGTGGAAGTAGAGGTTAAAGATTGGGTTTGGGTGTTTTGTTCTTGTGCTTTTCTTATGGGGGTGGGCCTCAACAGAGAAAACTTGCAGAGATGGTCAAAGAGTTTCAAGCCTTAGGAGATTATAAGAAGAAGAAAAAAAAGAGGGTTATGGCTGTGGAGATTGTGAGGTAATTGTTTCTTTTCTATGTTCAGTCTTGTTTCAGTAGAACAAATTATAACCCAGATTTTGAGAGAGACTGATTAATCGCTTGATATTTTCAGTATTAATTTTTGTAAACTCAAGTATAAGTTTCTATATGTAGCATTGTGATTGCTTGACTGTATTTTGTTGTTCCTATCGAATCAGCACAGCTATGCTTCCTTTCATCAACAGTCTTTCTATACAATGTGATCATACTCTCCTTTAGGACTGGCAATTCATGTTATTGGATCGTGTTTTTGCCTAACACGATACGACACGACAACGAAACATTAAACACGAACACGAAACGACACGACTTCGTATTTTTTTTAATCGCACAAACACAAAACACATTAAAACACGACACGACACGATTAACACGATTTTTTCAAATTGCCACGATTTACACGGTTTACACAAATTTACACGACTAACACGAAACTAGTTTGAACCAAATTTACCCCTTTTACCTTTTTTTAATACAATTTATTTTAGTCAGAATATGGGCTCAATTAGTAATAATATAAAAATTTGTACAACTTGTTTTTGAGAAAATAAATAAATAATTGTTGCTCTCATTATCATATACCATTTTCTGCTGAAATAATTTTGGTTTTGAATCTCAATTACCATCTTGATATATAATTTGTTGTTAACCATGATTCTTCCTATGGGCTTGTCGAGTAAATATTGTCTCGCCTAATTTTATATTCATCTCCATAATAACTCAAAATTAACATTTTTGATATTTCTGATTTTGTAGAAATTGTGAAAAAGGAGAAAACTGTGTTCACGTCTTCTTTGGAGATTAAGGGGATATGCTGACCAAGCCTTTCTTAGATGTTTACGAACTGATATTGCCTATTCAAGGTGTGGTGGGTAGCATTCGTGGGTAGCAGGTGCGATGGAGGAAAATGAAAAAAAAAACGAGATGCGATGTTCATATCTAAGCCTCATTCATCAATCAAGCCCTGCAATTATTGATAAGTTTGTATTTACCCCTTTTATAATGTTTTTACTAGATTTTGATAATTTGGGGGATTTTCTCTTTGCATCGAGGTTTCTTTAATCATTTTTTGCATCTATATTACTAGAGTATATTTTTGTGTGTTCGGACTGTGTATTTTTCTTCTCATTTGTTCAATTTTGTAGGTATACACCCTTGATGTTCTCTTGCTCAAACCGTTTGATTTGGCTTTCTCTGTGTTTGAGAGGTATCAATTTTTTTTTTGTATTCGAGTTTGGGTTCTAATCTACAATCATTTGTTTCTCACTGGCATCACTGGCAACATTGGTATTTCATTTATAATTTATTCAGAATGTATGAATTTTACATTTCGTGTGAAAAATGGTTTGAGCTTTTAGCAAGAAGTTCATGGTTGATATACTTTCTTGTTCATATTCTTCAATTCCTGGAGAATTAGATCTAATTCCATTGAAATCCAAGAATTTATCAAGAACTATAAGATATCCTTCAGATGCTGCAACATAGCAGGGAACCAAGTAGCATGTCTTTTATCTTCATTTGAAGCTGAAAAAAAAACTTTTAACTCTTTTTTTAGCATTGAAGATCTCCCTCGAGATATTAAGGTAGCATTATGGTTAAATTCATCTAAAATTCCTTATATTGGGAATACTTGATGTTTTGTTTCTTTTCCTGATTGTAAAGCCTCCTAGAGAAGGCTATTCTCACTTTATTTTCTAATAAACTCTTAATTTTATCAAAAAATAAATCAATTAATTAATAACAATAGATATATAACTGTTGTTATATAAGGTTGCGGCTTTCTTCCTTTGAATTTGCATATATATATATGTATGTAAATTGGTTGCGTCCATAATTTTTTACCTTTTTTTGTCTTATGAGCCGAGTTCAGTGTTCTGAAAAATCTTCGGTTTAGAAAGAATAGGTTGGCGAGACTTCCTTCTTAGAGGATTTGCATAACTTCCATTTGACAATGTGTTGCATTTTTTTATTTTAGAATATCATACATATTTTCTCGTGGTTTTTAATGAATTTAGTTATGGCTTAATATAGGGATTGTCACACGGAGACCTTTGGTTTTGCAATTTCAAAAGATAGATGAAGGGAATCAAGATTACGCTGAATTTGGTCATACGCCTCGAAGGAAATTCAGTGATTTTGGTATGTAATTCCAAACTAGTACTTATATGCTTTTTTTAATTATTCTTGTACATTCTAAATCAGTCAGTATGTAAGGTTTATCATCATTTGATTTATTAAGTACATGAAAACCCGAAATAACACTCGAACGGCCCCGTGAGAGGCACCAACACCTCGCATGGGACCAATGTAACTCGTACGAACAGACAACGCGATCACGAGTCTCATGGTTTGAGAGTATGGGGATAATTTGCATATATAAGGACTCAGAGGGTGAAAACTCAAAATAGCCCCCGAACGGCCCCGGGGGTGGCACCAACACTCCCACGAGACCAATGTGACTCGTAGGAATTGACCGCGCAGTTGCGGGACTCCCGGTTTGAGAATACGACGTTAATTTGAATATTTCTAGACTTAGGCAAAACATGGCGTTAGTGGAGAAAAACCCGAAACAACCCTCGAACGGCCCCATGGGTGGCACCAACACCTCCCATGGGACCAATGTGACTGGTAGGAACTGACCGCGCAGCCCTGGGATTCCCGATTTGAGAATACGATGGTAATTTGCATAATTTTAGACTTGGGCTTAAAAACATAGCGTTAGTGGGTGAAAACCCAAAACATCCACCAAACGGCCCCGTGGGTGGCACTAACACCTCCCACGGGACCAATATAACTCGTAGAAACTGACCGCACAGCAGCAGGACTCCCAGTTTGAGAATACGACGGTAATTTGTATAATTTTCGGCTTAGGCTTAAAAACATACCGTTTGTGGGTGAAAATTTAAAACATCCCCCGAACAGCCCCGTAGGTGGCACCAATGCCTCCCACGGGACCAATGTAACTCGTAGGAACTGATCGCACAACTGCGGGACTCCCGGTTTAAGAATACGACGGTAATTTGAATATTTCTGGACTTAGCCTTAAAAATATGGCTTTGGAGGGTGAAAACCCAAAACAGCCACCTCCCACAGGACCAATGTGACTCGTATGAATTGACCTCACGGCCGCGGGACTCCCGGTTTGAGAATACGATGGTAATTTGAATATTTCTAGACTTAGGCTTAAAAACATGGCTTTAGAGGTTGAAAACCCGAAATATCCCCCGAAGGGCCCCTTGGGTGGCACCAACACCTCCCACGGGACCAATATGACTCGTAGGAAATGACCGCGCAGTCGCGTGAGTCCCGGTTTGAAAATAGGATGGTAATTTGTATATTTCTAGACTTAGACTTAAAAACAAGGCGTTAGAGGGCGCAAACCCAAAACATCCCCCAAACGGCCCCGTGGGTGGCACCAACACCTCCCATGGGACCAATGTGACTAGTAGGAACTGATCGCGCAACCGCGGGAGTCCCGATTTGAGAATACGACAGTAATTTGAATATTTCTAGACTTAGGCTTAAAAATATGGCGTTAGTGGGTGAAAACCCGAAACAGCCACCGTACGGCCTCGTGGGTGTCCCCAACACCTCCCACGGGACCAATGTAACTCGTAGGAATTGACCACGCAGTCGTAGGACTCCCGGTTTGAGAATACGAAGGTAATTTGCATAATTCTAGACTTAGACTTAAAAACATGGCGTTTGTGGGTGAAAATCCGAAACAGCCCCCGAACGGCCCCGTGGGTGGCACCAACACCACCCCAGGGACCAGTGTAACTCGTAGGAACTAAACGCTCAGCTGCGGAACTCTTGGTTTGAGAATACGTCGGTAATTTTCATATTTCTAGACTTAGGCTTAAAAATATGGATTTAGGGGGTGAAAACGTGAAACATCCCCCGAACAGCCCCGTGGGTGGCACGAACACCTACCACAGGACCAATGTAACTCGTAGGAACTGACCGCACAGCCGCGGAACTCCCGGTTTGAGAATACGATGGTAATTAGCATATTTCTTGACTTAAACTTAAAAACATGGCTTTAGAGGGGGAAAAACTGAAAGAACCCCCGAATGGCCCCGTGGGTGGCACCAACACCTCCCACGGGACTAATGTGACTCGTAGGAACTGAACGGGCAGTCCCGGGACTCCCGATTTAGAAATACGACGGTAATTTGAATATTTTAACACTTAGGCTTAAAATCATGGCGTTAGAGGGTGAAAACCCAAAACAGCCCCTGAACGGCCTCGTGGGTGGTACCAACACCTCCTACGGGACCAATATAACTCGTAGGAACTGACCGCGCAGCCGCGAGACTCCCGATTTGAGAATACGATGGTAATTTGAATATTTCTAGACTTAGGATTAAAAACGTGGCTTTAGAGGGTGAAAACCCGAAACAACCCCCGAACGGCCTCGTGGGTGGCACCAACACCTCCCATGGGACCAATGTGACTCGTAGGATCTGATCGTGCAGTCGCGGGACTCCCGATTTGATAATACAATGGTAATTTGCATATTTCTAGACTTAGGCTTAAAAACATGGCTTTAGAGGCGAAAAACCCGAAACAACCCCCGAACGACCCCGTGGGTGGCACCAACCCTCCCACGGGACCAATGTGACTGGTAGGAACTGACTGCGCAACCGCGGAACTCCCGGTTTGAGAATACGACGGTAATTTGAATATTTCCAGACTTAGGCTAAAAAACACGCCTTTAGAGGGTGAAAACTCGAAACAGCCCTCGAACGGCCCCGTGGGTGGCACCAATCACCTCCCACGGGACCAATATAACTCGTAGGAATTGACCACCAGCCGCGGGACTCTCGGTTTGAGAATACGATGGTAATTTGCATAAGGCTTAAAAACATGGATTTAGTTGGTGAAAACCCGAAACAGCCCCCGAACGGCACCGTGGGTGGCACCAACACCTCCCACGGGACCAATGTAACTCGTAGGAACTGACTGTGCAGTTGTGGGACTCCCGGTTTGACAATATGAAGGTAATTTTCATAATTCTAGCCTTAGGCTGAAAAAATGGCGTTAGTGGATGAAAACCCGAAACAGCCCGCGAACGACCCCTTGGGTGGCACCAACATCTACCACAAGAACTAACCGCGCAGCCACGGGACTCCCGGTTTGAGAATACGATGATAATTTTTATTTTTCTAGACTTAGGCATAAAAACATGGCTTTAGAGGGTGAAAAGACGAAACAGCCCCCCGGACGGCGCCGTGGGTGGCATCAACACCTCCCACGGGACAAATGTGACTCGTAGGTACTGACCAGGCAGTCGTGGGAATTCCAGTTTGGGAATACAACGGTAATTTGCATATTTCTAGACTTATGCTTAAAAATATTGCGTTAGAGGGTGAAAAATCGAAATAGCCCCCGAACGGCCCCGTGGGTGGCACCACACCTCCCCCGGGACCGATGTAACTCGTAGTAACTGACCGCGCAGCCGCAGGACTCCCGATTTGAGAATACGATGGTAATTTGAATATTTCTAGACTTAGACTTAAAAACATGGCGTTAGTGGGAGAAAACTCGAAACAGCCCCCGTATGGCCCCATGGGTAGCACCAACGCCTCCCACGGGACCAATATAACTCGTAGGAACTCACCGCGCAGCCCCGGGACTCCCGGTTTTAGAATACGACGGTAATTTGCATATTTTATAGACTTAGGCTTAAAAACATGGCGTTCGTGGGTGAAAATCCAACATAGCCCCCGTACGGCCCCGTGGGTGGCACCAACACCTCCCACGGGACCAATGTAACTGGTAGAAACTGACAACGCAGTCGCGTGACTCCCGATTTGAGAATACGAATGTAATTTGTATAATACTAGGGTTAGGCAAAAAAACATGGCATTAGTGGTTGAAAACCTGAAACAGCCCCCGAACGGTCCCGTGGGTGGCACCAACACCACCCACGGGACCAATGTAACTCGTAGGAACTAACCGCGCAGCCGCGGAACTCCCGGTTTGCGAATACGATGATAATTTGTATATTTCTAGACTTAGGCTTTAAAACATGACATTAGTGGGTGAAAACCCGAAACAACCCCCGAACGGCCCCGTGGGTGGCACCAACACCTCCCACGGACCAATGTAACTCGTTGAAACTGACCGCGCAGTCGCGGGACTCTCGGTTTGAGAATACGACGGTAATTTCCATATTTTTAAACTATGCTTAAAAATATGGCTTTAGAGGGTGAAAACCCGAAACAACCCCCGAATGGTCCCATGGGTGGCACCAGTACCTCCCACGGGACCAATGTAACTGGTAGGAACTGACCGCGCTGCTACGGGACTCCCGATTTGAGAAAACGATGGTAATTTGACTATTTCTAGACTTAGGCTTAAAAACGTGGCTTTAGAGGGTGAAAACCCAAAACAGCCCCCGAACGGCCCCATGGGTGGCACCAACACCTTCCACGGGACCAATGTGACTAGTAGGAACTGACCGCGCAGTCGCGGAGCTCCCGATTTGAGAATATGATGACAATTTCCATATTTCTAGACTTAGTCTTAAAAACATGGCGTTAGTGGGGGACAACCCGAAACAACCCCCGAACGGCCCCGTGGGTGTCACCAACACCTCCCACGGGACCAATGTAACTCGTAGGAACTAACCACGCAACCTCTGGACTCCCGGTTTGAGAATACGATGATAATTTGTATAATTCTAGACTTAGGCTTAAAAACATGGCGTTAGCGGGGGAAAACCCGAAACAGCCGCCGTACGGCCCCGTGGGTGTCACTAACACCTCCCACGGGACCAATGTAACTCGTAGGAACTGACCACGCAGCCGCAGGACTCCCGGTTTGAGAATACAAAGTCAATTTGCATAATTCTAGACTTAGGCTTAAAAACATGGCGTTAGTGGATGAATACCAAAAATAGCCCCCGAACGGCCCCGTGGGTGGCACCAACACCGCCCACGGGACCAATGTAACTCGTAGGAACTAATCGCGCAGCCACGAAACTCTCGGTTTGAGAATACAACGGTAATTTGCATATTTCTAGACTTAGGCTTAAAAACATGGATTTAGAGGGCGAAAAACCGAATCAACCCCCGAACGGCCCCGTGGGTGGCACCAACACCTCCCACGGGACCAATGTGACTCGTAGGAACTGAACGGGCAGTCGCGGGTCTCCCGATTTGGTAATACGATGGTAATTTGTATATTTTTAAACATAGGCTTAAAAACAAGGCGTTAGAGGGTGAAAACACGAAACAGCCCCCGAACGGCCCCATGGGTGGAACCAACACCTCCCACGGGACAAATATAACTCGTAGGAATTGACCACGCAGCCGCGGGACTCCTGATTTGAGAATTCGATGGTAATTTGTAAGGGTTTCGCCCTCTAATGACATGTTTTCAAGCATAAATATTTGTAACACCTCGTATGCGTCCAACGTTACACGTAGCAACCGACGGTGCACTAACAAGACCCCCAATTTTAGGATTTGATAAAAAAAAATTCATTTTTTAAAAATTATAGTTAAATATGGTCATGAACTTTGTCCATGACGATTTTTATTTTTTCCGTCACGCATAAAAATGGTCGCGGTCAAAGTCCACGACCATTTTTTTTTCTTTTTTTTCGTCACGGTTATGGGTCGCGGCCCAAGTCCGCGTCCAATTTGTCATGGTTGTGGTTCACGGACTTGGGTCGTGATCATTTTTTTAATTTTTTTTTCACGGTCGTGGGTCACGGCCCAAGTCCGTGACCATCTGCCGTGACCCCTCTGGGCCGTGAACATTTTTTGGTCACAGACTTGGGCCGCGACCCACGAAATTGGTCATGCCTGAAATGGTGACGGTCCAAGTCTGCGACCCACAGTTTTGATCAGGGATTTTGGCCATGACCAATTGGCAGTTTTGGTGTAGTGCTTAGACTTAGATCTTTGGACAATTGACGTGCTGCAGCTAGTGTGGGAGTTGCAGTTCTTTGCATTTAAACGACTTCATCCTTTTCATGTCAGCTCTTCCTTTAGTCAATTCAGATGGGGCGTGTGTCTCCCATTTCCAGTTTTTATTGTGTTAAGAGAGACTTTGTACTCTTTGTTTATTTCAGTATTCAATTTTAGTCGAGATTGTTTTAATTATTACATTGTCCTATGTTTTAGGATATTTTATTTGGAATGATTAATTTAGCCTGTTTATTCCACTTGGATGGTTTTTGTATTTAATATTATGATCTGTGTTCACAAAATGGTTTATGTATATAAATTTATAACAATGGAACTTAATCTATAAAATCAAAGGTTTTAATGGTTAGCTTGATTATTTATTAGGTGATAAATAAAAAAAAATTGTTTTCGATTGTGATGCTAACAATGAACCAATCGGACACTTTGATTTAATTTAATAAAGGACTGATCACTCGGTATTTAATTTGGTGGGGTGTCACATTTCGCTATTGGATAATTATTGGTTGTTGGCTTGTTGTTCGATAGTATGTTGGAAGGAGTATAGGAAAATTATTGATTGTTATCTTGTTGTTAGTTTTTTGCTATTGGCACCGTGCGAGATGTTGGAGCCTCTCACGAGGTCGTTTTGGGGGGGGGGGGGGGGGGGGGGGGCGGGGGGAGTCCTTAAATGACATGTTTTTAAGCTTTAGTTTAGATATTTTCAAATTATTGTCATATTCTCAAATCGGTGGTTCTGTGACCACAGTATTTTTGTTGAATATAAATGCTCTACACTGATTGTTGAAGATTTATTTTAGTTTTAATTATAGTAGTGCCTCGTGTTTTACGCATGGTGTTACAGAAGGTATCAGAGCTTAGGTATACGACAACCCTCGAGTCTTTGGGTTTGAATCTAGCACGGGGGTTAGATGTGTTTCGTGTGAGATATGGAGTTTTTCTTAAGGATATGGTAGGCATCAAGGTTAGGATTAGTAATTTAGATGTGAGAGTGTTAAGCCTTGATTTGAAGACTCTAGTGTTGTGATGATTTTTGAGAGATAAAATCTAGTAGTGATTTACAAGAGAGCACATGGGGAAACATGTGGGTAGGATTGGGTGTATGGGCACCTAATCGTGGCTTTTTATGGGTAGATATTTATGCATTGTATTTTATTTTGAGATTTCGTTGAATTTGGAGGAGGAAATTCCCATGCTAGTGGGGAAGTATATAATAACCCATGATTTTTAAATCGGTTTTAATTAAATTAATTTGGATTTCGAAAAAAATAATATTTGGAATCTATTTAATTTCGACATGTCAAAAAAGTTGGTTTTTATATATAAAAATAAAGTTTTAAGGGGAATTTAAATCGGGATTAAAAGTTGAAAATTATAACTTTTTGTATAAAAATATCAGGGGAGAATCTGACCTAAGGTCAAAAAAATAATATTCAGCCATCCGATCGAGCTGAATTTTTTATAGCTGCTCCATCGTTCCATCAACAAAAACATATTAAAACTTTAGACAATTTTGATGGTTCGATCATCCGTAATAAATGTTTGAGTGCTTGTATCTGATTAGGACTCTAATTCTTTTTGGTATATAAACATAAAGGGACGAGTTTTGGACTTTCAAAACACATTTTAACCTTATGAAAAATCAGTAGTCTCCTCTATTTTCATCTTCTTCCACCTACAAAACCTTAGCCCCATTTAAACTAAGATTAAACCCATGATTTGAAGGCTTATTTCGTGTTTTTTAGAATTTGGGCTAAAACGAGTTTTTATTAGTTTCGCCCGAGGAACGCGGTGATATGATCAGAATTTATAGGCATAATCTTATGAGTTTCTTATGATGATTTTAAGGTAAGGGATTTACGTAATATGCTTTTTGAATCTCTCGAGAGTAGTCGTTTTGTTCCTCATTTATTTGTACTCATATTGTTTATATCATAACGTTTATTTAAATCTTAAATACTGATTTGTTTAGAGATATTGTATTTGTTAGTGGGCGTGGTATCATACATTTTTTATATGGCATGAAGAATGGTCACCAGCCATTAGTCCAAAAGTTTGATAGCCAGGATAAGGCTTTACGAAGCTTAAGTGAGGTGAGGTAAAGCCTGGTGACCTATTGATGTGTTATTGTGAAATTAAATTGATATAATGCTTGAATGTTACATTGGACTTGAATCCGGACTTGTGTTGTTGCATTTTACTCATTGTTATTATTTTGAGCATCTATTCTTATCATATTGTGTACTTCGCCGTATTTTTCTTTTAGTAGCTCGTTAACGTGGATTCGGACGCTATGAATTTTTGAAGGATTTTAGAGCACGACGTTTGGAGGATTTGATTTTTGTATAGCTTGACATTGTAATTTATTTGGATAGCTTAATATTATTTTTAGAGGAATTTAATTGTAATTATTTTGGAGGTGTAAATTTTGGATTGGACGTTATGTAATTTTGGATTCACTATATTTATTTTTGCGTAATATAGATACTCTATACTAATTGTTGAGGATTTAGCTTAGTTTTAATAATAGTAGCGCCTCATGTTTTACGCGGGCTGTTACATATGGTTCAAAGCTTAGGCATCGATGAGAGATATTTAGAATTGATTTAAGGACTTTAGTGTTGTGATGATTTTTGAGAGATATAATTGAGTACTGATTCATGAGAGAGCGCATGGGGAAACATGCTGGTAAGATTGGGTGTAAGGGCACCTAATAGTGATTTTTTTGGGTACGCATTTGTGCACCGTATTTTATCTTGAGCGTTAGGCTTTGTCGAATTCCGAAGACGAAATTCCTATGCTAATGGGAAAGTATGTAAGACCCCATGATTTTTAAACTCGATTCAATTAAATTAATTCGGATTTGGAAAAAATAATTTTTGGAATCTATTTAATTAATGTGTGTAAAAAATGTTGGTTTTTATATATAAAAATAAGGTTTTAAGTGGAATTTAAATTGGTCTTAAAATTTAAAAATTATAACTTTTTGTATAAAAAATCGGGAAAGGATCCGACCTAAGGAGCAAAAAAAATATTCAACTGTCCAATCGAGTTGAATTTTTTGCAACAGCTTCGTCTCGCCATCAACAATAACATATAAAACTTCATTCACTTTTGAGGGTCCGATAATCAGTAAAAAAAAAAGTCAAATGCCTGTATCCGATTAGGATTATAATTCGTCTTATTATATAAACATAAAGTGATGAGTTTAGAACTTTTAAAACACATTTTAGACTTCTTAAAAATCAGTAGTCTCCTCTATTTTCATCTTCTTTCATCTACAAAACCCTTGATCCATTTAAACTAAGATTCAACCCATTAATTAAAGGCTTATTTTGTGTTTTCTTTAGTTTAGGTTAGAACGAATTTTTATTGTTTTTGCGCGAGGAACACAGTGGTATGATCAAAATTTTTAGGCAGAATCTTATGAGTTTTTTGTGATGATTTTAAGATACGTTGTTTATGCAATATGTTCCTTGAATCTCTTGAGATTAGTCATTTTTTTCCTCATATATTTTTACTTATATTGTTGATATCATGACTTTTATTGTAATCTAAAATATTGATTCGATTTGAGATATTGTATTTGTTAGTGGGCATGGTATCATGAAATTTTTTATATGGAATGGATAATGGTCACCCACCAATAGTCCAAAATTCCAATAGCCAGCATGAGGCTTTACGAAGCTTAGGTGAGATAAAGTAAGGCCTGGTAATCTATTGATGCGTTATTAGGAAATTAATTTGGTATAATGCTCAAATGTCACATTGGACTTGAATTCAGATTAGTATTGTCGTATTCTATTCACTGCTGTTGTTTTGAGTATTTATTCTTGTCATATTGTTTATTTTTCCATATTTTTCTTTTAGTGGAAGGTTAGTGTGGATTTCGACACTACGAATTTTTGGAGGATTTGAGAGCACGCCGTTTGGAGGCTTTGTTTTGTATAGATTGGCAGTGTAATTTATTTGGAGATCTTAGTAATATTTTTAGAGAAATTAAATTGTTATTATTTTGGAGTTGTAAATTTTGGATTAGACGTTATGTAATTTTGGATTGCTATGTTTATTTTTGGGGAACATAGATGCTCTATACTAATTTTTAAGGATTTAGTTTAGTTTTAATCGTAGTAGTGCCTCGTGTTTTACACGTGGTGTTACAGATGGTATCGAAGCTTAGGTAGATGACAACCCTCGGGTCTTTGGGTTTGAGTCTAGTATGCGTGTTAGACGTGTTTCGTTGGAGATAGGGAGATTTTGTTGAGGACGTGGTAGGCATCGAGATTAGGATTAGTAATCTTGATGTGAGGATGTTTAGAATTGATTTGAGGACTTTAGTGTTATGATGGTTTTTGAGAGATAATATCGAGTCGTGATTCGTGGGAGAGCACGTGGGGAAACATACTGGTAGGATTGGGTGCATGGGCGCCTAATCGTACTTTTTATGGGTATGCATTTGTGCACCGTATTTTATCTTGAGCGTTAGGCTTCGTCGAATATCGAGGACAAAATTCCTATTATAGTGGGAAAGTATGTAACAACCTATTATTTTTTAACCAGTTTTAATAAAATTAATTCGGATTTCGAAAAAATAATATTTGGAATCTATTTAATTTTGGTATGTAAAAAATGTTAGTTTTTATATAAAAAATAAGGTTTTAAGTGGAATTTAAATCGGAATTAAAATTTGAAAATTATAACTCTATGTATGAAAATTCGTGGGAGGATCCGACCTAAGGAGCAAAAAGAAAAATAACAAAAAAATATCCAATTGTCCGATCGAGCTGAATTTTTTACAACAGTTGCGTCTCACCGTCAGCAAGAACATACTAAAAATTTAGCTAAATTGACGGTCTGATCATTCATAATAAATTTTCTAGTTCTTGTATTCGATCAGG
Organism: Sambucus nigra; assembly: GCA_949130495.1. NCBI lineage: Eukaryota > Viridiplantae > Streptophyta > Magnoliopsida > Dipsacales > Adoxaceae > Sambucus > Sambucus nigra. The sequence goes on from OX422207.1 coordinate 70,379,546, forward strand.
AATCTAATTCTTTATGGTATATAAACATAAAGTGATGAGTTTAGGACTTTTAAAGCACATTTTGGCCTTCTAAAAAATCAGCAGTCTCCTCTATTTTCATCTTCTTCCATCTACAAAACCCTAGACCCCATTTAAACTAAGATTCAACCCATGATTTGAAGGCTTATTTGGTGTTGTCTCGAGTTTGAGCTATAACGAGTTTTTATTGTTTTTACACGAGGAACATTGTGGTATAATTAGAATTTTTAGGCAGAAACTTATGAGTTTCTTGTGATGATTTTAAGGTTCGGTATTTACGTAATATGCTCCTTGAATCTCTCGAGAATAGTCGTCTTGTTCCTCATTTAATTTTGCTCATATTGTTTATATCATGACGTTTATTTAAATCTCAAATAATGATCCGATTAGATATATTGTATTTGTTGGTGGGCATGGTATCATAATTTTTTTATATGGCATGAAGAATGGTTACCCGCCATTAATTCAAAAGTTAGATAGTCAGGATGAGGCTTTACGAAGCTTAGGTGAGGTGAGGTAAGTCTTGGTGACTAATTGATGTGTTATTGAGAAATTAAATTGGCACATTGGACTTGAATTCAGATTCATATTGTCGCATTTTATTCACTGCTATTGTTATGAGAATTTATTCTTGTCATATTGTGTACTTCCCCGTATTTTTCTTTCAGTGGCACGTTATTGTGGATTTGTACGCTATGATTTTTTGGAGGATTTTAGAGCATGACGTTTGGAGGATTTTTTTTGTATAGCTTGGCAGTGTAATTTATTTGGAGATCTTAGTATTATTTTAGATGAATTAAATTGTAATTATTTTGGAGGTGTAAATTTTGGATTAGAGATAATGTAATTTGGGATTTGTTATGTTTATTTTTGAGGAATACAGATGCTCCATTCTAATTGTTGAGGATTTAGTTTAGTTTTAATTGTAGTAGTGCCTTGTGTTTTACTTGGGGTGTTATAACTATTTACTTGGTCGTACAATGGTCACATCCTAAACGTCTCCTCAGGTCGTGCCCAACTAATCCAAACATTCACCTTTTTATAACCTCTACTGACGCAAGGTCGTCACCGCACCTATCTCTAGGTTTTACCTAATTCAAAATTACATGATGGCTGCATCGGTCGTCATTAGCACTATAAGGATATCAATTACTACATAGGTCTATTATTCTGAACCCGTACCAGTTTAGAATAACGTGCTAAAACTAATCATTCTAGGGTTATTCTAACTCACATTGTCGACACATGTTTATATCCTAATCATGCTTTGAAATCTCTTCTGAGGTGTTATTTTCAAGTATCCAACATGACATCATAAATATAAGTCTCGAACACATTTCTTGGTACTCATTAAAGTCAGGTACTACAGTTTCTGTACTAGATGGTGGAGTATTCTTATATTGATGGTGGAGTTCAATTTTGTTAAGGAGAGTGAGGGGAACTAAGGCTTTGAGTTGCATACCAAGCCTTACTTCCCCTCACTCTCTGTAACAAAATTTAACTGCACCATCTAAAATCAGTAATGCGAAGCCTTGATGTAGATGTAAAAAGCCCTTAGGTACGAGAGCACAACCCAATTTTTAGAATATCTACATTTCGATTTCAAAATATGTCGTTAGAGGGAGAAATCCCGAAACTCACCAAACGTCCCCATGAGTAGTGCCAACACCCTGCATGGGACCAATGTAATTCGTAGGAACCGATCGCGTGGTCACGAGACTCCCACATCTGAGAGCACGATCCAATTTTTAGAATATCTACACTTAGGCATAAAAACTTGTTGTTAGAGGGCGACACCCTGAACATCCCCAAAATATCCCCGTGAGCAGCGCCAACACCTTGCATGGGACAAATGTAACTCGTAGGAATTGATTGTGTTATCACGGGACCACCAGTTCGAAAGCACGATCTAATTTTCATAATATCTACACTTAGGCTTGAAATATGCCATTAGAGCGTGAAATCCCGAAACACCCTCCAAACGGCCCCGTGAGCGGTGCCAACACCTCGTACGGGACCAATATAACTCATAGGAACCGATCGCATGATCATCGGACCCCGGGACCGAGAGCATGGGCCAATTTTTAGAATATCTACACTTAGGCTTGATAAGATGTCGTTAGAGGGCGAAACCCCGAAACACGCTCCAAACGGCCCCATGAGCAGCACCAACACCTCGTACATGACCAATGTCATGGGACCCCCGATCGGAGAGCATGGCCCAAATTTTAGAATATAAACACTTAGGTTTGAAAACATGTCGTTAGAGTGAGAAATTACCAAACGGCCCCGTAAGCAGCGCCAACACCTCGTACGGGACCAATGTAACTCATAAGAAAAAATCGCGTTATCACGGGACCCTAGGTTCGAGAGAACGACCCAATTTTAATAAAATCTACACTTAGTCTTGAAAACATGTCGTTAGAGGGAGAAACCCCAAAACACACACCAAACGGTCCTGTGAGTGGCTCCAACACCTCGCACGTGACCAATGTAACTCGTAGGAACTGACTGCGTCATCATGGGCTCCCAGTCCGAGAGCACGACCCAATTTTTAGATTATTTACACTTAGGCTTTAAAACATGTCGTTATTGGGAAAACCCCCGAAACACCCCACAAACGACCTTGTGAGCGGCGCCAACACCTCACATGGGCCTAATATAACTTGTAGGAGTTGACCGTGTGATCACGGGCCCCCCGTTATGAGAGCACGACTCAATTTTTAGAATACATACACTTAGGCTTGGAAATATGCCGGTAGAGGTCGAAACTCTAGAACACCCCCCAAACGATCCCGTGAGCAGTGCAAACACCTTGCACGAGATCGATGTAACTCGTAGTAACTGATTGCGCGGTCACGAGACCCTCGGTTCGAGAGCACGGCCCAATTTTCAAAATATCTACACTTGTGCTTGAAAACATGTCGTTAGAGGGCGAAACCCCAAAACACACCCCAACCAACCATGTTAGTGGCGCCAATACCTCGTACGGGACCAATGTATGTTGTAGGAACAGACTATGTAGTCACAGGCACCCCCGTCCGAGAGCATGACCCAATTTTTAGAATATCTGCACATTGGCTTGAAAACACGCCGTTGGAGAGAAAATCCCTGAAATACCCCCCAAACGTCCTCGTGAACGGAGCTAACACCTCACACGTGACCAATGTAATTTGAAAGAATCGATCGTGTGGTCACGGGACCCACGGTCCGAGATCACAACCCAATTTTCAGAATATCTACACTTAAGCTTGAAAGCATGCCGCTAGAGGGTGAAACACCGAAACACCCCCAAACGGCCCCGTGAGCGATGCCAATACCTCGCACGAGACCAATATAACTCATAGGAACTGACCGCGTAGTCACGGGACCCTCGGTTCGAGAGCACGACCCAATTTTTTGAAAATCTACACTTAGGTTCGAAACACCCCCCAAACGGCCCCGTGAGCAGTGCTAACAACTCGCACGTGATCAACGTAACTCGTAGGAACCGGCCACGTGATCATAGGCACCACGGTCCGAGAGAATGTCCCAATTTTCATAATATCAACACTTAGGCTTAAAAACATGCCGTTAAAGGGGAAAATCTAAAAAAAACCCAAACGGCCCCATGAGCGGCACCAACATCTCGCATGAGACCAATGTAACTCATAGGAAGTAATCGCGTGGTCTCGGTAAGCCTAGTCCGAGAGCACGACAATAATTTGAGAATATCGCCGTGCTCTCAAATCGGGGGTCCCGGGGCTATTATATTTTATTGTTTAGTATTATGGTCAAGCGGGCTTTACATTACGAAGGTTTTAGAATGTCTAGAAGACAACATAACTTTTGCACAATTGTTTTTAATATATTTAAAACTGGTCACGAATCAAAGTCGTGACCATCTCTATTTGTTATCACGCATAAACACTGTCACGACTTAGGGCTGGGACTATTTTAGTAAGGTCAAAGCGTTGGTCACGGCCTTGAGCCGTGACTATAATCGTGACCATTTTCATATTGTGAAGGATGAGTCATGGACTTGAGCCGTGACCGGAACTATGACCATTCTCATATATTAAAAGATGGTCACGGATGTGAGTCGTGACCAAATTTGTGACCATTCTCATAAATTAAAGGATGGGTCACGACCAATGGCCTTGACCAAATGTATGTATGGATCATGGCCCTAGTTTGCAACCATCTACCGTGACCCATAAGATCTGTGACCCGTCATTTGGTCAGGGATTAGGGTCGCGACCCACGAAAGTAGTAATGCCCAAAATGGCCACAGTCATTGGATGCGACCCACAGACCTGGTCAGGGTCTTTGATCATGACAATTTGCCTAATAAGGTGTAGTATAACAATACAAAATGTATTTTTTTTCTTTAGATTATAACATTAGAACAAAGTAAAACATGAGGCAAACATGAAAATATCTATTGGTGGATGGGAAATAAGGAAAGCAAAAATTCAATAATTGGCGGTTAAAAAACACCCATGATATCATCTCTTTCAAACAAAAACAAAATTTTCTATTGGTGGATGGAAATAAACAAAGCAAGAATTCAACTATTGGGTGTTAAAAAAACACTTGTAATATCATCTCTTTCAAACAGCAAAAAAAAAAACTTAAAATAAAATATACTTGAAAATTGAAAAAAAAACATATATTAAATTATAATAAATGGCAATACAAAATATACCCCCACTAAAATTAAAGTACAAGCACTACTATTTTGTTGTGATCATTTGTAGGATATTGAACCATTAAAATAGGCAGGTAAACCAATATAAAAACCACTTTATTTGTTCAGTATACCTCATTTACCATTTATTTAAAAAAAATGTTTAATCAGTGAACTAACTTCTCAATCTACATCCACCATTACAAAATTTTTAGAATGCCTCTCATATAGCCGTTACAAAAACAAAAGTCTCAATTAAATTATATATTCAATTTATAGTTCTCTAGTAAAATACAAAATGAATTTGTTCTAAATAAAGCCATGTATAGCAACGAAAATGTACCTCACATGTGAAAAGTATTCCAAATAAATATATCACTATTGAAATTTGGAATTTTGGCAATATGCAAGTCCAAAAAAAATTCTACAGTTACCACTTCATTCCATCCAATAAATTTTACCTTCCCCGTGCATCACATATCCAAATCAATGGCTCATCTGCCACTTGTGCATCTAAAAAATCCTACAAATTCATATTAAAATTTTGACCTCATGTTATACATAAGAAATCGTGCAATATGAAAATACATGTAAAGATAACTAATAGAAGACATGTCACATGGTACGAAGCCCAAAACACATTCACAACTATACATTCTTATTTGTAAGATGGGCAATTATGATACCCCGTCAATTAGTGATAAAACGCCCCCAAAAAATAGTGTACCTTCATTGGACAAGAAAATCCAAGTAAAACGAAGGAAGTTGAGTATAGTGATATCAGCGAATTCAGTACGAAAAAATAATATATAGTGATATCACTGTAAATGCGGCTCAGTATCATGGCAACGGTGGTGGTTACAAAGGTGGTGGCAATGGCGGTCACCATGATGGAGGTTCATTAAAGAAAGAATTGCAATGTTATTTTATTTATATGTAAACTTGTTAGTGTATATTTCAATGACATTAAACACAAGTAATGAATGTTATGTTTACGTATTTTATAGCTCTGGTTTTGTGAAGTCACCAATGTCATTAAGCCAATTCAAGAGCGAAAGGATCTTATATCGAGATTCCTTAGGTGGGACATTCAAGCATTAAACAAAAAAATCACCAACATACACATGGATATGCTAAAGGTATATAATTAAATATTAATCAATATCCTGTTTATAAAAGAAGACCATATGTATCATGATAATATATCTCTAACACATTGTGATTTGTAGATGAGCCCTCATAAACTACGAAGTAGTGTAAGCAAATTGGGGAAGCATCCACTAATTGTAGTGGTGGACGAATATAGTGATGAATATTTTGTTGATGCATCTAACACAAAGGGTAAAGAGCGTAATGTTGATATAACAAGTTTTGACAACAATGATGATGGGTTCCTTGACGAAGTAATCTCATTGTCGGAAACACCAGTCCCGAAACAATTAAAGAAATCACCACTGAACACACCAGTTCATACCATGGGAGAAAATATGGACGAGGTATTTGAATTGGAGGAAGATGTGGACAAACAACTAGTATCGGGGGTGATTACGATGACACCATTCCAGAAACACTTACCTTTGAACGAGAGTTGTTTGAAATTGAGAGAAGGGAGTATGAAATTTACGTCACCCCAATGCAGACATCAGAATATGTTAAATGCCTAGAGGAAAATAATGAAGAGTTGGAGGATGCAATTCGGAAGTTACGATCAAAGGTTGGAGAACTTCAAGAAGAAATGGACGTGGAGAAGAAAAAACTTTAAGAAGAGATATTGAGGCAAACAACCAAGACAGAAAAGTTGGAGAAGAGGCTGGATTTTGAAATACAACAACAGAAAGAGCTGTATTGAAGGGTAATTAACCTCTTTTGATGTTGCTTATAACTTTGCATAGCTAATGTTAGGAACAATAATTTACTAAAAGGGATTGTAAAACTGGTTGCATATATGGTATATGACATTCTTACATCGTTGTTCCACAAATGCTAGAAATGTGTTTGCGATAGTTATCCCACATGGGCTGACTATGTATTCACTAACTGAGTAATACACTTAGTTAAAAAGACGAACATCATCGAGAAAATATCACGAGAATTAACTCACATATGTTTACAAGTATTTCAAAACAAGTCGCCAAATATCAAATTATATAATTTTGATTTATAAATTATCAATAACAGATATTAAACTCAAACTCAAAATATAGTACAAATAAAATGACTATACACTCCATCTATAAAATTAAGTAATTCACATCATATGCTCCTTTTTTATCAACTATATTTGATGAATTATGATGGAAATATGAGTTAATGTCATGTTTTTAGTTATACAGTCACGGGGTAATTAAATTGTGATGGAAAAGGACTTAATGCTCACTTGCATATAGTCATTTAACTTTATTAAGCCTTTGCCAGCGTGGGACCTAGACACACCTCCGTAAAAAATGCTTCCAGAATTAGAAGTATTACTTGTGTTCGGAATGCCATACGCATTTTAGTTGAAATTATAAATTACGGTTTATTATGTAAAAAAAAGACCTAAAACGGAGGGAAATGAACTTGAAGCAATACCATGTATTTTCATTTTTAGCACGTAGGCCCATAACTACTTGAAATAATCAATATAACTACTGAACTATGCATCTTTATACATTGTACTCTCTTTTTAAACCGTAAAAAATAGACCTAAAATAGAGGGAAATGAACTTGGGACCAGGACCTAAAATATGTTTTAAAGGAGGACTAGTGACTGCAGCTCCTTGGTACTAATTTTGTCAGGTCTGTTTCAATGAATAATATTGCGAAAAAGGCTGAAAAGATCTATTGTAACATGAAAGTAATGAATATATGATGTGAGAAATACGATTTATGGTGAATTATAATGATTCTAATTAAGTAAGTAGTATACGTAACAAGATGTACTGTGATATAGTATATTTGTATTGTATTCGCAACTAACCAACTTGCATATTGGTTAAACATACTAACCTCATGCAATTTTTTTATTTTCTAAATGCATGAAATGACAAATGAGCAAAATTGGCTACGACTAAGAGTTGATAAGCTAGTAGAATCAAATGCAGCACTTAGTTCAAATGTTGAAGGTCATCGAGAAAATATCACAAGACATAACTCACAACTCTCTGTTTTCCAGTTTGAAATTGAGATACAAAACGAGACCAGCAACCGGGTGATAGGGGATAAGAATGAAGAAATTGCTCAGTTGAAATGCGCACTTGTCACATTAGAAAGATATTACGCTCAAATCAAGGATTCAGACGGAAAATTGAAGAAAATGACAACGGAATTGAAGGAAGAATGTGCGAAAAAAATCACTGAATCTGACAGAATAGTATCAGACCTACAAAAGCATATTGATCACCTCTTAATTGAAGCTGCTAAACTATCCAAGCTTGAAGAAAATCATGGAAGATTGATTTCGGAACATGTGAAGGATCTTGATGACCAGAGACGTAAGTTGAATTGCAGTCATAAACAAAACAAAGATCTTTGGATTCACAAAAACACTCTCCGAATCCTTATTGAGAAGCTCGGTGAAGATTCTGACTGTCCAAACAGCAAAATCCTATGCCTAAAAACTTGACGGAATTGAGTTCCAAACAAAAAACCTGAATACACGTACCAAACTCAGATTAGACGATCAAGGAAAAGGCATGATAAAAATGTCGTAACCCTCTCTGAGTCCCATCCAACACAGAAGAAAAATCGATGGTGCATGAAAGATGAATCTAAGGAAATCGACGAAGGGATACATATTTCAGACGAATATACAGACACCCCATGATCAACTGAAATAAGAAGAAAGATTCCAAACCCTATTAAGTCAAATCTATATCATCTCCTTGATAAAAACACCCAAGAAAAATTACTTGTGTACTATGAGAAAACACCACTCGGGTAATAAACATACCAAACTTTGTTGTTAATATCCAGTGTAATTGATTTCCATTTAAACATATTAAAGAAACATAACTTCATTCACTTGTATGCAAAACATTTGCATGGCAGCTAGAACATGACTCGATATCTTTTAGCCACATCTCAGACCTACTGTGGCAAACACCAATTTCAAAAAACCTAAGTACCTAATCACACCTACATATCTCATATATGACTTTACATATGTATGCTAATATAATGTATGCGTCATTATCTTTCTGAAAATTACAGATGATCGATTATTACACGTCCATATTGGCAGATCAATTGAAAAATGATGCTAATGTCAAAAACATCTACATGTCAACTTATGGTTGGGTATGTACGACTACCCATAATAATTAATCGTTGTTCTCAACTAATCTCCAATAGCTCACGTAAAGATATGCTTCTCTTATCTAAACAACCAACAAACTATGATTCTATTTCTTGTAAAGATTACTAATACAGTTATAACTATGGTTGCAATTAAAATCAAGAAGACATTGCCCTAAACACATAAACACATAACACAATTACACTAAACCAAATATGCCTCCATAGAACAATGAATATAACTCAAATGCAACATGTTTTTCATCCTGATTCCTTAGGAGTAACTATAAATGAATTTTAAAATTACCATTTACATAATAGTTTGGCTAAACCATGTCATATTCTATTTGCACTGATATTTTAACATTGGATTACACATATTCTAATCGCACTGATCTGATGCTCAATGAGATCGATGAAATCCCACAATTGTATTGTAGGAAGAAGTCAAGAAGAAGAAGAATGCGGGAATAAAAAAATTTATGTATGATATTATGCTTCAAAACATTAGATCCTGTAGCAAGGTATTTATCCCGCTGTGCCATGACGATGACTTCCACTTCACCTTACTCTTCCTTGACAAGGAACAGGGATTTTGGTACCACTTCAACCCATTAAAAAAGATGATGGAAAGCATACTAGATATATGTTATAATGAGGCTAAACAAATGGTACTCACAGAGTGCCAACTTTTTTATTAATAAAATGATAGCAACATGATATAGTCATATAATCTTTAACGTGAATCTAGAAGTTCTTACGGGACGCAAGGAAAGATGGGGAGAAAATGTTGCAAAAAAACACCAACTGAAAGATCACTAGGAACCTGAGAGGTAATCCAAAATCGTACCAATCGATGAAGAAGGAATATGAAGATACGATCCGATGGATGATGCGTGAGGATGAATATTTCCCGTTATATAAGTACACTGAATGCCCAAACCAAAACCCAGAACGTAAGTCAAATAAATACATTTATTGCAAGATTTTTATGTATGATATGTACAATTCATTAGCTAATATTTTATTCACAATATTAACAGGTACGATTGCGGAGTAGCTGTAATGTACTTCATCCGGGAACTATCTACGTGCAATGAGTTTAGTAAGGATTACACACCGGAAGTGCTACTGGATATGCGTGCTCACCTTGTCGACATTTTCCTCAACCATAAATACAATTGGAACTACAACGACATGAATAATATGATCACCCTTGGAAAAATATTTGAACCACTCACAAATGAAGAATCTAGAGAAGAGCAGATTACAACTTAGAGATAACATAGGGCACTGATTATGGGGGGGATTTTGTATATACATGTTAATACTGTTTTGGTTTTAAGGCCTCTGAATGAATGAAAGTTTGTGGTTGTGTTTGACTCTTTATCGTACTTAGTTTTGAAATATGATTTTCTTTGCATAATCACTCCTTTTCCGTCAATCAATGATTTGTTGAATATAACATATATGCCATTTTCCTCATTTTGAACTTGGTGTCTATCAAATAAAACTACTGCTGTGCTTAAAACCTTATGGTTTTGTTCTTTAAATTGAACACTTTTTGTGCATACATGACAAGCACAAATGACAGTTAATGGGTGAATATTATCACCATTCACCATATAACCTTATTTGAACAACAAAATGATCTACCGTTGCACAAATGCTATTGCTAGAAGACATGCATGAACTAGAAAACAAGCCAAAATTGTTTGTTAAAAAAATCAAGATTACTTCATGGCAATTGTCTCAATCATTTTTCTAAAGCCACAAAATGAGTTCCCGTGAAGAGTCTTGGAGTTTTTCAATCATTGAATGATTAAAAAATAAATGATGACCATATTAAATTTCTACAAGTTATTTATAATGTACCAAACATATTCACTGCAATTAATGCCTATTACATTTTACTTCTACATGTTTTGTTGAATAGTGTTCAACCTTATGATTATCAACTTTATATGTGTGCATTTTACTCTTCGCGCTAATTTCAGTAATACAATCCATTTAAACTGTGCATTACTATGTACTTCTTCTATACTGTTGCTATACAACTTCTACCATTCACCATGTATACAACAGGTATACTCCTGCTATATTACTTGTGTAAATTATCCACCATTGGTGTTGAATTGGCCACAAGGATTCTTCATCTCCTGTGATATTGAACATCTTGAATGGCAATGCCCGGGAACAACATTATACAAGCCAATCTGATGGGTGCTTATGGGGGATATGGGAACTGGGAAAACCAGTTCCGTGTTTACATTTGTTAGAGGCTCATTTTTTTCTCACCAGGAACCGACGGACAAAAAAGGTAGCATAGCTTCGATCCCATGTACTATTATGATGCAGTAGCAACCCTTGTTGTCAATGACATCATAAACATGGATACATTCGTGCGAGCCAACAAGTGGGTTCAAGAGCTAAAAAGATAAGGAAATCGAAATTGGTAATGGCATTAGTGGCAAATAAGTCTAATTTGGAACCAAATAGAGAGGTGGAAACTGAGGCAGGAATGCAAACATCTTCGAAAACTTCCATGAATGTCGATGAGACTTTCACAAAATAGCAAAAAGATTGTCAAAAGGTATCCCTTCATGGACTACTGGAATGAATTTGTGTAATAAATCACATGCTAGAATAATATTATGTTGCTCGGTGTCACTTACCTTTCTATCTCTGGACCATCAGAGAGAAGGAATGCCACAAGCTTTCTTGATTTTCATGTGTAAATATATAATTATTTTTTGAACATTTTACTTATCACAAATCCTCATAAGGCTCTAATTTCTAAAATGATATTATTGGTTTTGCCATATATATTTGAAGGCAAAATTAAAATACTAATGAGATTATTTGTAAATTGCAATACTGCTTATGTACAGTAATATACATAAGCAGTAATCTTTTGCATCTGTAATACATTACGTAGAAATGTGTATATGCTTGGGTAATCTTTGGCATATGCAACATAATCTTCTTTTTTTAAATGATCAAGTTACTATATTAAAAATATGTAGAAATACACTTCGAACATTGAATTTCCAATTTAAATTGATATATGTTTTTAAGCGAATGTGATGGAGAATGAATCCATCCCAAAATTTTCAAGCGAATCAATAACTTTGTCGTTGTTTTGAATGATTGCATCTCTGTGTTCAGTTATCCATAATGCATATTGAAGTATTCGTATGATTATAATCAATATTCAGGTCATAAAACTGCAGTAATAACATTCAATTTGCCTTCTTATATTCATGATATGACGGTGAATAAATAATTCTATGTTATTAGAAGTACATCCCCATATCTTTCCATCATCTATACAATAATTTCTTCCTTCACTTCTAACCTACTTATGTCACTCGCTGAGTAATCAAGAATAGAGTTTGTAAAAACAAATGCAGAAGACAAAGTAAGGTCACCGAGCTTGCACTAGAAGTTTAATCGACTGTGATTAAATACCAGTACTAAAAACTCAGTACCACAACTATATAAGGTAGATGACTAATATTAGTTTTAACTCAATGATGATCAAAAGGACCCCATCCCCATTTTTTTCAAGCGAATCGATATCTATGTCGGTATTTTTGAATGTTTTAACGGCTCCATATATAGTGGATTCAAAGGATCCTTCTAAAAAAAATATCTCATAGGAAACCTATTGGGGTTTGGGGCTAAATTTTTTTCCATAAAGTACCTAGGTTGCCCCTAGCCAAAGGGAGAGTGAAGAAGTTACTGTTTGATCCATTGATTTAAAAAATCAGAGATATGATGAATAACTGGAGCTCTAAATTCTTATCTAAGGGTGGTATACTTATTTTATTATAACATGTTGTTCCAAATATTCCTATCTTCAGTCTAGCCACTCTAGATACTCCAAAAGTTTCATCCAGAGAATCGACTATCAGTTTAATCATTTTTTATATGCAGGTGGAAAGAATCAATTGAAAGCTCACAACTTGATTTCATGGGAGCAGGCATGTTATCCTCTACTAGAAGGATGATTGAGTTGTATAAACTTACATGACATAGAAAAGTCTTTCAACTTCAATCTCTATTAGAATCTTCCAAATAACAAGGGGTTTGTGGGCTATGTTTATGAAACATAATACTAATTTTGATTATGATGAAGGGGCAAAATCATCTAGAAATGTCAAAATAATTCAGGGGGTAAAGTCAAAAGGCGGATCAGTTTATTCTTTTAAAAAATTCAAACTTGATTTGGACAACTTCTATTCATGGGGAATTCTTAACTAAATCAGCTTTTGATTTAGTTAGACAGAGCAATCCATCTAGCTAGTCATATCAATATATTTGGATTAGTCACTATCCTCTTAAAGTTTCAACTTTCACTTGGAAACATCTGCATAAAGCTATTTCTCTAGACTCTTAGGGTTTAAAATTGGGCATAAGGATGGGCTCCATATGTAGGATCTGTTTCAAGCATGAAGAAGAAATCACTCACACATTTTTGCAATGACCGGGGGCTGCTGAATTATGGAAACACTTTGGAGTTATTTTTGGGATTTCTCTTCATTTTAATTCTATCAAGTCTATTATTATAGCTTGGTGGATTGGAGCTCCTCATTTAGTCCACCAAAAATTACTTTTTGTATCTATTCCCCTACTCATTTGTTTAAAAAATTAGAAAGCTATAAACATCAGTACATTTGAAGTTAAAATAATAACACCTTTTCTGAATCAAGAATTATTAAGACTATTAGAATATGCAACTTGTAGCTCATTGTCGTCTCGTTTTATCTATGAAAAGTGCATCACATTGTAATGGAGCATTCTCCAATTTCTTCACTTTTCTTTTCAATTCCTTGTAATAAGCCACTAAGGAGAGGCTTTTTCTCCTACTCTTAATAAAATATTCATTTCTAGCAAAAAAAAAAGAATCATATAAGTATTAGCAAAAGTAGAATCTGGGAATGTGAAAAATGAAGAATGGTGCATGTACATGAGCAAAATCTGGAATCATCTATTGTCAACTGAAACTAACTTCATATTTCAACAACTTCATAATAGTTAACCAACTGAAAGGTACGATTAATACATATTACTAACAACAAACTTATAATTTCTAGCATTTGACAAATAAAGTAAATGAACATATGTCGATTGGGCATCAATATTGTATATTTATTCCCCTAATTTCGGTACATTTGTGAACCCAAGTGATGCATTCAATATGGATTTAACTCACATTTAAGCTACTAATCTTCGTTGGCAAGTATTTCGTATTTCGTGTTTCTCTTATGTGTTTTACAAGTTAATTATGCAAGTGGAACAAAAGAGAAATCGAAACCATGAAAGAAAGGCTAGGAAGGAAAGTTTAAGGGAATTTTAGTAATTCTAAAATCGAATCCCGGAGGGGGAGTCAACTGGAAAGTTAAAAATCTCGAAACAACGAGAACCATGGAAGAAACGACATCCAAATCCGAGTTACAGTTGAAGAGTTATGATCGATTGAAGTTGAGGAAAAATCCAAGAAGAAAAGAAGAAAACATGAAAAAAATTCTAAGTGTTGAAAAGAGGAAAAAGGCACCCAAAAACTAGAGAAAGTTCCCAAACCCAGGACAAACCGGTTTGGGGTCAAATCGATTCGGGGTACCTACGAACCGGTTCGGGGGTCCAGATTTGCAAAAATCTTCCCTTATTCTGATTGGTGCAAAGAGTTCCAGAAAGTTACAACTCATTCAAAAACGTATTTGTACGAAGAAAATGGATTAGAAAAAGAACTTCTTGATAGTTTTTGATAGTTTTGGTGAAAGAGTGGCTCGTGCGTTCAAATTAAGAAATTATATAATTAAACACAGTTTAACCCAATTAAATCCTAAACATGCATCTAGGTGTGATTGAATAAGATATAAAGCATGCAAGAACATTCAAACACACACAAATAAGGAAAAATCCCCCAAACGGGCAAAACCATTTATTTCACTATAATTTTGTAAGGTACAATTTACACGAATTACAATGAAATACAAGGGTGACACATAATTACCCTCAGGCGTCGGATCTGTAGTCGGTGGCTGAAATTTTTCCCTTTCCAGGAGGGCAGCAATGAAGAAGAAGAACGATCTTCTCCACAATGGTATGAACAACAAAAGTGTTTGTGTTCTAGGGTTTCAAAACGATTCACCAATGATTTGGAAATTTGTGTGAATCAAATCATGAGTTTGGTAACTCACAAAGATGAAGACTTTGAGTTTATGGACTCTTAAAATCGTGTGTGGAAGTCTCTCCAAACCAACTCCCCGTAGTGGGTTTATAAAGGAATAACTTGGCCTAAAAAATCTAAACAGGATCTGCTCAACTTTATCCCAGGCAGTCCGGTCTGCCTCTGATGCGGACCGGTCTGGGGGGTCGGATCGGTTCATTTTCTCAAAGCCCCTATTCGATTTGCTACCAGTCTGGGGTCTACTGGATCTTCAGCAAGCGGATCGGTCCGGTAGATGGGCGGACCGGTCCGGGGTCGGATCGGTTCTTTTAATCTGGGCAGATCGGTCTGGCCTGTCAGAAAAATGATTCCTTTCTTCTTTTGAAATTAGGATCCGTTGATGACGATACAGTCTTGATTTTCTTCAACGGTGTAACGGCTTATGACATACAAATTGATAATGAACAAAAATGTCCTTACAAATCTCCCCATATGTCTATGCCGGTACAGACATAAAAACAAACATCCGAATTATCAAATTACAAAGTGCCTATACAAATCTACCCTTCTATGAACCCAAAACTGGAACGATACAAATGAATAAGACTACATCATTTGCTCTTCGAATCTTCAGGAATCTCAATGATTTTCTCATCAGGGTGCGCAATTCAGAGGTCACCAACGAAGTACCTACACACATGAGATAAAGTAAAATACCAAGTGACGTATCGAGTTTGAAATGAGATAAACATAGATAAATGGTGAAAGAATACTTTATCAAATTTCAAAAACTCAAAAAACTCCCCCAAAATATGATAATTCTTTCTCCCCCTTTTTATGATGTCCCCAAATAGACAAATTAGAAGAATAAATCAAACAAACAAACCTGGGGTGTCACTAGGAACAAACTACTATTTTTTATTTTTCAAAATTTTCTCACAAAAAAAAATCACCATGAACGAACACAAAACAACCAAGTCGATGGTAGCGTAAATGAATGGGTGTGTTCGAATTCGATAGGAAAATCAATGCATACAAACATGACATATGTGCACGATGAATATCGGATACACCTAAGGAATGAACTCAAATGCTTCCTTTGGTTTAAAAAAATGGAAATAAGAGACATTGACTCAATCAAATCAACAATTCAAAGCTCACAGTGATTTCCACACCAATAACGTCCAAAACGATTTCATGCTTTTTTAGGACTTTCAAGGAAGTGCAAATCCGTTTAAATTCTCCAACCAAACTCCCTCAGATTTATATTTTGAATAGAGGTATTCTAAATTCTCAAACTTTGGAGAATTGTTGATAGAAACTATATGGCCCATATTGGTCATATATGACTTGTTAATGCCTTTAAATTTTTTCGGGGCTCTTTTAACCTCTTTGGACCTCGAATAATAAAATTCCACCATTTTTAGGTCCTTTTTAACGGTGGCTTTTGCGCAAAGGATAGATAACTACCTTTCGCAGCCCCTCCCCGTTCTCAAATAATCACACAGTCTCACCAAAATGGTTTTTACATTCATTCCAATCTTGTCAAGTTTTATCACATATTGTACGTTGTATAGACAGAATTGAGATGGAAACACTCAAGCCAATATGTGATAGACAAGTACAATAATCAAGTATAGCTGTGCATGTGTGCAATAAAGGATATAGGAGTCAAAATGTAGGAAAATATCACTAATTACATCTCAAAGACTCCAAATAATGTAAAGCACATGGATGAAATGATGTAGCATCTCAAATCTCTATCAAATAGTCACATGGATAAATGGAATGAATTTTGTGACTTGGCTATCTTAAATGCTCATCCATAAAGGGTGAAAAAGAAAAAAATCTTTTTGGATTTTTCACAAATTTTATCAAAATAAAATGTTTTTGAGCTTTTCTAAAGTTTTTCTAAAAAGAAATGTAAAAAGAAAACAAACTAATGATAAAATCTAGCAATAGGAATCAGATGATATAAGAATGACAATGCATCCTATGCTAGACATGGACCAACCTGTCAGTCAACTATGCAAATCCCCAAAGACTTCCTAAGACTCTCAAATCTAAGGGCATCCAGAGGTTTCGTGAAGATATCTGCTAACTGAGGGTCAGTAGGAACCAAACTCAGGGATACGATCTTCTCCTTAAGTAACTGACGTAAGAAGTGCTCGCGTAACCTGATGTGCTTTGTGCGCGAATGTTGGACGGGATTACGGGATATGTGAATCGCGCTCGTGTTCTCACTGGAAATGATCATGGTGTCCTGTGAAATCCAATAATCCTCCAACATTTGCTTCATCCACAAGAGTTGCGTGTAACAACTCCCGACGGCGATGTACTCAGCCTCCGCAGTGGATAAAGAGATGGGGTTTTGCTTCTTGCTCAACCAAGAGACAAGAGCAGAACCAAAATAGAAACACCCACCAGAAGTGCTCCTACATCCATCTGCATCCCCGGCCCAATCGGCATCCGAATAGGTGGACAAGCGGTCATCGGTATCAAAGGAATACCAAATACCGTATGAGAGAGTCCCACTCACGTATTTGATGATACGTTTTAGAGCGAGTAAGTGTGACTCTTTCGGAGATGCCTGATATCGTGCACAGACTCCAACACTAAAGGCTATATCGGAAAGACTGGCAGTTAAGTAGAGTAGACTAGCTATTATACTCCGATATAAGGTTTGCTCTACGTCATTGCCTGAAGTGTCCTTACTAAGCTTCTTAGAAGTACTCATAGGTGTACATGAATGCTTAGCGGAGTCTAAACTGAATTTCTTCACTAGGTCTCTAGCATACTTGGATTAGGAGATGAACATCCCATCCTCTAGCTGACGAACCTGGAGACCAAGGAAGAAAGTAAGCTCACCAACCATGCTCATCTCAAACTCACTTTTCATCTCCTCTTCAAAGTGGTGAGCATGCTGGGAGCATTTGGATCCAAAGACTATGTCGTCCATATAGACTTGGGCAACCAAAATAGCACCATCATCTATCCTGACGAACAACGTCATATCAACTCCCCCTCTCTTGAAGCCACGGGCTAAGAGATAGAAAGTAAGCCTTTCGTACCAAGCACGGGGTGCTTGCTTCAAACCATACAAGGCTTTCCTCAGATAAAAAACGTGCTTAGGGTCTTCAAACCCTTTTGGTTGTTCCACATAAACCTCCTCATGTAGAATGCCATTCGAAAAGGCACTCCTGACATCCATCTGATATAACTTGAAGTGCAGATGACATGCGATGGCGAGTAGTAAACGAACGGACTCAAGCCTCTCAATAGGAGAAAATGTCTCCCCAAAGTCTACACCCTCAATCTGTGTGTAGCCTTGAGCAACCAACCTAGCCTTGTTTCTGATTATGGTACCATTTTCATCCATTGTATTCTTGAAAATCTACCGGGTACCAATCACATTAGTCTCACTAGGTCGGGGGACTAGTTCCCAGACATTGTTCTTTTTAAACTGAAGTAACTCATCCTGCATTGCAGATATCCAGTGTTCATCATTGAGTGCTTCTTTATGATTTTTGGGCTCTACTTTGGACGTGTAGCAAAAATGGCTGACAATGTTCTCTAGCTGAGCACGAGTCTTGACCCCTAGAGTGGGATCACCAACAATGGTAGAAGGATCATGACTCTTGCGAACCCAAGCTGGTGTGTCCCCTAATATGGGAGTAGGGTCCATCGAGTGTGGCTGAGGGATAAGTAAGTCACTCCTAGAGAAGTCCTCATCCTCACACTGTAGGTTAGGATCAATAGCCGTCGAAGGTTCGTCATCTTGCACGGTGACGTTTATTGATTCCATAACCTTAGAGCTCTTTAGGTTAAAAACCCGGTATGCTCTGCTATTCAATGAATATACTAGTAATATTCCCTCGTCGCTCCGGGAGTCAAACTTTCCTAATGTCTCTCTATCCCGTAGGATGTAGCATTTACTCCCAAAAATACGAAATATGCCAGGTTGGGTTTCTTACCAGTCCACAATTTATAAGGCGTCTTAAGTGTGTGTGGACGCAGGTAAACCCTATTCACCGTGTGGCATGCAGTAGACACTGCCTGTGCCCCAAATATCCTAGAAACCTTACGACCTAGAAGCATATATCTAGCCATTTCCTAGATCGTTCTATTCTTTCTCTCAAGAATCCCATTTTGCTGAGGAGTTTTTACAGCAGAAATCTTATGTTTGATCCCGAGGCTACCACAGTAGAGATCTACTTTTGCTTCCTTAAATTCTGTGCCGTTGTCACTACGGATCCTATTAATAGAGACTCCGTGTTGATTTTGTAGGACACGATACTTGGTCGTTAAAAACTCTATCGCATCGGATTTCTCCCTCAGAAAACCTACAATAGAATATCTGGAGAAATCGTCTACCATCACGAGGATATACCTCTTACAACCCAAACTCTCAGCACGAGTAGGACCCATAAGATCCATGTGAATCATCTCAAGTACTCGGGAGGTGGTAATGGAATGAAACTTCCTATGAGGGCTCCGAATTTGCTTTCCCAACTGAGAGGGTCCACAAACCGTGGAAGTTGACTTTCCAAGAGATGGTAAGCCACGTACTAGGTTCTTTTTGAATAAACGAGTCAAATCTCTAACATTCACGTGACCTAGACGTTGGTGCCACAAATCCATAGGAGTGATCGTGGAGCTGTTGTAGATAAGTGAGGATGTGGACTCAGCCCATAGCAATTATCCTTTGTCCTCACTCCTTGCACTAAAAGTTTACCGTCTTGATTATAGACTTTACAAGCATCCCGGTCAAACTTCACGGCAAAGTCAGCGTCGCACAACTGGCTAATGCTGAGAAAGTTTGCTTTCAAACCTTTGACGTACAAAATATTCTCTAGCTTAGGAAATCCTGGTAACTCCACAGTACCTCGTCCCATAATGCTAGACTTGCTCCCATCTCCAAAGGTGACTCGACCATCCTTATAATCCTCAAGGTGGGTAGAAAATGAGACATCACCTGTCATGTGTCTGGAGCATCCACTATCAAAATACCATTGTGAGGTATTATGTGATTTGAGAGCAACATGAACAATAAGGGCTTTCTTATCTTTCTTAGGCACCCAAGAAGTGGTAACCTTTTGTTTACCCTTGTTGTTGTTGGTTTTAGCCGAAACGTGAGGAGCATTCACTGATGGCAAAGACATCCGTCGGAATTCCTCCATCAAACTCTGTGATGTGGCGGCTAAAAACTCAAAATGCTCTCTCAAACTAGCAAATTCATCAGTATGACGTGGTGGAGCAAAAGCATGTTGTGTTTGACCCAAACTATAGCAAAACTCCCTAAGGTGGCCTTTTCTTTTGCAATAAGTACAAAAGAACGCAGTCTTAGATATACCTTGGTTTGCTTTTCTTGGTCGAACTCTCCTTTGTAGATTTTGGCGACGACCATAAGGAGTAGTAGTGAACTCAGGAACTGGTCCAGGTGCAATTTGGGACGTGGAGGCACCATCATAACCAATTCCATTCCGATCACCAAAACCTAAAGTGGGGTCGAGGAGCATATTTCCCATCTACCCAGATATGTCCTCGATTTGTACCTTGACTTCCCGTGCTCTCTCCAGATCATGAATAAGCTGGGTAACAAGGGCTTCAAGTTTCTTTCGAGTCTCCATGGAGGAATGAAGCTCACTCGTAAGACTAGACACTTGTTTAGTCAAGTCCCCTCTTTCTTTCTCAAAATAACTTTCTAACATACCACAGGCAGATTCTCTCTCTCTCAGTGTGGTGCAGGTGGAGAACACTTTCTCTCTCGTCTCTTCTAATTCTTCTTCTAACGCAGTGATCCTAAGAACTAACGCTTTGTTAGGCCTTTTAGTTTTAAATGACTCATTATATAACTCGGCGTAGGCGCGTTGAAGATTACTCTCTCTCTCACTTGCGTCATCCTCCCCCTCACTTGCATCGCTCTAACTGTCGAGGTATCCCTGTGAAGTAGCATCCTCATCGTCGTGAGGTGCACTAGGAGTACTCACATGACTAGCCATGAATGCGGTGAAGTTACACTCATGTGGTGACTCATCTCCCGAGTCCACCGACTCGACCTCACTGTCGTCACTAAGGGTAGCATTAAGGATAGCCTTGCCCTTTTCTCCATTCAGACGAGTAGCACACTCAAACGCTCTATGTCCCCTACCGTCGCACTCATAGCATCTCTCACTGTCTTTCTTAGGAGCATCTTTCTCATTTTTCTATTCAAACTTTTTTTTTCTGAAAATTCTTCTTATCTTTAAAATTTCCACTTTTCTTAAATTTGACAATTTTCTTAAAGTTTTTAGCAAATAGAGCCAAATCATGTAAGTCAAAATCACACTCAGAATCAGAAGTTTCACTCTCTTTCTTTCTAGATGACTCTACTCTCTTTCTTGTCGTCCCATCACTTTTTCTCTCTTGGGCATTACGTGCAATTCCCTTATCTTTAGACTTGACAGATTTAGGGAACATATCAATTTCATAAGTTTGCAAGTCTCCTACAAGTTCCTCCTATTTTAGCGTATTTAAATTACCCATAGAATTTAGCACAATGACTTTAGGGATAAAACGCTTAGGCAAAGATCGAAGAATGTTTTTCACAACTCTTGAATTAGGAATATGTTCACCAAGATTAAAGCTAGTATTAACAATATCAGATAGCCTAGCATAAAAATCATCAAAACATTCAGTTTCAAGCATGGTGATGGTCTCAAATTGAGTTGTTAAATTTTGCAATTTAGATTCTTTCACAGCATTAGTTCCTTCATGGGTACGTTGCAAAACATCCCATGCCTCTTTTGACGTGGTGCACGTCATGATACGTCTGAACTCATCAGGAGTGATGGATCCGGAAATAGTACTCAAACCCTTTGAATTAAAAGAAGACCATTTAAATTCATCTTCAGTCCATGAAGTGACAGGTTTTAAATTGGTTATGTTTTCAACAGTGACGGTGGGAGGTGTCCACCCTCTTTCAACTAGAATCCAAACACATTCATTTATGGCCTTTAAAGCAGACCTCATGCGGGCTTTCCAATATGCATAGTTAGTACCGTAAAAATTGGGATTTTATTATATGATTTCTCCATTGAACACGCACTTTTTCAAAAATCAATTTTTCAGAAAATTGATATCTTAGAATTTTTTTTGCGGAAACTAGTAATACGGGATAGATTAGCGTAACCTGCTCTGATACCAATTTGAAAGAGTGGCACGTGCGTTCAAATTAAGAAATTATATAATTAAACACAATTTAATCCAATTAAATCCTAAACATGCATCTAGGTGTGATTGAATAAGATATAAAGCATTCAAGAACATTCAAACATACACAAATAAGGAAAAATCCCCCAAAGGGGAAAAACCATTTATTTCACTATAATTTTGTAAGGTACGATTTACCCGGATTACAATGAAATACAAGGGTGACACAGAATTACCCTCAGGTGTCGGATCTGTAGTCGACAGCTGGAATTTTTCCCTTTTCCAGGGGGGCAGCAATGAAGAAGAAGAACAGTCTTCTCCACAATGGTATGAAAAGCAAAAGTGTTTGTGTTCTAGGGTTTCAAAACGATTCACCAATGATTTGGAAATTTGTGTGAATCAAATCATGAGTTTGGTAACTCATAAAGATGAAGACTTTGAGTTTATGGACTTTTAAAATCATGTGCAGAAGTCTCTCCAAACTAACTTCCCGTAGTGGGTTTATGAAGGTGTAACTTGGCCTAAAAAATATGAACACGATCTGTTTAACTTTTTCCCAAGCGGACCGGTCTGCCTCTGATGCGGATCGGTCTGGGGGGTCGGATCGATTCGTTTTCTCAAAGCCCCTATTCGATTTGCTACCAGTCCGGGGTCTACTGGATCTTCAGCAAGAGGATCGGTCCGATAGAGGGGCGGACCGGTCTGGGGTCGGATTAGTTCTTTTAATCTGGGTGGATCGATCCGGCCTGTCAAAAAAATGATTCCTTTCTTCTTTTGAAATTCGGATCGTAGATGACGATACGGTCTTGATTTTCTTCAACGGTGTAACGACTTAAGACATACAAATTGATAATGGACAAAAATGTCCTTACATTTGGAGAGAGAAAAAGTAGAAGATCACCTAGGAACATAGTTTTGGATTATTTGCTTCAAGATTAATACATTCCGAGTTTGTTTTTAAGGTTTTAATCCAAGTTTCATTCCTTTTATTATTGTTCTTGCATGGTTATTTCCCTTAATTGCTTCAACCAATTTCTGTGATCAAAATACATCTTTGCATGTTTTAATCTAGTTTCATCATGAGTTCTTTCACATGCAATGTAATTATTTCATGCATGGTGCAGTTTAACATGTCTGGATAGTTTTAAAAGGGTCGGGATGCATGAACTCCACCTGATGTGTTAGTTGTATGTGTATAAAATTAATCCCATGAATTTAATGATTTATTACGACCGTCTTGCATAGAAACAAAACCATTATAGATCTTTGGATCTCATTTACTTTCGGGTAATCGGGATGCTTTAGAATGCAATGCAAGTGTCGCTATCGCATGTACCGATTTACTCATCCTCTGATTAAGTATGGTGCGGGCTTGACCCTTATATACGTAATGCTTGGGAGTACTAAATTTTGGGTCTATTTAATTAATTAAATTTACGATTAGTTTTATACCTACAATACACTAGGGTTGATGGATTGTATTCCCGTCCTGTTTTCTTTCCTCATATAGTTCAAATCTCAGTTCAATCATTATCAGTAATTTAGATAATTTATAATAGTTGCATTCCATTCATACTTTAGTCCATTAAATAAATATTTTCAAGAATTGCATTTAGTGTGGTCAGTTCTCAAAACCAATCATCTTTTCCTTTTCCTTTTTAGAGTCAAAGTTAGGATTCCTTCATCTGTCCAACGTCGTCACAACTCCATTATCCTATTTCCCTGAGGATACGATCCAGACTTACTGGGTTTATTACTAACGCGACAGGCTTGCACTTGAGCCTAGAGAGAACGCACTTCTGAGACACATTCTTAGTCGCGTCAAGTTTTTAACGTCGTTGCCAGAGAAATAGGTAGACTTAGGATTAGATCGAGTCAATCTAAAACTTTGACAAAAAATCTCCAAAAATCCAAAAACGTATAAAAATTTCATAAAAAGCACAAAAAGATTCATCATCATCTCTTATAAGCTGTTAATGCAAAATTCTGAACTCACTCCAACTCCCGATAATACTCCAACCCACATTCACGAAAATTCGATTGTTGAGTACGACCCTGATAGCCCTCACACTCCTAACGCTCCACAATTCTGGGTTCCACCTCCCACACTATCACACTCAATCTCAAATAACACGCCAATTTTCCTCTTAGGACACACTTCATAGCGCGCTCCGAGTATACCAAGTGAGGACACATAATCTTTGAGTGAGAGAAATATGTCACAACACGGTAGTGCAGCCGCCGATGAGGGAGAGGCCCCGTATTGCCCTTTGAGAGACACCTTTTATCCCGAGCGCACTGTCAATCTGGGATGAATTTTACTCCGGTTTTTGGGCAATTTCTCTTTAGTAATGGGATGATCCATATACTTCCCACTTACCATGAAATGGATTCATAAAAGCCATATGCCCACATCATGGAATTTGAGGAGGCGTACGAGCCTCTCAGTGATCAAACTTGCGCAAAAGATGTGCTTCGCCTTAAACTCTTCCCATTCTCGCTAAAGGATAAGGCTAATACAGGGCTATGGTCTTTACCTCCAAATTGGATTTGATCATTTAACGAGCTATAATCCAAATTTCTCAAGAAGTTATTTCCTCCACATCGAACGAATTCCATCAAGGCTCAAATTCAAACTTTCCGACAATTAGAAAGTGAGTCATTCGATCGATGCTATGAGCATTTCAATGAGTTAATTGCTTCGTGTACCCATCATGGTTTAACTTTCTCTTTTACATTGCTCGGAACGCGCAAAGTTCTAAGTTAGGGGGGTTTGATTGGGCATAAATATTGTATATTTATTCCCCTAATTTCGGTTTATTTGTGAACCCGAGTGATTCAATCGATATGGATTTAACTCACATTATGTTGGCAAGTATTTCGTGTTTCGTGTTTCTCCTATGTGTTTTACAGGTTAATTATGCAAGTGGAGAAAAAGAGAAATCGAAACCAAGCAAGAAAAGCTAGGATTGAAAGTTAAAGGGCATTTTGGTAATTTTGTAGTCAGATCTCGGAGGAGGAGTCAACTGTAAAGTTGAAAAGCTCAAAACAATGAGAACCACGGAAGAAAAGACATCCAAAATCCGAGTTACGGTTGAAGAGTTATGATCGATTGAAGTTGAGGAAAAATCCAAGAAGAAAAGAAGAAAACATGAAAAAAATTCTCTAAGTGTTGAAAAGAGGAAAAAGGCACCCAAAAACCAGCGAAAGTTCCCAAACCCAGGTCGAACCGGTTTGAGGTCGAACCGGTTCGGGGTACCTGCGAACTGATTCAGGGGTCCTGATGCGCGAAAATCTTCCCTTATTCTGATTGGTCCAAAGAGTTCCAGAAAGTTCAACTCATTCAAAAACGTATTTGTACGAAGCTAATGACTTAGAAAAAGAACTTCTTGATAGTTTTTGATAGTTTTAGAGAGTGAAAAAGTAGAAGTTCACCTAGGAATATAGTTTTGGATTATTTTCTTCAAGATTGATACATTTTGGGTTTGTTTTCAAGGTTTTAATCCAAGTTTCATTCCTTTTATTATTGTTCTTGTATGGTTATTTCACTTAATTGCTTCAACCAATTTCTGTGATCAAAATACTTATTTGCATGCCTTAATCTAGTTTCATCATGAGTTCTTTCACATGCAACGTAATTATTTCATGCATCGTTCAGTTTAACATGTCTGGCTAGTTTTAAAAGGGTCGGGACGCATGAACACCACCTAATGTGTTAGTTGTATGTGAATAAAATTAATCCTCTGAATTTATGATTTATTACGACCGTCTTGCGTAGCAACACAACCATTGTAGATCTTTGGATCTCGTTTGCTTTTGGGTAACCGGGATGCTTTAGAATGCAATGCGAGTGTCGCTATCGCGTGTACCGATTGACTCATCGTCTGATTAAGTATGGTGCGGGCTTGAACCTCATATACGTAATGCTTGGGAGTACTAAATTATGGGTCTAATTAATCAATTAAATTTGCGATTAGTTTTATACCTGCAATACACTAGGGTTGAGGGATTGTATTCCCGTCCTGTTTTCTTTCCTCATATAGTTCAAATCTCAGTTCAATCATTATCAGTAATTTAGATAATTTAGAATAGTTGCATTCCATTCATACTTTAGTGCATTAAATAAATATTTTCAAGAATTGCATTTAGTGTAGTGACCAAGCGTAAATTCTTCTGAATTTAGCCCCTTAATTTGGTGATTTTAATATCTCGAACAAGGTAATTGAATCATTTTTAGTCTATATCACTCTATTGTCTGTTTTTAACAATATTCCCTAGTTTTTGTGTAATTGTGATGAAGTTTTCAGGAATGGAATGCAAGAAAGGAAAAGAAGAAAATCAGAAGAAAAGTCAAAGGGCAAAAGAGTAAAGTTCCACTCAAAAATCGAAGGCGACACCAAAAGTGAAGTTGAAGAGCATGAGTTCACAAGAGCATAGGAAGAAACGGCACCCAAATCGGAGTTCTAGATCAAAAGATATGGCTAGTCAAAGTTGCAAGGAAAAAGTCAAAGTAGAAGAAAATCGGACCGATCCGATGGAAACCGGACCGATCCGAATTGACCAAGTCCAGTATACCCCGGATGGATAGCAAACCGATGGAAATAGAAAAAAAATCGATCCGACTAGGACCGGATCGATCCGGTAGAAATAAAAGAACCGATCCGGTGGATATCGGACCGATCCGAGGGTAATCCGGACCGGTCCGGTCATGTGAAATCCTGGCATTAATTATGCAGATTTTTGGCGTGCTAGATGGTGAAACTTGTGTCACAAGAAAATTGAGCTGTCAATTTCGATACTTTGTGCTATAAAATCCCATGCCCTACATCATTTGGAAGGAGTTGCTAGGTTGAGAGTTCTAGAGAGAATTAGAGGTTGAATTTTAGGGTTAGATTTTAAGAGAAAATTTTCTATTCCTTCAAGAGTTTTCATGAACCCTAGTTTGTAAGAAATTCTGAATTCCAATTCCGTTTTTGTTGCTGAATTCATTTAAAATCTTTCCATTCTGTAGTTTTATTATTTGCAAATTATTTACAATGTCTTGTAGATCCATAATTTTATATGTGAATTTATTCTTGAACCAAATCATGAGTAGCTAAATTCCCAAGGGTTGGGGTACATGAAATCAATCCAAGGCAAATTATTTATGTAGAAAATAGAGGTTAAATTAAAATATTGATTGAATCGTGAAAGAAACTCATACAAACATTGTCAATCTTTTAATCTCTTTTGCCCTAGGTACTTGAGATGTTTAAGAACGCTTTACGAGTATAATTTATCATTCATCGCTTTATATCTATCTTTGATTTCATATGATGCGGACTAGATCCCTCATATATGTAATGCTTAGAATTTATAAAGACCGGATCTAGTCAATAATTTTAATTTACAATTCTAGAATTCTATACGCTAATTTGTTAAGGATTGAGGGGTTGTACCCTACCCTATTTTCTCCCATTTGTCATATCTAAATTTTTTGCAATTTTCAGTTTGTTTTTCTTAAGTAAATTTTTATTTCACTAGAAATTTTCCCAATCATTAATCATCATTTTGTTTCTTTTAAGAAATCATTTCAAGATTTAATAATTTTTCTAATTACTATTTGGCAATCTCGGTCCTTGTGGATACGATCCCGACTTACCGGGTTACTACTTGAGCGACAGGCTTGCACTTGAGCCTAGAGTAAAACGCACTTTTGAGACAAATTCTTAGTCGCGTCAAGTTTTTGGCGCCGTTGCCGGGGACCCGAAATTGTTAAATTTTCAAGAAAGTTATTTTTATCTACAAGTGATTTCAAAAAAAAAAAAAAAACAAAAAACAATTTTCTCATCTTTTATGTGCTTATATGCAGAATTCATCATACACCCAAGTTCACGAAAATCCTATTGCCGAAGCAAGTTCTGAAAATTCTGAGTCTCCTCATTTTTGGGTTCCACCTCCTTCGCCTAATAATTCCATCACAAGTCGTTCATTGAGTCAAACTCGGAGTGAGAATTCTGAACCTTTCGGTAGCGATATGTCGGATCATGGTAGTGTCGGTGTTGGTGCTGGAGAGGATGAGATACCATATCTTCCCATGAAAGATTTGTTATTTTCGGATCGAACTATTACCCCTGGTTGCATTTTACTCCCGTATAATGCCGGTCAGTTCCATTTTCGAAATGGTATGATTCAAATTCTTCCTACATTTCACGGGATGGATTCTGAAAAACCATATCTCCATATTCGAGAATTCGAAGATACATGTGAGACGTTTGGTGACCAAGCTTGTCCATAAGATGTAATCCGGTTGAAGCT
This sequence comes from Sambucus nigra, assembly GCA_949130495.1. Lineage (NCBI taxonomy): Eukaryota > Viridiplantae > Streptophyta > Magnoliopsida > Dipsacales > Adoxaceae > Sambucus > Sambucus nigra. The sequence goes on from OX422207.1 coordinate 70,408,171, forward strand.
CTTCCCTTTTTCCTTAAAGGATAAAGCTAAGACTTGGTTATGGTCGCTACCCCCGAATTCCGTATTATCATGGAGAGATATGCAAACCAAGTTTCTCTCCAAGTTCTTTCCACAACACAAAACCAATTCTGTCAAGGCACAAATACAAGCTTTTCGACAAAATGAGAATGAGGCCTTCGACAAGTGTTGGGAGAGATTTCAGGAGTTAGTTAGTGCTTGCCCACATCATGGATTTGAAAAGCATCATTTGATTTCATTTTTTCATCAAGGCCTTACTTTAGCATCCAAACAACTTGTTCAAACAATGTGCGAAAGACCTTTTTGGGAATTAGACTCAAGCGATGCTGAAGCTCATCTGAGATATGTAGCAGAGACTACCCAAGCATGGGATGTTTCTGATCACAATAGTCAAAATAGAAATCGACAAGTGTCCAATTTGCCTACTGCGTCCGGTATCTATCACTTGGGCAAGGACACTTTGTTAGATCAAAAATTTGACCAATTGGAAAAGAATTTCAGAGACATGCTTGAATTGCGATTAAGAGAAGTATCTGGACCCATGAAAGCCGGGAAGGAGAAAGTGTGTTCCATTTGTGTTGCGGGTCATTCTACCAAAGGATGTCCTACCATCCCTGCATACAAGGCAATGTACACTGAACAAGTTGAGGCAATAAGGGGGGTTTCGCAGAAATTATAATGCACAGCAAGGGAATGCATACAATCAATCTTGGAGGAATAATTCTGGACAACCACAAGGGGGGATGGATCCTAACCCACATGTGACTTTACCACCACCACCCCCTCAATTTCAGCAAGTGGTTCCTCCTATGCATGTACCACCTCCTGGTCCGTATGTTGCTCCACCGAGGCGATCTCTTGAGGACAACTTAAATCACCTCATCCAATCTCAAAAGGAGAACAGTGCTAAGTATGATCGAATGTTCAATGAAATACATACTAGCATCTCAAGGTTGCAAATTCCATCGAATGTCCAAGAGAAGGGCAAATCTCCTGCTCAAAGCCAACGATCTCCCCAAGGACAAACCAGTATTGGCACTACATCCCACGACCATCGAGAGCAATGTAGCGCTATTACCACTCTACGTAGTGGGAAAGTAGTTGATTTATCACCTCCCCCACGCAATGCATCTAAATATAAAGAGGTTTCTCCCGGCACAAGGGAGGACGAAGATTCCCCTTTAATTGAGAGTGAGGAGGAGGAAAACACTAGTGGACCAAAGGCCATCACCCCCACCGCTGCCCCATACCCTCAACGGTTGGTCTCCCACTCCAAAACGACCTCCCGTGATGAAGTTCTGGAAGTCCTTAAGCAAGTAAAAATTAATTTACCTTTTCTCGAGACTATACAGAGAATTCCCGCATATGCTAAGTTTATTAAGGACTTACTCACGGTGAAACGCAAGCTAAAGGTAAACCAGAACGTCTCTTTGCCCCAAAATGTCAGCGCAGTCTTGTCGAGTGACTTTCCATTAAAATATAAAGATCCGGGTGCACCCACTATTTCATGTATCATGGGGAAGAACCGAATCGAGAGAGTTCTAATAGATCTAGGGGCGAGTGTTAACATTATGCCCTATTCCATCTATAGGCAACTAGAACTGGGGGCCCTTAAGCCCACAAATATGACTCTCCAGCTCGCGGATCGTTCTGTGAAGCTTCCTCGGGGAATTGTTGAGGATGTGATTGTCCAAATTGACACTTTCTACTTCCCGGTGGATTTTTTCATTTGGGACGAAGAACCCTCCGTTCTCCCAAGTAATCATGCTCCCATTATCCGTGGCCGCCCATTTTTAGCTACAGCTAATGCTCTTATCAATACTCGAAGTGGGCGTATGCAATTAACTTTCGGGAGCATGACCCTCGAAACAAATATCTTTAATAATTCCAAGAGAGGGGGTGATGAAAGGGAACCGCGAGGGTTGGATCTTTTGAGGGAAGCACACGAGCAAGAAAGAACTTACAAGGAAGAGCCATTAGGGGAAGGTTGTGTTACGCACAGTGAGAGGAGTGGTTGCAACATCGAGAGCAAGGTAGGGGAGGTATGTTTAGTTAATGCATTAGAGAGCATGAGTGAGACCATGAACAAGAGTGAAAGAGGAGATTTAGAGTGTGTCGGGAGAGGCTCTTCGAAATACTTAGAGGAAACAGAATGGCAGGACACTATCGATACATTTATCCTCGATTACCACCCACCCACACCACCCTATCATTCGGCGAGTGAGCACGAAAGGCAGGTTGAGGACACCATGCAAGAGAGAGAGCTAAAGGAGTTGAGCCTAGCAGAGTTTGAGCGCGAGTTCAGACAGGTGGATGCAAGCCTCAATGATGAAGTCCAATCTTTCTGGGCCTCATTTCGTCATTTAGACGAAAGCGAGTGGGAAAATAGAAGTGATGAATTTCTCCTTCCCAAACCTCCACCCATACCATTTGAGTCTTCGGAGGTACTTGAAGATACGACTCAAATATCGTCCGACTTAGAGACCAACCCACGTGCTACGCAACAAGAGGATCCTTTTCCGGTTTATCATAATGAATCTCCCGGTCTTTCCTTTATCTATGGGCACGGGCCCAATTTGTTCCGGCTATTCACGTATGATGGTAAGACGGGAGAGACAAGGAGAGCATCGTACCCAGTGAAAGGGGTCGGGTGATTTGTGGAGAGAGATGAGAGGTTGTCGCACCCCCGACGCGTATGGGGTGATTATTGTTGTATTTTTTAGTCATGTATAAGTGGTATATCGTGTCTTTTTGCATTTAGAGTAATTAGTTAAAGTTTTTGTTATTCTTTTTTGTTATGCTTGATTCTAACATGTTTTGTAGATTCAATGGACTCGCACTCATCGGGATCGCTTCATTTGGGTAATATCTTTCTTTTCCTCTCTTTATGTTGTGTTCTAGATTCGCATTGAGGACAATGCAACATTTAAGTTGGGGGGTGTGGGATGTTCTTCCCATTTATTGTTTAGATTCATTGATTCGATCACATGTTCTTTCCAAGTGTGTTTAAAAATAAAAAATAAAAAATAAAAAAAAAATAAAAAAATTGAAAATTTTTGAAAAAGCAAAAAAATATTTTTCTTCAAAATAAATAAAAATTGGAATTTGAATTTTTCAAAAATGTCACCTTTATTCTATTTAAAGTCTCAAATTGTTAAATCATAATGCACTAAGCCAAAATGACCGAAGATGGAAATTGAAAGAAAATTGACGACTTAACGAATAAGTGTGGAGATTGATCAAACCCGGTGAGATTTCGAGCCTATCAATTTTTTTGAGTTTTTAAATCAATTCGAGTTTATGATTAACTCAAAGTTCTTTTCAGCGTTTTAACAAGTCGTCGATGATCTCAATCCTTTGTTTTGATCGGTTATGGGAAATGTGTGAAATGTTGTCTCAAAATTCATGCTAAATATATCTCTAAACTTAATTAATCTCGAAATGCATATGGTAAAGTGATTAGCAATTTGGACAATGAAGTAGGCCTTCGTTTGTTACCCAAAAATATTAGCCATAAAAACGTTGTGAAAAATTATCCCTTTGCAACCCACTTTGAGCCTAATAAAATATTTTCCTTTCGTTTGATAACCCGAAAAACCCAAATAGCCCGGAATTGTGAAAATTCATCAAGTAAGTCCAAATTGTGCAATAAAAAGGGGCAAGAAAAAAAAAATATATATAGTGAAAAAAAAATGAAAATTGAAAAAGAAAGAAAAAAATGAGCAAATGCCCGAAAAAGCACTAATGGACATCATAAAGATATTTTCCAATTCCAAACATTCCGTCCATTCCCATTTTTACCCTTTACACTTTTTAACCCGAAAAGTCCTAACCGAGTCCGAATGGTGAAATTAATTACTGCATGGAGAGATAGGATACAAAAAGATAATAAAAGAGATTAAAATGGTGTGATTAAGAGATGATGTTTCCCATTTCCTAATAACTGTATTCCGATGATGAGATCTTTTCACCATATATTTCCTTCTTTTCAATTTTGTATGCATGAATTTGTGTCCATTATATTTACTCTTTACATCATGCATACCGAGAGGAAATAGCCACAATCCGAGTGATTCGTTTGTGAGTGCATCCGTAAGAATTGGGATCAAAACGAATTTTCGGAAAGTAACGTAATGCTCAATCGGTGGAAATTTGAGGTTTAATTTTTGGCTTTGCACACACACACACACTATGGTTTGAGACAGTTGAATATGAATTTATGGTGATTATTTTTCGAAAAGTTTAAATTGTACAATTTTTAAGTATTTTGATATTTATTTGAGTCAATAAAGAATTTTGTGGGTATATTCGCTGCAAACCCTCACGAGACAAAACTCGTCCTACTAGGGTAACCTAGAGGTTTAAAGGCTTGTTTCATAGGCTAAATGCAATCGCATGCCTGCGAAAGTGGAATTTTATACGTAATGCTTGGGAGTACTAAATTATGGGTCTAATTAATCAATTAAATTTGCGATTAGTTTTATACCTGCAATACACAAGGGTTGAGGGATTGTATTCCCGTCCTGTTTTCATTCCTCATATAGTTTAAATCTCAGTTCAATCATTATCAGTAATTTAGATAATTTAGAATAGTTGCATTCCATTCATACTTTAGTGCATTAAATAAATATTTTCAAGAATTGCATTTAGTGTAGTGACCAAGCGTAAATTCTTCTGAATTTAGCCCCTTAATTTGGTGATTTTAATATCTCGAACAAGGTAATTGAATCATTTTTAGTCCATATCACTCTATTGTCTGTTTTTAACAATATTCCCTAGTTTTTGTGTAATTGTGATGAAGTTTTCAGGAATGGAATGCAAGAAAGGAAAAGAAGAAAAGTCAAAGGGCAAAAGAGTAAAGTTCCACTCAAAAATCGAAGGCGACACCAAAAGTGAAGTTGAAGAGCATGAGTTCACAAGAGCATAGGAAGAAACGACACCCAAATCGGAGTTCTAGATCAAAAGATATGGCTAGTCAAAGTTGCAAGGAAAAAGTCAAAGTAGAAGAAAATCGGACCGATCCGATGGAAACCAAGTGCAGTATACCCCGGATGGATAGCAAACCGATGGAAATGGAAAAAGAACCGATCCGACTAGGACCGGACCGATCCGGTAGAAATAAAAGAACCGATCCGGTGGATATCGGACCGATCCGAGGGTAATCCGGACCGGTCCGGTCATGTGAAATCCTGGCATTAATTATGCAGATTTTTGGCGTGCTAGATGGTGAAACTTGTGTCACAAGCAAATTGAGCTGTCAATTTCGATACTTTGTGCTATAAATCCCATGTCCTACATCATTTGGAAGGAGTCGCTAGGTTGAGAGTTCTAGAGAGAAGTAGAGGTTGAATTTTAGGGTTAGATTTTGAGAGAAAATTTTCTATTCCTTCACGAGTTTTCATGAACCCTAGTTCGTAAGAAATTCTGAATTCCAATTCCTTTTTTGTTGCTGAATTCAAGTAAAATCTTTCCATTCTCTAGTTTTATTATTTGAAATTATTTACAATGTCTTGTAGATCCATAATTTTATATGTGAATTTATTCTTGAACCAAATCATGAGTAACTAGATTCCCAAGGGTTGGGGTACATGAACTCAATCCAAGGCAAATTATTTATGTAGAAAATAGAGGTTAAATTAAAATATTGATTGAATCGTGAAAGAAACTCATACAAACATTGTCAATCTTTTAATCTCTCTTGCCCTAGGTACTTGAGATGTTTAAGAACGCTTTGCGAGTATAATTTATCATTCACCGCTTTATATCTATCTTTGATTTCATATGATGCGGGCTAGATCCCTCATATATGTAATGCTTAGAATTTATAAAGATCGGATCTAGTCAATAATTTTAATTTACAATTCTAGTATTCTATACGGTAATTTGTTAAGGATTGAGGGGTTGTACCCTCCCATATTTTCTCCCATTTGTCAGATCTAAATTTTTTGCAATTTTCAGTTTTTTTTTCTTAAGTAAATTTTTATTTCACTAGAAATTTTTCCCAATCATTAATCATCTTTTTGTTTCTTTTAAGAAATCATTTCAAGATTTAATAATTTTTCTTATTACTATTTGGCAATCTCGATCCCTGTGGATACGATCCCGACTTACCGGGTTACTACTTGAGCGACAGGCTTGCACTTGAGCCTAGAGTAAAACGCACTTTTGAGACAAATTCTTAGTCGCGTCATGTAGTCAGTTCTCAAAACCAATCATCTTTTCCTTTTCCTTTTCCTTTTTAGAGTCAAAGTTAGGATTCCTTCATCTATCCAACGTCCACACAAATCCGTTGTCCTGTTTCCCTGAGGATACGATCCCGACTTATCGGGTTTATTACTATTCCGACAAGCTTGCACTTGAGCCTAGAGAGAACATAATTCTGAGACACATTCTTAGTTGTGTCAAGTTTTTGGCGTCATTGCTAGGGAAATAGGTAGACTTAGGATTAGATCGAGTCAATCTTAAACTTTGATAAAAATCTCCAAAAATCCAAAAACATATAAAAATTTCAAACAAAGAACAAAAAGATTCATCATCATCTCTCATAAGCTGTTAATGCAAAATTCTGAACTCACTCCAACTCCCCATAATACTACAACCCACATTCACGAAAATTCAATTATTGAGTACGACCCTGATAGCCCTCACAATCCTAACGCTCCACAATTCTGGGTTCCACCTCCCACACCATCACACTCAATCTTAAATAACACGCCATTTTCCCTATTAGGACACACTTCAGAGCGCGCTCCGAGTATACCAAGTGAGGACACATAATCTTTGAGTGGGAGAAATATGTCACAACATGGTATTGCAGCCGCCGACGAGGGAGAGGCCTCGTATCGCCCTTTGAGAGACACCATATATCTCGAGTGCACTGTCACTCCGGGATGCATTTTACTCCTGTACAATGCTGGGAAATTTAGTTTCAGGAATGGGATGATCCAGATACTTCCCACTTACCATGGAATGGATTCAGAAAAGCCATATGCCCACATCATGGAATTTGAGGAGGCGTGCGAGATTCTCAGTGATCAAACTTGGACAAAAGATGTGCTCCGCCTTAAACTCTTCCCATTCTCGCTAAAGTATAAGGATAAGACATGGCTATGGTCTTTACCTCCAAATTCAATTTGATCATGGAACGAGCTACAATCCAAATTTCTCAAGAAGTTCTTTCCTCCACATCGAACGAATTCCATCAAGGCTCAAATTCAAAATATCCGACAATTAGAAAATGAGTAATTCGATCATTTCTACGAGCGTTTCAATGAGTTAATTGCTTCGTGTACCCATCATGGTTTTGATAAAACGTAAATCATTTCCTTTATCCATAATGGGCTAAACATTCATTCCAAGCAACTCGTTGAAACCATGGGTAGTGGTCCGTTTGTCAATTTAGACGCCCACGATGCTGAGCTTCACCTGAGCTATGTCGCCGAGACTACCCAATCCTGGGATACATCTGACCCTAATGCTCAAAATCAAAATTGTCAAGTAACCACCACTCAGTCGGCATCCGGCCTACTTCATATAGAAAAGAATTCTATGACGGACAATCGACTCTATATGTTTGAGAAAGGACTGCGAGACCTACGTGAGGTATATGGAAGAGGACCAACTGGATCCATCCCAAACCCCGTCGAGAAGGTGTGTGCGATTTGTGAGGCGGGTCATTCAACTGAGGAATGCCCGACTATACCCGCCTACAAAGTGATGTTTCAAGAGCAAGTCAGTGGTATAGGAGGATTCAAGGGTAATTTCGGTGCACCGCATGGGAATTCTTACAACCCTTCATGGAAAAACCGTCTTGGTTTTAACTATGGGAACCAACATGCTACGATGAATCCTAATTCACAGGCTTCCCTTCCTCCACCACAACACTTTCAATAAGCTCCACACGTGTAAGGACTTGTGCAAGTACCACCGTCTCAAGGAACATATATCACTCCTCCGCGGAGAAGTCTCGAGGATACGATCAACCACTTTATTAATACCCAGATTGAAACTAATGCTAGGCATGAGCCCATGATCAACGACATGAATTCGAACATTTCACAGTTTCAATCATCGTTGAGTATCCAAGAGAAAGGCCAGTTTCCTGCCCAGGGTCAAACACCTCCCCAAGGTCAAACTAGTGTTAGCAGAGCAATGTAGCGCAATTACCACTCTACGTAGTGGGAGAGTAGTGACTTGTCACCTCCCCCACAAGACGTACCTAAAAATAAGGAGGTTTCGCCCAGCACGAAAGAGGCCAAAGATGCCCCTTCAATTGAGAGTGATGAAAAAGAAAACATTAGCAGACCCAAGCTTATGGTGAAACCCCCTACCGCTGCCCCATATCCTTAACGGTTGGTCCCGCACTCCAAAGAGGCTTCTTGAGATGATTTGTTGGATGTGCTAAAGCAGGTAATGATTAATTTACCACTTCCTGAGACCATACAGAAAATTACCGCATACGCTAAGTTCATTAAGGACTTACTCACGGTGAAACGGAAGCTAAAGGTAAATAAGAATGTCTTTTTGGCCAAGAATGTCAGTTCAGTTTTATCGAGTGACCTTCCGTTAAAGTTTAAAGATCCAGGTGCACTAACCATTTCATCCATCATGTGGAAGAACCGAATCAAAAGGGCGCTAATAGATTTAGGAGCGAGTGTTAACATTCTACCCTGTTCCATCTATAAGAAACTCGATTTGGGAGCCCTCAAGCACACAAATATGACTCTCCATCTCGCGGATCGCTCTGTGAATATGCCTCGGGGAATTGTTGAGGATGTGATTGTCCAAATAGACACTTTTTACTTCCCGGTGAACTTTGCCATTTGGGACGAGGAGCCCTCCATTCTCCCAAGCAATCATGTTCCCATTATCCTTGGTCGCACATTCTTAGCTACGGCTAATGCACTCATCAATACTCGAAATGGGCGGATGCAATTAACATTTGGGAGCATGAACCTCGATACAAATATTTTTAATAATATCAGGAACGAGGGTGACGAAAGAGAACCGTGAGAGACAGATCTTTTAGGAGCAGCACACGAGCATGGGAGGACCCACACGCGAGAGTCGATAGGGATATTCCTTGTCACATCAAGTGAGAGCGACAATTTAAAGGGCATAGGGAGAGGTCCGTATGAGTGTTTAGAGGGGAGCGAATGGCTAGATACGATAGATATTTTTCTCCTCAACTACTACCCACCCACACCACCTAATAATTTTTATATGGAGCAAGGAAGGAAGGACGTGGAAACAAAGCAAGAGAGAGAGCTAGAGGAGTTGATCCTAACGGTAGTTGAGAAAGAATTCGGGCAGGTGGATGAGAGCCTTCACAATAAAATCCAACCTCTATGGGACACAAGGAGTCATTTAAGAGAGAGCGAGTGGAAAGATTAAATTGATGAGTCTCTTACGAATGACCATCCACCCATGCAACTTGAATCCTCAAAGGTAATTGAAGATAAGACTCAAGTCTCGTCTGACTTAGAACCCGACCCATGTAGCATGCATCACAAGGTTTCTTCTCCGATTAAGCACGATGAGTCTCCTAGTCTTTCCTTTATTTATGGGTAATGGCCAAACTTATTCCGGTTATTGGTATATGACAGGAAGACGGGAGAGATAAGGAGAGCATCGAACCCCGTGAGTGGGGTTGGGTGATTCTATGGAGAGATCAGAGGTCGTCGCACCCTCGACGCGTATGGGGTAATTTGATTTTTTTTGTAGTTTTGAGTCATGTATGAGTGTCACATAGTGTCATGCCGCATTTATGTTCTAATTTGTTTGTTTTATTTTTTCGCACTTTTAATTCGCTTTGAGTTAGATTTTAGTCCTTTTTGCTTGAGGACAATGCAAAAGTCTAAGTTAGGGGGATCACAAGTGCGTATTCCTAAAACTTCACAAATTTTCAAAAATGCCCAAAAATTTTCAAAAAAAATCATAAAATGTTGAAAAAAAATTCAAAAATATTTTTCTTCAAAATAAATAAAATTTGGAGTTCAAAATTTTCAAAAATATCATTAAAAGTCGGTTTAAAGTCTCAAATTGTAAAAACTCAATACGCAAAGCCAAAATTGACCAAAGATGGAAATTGTGCGAGAATTAACGACTTAACGAATAATTGTGGAGATTAACAACCCCGGTGAGATTCGAGCCTTTCATTTTTGTGAAATTTATAAATCAATCCGAATTCATTGTTAACTCAAAGTTCTTTTCAACACCAAATAAGTCGTTGATGGTCTCAATTCTTTCATTTTCATCGGTTTTGAGAAATGTGCGTGATATTCCCTTAAAAAGCGCGCTACAAATCTTTAAATTAAATTCATCTCAAAATGCATATGGTAAATTAGTAAGTAATTCGGACAATGAAGTAGGCCATTGTTTGTTACCCAAAAATATTGACCAGAAAAATTTGTGAAAAATCATCCATTTTATAACCCAATTGAGACGAATAATTTATCCTTTTCGTTTGGTAACCCGAAAAACCCAAATAGCCCAGAATTGTGAAAAATGGAAAAATTCAGAATTTAAGTCCGAAAAGTGCATAAGAAAGGGCAAGAAAAAAAAATAGAAATGCTCAATAAAAATAGCAAGAAAAGAAAAGAGTGAAAAATAAAAAATAGAAAATGAGCAAAAGCCCGGAAAAGCACTAACGGACATCATAAGCAAAATTTTCCAATTTCAAAATTCTTAACCTTTTTCCAATTTTAATCAATACACCATATAACTCGAAAAAGTCCTAACCGAGTCCAAATTGGGAAATTAGTTACCGCGTGGAGAGCTAAGATACAAAAAGATAATAAAAGAGATCAACAAATGTGCATTAGAGGCAATGTTCCCGTTTTTCAAATCGTATTCCTTGATGAGATCAAATTACCCTAAAATTCTGTCTTTCTACTTATGTGCATGACTCTGCATCCATTATATTTTCTCTTTTTATCACGCGCACCAAGAGAATATCCACATTTCGAGTGATTCGTTTGTGAGAGCATCCCGTGAGATTTTGAAATCAAAATGAATTTTCGGATAAGTAACGTAATGGTCAATCGGTGGAAATTTCGGTTAAATTTCTGGCTTTGCACACCCGCACTATGATTTGAGACTCTTGAACATGAATTAATGATGACTATTTTCCGAAAAAGTTTGAATTATACAAATTTTCATGTTTTGAATTTTCTTTGAGTCGAATTTTGTGGGTATATTCACCGCAAACCCTCACGAAACAACACTCGTCCTACTAGGATAACCTAGGTGTTTAATGGCTTGTTGCATACGCTAGATGCAATCAATTTCCCGCGAAAAAGTTATTCTATCCCAATAATATGTTTAGAAGAGTTGTGACTTTATTCTTTCTCTTTTACATTGCTCGGGACGCGCAAAGTTCTAAGTTAGGGGAGTTTGATTGGGCATAAATATTGTATATTTATTCCTCTAATTTCGGTACATTTGTGAACCCGAGTGATGCAATCGATATGGATTTAACTCACATTTAAGCTACTAACCTTATTTGGCAATTATTTCATGTTTCATATTTCTCCTATGTGTTTTACTGGTTAATTATGCAAGTGGAGCAAAAGAGAAATCGAAAACATGAAAGAAAGTCTAGGAAGGAAAGTTCAAGGGCATTTTGGTAATTTTGCAGTCGGATCCCGGAGGAGGAGTCATCTAGAAAGTTGAAAATCTCGAAACAACGAGAACCATGGAAGAAACGGCATCCAAATCCGAGTTACGATTGAAGAGTTATGATCGATTGAAGTTGAGGAAAAACCCAAGAAGAAAACATGAAAAAAAATTCTTAGTGTTGAAAAGAGGAAAAAGGCACCCAAAAACTAGCGAAATTTACCAAACCCAAGACGAACCGATTTGGGGTCGAACCGGTTCGGGGTACTTGTGAACCGGTTCAGGGGTCCTGATGCGCGAAAATCTTCCCTTATTCTGATTGGTCCAAAGAGTTCCAGAAAGTTACAACTCATTCAAAAACATATTTTTACGAAGCTAATGACTTAGAAAAAAAACTTCTTGATAGTTTTTGATAGTTCTAGAGAGAGAAATAGTAGAAGATCACCTAGGAACATAGTTTTGGATTATTTTCTTCAAGATTGATACATTCCGGGTTTGTTTTCAAGGTTTTAATCCAAGTTTCATTCCTTTTATTATTGTTCTTGCATGGTTATTTCCCTTCATTGCTTCAACCAATATCTATGATCAAAATACTTATTTGCATGCTTTAATCTAGTTTCATCATGAGTTCTTTCACATGCAACGTAATTATTTCATGCATCGTTCAGTTTAACATGTCCGGCTAGTTTCAAAAGGGTCGGGATGCATGAACTCCACCTGATGTGTTAGTTGTATGTGTATAAAATTAATCCTCTGAATTTAATGATTTATTACGGTCGTCTTGCGTAGAAACACAACCATTGTAGATCTTTGGATATCGTTTGCTTTCGGGTAACCGGGATGCTTTAGAATGCAATGAGAGTGTCGCTATCGCGTGTACCGATTTACTCATCCTCCGATTAAGTATGGTGCGGGCTTGAACCTCATATACGTAATGCTTGGGAGTACTAAATTTTTGGTCTAATTAATCAATTAAATTTACGATTAGTTTTATACCTGCAATACACTAGGGTTGAGGGATTGTATTCCCGTCCTATTTTCTTTCCTCATATAGTTCAAATCTCAGTTCAATCATTATCAGTAATTTAGATAATTTAGAATAGTTGCATTCCATTCATACTTTAGTGAATTAAATAAATATTTTCAAGAATTGCATTTAGTGTAGTTAGTTATCAAAACAAATCATCTTTTCCTTTTCCTTTTTAGAGTCAAAGTTAGGATTCCTTTATCTGTCCAATGCAGTCACAACTCCGTTGTCCTATTTCCCTGAGGATACGATCCCGACTTATCGAGTTTATTACTGACGCGACAGGCTTGTACTTGAGCCTAGAGAGAACGCACGTCTGAGACACATTCTTAGTCGCGTCATATGCATAATTCAATCATCTAATTGTCGTGCATGTTTTAACATTATGGCCGCTACATCCACAACCACTGCACTTTGTCTTCCTCGTAACAACCTCGCCACTAGACTTGATACGCTTATTCTTAGGCCTCCCTGGTTGTTTCTTGATTGTCGGTGCCATTAACTCATCATCATCCGAGCTTCGGTACATCTCTCCATCCAATATCATGTCGAGTACGGGGTATACAGGCTCGGAATGTGATTTAATAAAGAATTATGTGGTAAAATAGCAATGAATGTATGAATAAACGTCCTTCCTGTCCTGGTGGATTGCAGCAATCGTACGCGAACAGGGAAAGCCCTTTACAGCCCGCACACCACAAGAACAATGCCAATTAAACAAATTCACAACATATCGATGACGCGATTGAACCTCAAAGATGTCGTTTCCAGCACGATGAACAATGTAATGCCTCCCATCCTCCACCTTACTAGCCAAGACCTTTTCCATTTCGGGGCATAGCACCGAGGCGTACTGATTAGATACCAAGCTTCGTTCGGAAATTAAATCCATCAACTTACTCCGTATACCATCGACCAACTGCATTATAGGCATGTGTCTCTCATCCAAAATCCGGTTGTTAAATGACTCCTCAACATTTGAACACATCTCACCATAACGATTGCCTTTAAAAAATGCATTTGCCCATCTCTCTAAAGGTATACCCTTCAAGAAATGCTCAATTGGATCTTTCCCTTCATTTTTTAATGTATTCAACTACTTATAAAATAAAGATTGAGTGGGAGCATAAGCGCATTTCTTAAAAAAGTTCTCAATCCTCTTACGGAAGTTTGTACCATAATTTTCAAGAAATCTATGCATTAAGTTATTCTTTAAGTGGTGCAGACAATAACCGTGAATAGACTGATGAAATACACGTGCCACTCCATCACAAATACCCTGGTGCCGATCAGAAATAAATATGATATTGCGCTTATCCTCAAACAAAACGTCTTTCAAAATCTCCAAGAACCATCTCCATTTATCATCATTCTCCGCATCAACCACAACAAATGCAAATGGAAAAATACCTACAAAAAACCAAAATAAATAAGTTTGATATACATAACATTGAAATTCAATAAAACACATGTTTATTCCTAATATATCAATATATCATAAATTACCTTGGTTACCATTCTTTCCTATTTCTTCCAACAAAGTTCCACGATACTTATTTTTTAAGAAAGTACCGTCCAAGCACATAAATGGTTTACAATAATTGAAACCAGTAATGCAAGCCCCAATAGCAACAAAACATCTCTTAAAATGGTGTGTTCCAGATTCACACTCCAACACGACATAAGAGTCAGGATTAGATTGCTTTAGTGCGGTTAAATACGTTTGCAAACTATTATACGATAGTGACTTATCCCCATATAACTCCTTCTTTGCCAGCTATTTACTATACCACGCATTCCAATATGAAATATCAAACCCATAAGATTGTTTGATATCCCTTGAAATTTCGTTAGAGAATATAAATGGCTTGTCACGTACCTTTTATTGAACAATTGATGCAACTGAAAAACGTCGCTAATGCCGTTTAACACAAGGTTAAACAGTATAAGCAACTCCGAATGTTTGTTGGAGAAACCCTTTTCTTTTTGAAAATAAAAATTATAAACAAGATGTGTTTACAAAGAAACTTATGTACGAGAGTAATTAAGATTGTGTAATCAGTTTTTAAAACTAAGGCAGTTTCAAAAATTCAGCACACTTAGAGAATGAGATGAGTAGATGAAGATAATCAACACAAAGATTTTAACGTGGTAAAACCTCTCCCAACAAAGGAAACATCCACGGTGACTTCTAAGTCACAAAAACAAAAGTCCACTAATAACAAAAATCAGTTACAAACAATACAACATGCAAGCACACAAATCAACCTATTCTAAGTTTAGGAATATACCCCCTTGGTTCCTTCTAACTTCTGATAGATCTGATTTGTTGATGATGTTCTCCAGTTTGCTAACTTCCTTGCTTTAGCTTCTTTACTTCGACTCAAAGATTTCAGATCTTAAACACAACACTTCCAGTGTAGTAGTGTGTTAAGTGTTTGTGTAGTGATTCCTATACACATGCATGAACTCACACACACTTAGATTTACAAACAGTCCTATAAAAATTACATATACAGTCTATATGCAGTGATTTTAATTTATTTCTTTCTCACGGAACTCAAATCCTTTTGACCTTTAAAGATATCCCAGATTCCACGGAGATCTTGCTTCAAAAATCGGACAAGACCTTAATCAATCTCTTTTGGAAACATTTATGAGATTGAAAACCCTCCAAGTGCGAATCCAACTAGGTCAGAATCAAGTTTCGTAAGAAAAGAAACCAGAAAACATTTTAAAAACCAAATCAGTAAGATTTTCTTAAATCAAGTATAAAAAATGCAGATCTAGTGAAAATGTAACATATAGTATGTAGATCTAACGTTTCTATGAAAAAGAAACTAGATCTTCACACAAATGTTTAAGTTGTGTACAAGATCTAAAGATCACGAGGTTACAGCAACACAAGAACAAACCACTCTCTCTCTCTCTCTCTCTCTCTCTCTCTCTCTCAAACACTCAGGTTGTGTTTGGGTTTGAATATGCGAAGGTTTGTTTCAGAGAAGGTGAACTGTTTAGGGTTAGGGTTAGGGTTTGGCTAACAGATTTTTCTTTCTCTCTCTTCTCTTTTTTTTTTCTCTTCTCTCTCACTTCTCTCTTCTCTCTTCTCTCTTATTTTTTTCTCTCAGAAAGACGAATGACAAAAAGTTATCTAAGGCTGAGAAATGAAGGGTATATATAGTGCCTGAGGAAGGTTTTGGATGATCGAGGCAGATCAATGGCTGTGATTAAGTCTTGCAAGGTTTGACTTGATCCTATGGATATAAAACATCGGTGGATTAAGATGGTTCTGATTGCTTTAAAAGGTTTGCACTGGGATTAACTAAGAATGCATGCAGACCCTTGATAAGGAAAGATCCAACGATCACCAATGCAGCTGGCTATCCTCTCACATAACAAACACAAACTAACGCACCAAAAGGATGACAAGTGTTGGATGGTAAGAGGCTCTCACATGCGCGTCAAACTAATTACAAAACATCACCCTGAAGTCTCTAGCGCTTTGAGATCGTACCCAACCAAACATTTCAGTGAAAAATGAAGTTTCCAAAATAGTATATAAACCCCACAAATTTTATAAACCAATTTTATTAATAAAAACATTTATTCAAAAATGTTTTAAAAAAATGTTTAAAAAGGTTTAAAATTATTTAAAAATTCCCAAAAAAGTATTAAAGCTCCAATTCAAGGGGAATTAAACACACACTCAATTTTAGGCAATATTAACACATGTATGCACTTCTAATTGTGTGTTGTGTGATTCATTTTATACCATAATTGATCTTTGAAGAGGATTAGAGAGTTAGGTTCTGAGGCTTTTTGGATTCTAGGATAGACTACCAATTTTGTCAATATTTCCAAATTAGTTGAGCACTTATACAATGTAGACTTAAGCAAGTCAAAGGTATAAGGTGCTTCAATCTCCCCTTTGGAAATATGAGACAAAATCTCCTTTGAGTTAGCTTAAAACTCGTAGGGAACCAAAAAAAAATAAAACCTAGTCCTATACAAAAGATACTATCTACCCAATTCCTAGAAAGTCAAAAATTACATAACTCAACTATTTACAAACTTTTACACTAGAAGTGGTAGATAATCAGTAGAAGAGATTCCTGCAAATATACACACTAAGATCAAGCAGTTTAGATGAAATGTGAACAAAAAGAAACTCATAAAACTCTAATTTCTCCCCCATTTTGTCTCAAATGGACAAAGGGTAAAACTTAAAGTCTTGAGAGTTTAATCAGCGCAAACCATGCCTATAGAATTTCGCAAATACAGAAATCTATTATAGTCTAAAGGTTTAGTGAACATGTCTGCAAGTTGTAGATCAGTAGGCAGGTAATGAATTTCTAATTCCTTAGTTTCAACAAGTTCGCGAATAAAATGATGCCTTATTTTAATATGTTTAGTTCGCGAGTGTTGAACCGGGTTTTTAGATATGTTAATGGCGCTTTGATTGTCACAATACAATTGTAATTGTTCTTCTTTAATCCCATAATCACTTAACATCTGTTTGATCCATAACAATTGAGCACAGCAACTTCCTGCAGCTATATATTCGGACTCAGCCGTAGATAAAGATGTGCAATTCTGTTTTTTGCTACTCCATCCAACTAAATTATTGCCGGCATAATAACAGGCACCTGATGCAATTTTACTATCATCAGTACAATCGGCCCAATCAGCATCAGTATACCCTATGATGGTGCTACAGGTATCCTTAGTGTACCTAAGTCCAAGGTTAAGAGTGCCTTTTATGTACTTTATTATACGTTTTACACTCAATAAATGGCTCTCTTTAGGGTTATTCTGGTAACGAGCACACAGGCATACAACATACATTATGTCTGGTCGTGAGGCAGTTAGGTAGAGTAGGCTACCAATCATACTACGATAGAGTGTGGAATCAACTGACTTTCCATTTTCATCTTTACATAATTTAACAGTAGTACTCATAGGCGTTTTGGCGACTTTAGCATTATCTAAGCCAAATTTCTTAACAAGGTCTAAGGCATACTTGGTTTGAGATACAAAAAGACCATCTGAATTCTGTTTCACTTGAAATCCTAAGAAGAGTTGTAGCTCCCCCATAAGGGACATGTGAAATTCCTTATGCATACTAGCAGAAAAGGATTTAACTTCGGATGAAGAAGTTGACCCAAAATTGATGTCGTCTACATAGACTTGGGCTATAATAATATTACTGTCAAAATGTTTGACGAAGAGAGTCTGGTCATTTCCTCCTCTCTTAAAACCCTTATCCAACAAAAAGTTGGAAAGGCGTTCATACCAAGCTCTAGGAGCTTGTTTTAAGCCATACAAAGCCTTTTTTAGACGAAAGACATGGTTAGGGTATTTAGGATCAATGAACCCTTTGGGTTGTTCTACATATGTCTCTTCGGACAGAATCCCATTTAAGAAGACAGATTTGACATCCATTTGATAAAGTGTGAATTTTAAGTAACACGCTATGGCGAAAAGAAGTCGAACAGATTCAAGACGAGTGACAGGGGCAAAAGTCTCGCTGAAATCTATCCCTTCTATTTGAGAGTAGCCTTGAGCAACTAGTCTAGCTTTGTTTCTAAGGATTACCCCATTTTCATCAGATTTTTTCTTGAAAATCCAACGTGTTCCAATAACATTTTTATTTTGAGGCCGAGGTACAAGATACCAGACATCGTGAATGACAAATTGTAAAAGTTCTTCCTGCATAGCAGAAATCCAGTGTGTGTCATTCAATGCTTCATTAACATTTTTCGGTTCCACAAGGGAGACGAAACATGCATAATTATCATAATTTCTTAACTGGGATCTAGTACGAACTGGCTTATTAGGATTACCGACCACGTTGTCAATGGGATGATCTTTAGATACCCAGCCAGGTACTTCTGGACTCTCAATAGGTAATGAGTCATCTATTTCTGGTGAATCAGTTTTGAAAACATTTTCAGATTCAACCACAATAGGTGATTCAGATATCTTATTTTCGACAATAGTGTCACTTACAATTACATTTATCAATTCCATAAGAGCCTTAGTACGCAGATTGTGTATACGATAAGCACGACTGTTTGGAGAGTATCCTAAGAAGATGGCTTTATCATCACGAGTTTCGAATGTAGACAGATGTTCTCTATCTTTATAGACATAAAACTGACTTCCAAAGGTTCTTAGGTATTTCAGATTAGGCTTCTTACCGTACCACAACTCATAAGGGGTTTGTTTAGAGTTTTTCCTAAGATAGACCCTATTAGTGATGTGACAGGCAGTTCTAATGGATTCTACCCAAAAGTATTTAGGTAGGGATTTGGCATGCAACATGACACGTGCCATCTCTTGAAGAGTTCGGTTTTTCCTTTCAGCAATGCCATTCTGCTGAGGAGTTTTAGGGGCACTAAATTCATGTTTGTAACCGTTGTAGTCACAATATTCAACTATTCCCGTGTCTATGAACTCTCCCCCTCTATCACTACGAATGCGATTGACTTGTGTGTCCTTCTCATTTTCAATTCTTAATAGAATTTTCAAAAAATTCTGAAACGTGTCAGATTTATGTTTTAAGAAAGCAACCCAAGTGAATCGTGTGAAATCATCAACCATGACAAGGATATAACTGTGTCCATAAAGACTAACAGTTCTAGAGGGACCAATAAGGTCCATATGGATGAGATCTAAAGGTCTAGAGGTGAGGATGTCTTTAACCTTTTTATGCGAAGTCTTAACTATTTTTCCTTCCTGGCAATGACCACAGACAACACTGGAAATAGGTTTAATTTTAGGAATACCTCTAACAATCTCTTGACTAGACAATCTACCAAGGATATCATAACTTAAGTGACCCATACGATTATGCCAGATCTCATTGTCATCAATTCTGACAATGTTACAGGTTTCAGAACTAGTCTTGACAGTATAACAATTGTCAGGTGTTCTAAATCCTGTAATAATGCATTCACCTTTATCATTTAGAATTTTACAATTGTTCTTTGAAAAGGTGACAGTATGGTCAGAGTCACAAAATTGTGATATACTTAGGAGGTTGGCTTTAAGGCCTTTAACTAACAGAACATTTTCGAGAACAGGCATTCCTTCTTCTTTTAGGGTTCCTTTACCTATGATCTGAGATGAAACACCATCACCAAAAACTACTTTCCCACCAGCAAATCTGGTTTTGTTTAAAAGTTTGGTTTAATCTCCTGTCATATGTTTGGAGCATCCTGAATCTAAATACCAACCAGATGAAGTGTGTTCATCTTTTAAGGCAGTGATAACAATGTTACACTTCATTTGGGGTAAAAGATCATATTTTCTAACCCAAATAGCTCTAGTTTTAATTTTGCGCAAGTTTGCCCTCATTTGATAAAATTTTCGAGACACAGTTTTTCTTCGAAAAACATTTGGAGCAGCAAACTGATTGTTGTGAAAAAGTTGAGCTTTTGTTTTAGGAAAGTTTCTGGGATCCTTTCTCTTAAATGAACTCTTAGTTTTGGTCTTTCTATTTCTGTAGTTAAAGTTCTTATCAGGTTGTCTTGGAAGGACATAATTGTTACGACTTTGCCTAGAATAGTTAAAGTTCTTGTAGACAGAAGTGTTGTAAACAGGGGTATTTAGACGCCTAGCATAACAACCTTCAAAGGAATGACCATAAATGTCACAGTAGGAGAAATATTGATTGCTCGAGGGATGAATTTCCTTAGGAAAACTTCTAAAGATAGGTTTGACAGCATTCTGTTCAAAAGTGTTCTTCCTAGGAGGTATGGTCTTATAGGTAGAATCAACCTTTCTGATCAAAGGACAGACGTATTTAGTCTTAAGTGTAGTGTCAGCCTTAGAAGTACTAAACTCTCCAATGTCTTTCTGTTGTTGTTTTTGATCAAATTCATTTTTAATCAAATGAAAGTCTGGACATGTTTCAATTGGTCTTTTGCCCCCAGACACAAACTTAATAGGTTCAAGTTTAGTAGTTTGTGGTTTGTTCTTAGGGCAAAATCCAATACCGGTTCTATCATCAGAATTGGTCTTGGAGTCAACAACAAAGTCAGTAAAGCAATTTTAATTGTTTTCAAACTTAGAAACTTTTTGAAAACAGTAGCTGTCTTTGTTTTTGCTTCCTCCAATTATAATAATGTTCCCTTATATTTCATTTCCAGAATTTCATTAGTTTTAGTCAACTCTTTTAATTTTTGATCAAAAGTTTCAATTTCAGATTGATGAGTCAGACACTGGTTAGTGTACTCTTCAGCATTCAACTTTACAATAAGACTTAGATCATCTAATTTCTTAGTCAGGTCTCTAACAGTCTTCTCCAATCTAGTGCCTTTTTTAAGAGTTTTAGCATACAAGGTATGGATATCTGGGAGGTCATCTGTGTCTGAGTCGCTAAGTGAAGTGTGTGTAGTGACCCCTAACGATTCAGTTTTAGTACTCACGCACCCATTTGCATCGTCATTATCGAGATCACTTTGACTCACACACACGAAACTAGAACTAGCAACATTTTCAGACAATAAAGCATCTAGGCCAATCAAAGGAGTATTCACACAAGCAAGAGTAGTAGCATCATTATCACACACAGGCATATCATCATTGTAAATGATCTTAGCATAAAAGGACATGCAAGGGTCAAGTACATTAGATGACTCAAGTTCCTCTTCATTAGAGTCACTTGAATCATTCCAAGTTTTACAGACATTGGCTCTATTGTATGTGTTGGCTTTATTCAGATTAACTCTGCAGTCGTGAGCAATGTGACCTAGTTTCCCACATCTAAAACATTCAATCTTTTTAAGGTCTCTAGTGGGTCTGGGATTGTTGTCCTTAGAGTGTTTGTCAAGACCTCTCTCATGAGGTTTGGGATTAGACTGACTAGGATAATTAGGCTTGCCTTGTTTAGTTGCCTCTTTGTTTCGAAATTTGATAATTTTCTTAAATTGTTTAGACATTAAGGCAATCTGATTATCAAGTTTGTCTATATCACACTCCTCATCAGAGTCAGAGTTGGTCAAATTAGACTCAAGTTTGGGTATCTTAGAGGCAAAACTCAAGTTAGAGTTACGTTGTTTTCTTTGAGAATGATTCAACTGTTTCTTAAAGTCTAATTCCATTTCCACAGTCCTAAGTTTGCTACTGAGTAACTTAGGGGTAAGGTTTTGATCATTCATTTCCTCAATAGCATACCTCTTACTGTCAAACTTTTGTGGTAATGACCTTAGAATTTTAGAGACAATTTCATTCCTATCATAAGTAATACCATTAGCATGCAACTTAGTGACTATATCAGTTAAGTTCATGTAAAAATCATCAAAAGACTCAGAATCAGACATGATCAAAGAGTTGTACTGCTGGATAAGCATTTGGGTTTTAGCAGCTTTAACTCTTGAGTCTCCTTCATGGGCAGTGATTAATGTGTCCCAAGCTTCCTTAGAAGTGGCACAAGATGAGATTCTCTTGAACTCATACTCATTAATGGACATAAAAATGGCATTCTTGCCTTTATTGTTATTTTGAGAAATGGTTTTCTCTTCTTGGGTAAATTCATTTAAAGATTTTCTTTACCCTCTCATCACTTCCTTCAGTGGCTGGTTTTGTAGGATAAGTGTATCCATTTTCGATAATGTCCCAGACATCATCTCCTAAAGTCCATTGGATGAAGGCAACCATTCTTACTTTCCAGTAAGCAAAGTTGTTTCCATCAAAGAGTGGAGGTCTGGACAGATTACCAAACCTTTCATTCTTCTCGTCCATAGTTAGGTTTTTCAGAAAACGATTTCAGAAACACAAGATCTTTGAAATAAAAAGTTAACAGGGCTCTGATACCAATTGAAAAACGTCGCTAATGCCGTTTAACACAAGGTTAAACTGTATAAGCAACTCCGAATGTTTGTTGGAGAAACCCTTTTCTTTTTGAAAATAAAAATTATAAACAAGATGTGTTTACAAAGAAACTTATGTACGAGAGTAATTAAGATTGTGTAATCAGTTTTTAAAACTAAGGCAGTTTCAAAAATTCAGCACACTTAGAGAATGAGATGAGTAGATGAAGATAATCAACACAAAGATTTTAACGTGGTAAAACCTCTCCCAACAGAGGAAACATCCACGGTGACTTCTAAGTCACAAAAACAAAAGTCCACTAATAACAAAAATCAGTTACAAACAATACAACATGCAAGCACACAAATCAACCTATTCTAAGTTTAGGAATATACCCCCTTGGTTCCTTCTAACTTCTGATAGATCTGATTTGTTGATGATGTTCTCCAGTTTGCTAACTTCCTTTGCTTTAGCTTCTTTACGTCGACTCAATGATTTCAGATCTTAAACACAACACTTCCAGTGTAGTAGTGTGTTAAGTGTTTGTGTAGTGATTCCTATACACATGCATGAACTCACACACACTTAGATTTACCAACAATCCTATAAAAATTACATATACAGTCTATATGCAGTGATTTTAATTTATTTCTTTCTCACGGAACTCAAATCCTTTTGACCTTTAAAGATATCCCAGATTCCACGGAGATCTTGCTTCAAAAATCGGACAAGACCTTAATCAATCTCTTTTGAAAACATTTATGAGATTGAAAACCCTCCAAGTGCGAATCCAACTAGGTCAGAATCAAGTTTCGTAAGAAAAGAAACCAGAAAACATTTTAAAAACCAAATCAGTAATATTTTCTTAAATCAAGTATAAAAAATGCAGATCTAGTGAAAATGTAACATATAGTATGTAGATCTAACGTTTCTATGAAAAAGAAACTAGATCTTCACACAAATGTTTAAGTTGTGTACAAGATCTAAAGATCACGAGGTTACAGCAACACAAGAACAAACCACTCTCTCTCTCTCTCTCTCTCTCTCTCTCTCTCTCTCTCTCTCTCTCTCACACTCAGGTTGTGTTTGGGTTTGAATATGCGAAGGTTTGTTTCAGAGAAGGTGAACAGTTTAGGGTTAGGGTTAGGGTTTGGCTAACAGGTTTTTCTTTCTCTCTCTTCTCTCTTTTTTTTTTCTCTTCTCTCTCACTTCTCTCTTCTCTCTTATTTTTTTCTCTCAGAAAGACGAATGACAAAAAGTTCTCTAAGGCTGAGAAATGAAGGGTATATATAGTGCCTGAGGAAGGTTTTGGATGATCGAGGCAAATCAATGGCTGTGATGAAGTCTTGCAAGGTTTGACTTGATCCTATGGATATAAAACAGCGGTGGATTAAGATGGTTCTGATTGGTTCAAAAGGTTTGCACTGGGATTAACTAAGAACGCATGCATACCCTTGATAAGGAAAGATCCAACGATCACCAATGCAGCTGGCTATCCTCTCACATAACAAACACAAACTAACGCACCAAAAGGATGACAAGTGTTGGCTGGTAAGAGGCTCTCACACGCGCGTCAAACTAATTACAAAACATCACCCTGAAGTCTCTAGCGCTTTGAGATCGTACCCAACCAAACATTTCAGTGAAAAATGAAGTTTCCAAAATAGTATATAAACCCCACAAATTTTATAAACCAATTTTATTAATAAAAACATTTATTCAAAAATGTTTTAAAAAAATGTTTAAAAGGGTTTAAAATTATTTAAAAATTCCCAAAAAATTATTCAGGCTCCAATTCCAGGGGAATTAAACACACACTCAATTTTAGGCAATATTAACACATGTATGCACTTCTAATTGTGTGTTGTGTGATTCATTTTATACCATCATTGATCTTTGAAGAGGATTAGAGAGTTAGGTTCTGAGGCTTTTTGGATTCTAGGATAGACTACCAATTTTGTCAATATTTCCAAATTAGTTGAGCACTTATACAATGTAGACTTAAGCAAGTCAAAGGTATAAGGTGCTTCAGCAACCATGTTCGAATTCACCATATTACTCTTTTGTTACCTAATACGACCTTTACAACTATAAACATTATTTAAATTAGTAATATAAAAATAACCATTTGCCCGACACACACGTGAATGGAAAAACCATTCACACCCATCTGAAATCTTCCTCATACAAATGGCAGTGACCTTAACTTTATCATTTTTTACGTAAACAAATGAAAACCTACACTCTGTCGCGTACTTCCCTAATTTTTCATGAAGATCTGTAACAGACTCAAAACGCTGCCCAACATTTGTAACGTAACTCCTCCATGTCTCAGACAAATATGTGCGTGATGGCTCTATTGTTAACATCCCTTCGTATTCATCATCGCCGACATCCAACGACATCACATCTCTCCCCAAAGGCATATCTATATCAGATATGGGCACAATTTCATTCGAACTCCTACTAGACTGCCCAACATCTAGCACATATATATCAATAAAAGAGCAATTCACTAACCGTTGATACATAAACATCATTTGCACATCCGAATCCGACTTCAAATTGCACACTGGATGATTGGGAAATGAATAACGGACATCAAATGGATTGTTGTTAAGTCCAGGAAATTTAGATATAATCGCAGCACAAAGATCAGTAAATGTCAACCGAGGCGACAAACCGACTACAAAAGTTGATGAATGGTGTGTACACCTCAACAACCTCAAATCAACAATATCACTGCATAAATAAATAACAACGAAAAACTTAGTGTGATCTTATCATAACAATATCAAGACTATGACCTAAGCCTCAATGTGAATGTTAACATAACGCCACTGATTCAAAGCTATTCATAAACACAAAATTTTTAGCAACACTACATGGTTAACGGGTACTGAGCCAAAAGATCTAATATTACCATTAACACCTTCCACAATACAGGTTAAGTACATATATAACCGAAATCTGCGTACATAAAACTTTTAATGACATCATAAAAAATAACAATCTTTTAATAACTGAATTCGTAAAGGAAATTGTCGATAAATATATATGTTTATGTTGAAAATTAAGCATTTCACATAACAACAAGTACTGACATATAGTAAATTTGTACCACATTTTCAAATGTGGATAAGAAAAAAAAATAACGTGTCAACAAAATCAAATATTTTTAAGATAAAATATCAAACAGTACTTAATATCAATTGTTTTACACTACATCAACTTATAATGACATTGTGTTAATAACAATATATTAATAAATCAGTATGCATAAAACCCAGCGACGTGTATACGTAGACAACATATGTATACCTTATAGTGTAAATGAATCTGTAAATGAAATTATCGATAAACACATATGATTACGTTGAATTTCAAGCATTTCACATAACAACAGGTACTGTCATACAATAAATTTTTATTACATTTTCAAATCAAATAAAACAGATAATATGTGTCCACAAAATCAAATATTTTCAATTCTTCAAAACCAAACAGTAATCTGAACTATTGTTAATTCTGACTCGTTACTACCTCTATCTGAGAGGAATACTTTTTTTGAGTTCTTATTCGTATCAAACTTACGAATTCATTGTCAGATACTGGTATAACCTCTCACTAGATTATAGTTTGATTTTTCTTTTGACCGTGGTTGGTTCTGAATAAGAAAACATGGCACACTGTGGTTCTCTATCAACAACTAATTCGGAACCCCTGTTTCCTTCTGATCGGACGTGAACATGGTAAGGAAAGAAAAATGTACATAGAGCTAATATGAGGAGTCCTGTAACTGCTTGAGCGTCCTGTGCATAAGGAGTCCTGTAACTGATCAAAACGGTTCTACTTATGGAGGATATATCCGACATTTTCCTTTATATCTTATCCTACGTGTATAGCAAATTGGCAGTTATAGGACTATTTATGAAAAACAAAAGCACATGGATTTTTTTACCCCACAATCTTGACAATGAGGACTGAGTCCAAAAACTCTACCTATTATAATATAATAATTTCAAGAGTCCAATAAACTTCCTTTAATTTCACTCAATAATCTACCCTAATTTCAGAACTCATCAATTTCATTTTTCTATCCCCTAATTTTAAATTTTCTTTTCAGAAGCTTCACGTTCCCTGCCAAAACCCAGTTCTGACATGTCTTACTTTTCCATCAAATTCTTTTCCATGCGACATTGTAGGTACTTCTTTCAATAGTGTCTACATATCTCAGATTTATGGCCAGAAGATTTGAGACAACTGATATATTTTTTCTTCTCCAGATCACACAAATGCATGTGGTAGAAAGGAATTACTCCTTTTTCTAGTGGCCCCGACCTTACGCCTCAATTCCCTTCAAATGCTCTGCATGCACTCATTTGTGAGATTGTGTCCTTTTGCGCTCTCTCCCCATAATTTGTTTTATTTCATGTGGATTTTTGTATTTTTAGCCCTAACTAGGTACCTTTAAATGAAGAATTAACTTCGTTTAGTTGAAATATGTGTTGATGTAATGGGGATATTTTGAAGCATATTTTCTTATTGGTTTACAATATTATTTAAATTAGGTTTGAGTTTTGAATTTTTATCATTTTTATGTTTGAATATGCTAATATTATGCGTGGTGCTATTTTTTGATTCAAGATGTATGTTGCCTCTCATATTTTATAATTGCAGCAGAATTCCAACTACCATTATAGAGATCGAAGAACCTTCATGTAAGTTATTTCTTATCCTTTCTCTTTCTATATTTTCTTAACTCTACTTCCCTCTCTCTTCCTAATTCTTTGTCATTTCTCCCCAATATTCATTTTGGTTTTGATTTGATTGTTGCTTGTTATCAAAGTAATGTATTGCTTATTATCAGTGGTAACAGACACGCACGTCTTTTGATACACACATCTTACCCCCCCCCCACCATGTGAACCACTGCCCAGCCACACCCCATCCCGGTTTGAAAACCCAGAGAAAGGATCCATTTGCCAATCGATCCATACCTAATGGCAGGTGGGTCTTGTGTGAGAGAGAGGTTTTAAGGTTCTTGATGTAATGAGAAATCTTGTGTTGTTTTGAAAATATATGCTTGGTCAATTAGGTCGACTGTAGATAAATCACATTAAACTTTGGGTTCATTCACTTTAATAATTCACAATCTTTGTCATTTGTTTGGTTCACTATAGGAATGATCACTGAAATGTTTAAAGAATGTATGACACTGCCTTCATATTAGGTAAGAGTCGCTGTTCAATTTTTAATCGTCTTTAAAAATATTGAGGTGTGTTGAGTTGGGGGGGGGGGGGTTGTAAAAAAATTATTCGATCGTCCGTTGCCGCTGGTGCGGACCAATTACAACATATGAATTAAAATTAATGGGTTGTTAGGTGTTTTTTTGTTAACGTTCATTAAAATGTTCATATTTTAGGCTCACCTGTGAACCTCTCCTCTCTCTCTCTCTCTCTCTCTCTCTCTCTCTATATATATATATATATATATATATATATATATATATATATATATATATATATATATATATATATATATATATATATATATATACGACGGTGGATTTTATATTTACACAATTTGTCACATATTTAAAATTTTGATGTGTAGATACTTTTATTTTAAATTTCAAATAAAATAAAAGATCGCTTTATTTAATATTTATCCCTTTTGTGATTATTTAAAAAATTATTGTATGTTATTTAATTATGTCAGTCTTTTAAACAGCTTAATTTTTCACTTTCTTTTAATATTGCCAAAATACGTATTTGTACCGGATTTTGAATTTGATTCGTTCAGAATTTTTTAGTTGTATTTTTAATAAATTTTATAATACATTCGCGCATCAAGTGAGTTTAGGTCTGTATTTCCGCCGGATCGGATCGGAAAATACCTCTTCGAAAAAAATTCCGATTGTTTTGAAAATAAATAACTATTCCGATTTCTAATCCTATTTTTCGGAAAATTAAAAAGAAATCCAAATTCGGAAAATCGGAAAAAGTCGGAAATTCACAAAATATATTAAAAATCTAGAAATTTCGGAAATTCAAAAATTTTTAAAAAAAATTATGAATTTTCGATTACTCGAAATTCTCATTTTAAAAAAGAAAGAAAATGGCTTAACCCAACATGTAAATACATGAGGATTTGACCCTTTTTTTCATTTGTGTAGAAGTTAGGAGGATGCTCTCTTTTTATAGAGCATATTTTGGCGCCCTCTCCCTCCACAACCGATATGGGATATAGGAAACCTTTAAAAATTGAAAAAGAAATTGAAAAAATCGGAAAATCGGAAATTAAGAATTATTTCCGATTTCCTATCCGATTTTTTTCAAAAAAATAAAAAATCAGAAAATCGAAAATCAGCAAATTAAAATTTTATTCCAAATTTGAAAAAAATCGAATCGAAAATCGAAAAGTTCGAAAAAAAAAACACACACACACAGCCCTAGAGCTACATCCTAGTTTTAATTGCAGTTGAGCGGTTTCATTACCTTAAGAAGAGAAACTTCATCTTGAAGATTTTTTCATAACACCTCGCATGTTTGAAGACCTCAAATCCTCTACTACCGACTGCACCCATCCCGGTGTCTCCGCTGATCAAATCATCAACCACTTCATTCTCTTCATCAACTAATTGTTGTATTAATTCCAATATTTATTGAGTTTAATTTTTAGTTGTTAATATTTTATTATATTATTTGTGTTTTATTTTAAACATAGTTTGGGTTTTAATTTAGAAAGTAGAAACACGAGCAAATGGGTGTGAAAGATATGGGGAATGCTCAAAATCCCATATTGTCCCACATTGGAAGAATACTACAAAAGGTAGTGGTATATCAACTAAAGGACAACTAAGATTCTTAGTTGACAAGTCAAATAAGAGGCTATGATCCTACGCATCGCGGTGGTGCTTAAGCACCACCAATCGCGACACGCATAAGCGCGACACGCGGCGCGCGAAAGGGCGATTGGGCGACTTAGGGCGCATTGCGCGCTTTGACGCGCACTTGGCACTTCGCATCGTCGCTTGGAGCGTGGGAGCCTAAAGTTTTGACGAGGTAAAACAGATCAACGGTTGTGATTAAACGATCCGATCAAAGGGTTTAAAATCCGGAACGGCTTGATCTAAACCGTTAGATGAACTCGTAGCGTTTCGTGTAAGGGATGTCCATTCGCTTACGATGGGACGCCTAATCTGAACCGTTAGATCGTAGCTGTTCCAAACAGGCACGATCCAACGGTTGCTGAGTCACTCCATGAAGAGTTGTGACTGTTGAAGAACAGTCACAGAAATGGCTATAAAAAGAGTTCCAGACCTCTGTTTTGGACACCGAAAATTGCTAGTTTCTCCTCTCTCCGTCCTCTATACTTTGGCATTATCAAGTTACAAATTCAGAGTGTTCTCGGGTTTGATAAAACAGTACATAGTTTGAATCAAACAACTGTTCATACTGCATTGTATCCTGAAGGCAGGTTCTACAAAACCCATTGTGTACTCGCGGTTCTGGTTCTGTCTCAACCGGATTGGGAGAAATTTTACCTAAAAGAAAGCGTTCCAAGAACGTGCCTTGCAGAAATTAATTATTATATTTCGTTCTTTCCATAAGAAAACTCCAACACTAATGTTGGTTCAGATGTACTGCATCTCGTCGGCTACCCTTTAGCCAGCACAATCTTAGTAACATGATGGGTGGTGATGATTTTTTGTTTTTTTGTCATAATTGAGTGCATACAAAGAAAAAATGGTGTAAAAAAAATTGCCCATGTTCTAAACGCCTTTCTTTTCGATGATCTTCTCAATGAGATACGTTCCACGTTGAACAATAGCAATGCTCCAACATTTTTTTCTACCATTTTGACTCTTTTTAGATAATCAACCCTAAGCACCGCAAACTTTGACTCTATAGTTGCTGAGTCATTCGGCTGTGCCAACTGTTTCCTAGCAATTTCTGACGGTTCATTCACCTTAAAAAACATAGAATGGAAGATATCAAATTGAAATTACGCATCCGGGTGATTGCTCGGTTTAGCTTAGAGGCGATAATTTTGAAAACGACACGATAACACGAAATGACACGGAACGAAATTAATACGAAATTGACACGGCATATTGTGTTCGGGTCTGGGTTATTGGACCCGCTGTCGTGTCGTGTTCGTGTTTAATTTTGGCCACGAAATTGATCCGTATTAGACCCGTTAAAAATATGATAGTGACCACGTTAAGACCCATTAGGTACCCGATTGAAAACCCATTATTGACCCCATTAGGACCCATATATACCTATTAAAAAAAATAAAAGGCTTTTATCATAAAGCCCAACCCACGAATCCAACTCGCCTTCATAAAAAAACAATACAAAATAAACCCTAGCCACAATTTAACATAGTTCAGCCGTCTCTTCTCTCTTCACCTTGACCCATCCACACACAAACTCTCACACACCATCGCCGGCATCTCCCGCCTCCGGCAGCGCCCCTAAACCCCCTCTCCCTCCTTCATCATCTCCCCCGCCCACCCATTTCTTCTGTCCGACGCCCATTTCATCACCAGCTCCGTCAGTCCGGGTCCGACACCCATTTCTTCTGTCCGATGATCGTTTCTGTCCGGCGCCCATTTCCGACCGGTGACTTCACTCAAAATGAACTAGAAATCAATTTCATACAATGATAAAATCATTTGAAGTTGTTGGGGGAGAAAAAGAGGGTGCAATTTTTAGAACCCCTTCTGAATGAATTAGATGAAATTGAGGTGTGTATTTTCTACTTTGTTGGTTTTATTTGCTATTGTTTATTCAATTGAAGTTGTTTACGTCTGATTGCTATATTTTTTTGTGGTTTACGATGTAATGGTTTGTGATATAATTTTTATTTGTGCATGTTTTGGAACTTTTGAAGGTTGAGATTTAGCATCAAAAGTATTATAGTATTGTTGATAAAAATCTGTCATGGATAATTAAATTGTGATGTAATTATTTTTTGGATGCACTTGGAAGCATGAATTGGAAAAAACTTGCTATCAATCGTGTCGTGTCATTCGTGTCGTGCCAATCGTGTTGTGTTAATCGGGTTTAATCAGATAAAAATTATAAATCGTGTTAATCGTGTCGTGTCGTGTTAGAAGTGGGTCGTGTTCGGGTTGTTGAAAAATAACACGACATCGTGTCGTGTCGTGTCGTGTTCGTGTCACTAAAATATATTTCGTGTTGTGTCGGGTCGGTCCTGAACCCGACCCAATAACACGATTTACCACCCCTAGTTTAGCTTGAAACAAAAGATATCAAATTCCTTAAGGGCACTTTTTAAATTTTATTCCAAATAATTTCTGGACCAAAGTTTTTATTATCTCATTACGAAACAGAAGCCATTCATAAATTGGGTAAAAAACATAGCAGTCAGGCTCCCGTGCGGGAGCCCAAATGCGGGACTCCCGTGCAGGATGATTTTTAAAAATAAAAAAAATATTATTTTTTTAATTATTTTTGTGTGAGTTATAAACATTTTAGTGCACCCCTGTAAAAAAATCAGCTCAAAATAACACTTTTTGGTATTTTAAAAAAACGGGTCAATTTTTTACGGTACTTAAGCTGCTTAAAATACTGTAAAATATTGACCAATTTTTTTAAAATACCAAAAAGTATTATTTTGAGTTGATTTTTTTACAGGGGTGCACTGAAATATTAATAACCCACACAAAAAAATAAAAAAATAACATTTTTTCTAAAAAAGATCCCGCACGAGAGCCTGACTAAAAAATATAGAGTTTTGAGAGGTGCAAAAATATATTTTGAAGACAAAGAGGGGGAAATCGTTGTCCTGGAGTTTTCTTTTTCAAAATGAAAATCTTAAAGAAAAATAAGGGATCTTAGTTTAGTCCTATTTTTTAAAATTTATTTGTATCTACTCCCATATCTTCATTTTTTTAATTGTTCGTCCTAATCATTATGGGACAAGTCTCGTTCTCTGCAGAAAGGAAGATAGACTGTTACAGAGTAGTTTTGAACAGTTTTTTTGTAGTTATGGGACTTCATACAATTTTAAAAACACATGGGATGGGAGCCTAAAAAATCTTAGGAGATCGGACTAAAGCCAAAAAAACTAGAAAAATAATTGAAGCGTCAAATGAAAATAAAAAGTGTGGATTGCATAAAGAAGGAAACATCTCGTTAATCATTTGAAGAATATGAGTTTTGTGATTGAGATATGCTAGTATGAAAAAAACTATTTAGCGTTGAATGGGCTTGGAAGGGATGGAGAGAATTAGAAGATATCAAATTCCTTAAGGGCATTTTTTGAATTTTATCTAAATTTTTTCTGAACCAAAGTTTTTATTATTTCATTAGGAAATTCGTATAGTTGTAACATTTCGAGAAGAAGTGAACACAAATATTGTAAAGTCATTCAGAAAACTAAGATAATACGAGACACAAATACACATGTAGAGAGAAATTACTACATCAACAATATCTAACCACATGGCATCTCATATGAAGTATGTAATGTAAGTAATATAAAGTATTAATATCAAGAAGACAAATATTTAGAATGAAATAAGATAAGTAAAATTTCTAGTGAATCGAAATCACTGTTGGTTTGTGGTACTCTGTTTTCTAAGGGAAAAATTAATTTTTAATTATCATTCAATCCAATCTAATATGTCACACCCCGTCTATTTTAATACCGGTTCATCAAGCAGTTATTAAATTAAACGGGAATCATATCTGATTTCATTATTAGCATCACTGTTGAAAACCAATCAGTTAAACTAATGACCTATCTTTGGTGTCAAATTTTGAATCTTATTAACCTGCATACATGAAACCATTCAACTGTATAAATATAAACATCCACAGTAACTGAAACGTAAGACTACTGACAGCATAAATAATAAATAGCATAAGTCCTCGGCATCCAAATACAATAATCCAATTGTTGAACAAAATACTATAAATAAAGTCTAATAATAAACTGTTCGACTGCGGGCAACATGCCCAAAAGAAATACTTAAATGACATCCTAACTAGATAAAATGGAAGGAGGCATCTTATTAAATTCTGCAAGCATCCACAACTGTTGCAGCATCGCCTGACTATAATGAAGGGTTTATCCCTAGTGAACATCTGGCTGACCACCTATAGGGTTTGAAAATATTTTTGATTCGGGCCAATGCCCAAAATATTATAAAAATAGTTGCAAGTTATTAAATGCAATAATAAATAAGCAGCAAGAAATATCCATGCCCATATGGTGTTAGACTTGGATGAGATTAACCCCATTCTTCATCTAAAGTGCACACCTAACGCATTTATTTTATCTGCTTAGTTATGCTAACCCGCCTAACTAGTCTAATCATTCGGAATATAATCTAACCCGCTAAACCTCTAGCCCATCCATACTACTCGTATGTTAGTTTACTTTATTTATCATGTAGCTAACATATAAGCGATAACTTAGGATTTCTCAATTGTATTCATACTGCTACTTAAGCAACATAACTATACACTACTTGTAATTTGATATTCCCACAATTATTTAAGTGCACATATAAATATATCACTCTTTATATGTATGTTACATTATATCCCCGAGATGGACCTCTCGGATGCATCCTTAATATGCTATCAGTCTCGAGGTACATCACGTATCACTCACGAGCTGCCAGGTCCGAATCTTACCATCGATCTCAAACTGCAAACACATAATAGAGGGGGTCATAAATATATATATATATCCGTGGGTCATAACCATACCAAATCACACCCACCCGGACTGAAAACCGCTACATATCCTCTCATACGGATAATGTCCATGCAATAGTTATATGCCCTTGGGGAAACAATCCAAAATCTGTTGGTCAATGCTAGGGTGGACCGCCCACTATGAGCAACCTCCAGCGATAGCATATTAGAGTAGGTATGTGTGACACCCCGCCTAATTAATTACTGGGTGATCAGTGCTTAATTAATTAATTTCAGAATATCAAGTTGGTTCAGATAATGCATCACTGCCGAAAACTCAAATTTTAATTTAAAAAAAACTAACCACCTAATATTTAAAAAGGTTGGTGTCAAAATTTTATCCTCTTATTAATCATCATCATTAAAGGAAAATTTTTAATCATCACCATACATCACAATAGCATAAGGAAAGAACTAACTGAATTTAAATAAATAACTGGAGTAAACACATCGAGTCAAAATCCCATACAATAATCCAGTAATAAGAAATCAAAGTATAACAACAGAATAAAATATCTCTAAATCTCTTAACGTAAAATAGAAGGGATGACATGTCCAACTGAAATAAATGACTGATAAATAGACTCAGAAGCGTCTACTCGCAAAATCCTATAGCTTCCACAGCAGCTACATCTCGACAAATGAATGGTATCCCCTAAGCCTGGTGTCCCTGTGGCTGAGCACCTAAAATAATAAAACAAGAAAATACGTTTGCAGAAAAACAAGTCAGAGCCCGAGTAGAAAACAGTTTAAATATAGCAAGTGCTTAAGTTGGTTAATTAGCACAAATATTATTCATGTTAACTTAGCGTACTCACTTGGGATGTTCACCTCTCATCTAATGTACACACCTAGCGAGCCTAGCTACCCATACTAGTCGCGATACTCTACCTGATTATACGTAGTATAACCACTATGCCGGATAAAATATTTATATAACCCGAAGACAATATATCTCTATTATTTAGGAATAGGTTTAAAGATGCTTTAACTCATTCTCATAACATTCTTAATTCTCAACTGCTGACCCAATAAGTATATACTTTAATAAAGTAGCCAACATGAAAAACAAAATAGGAATTCAGTATACATATAAAAATCTCACTATGTATACATACTAATACATATATCAATACTACACCCATGGTTGAGAAACCCCTGGTGCTAGGAATACTCAGCTATCTAGTCCCATTGCAACGCTCGCGCATAAAGGATAATAGGTTCAATCTCTCAAGAACCAATAAAACATATACACATATTGGAGGCGAACATAATTACAAGCCGATGGGCTATGCAGAAACCTACGCACCCATACGACCGTCGCCACTATCGTTCTCACAGATAGCCCGTACCTAGGTTCCTTGTTCTAGTGGTATGACTCAAAATCCCCCGAACGCACACAAGATATGGTCATCCATAACGCGTTAACCTCCGTTCGATAGCCAGTAGCTAGGTATGTCATACACATAATATTCCAAGTAATAAACATACACACAACTTATACAACTTAATAGGCATTCATGCAACCCAATTTCCATAATACGTAAGTAGTAGTAGTATTTCTACCCTCTACGTAGATCATATATAGATGTATATACTCTCTTGAACCTAACTCTTCACGGTTCTATGAACTTTCTACATCCCGAGAATAACTACTCTCCCAATTCAATATTAATTCGGAATTTAGGTCACTCGTCATTCACGTAGGTTATTTTTCTCACTTGGATAACCCTAAGATGCTTTTTAACCTAACCGGACACAAAAGTGCATTCTGAAATCTCATTAGAAGTCAAGGGATTCTCGTTCGAACGAGGTCGGTCGAACTATCTCCTCACTTCGAACGAACTAAAAATCTCGTTGAATGACTCGTTGAAATTCTCGTTTGAACAAGGTCGTTCGAACGACCTGGGTAGGTCTTCGAACGAGAATTTTTAAATGTCTCTGTTCTTCCCCAAAATCATTTTCCCCAAAATTTTGAACCTCAAACTCAATCCAAATCTCGTCCAATATCAATTTAGATGGTTCTAAACTATCCCTAATAATTATGGGGCAAATTCTAATACAAATTAGTGTTCAAATATTTATGTTATCAAAAGGAAAACCAATAACTTCTAAAATCTTTAAGAATTCTCATATAATGAACCCAACGCTTTAATTATTCAAACCATTAATTTAATTCGTGATTTGTACATAAAATCTCACGATTTAATAGTCTACAAAAGGGATAAATCCTCTACATGCAACCCATCACCAAAATCTAATTTTCCTTTACGATTAAACCTAATGAAACCCAAAATTCATCATATTTTGTCTAAATCATCAACAGAGTTTAACATGAGCAATATATGCTAAATAAACTAGCAAGATAAACACTTGCCTTGGAATGGACTTCTGATTCTCGGGTTGAAATTGGTATGTGGTGGATCATCTCACCGCGATCTACACTTTGGCTCAACTTTTAGTAGGAATCCTTAAGTTCTTGCCCTTGTTCTCCAATGGAGTCTTCTTCCTCCTTTATTTCTCTCTCTCTCTCTCTCTCTCTCTCTCTCTCTCTCTCATGTTGGTTGAAACTGATAGTAACCTCTAACCCACGTTGCTTGTATTTTAATCCTAATTTTCATCCATTTAATTACTCAAAAATCCCAAAAGACTAAAATACCTCTTCGCGGTGTCATTTTGGGCTAAAATGCCCTCCAAATAAAACACCCGAGTAGTGTTTTCTGATTATTTCGACCCTTCCGGACATACTGGCGCACTCAAAATAGTCATTCGAGTTATATAAATATAATTTACCTTTTTAACCCCCCAAGTGTATAATAGTGAAGTGACTCGTACGCGTGTCCCAAATAATTATATCTTAACTGTCATGTATCTCTTCCCCATCCATATTATTGTTTCCGAAACCATCTATTACGTTACTCAATACGTAATGTTCAACATAGTTATTACTCAATGTGATTTCAACATAATTACTTTCGATAACTACTAACTCTTGTCATGCTAGTAATTATTACCATTAAGTCGGATTAATTATTAATTAAATTTTCTCTCTTTAATTAAATAAATCCTAATTTCCATAATTTCATAATAAAATAAATATGCGTAAAAATGCGGGGTATTACATATTACCCTCCTAATAACAAAATTTGGCCCCGAAATTCGGAAATAAAAATATACCTGGCAAGAATATCTCTGGATAACGTTCACGCATATCATCCTCGTGCTCCCAGGTACATTCCTCAACATTATGGTGCCGCCATTGAACGCGAACTAGTGGTACTATCTTCAACCTCAACTTTCTCTCGCTACGATCTAGGATAGCAACCGGCCCCTCCTCGTAGGAGCTATCAGGTTATAAGTCGATCTCCTCCAAAGCAATATGAGTATGGGCCAAATCATCTCGAAGATATCTCCTCATCGAAGAGATATGGAACACGCCATGGAATTTATACAAGTGCTCCGGTAACCCAAGTCTATAAGCAACTGGCCTAATCCTCTCGATAGTAGGGAATGGCTCTACATACCTAGGCGTTAACTTCCCCTTCTTCCCAAAACGCATAACTCCCTTTATAGGAGACACTCGAAGTAACACAAGGTCCCCAATATTGAACTCTTGGAAATATCATTTGGCATCGGTGTAGCTCTTCTGCCGATCCTGATCAATTCGAATTCGGCTTCGTATCAACTCTATCCTCCTCGCAGTATCCTGAATGTTGCGCTCTGATACCAATTTGATGGGCATGATAGGACCCCCAATTTTAAATGTTTCAAATATAATTTCCTTTTAAATGCAGAATAAGGATGGTTAAACTAAACAACTACATAAACTAAGAATAAATTTCTTCACAAATTAAAATATGACAATTTTAATTCTTCGAAAATTAAAATTAAACTAAACCGAATTTTAATTTTCTCAAAAAATAAAATTATACTAAAAATCAAATTTGTGAATTTTTACTTTAAGCCCCAAAATCAATTTAATCCAAGTCCTAGAAATTTTCTTAACAAATAATTAATTCAATTTGCAATTTAGGCCAAACCAAATTTTATCCAATAAAATTAATGACTTGAATTAAATTAATATTTACCCAAATTAAATTGGCACCAAATTAAATGTACCAATTTTATCATTTTACCTAAGCATGCATCGAATGTGATATTGCAAAGATAAAATAACTAAACAACCACTACGTCGCGATGTACGAGGAAAAAACCCACAACAAGAAAAAACCTCGGACGACCCTAGCCTTAAGTCCACTAAGTATGGTTTTATGATTACAAGACAGATGACTTACACAACTCGACTTGACTCCGTCCAAGCCCCTGATGCGTCTTCTTGCAACTACCGCCGCCTAGTCAACAATCCGAAGTTCATCGAAACCTTGGAATCCACCAATGAGGCCTTTGGAAGAACCATCAACTTGCACCCGAAGCCTTTCTCCGAGTGGGAATGCCACAACAACAAACAAGTCTTCTTCTTTGTAGGATATAGAAGTAAACCCAAACAACTACTCAAATGGTAGAGTACAACCCAGTGCCAAATAAACTCCAAGCAAGATATATATATGTAGGGACTTGGATACACTAAAATGGGTGTAAACAAAAGTGTTTAAGAATTTTCTTGAAAAATAAACACTCAAAACTTGAACCTTTTCATGGAGGAATTAAACTCTAAAAAATTCTCTCTAGAGATTGCAGAAGATGAAAAAGTTTGTTTGAAAAGGTTGGTTCCCGCACCTCTTAGTTATGTCAAAAAGTAGTGGGAACATGAAAAAAACTGCTAAAAACTGCCAAAAAATTGTTCCCGCCAAACTCATTCGAACGTCTTTTTCGTTCGAATGAATTTACTAACGATGTTCCACTGAGAAAAAAAGAAATCTCGATAGAAGTCTCGTTCGAACAACCTGAGAATATTGTTCGAATGAGATTCCAGTTCGTTCGAACGACTTGACAGAAAATGCAATATTCTTTGTAAGCCCGAAACTTTTTATGAAAAGTTCTAAAAAAATATTTTTAGAGTAAAACAAAGTTGTTAAAAATATTTATAAAAAAATTATAAAATACACCCAATAAATGTCCAAGCTCCTATATATATATAAAATGCATTCATACCTTAAGAGCATTGGAACCGATGTTGTTGACATAGAAACGAGGCACAATAAACCCGACATATGATAAAGATTTATAATCTTGGCCGTTACTGATGATGCTGGGTTTCAGCACCACCAGGTAAGGTGTTTCCAAGCTCTATATGTATATAACAATGGCAACACAACTATAAAAAGAGGTAAGAGAAGGAGGTGAGGATACGAGGAGATCAACACCGGAATATAGGTGGTTCAGCCTGTCTGGCCTACGTCCACAGTGAGTGTGTGAGTAATATCACTGAAAGATGGTACTAATGACCATGGGTACAATTCCCTCAAGCTCACTCTCTCTCTCTACAGTATATTTTGACATGGTTTCTGCTAGGGTTGCATGAATGAGCTCCTTTTGCAAGGTAGGGGATGGCCCCTATATATAGTGTCTAGGGGGTGTAATGTACCCCCCATGCATGCAGTGAGAATGTGTGTGATATCCTCACCAATGTGGGAATGCCACCTGTCCTTGTCACATGTAAGCAATGATGATGAAATATTCTCCCCCATGTGGAGAATAATCTTGTTACAACTGATTTGTGCCCAGGTGTCTTTATCAAAACGTCAACAGATGCTCGGCAGTCATGTTAGTGAATGACCTCGGCCTGGGATAGGGCGAGCTATAGAGGCTTGGTATCCGCTCAATCCGGGAAGTGTCATAAGGAGTCTCGGCCTGATCCCAGCCGAGACATCATGCTGGGGTCGGCCGAGCCGAGGTTGGACATGTAGCATGTTGATGATTATTAATACTTCTGGTAGCCTCGGCCCAAGCCGAGGTAGGATCCGCGTTGAAGATAAAGTGGCTTCTTGTCCTCTCTGCCTACTGATGGTCGAGGTTGTTATTCTTGGGTACTTTAGGATGCTGTTGATGTCTGCGACGTGCGTAGTGTCCCTGGGGAGGTGTAAGTAGTAGTGTCGGCCTGGGCCGAGGTAGTCCTGGCCAAGGGATGATATCGTGGGCCCTTACCCCTCATTGGGTCGATCAATGTCTCGACCATTATCTCGGCCGAGGTAGGTATCCCTGAGCCGAGGTTATACTTGGTCATATCAATCACCCCCTAGCCCTTAGTCATTTGCGAGAGCAGGGGGCTAGGGGATTCTCACCTCCGAGGCTTGTTCACCCCAAGGCCAACACCTGCGCGACACCTGTCCCAGGCTAAGGCGTGCCCACTTGGCTTGCGTGCGCTGTCAGTTATCCCTTGGGTTTCCCAAGGCAATGATGAGCCTTGGGAAGTGTGCCTAGGTATTTAAGGGTTAAACCCTTTCTTTCTCTTTCTACTTCATCATTTCTCTCTTTCGCGCGCTGTTTTCTGCAAATTCTCTCTTTCGCGCGCTGTTTTCTGCAAATTCTCTCTCCGAGGCCTCTTCGTTCCACCGCCCTTTCTGCAGAGGATCCGCCCCGTTTCTTGCGAGATTTCTTCTTTTCCAACCATCAACTCATCTTCAGGTACCTCTCCCTCCCCATTTCCTTCATTTTTGGCATTTTGATTTGAATTTTCAGGCGAGGTTTTGAGTTTTCCGGTGGTTCTATGAGTTTTCCAGTGAGGATTTGAATTTTCCGGTGAACTAGGTTTTCTGAAAAACTCCTTAATTTGATCTTTGGGCTCCTTTATTTTTCAAGCCAAACTTGTTTGTAGTTTTAGGAGGTTTCCTCAAGTTTAGGGTCGATCAAAGTTTTGGGTCGTCCCCTGATGCTCAGACCCCTGTACCAACTTCTTGAGGACTTCCCTTCTCTTAGAGAAAAGACCTTAGAGAAAATTAGGCAAATAGAGAGAGCTCAGGAAGAAGCTCGTAGGTCACAGGAATTCCCTGTCAGACCCTTCTTTCCTCCACCTCTCAAGGTGGTATACCCTCGTCCACCTGAGAATTTCTATCAGACAGACATCTCTGCCAATAACTTGTCGATGTCTGAGTCTGAGTCTTCCACCTCCGACCCAATATCCGTGGACTCTTTCCAAGAGGCCATGGATTTTACTCCTCAGACTGGTCAGGACCCTGACCAGGCCGAGGTCTCCAGCCGCGCCTCGTCTCAAAACGGCATAGGTACCTCAGGTTCTTCTTCTGAGGTTGAACTTGTTGAGCCATGTGTGGCTGTGCCACCCATTCTAGATTCTATCCCCCTGTCGGCCGTTACCGGGGCCAAGTTTGCTCAGAGGTTCCCTGGTAACCCATCTACGTCTGCTCCAGCCGACGTTGAGCCTGACGATGATGACGACGCCGAAAGTGATGTTGACGTATCTGAGGCGGCCGAGTACGAGAGCACGGTCACTGAGGTGGATGTATTTCACTTCAGATACCTATACTCCATCAGTCCCTCAATCCAATTAAGGAGACCTCTGAGGGAAGAGAGGGCCTGCCACGGTCAAGATGGAGAAGTCTGCTTGTACGAGCAGATGTTCAAGCTAGGTTTTCATCTTCCCTTTCACCTTGTCATTAGGTCCATTCTTTCCTTTATCAACTTGGCCCCCTCGCAGCTCTCTCCTAATGCTTGGAGAGTTATTATAGGGGACATCATCTTGTGGAGGGAAGTCCACCACTCTGACCTCCCAGTTCAGGTCTTTGCTGGGTGTTATGTCCCCACCTCGGCAAAGAATCATCCGAGCTACTATCACTTCGTAGCTCAAAGGCCTGAGAAAAAGATGCTCTTGGTCACTCAGACCTCGAATCATAATTGGAAACCTCGATACTTTTTCGCCTCGGGGCCGTGGGAATTTGGCTCGTCTATTCCCTCTTCCATTTTTGAGCCGAGAATACCCCTCAGATGGGGTAAAGTCACCATGTCTGCAAGGGCCGATCCTGGACTAAGTGTTCAAAATAGCAAAAAGGTGAAGGCCCTGCAAAACCAAGGGGCACATGGGCTGTTTATCAAGTTCGAGCATCTGCTGACCCCCCAGTACCTCTCGGGGATGAGCTTAGGTGGAAGTCCCCTAGTTGACTTTGGTAAGGATTTTTCTTTTTAGTTTGAGTCTAACCTCTGATCATTCATATTTGATTCCTAACTCTTATCTTTTCACTTTTGCAGAGAGACCACCAGGCGTTCCGGACGAGTTGTGGGAGATGGCAGCTCCAAGTTTGGCTAGGCTCGTCAAGAAGACTGGTTTGAGCGCTCCTCCACCTGCTCCCTCAACATCCAAATCCAAGAAGAGGGCCCCTGAGGTCCATGCCTCTGAGGATCAGAGGCCGACCTCTAGGCAAAAGAAGACTTCAGACGCTGTGATCCCTATCACAGCCGACACATTATCAGCTCGTCTGGACCAGCTAAAGCTTACCGACAGCGTGGTCGGCAACAGCAGGCAGGCCATGGATGCCCTTGCCAACGTGATGACTGATGCCGACAAGCATTTTTACAGGGCCATGGACACTCATATGATGGTTGATTTCGGCCTCCACAGAGCCGTCCAGGTATGGCTTGTTCCTTTTTCCAATAATTTTGCAAGTGCAACGTCTGAATTTATTTCCCTCTAACCTCTTTATTGTCTGTACAGGGTGTGACCGCCATGTACCAGCTATCTAACTGGGCCCTGAGGAAACTGCCTCTGATTCAGAAGGGGCAAGAGGCTGAGAAGGTTGAGAGCACCCTGAAGGCCGAGGTTGACTGTCTGAGGTCAGAGTTGCTGAATGTCGAGACCAAGGCCCAGAACTCTGAAAATAAGGCCCAGTGTCTAGAAAAAGATATCTCTGCACTCGTCCAAAGCCATGCCAAGGCCCTGAAGGACAAGGACGATGTCCTGCAGAGGAAGGTCAATGCTGCTGTGAAGGCCTCTCTTGCAGATGCCTCAGAGAA
This sequence comes from Sambucus nigra, assembly GCA_949130495.1. Taxonomy (NCBI): domain Eukaryota; kingdom Viridiplantae; phylum Streptophyta; class Magnoliopsida; order Dipsacales; family Adoxaceae; genus Sambucus; species Sambucus nigra. The sequence continues at coordinate 70,451,314 of OX422207.1, forward strand.
AATAATTGCTGATTACAAGGTCTCTGGGGAGTTCGTAGGTTTTGGTCTTGAATACCTTGAAAGAGGTATCAAAGCCACCACCAAATGGGCCGAGGTCAGGGAAACTGAGGTTGGAAATATAAAGGCCTCCGACTTTATGGGCCTCGGCCTCGCCGACCCTCAGTTTGCCCAGGCCTTGCAAGAGATAGAGGACGAGGCTACTGCCCCTGGTCAGACTGTTACTCTGGAAGGGACTGATCTCGGAGGGACTGACCCTGCCGATGAAGTGGCTAAGGTGTCCAATGCCAACCCAGACGAGACATTGAATGTTCCTCCCCGAGATGCTTAACTTGGCCTTGTATTTTGTATTTTTTGACCTGTAACTCTGGACTTGTAATTTATCAGACACCTAAATGTTGTAATTTCTTCCTTTTATTGAATGCCAATGTCTTCCTTCATCTTGATCTATGAATGTATTTGAATGCTATGCAATCTCTGAAGTCATTACTTAATATGATGTTGTCATAACCATTACTTAAGGGTCTGAGGTGATCTAACCCAGGTGTCTGAGCTCAGATATCGTCACCACCGAGTGATGTTATAAGGGTCTGAGGTCATCACCTAAGAGGTTAGCCTTATAATGAATATCACCAAATTAATGATGTTAAGGGTCTGAGGTAATCTAACCCAGGTGTCTGAGCTCAGACCTCGTCACCAACGAGTGATGTTATGAGGGTCTGAAGTCATCACCTAAGAGGTTAGCCTCATAGTGAATATCACCAAATTAATGATGTTAAGGGTCTGAGGTAATCTAACCCAGGTGTCTGAGCTCAGACCTCGTCACCAACGAGTGATGTTATGAGGGTCTGAGGTCATCACCTAAGAGGTTAGCCTCATAGTGAATATCACCAAATTAATGATGTTAAGGGTCTGACACTACACCAAATCCTGCGAATGGTCACGCCCAGTGGGTCACGGCCCAAGTCCGCGACCAGCTGGTCGCGGACTTGGGCCGTGACCCACTCCATATTTGGCGTGACCATATTAATTACCACACTAAATTATCGATGCTCTGGAAGTGGTCACGGACTTGGGCCGTGACCACAGTGGTCGCGGACTTGGGCCGTGACCAGGTCGTGACCATCTTGGCCCCAAACTCGCGCCAAAATTCCCTCCAAGCTTGGTTGCGGATGGGTCACGGCCCAAGTCCGTGACCCATGGCATGAGGAAGAAGTGAGTACACACATTGAGGGTCACGGCTTAGGGCCGTGACCATTTCTGGGCGTGGGTCACGGCTATGGGCCGTGACCATACCTTATTCAAGCACTATAGGTTGGATGACAATGGCCGCGCATCACAGATCGAGGGTCACGGCTTTGGGCCGCGACCATGTCTTGGTATGGGTCACGGCTATGGGCCGTGACCATACCTCATTTGGTAGCTGCTGTAGGTCGCGCAAGGGGGTCACGGCTGTAGGCCGTGACCATTATTCATCAATCAGGTCGCAGGCAGAGCTCTAAGGGTGTGGTGTGTTGCGATGGTGGGTCACGGCCTAAAGCCGTGACCAGGTCATTCCTAAAAAATAAAGAGGCGCGCTATTTCTTTTTTTCATTTTCCCGCTTCTCTCTCTCTCTCGTCAGATGTTGATGACCTAGCGATTCTCTCTCGTCAATCAGTTGGAGTATTCCTCAGCTTCAACCTACTAGCAGCAGCAGCCCTAGCTCCAGCCCTAGCTCCGCCCTAGCTCCAGCCCAGCCCCAGCCCCAGCCCCAGCTCCGCCCCAACCCCAGCTCTCTCCCAAGTAAATTTTATTCTTTTTCTCCATTAATTTATGTAGATTCCATTAATATATGTATATATAGTTTACATGTCTTTACAATTTATACACAGTATTTATAGTATATATAGATAATTTATATGATTTGAATTTGGGATAATATTTTTTATCTATATATATAGTATATATAGATAATTTAATGTAAAAGTATAAATAGTGTGAGATAATGTTTTTGAAACTTTAGTCTTACAACCTATTAGGTTGTTAATATTAGTAAAAAAAACTTTGGGTAAGCCAATTTATATCACATATTTAGATTTTCGGATGTTAATATTAATCGACTTTGGGTGACCCTCATATTTTAACGGCATATTGTCCCTGAAATTAACGGCGTGTTTAAATTAACCCATTATTTTAACGGAGTGTAAATATTTTTTCAGATTTGGTATTTCACAGTAAGTGAGCATCCGGATAGAGGTGCAACGCTACTACCTACACATATCATGGTAAACTTTATGATATTTTTTATTTGTTTATCCAATTTTATAGAAATTGAATGCTCACATACATTATTACATACCAATTAGATACCACTTCTTCATTACATACCAGTTCTTCATTACACGCCAGGTACTCTTTACTTTAACTAAAGTAGTTATATAATTGATATGCATTATTTATTAAATCTTTTAGATGATAGAAGGAGTACGGGATAATTATTGGTTGTTGGCTTGTTGTTGGATAGTATGTTTGAAGGAATATGTGATAATTAGAAGGAGTACGGGATAATTATTGGTTTGATTGTTGGATAATATGTTGAAAATATTTTAGACTCCCGATTTCATAATACGACGATAAGCATAAAAACATGCCATCGAAGGGTGAAAACGTAAAACAAACACAAAACGGTCCCGTAAGAGTCATGAACACCTCGCACGGGACCAATGCAACTCATAGGAACCGGCCACGTAGTCACGGGGCTCCCGGTTTGAGTGTACGACGTAAATTTGCAAAAAGTTAGACTTAATTATAAAAACATGCCATCGAAGGATGAAAACCTAAAACAAAGACCAAACGGTCCCGTAAGAGTCACGAACACCTCGCACGGGATCAATGCGACTCATAGGAACAGACCGCGTAGTCACGGGAGTCGCGATTTGAGTGTATGACGTAAATTTGCAAAAAATTAGACTTAAGCATAAAAACATGCCATCGAAGGGTGAAAACGTAAAAAAATCAAAAAATGGTCTGGTAAGAATCACGAACACCTCGCACGGGACCAATGTGACTCGTAGGAACCGACCGCGTAGGGACGGGGCTCCCGGGTGAGTGTACGGCGTAAATTTGCAAAAAAATGAACTTAAGCATAAAAAATGCCATCGAAGGGTGAAAATGTAAAATAGCCTTAAAACGGTCCGGTAAGAGTCACAAACACCTCGCACGGGACCAATGTAACTCGTAGGAACCGACCGCATAGTCATGAGGCTCCCAGTTGGAGTGTACGACGTAAATTTGAAAAAAAATTAGACTTAAAGCATAAAAACATGGAAATCAAAGGGTGAAAACGTAAAACAAACACAAAACGGTCCCGTAAGAGTCACGAACACCTCGCACGGGACCAATGTCACTCATAGGAATGAACCGCGTAGTCATGGGGCTCCCGGTTTGAGTGTATGACGGAAATTTGATAAAAAATAGACTTAAGCCTAAAAACATGCCATCAAAGGGTGAAAACGTAAAACAGCCTTTAAACGGTCCCGTAAGAGTCACGAACCCCTCGCACGGGACCAAAGTAACTCGTAGGAACTGACCCCGCAGCCGCGGGTCTCCCGGTTTGAGAGTACGGCGGTAATTTGCTTTTTTCCACACTTAGGCTTAAAAACATGGCGTTAGAGGGTGAGAACTCGAAACAGCCCCCGAACGGCCCCGTGGGTGGCACCAACACCACCCACGGGACCAACGTAACTCGTAGGAACTGACCCCGCAGCCGCGGGTCTCCCGGTTTGAGAGTAGGACGGTAATTTGCTTATTTCCACACTTAGGCTTGAAAACATGGCGTTAGAGGGTGAGAACTCGAAACAGCCCCCGAACGGCCCCGTGGGTGGCACCAACACCTCCCACGGGACCAACGTAACTCGTAGGAACTGACCCCGCAGCCGCGGGTCTCCCGGTTTGAGAGTACGACGGTAATTTGCTTATTTCCACACTTAGGCTTGAAAACATGGCGTTAGAGGGTGAGAAGTCGATACAGCCCCCGAACGGCCCCGTGGGTGGCACCAACACCTCCCACGGGACCAACGTAACTCGTAGGAACTGATCCCGCAGCCGCGGGTCTCCCGGTTTGAGAGTAGGACGGTAATTTGCTTATTTTCACACTTAGGCTTGAAAACATGGCGTTAGAGGGTGAGAACTCGAAACAGCCCCCGAACGGCCCCGTGGGTGGCACCAACACCTCCCACGGGACCAACGTAACTCGTAGGAACTGACCCCGCAGCCGCGGGTGTCCCGGTTTGAGACTACGGCGGTAATTTGCTTATTTCCACACTTAGGCTTGAAAACATGGCGTTAGAGGGTGAGAACTCGATACAGCCCCCGAACGTCCCCGTGGGTGGTACCAACACCTCCCACGGGACCAATGTAACTCGTAGGAACTGACCCCGCAGCCGCGGGTCTCCCGGTTTGAGACTAAGACGGTAATTTGCTTATTTCCACACTTAGGCTTAAAAACATGGCGTTAGAGGGTGAGAACTCGAAACAGCCCCCGAACGGCCCCGTGGGTGGCACCAACACCTCCCACGGGACCAACGTAACTCGTAGGAGCTGACCCCGCAGCCGCGGGTCTCCCGGTTTGAGAGTACGACGGTAATTTGCTTATTTCCACACTTAGGCTTAAAAACATGGCGTTAGAGGGTGAGAACTCGAAACAGCCCCCGAACGGCACCGTGGGTGGCACCAACACCTCCCACGGGACCAACGTAACTCGTAGGAACTGACCCCGCAGCCGCGGGTGTCCCGGTTTGAGAGTACGACGGTAATTTGCTTATTTCTACACTTAGGCTTAACATGGCGTTAGAGGGTGAAAACTCGAAACAGCCCCCGAACGGCCCCGTGGGTGGCACTAACACCTCCGACGGGACCAACGTAACTCGTGGGAACGGACCCCGCAGCCGCGGGTCTCCCGGTTTGAGAGTACGACGGTAATTTGCTTATTTCCACACTTAGGCTTAAAAACATGGCGTTAGAGGGTGAGAACTCGAAACAGCCCCCGAACGGCCCCGTGGGTGGCACCAACACCTCCCACGGGACCAACGTAACTCGTGGGAACGGACCCCGCAGCCGCGGGTCTCCCGGTTTGAGAGTAGGACGGTAATTTGCTTATTTCCACACTTAGGCTTAAAAACATGGCGTTAGAGGGTGAGAACTCGAAACAGCCCCCGAACGGCCCCGTGGGTGGCACCAACACCTCCCACGGGACCAACGTAACTCGTAGGAACTGACCCCGCAGCCGCGGGTGTCCCGGTTTGAGAGTACGACGGTAATTTGCTTATTTCTACACTTAGGCTTAACATGGCGTTAGAGGGTGAAAACTCGAAACAGCCCCCGAACGGCCCCGTGGGTGGCACTAACACCTCCCACGGGACCAACGTAACTCGTGGGAACGGACCCCGCAGCCGCGGGTGTCCCGGTTTGAGAGTACGATGGTAATTTGCTTATTTCCACACTTAGGCTTAAAAACATGGCGTTAGAGGGTGAGAACTCGAAACAGCCCCCGAACGGCCCCGTGGGTGGCACCAACACCTCCCACGGGACCAACGTAACTCGTAGGAACTGACCCCGCAGCCGCGGGTCTCCCGGTTTGAGAGTACGACGGTAATTTGCTTATTTCTACACTTAGGCTTAACATGGCGTTAGAGGGTGAAAACTCGAAACAGCCCCCGAACGGCCCCGTGGGTGGCACTAACACCTCCCACGGGACCAACGTAACTCGTAGGAACTGACCCCGCAGCCGCGGGTCTCCCGGTTTGAGAGTACGACGGTAATTTGCTTATTTCCACACTTAGGCTTGAAAACATGGCGTTAGAGGGTGAGAAGTCGATACAGCCCCCGAACGGCCCCGTGGGTGGCACCAACACCTCCCACGGGACCAACGTAACTCGTAGGAACTGACCCCGCAGCCGCGGGTCTCCCGGTTTGAGAGTAGGACGGTAATTTGCTTATTTCCACACTTAGGCTTAAAAACATGGCGTTAGAGGGTGAGAACTCGAAACAGCCCCCGAACGGCCCCGTGGGTGGCACCAACACCTCCCACGGGACCAACGTAACTCGTAGGAACTGACCCCGCAGCCGCGGGTGTCCCGGTTTGAGACTACGGCGGTAATTTGCTTATTTCCACACTTAGGCTTGAAAACATGGCGTTAGAGGGTGAGAACTCGATACAGCCCCCGAACGGCCCCGTGGGTGGCACCAACACCTCCCACGGGACCAACGTAACTCGTAGGAACTGACCCCGCAGCCGCGGGTCTCCCGGTTTGAGAGTAGGACGGTAATTTGCTTATTTCCACACTTAGGCTTAAAAACATGGCGTTAGAGGGTGAGAACTCGAAACAGCCCCCGAACGGCCCCGTGGGTGGCACCAACACCTCCCACGGGACCAACGTAACTCGTAGGAACTGACCCCGCAGCCGCGGGTGTCCCGGTTTGAGAGTACGACGGTAATTTGCTTATTTCTACACTTAGGCTTAACATGGCGTTAGAGGGTGAAAACTCGAAACAGCCACCGAACGGCCCCGTGGGTGGCACTAACACCTCCCACGGGACCAACGTAACTCGTGGGAACGGACCCCGCAGCCGCGGGTGTCCCGGTTTGAGAGTAGGACGGTAATTTGCTTATTTCCACACTTAGGCTTAAAAACATGGCGTTAGAGGGTGAGAACTCGAAACAGCCCCCGAACGGCCCCGTGGGTGGCACCAACACCTCCCACGGGACCAACGTAACTCGTGGGAACGGACCCCGCAGCCGCGGGTCTCCCGGTTTGAGAGTACGACGGTAATTTGCTTATTTCTACACTTAGGCTTAACATGGCGTTAGAGGGTGAAAACTCGAAACAGCCCCTGAACGGCCCCGTGGGTGGCACTAACACCTCCCACGGGACCAACGTAACTCGTAGGAACTGACCCCGCAGCCGCGGGTCTCCCGGTTTTAGAGTACGACGGTAATTTGCTTATTTCCACACTTAGGCTTGAAAACATGGCGTTAGAGGGTGAGAAGTCGATACAGCCCCCGAACGGCCCCGTGGGTGGCACCAACACCTCCCACGGGACCAACGTAACTCGTAGGAACTGACCCCGCAGCCGCGGGTCTCCCGGTTTGAGAGTAGGACGGTAATTTGCTTATTTCCACACTTAGGCTTAAAAACATGGCGTTAGAGGGTGAGAACTCGAAACAGCCCCCGAACGGCCCCGTGGGTGGCACCAACACCTCCCACGGGACCAACGTAACTCGTAGGAACTGACCCCGCAGCCGCGGGTGTCCCGGTTTGAGACTACGGCGGTAATTTGCTTATTTCCACACTTAGGCTTGAAAACATGGCGTTAGAGGGTGAGAACTCGATACAGCCCCCGAACGGCCCCGTGGGTGGCACCAACACCTCCCACGGGACCAACGTAACTCGTAGGAACTGACCCCGCAGCCGCGGGTCTCCCGGTTTGAGACTAAGACGGTAATTTGCTTATTTCCACACTTAGGCTTAAAAACATGGCGTTAGAGGGTGAGAACTCGAAACAGCCCCCGAACGGCCCCGTGGGTGGCACCAACACCTCCCACGGGACCAACGTAACTCGTAGGAACTGACCCCGCAGCCGCGGGTGTCCCGGTTTGAGAGTACGACGGTAATTTGCTTATTTCTACACTTAGGCTTAACATGGCGTTAGAGGGTGAAAACTCGAAACAGCCCCCGAACGGCCCCGTGGGTGGCACTAACACCTCCCACGGGACCAACGTAACTCGTGGGAACGGACCCCGCAGCCGCGGGTCTCCCGGTTTGAGAGTACGACGGTAATTTGCTTATTTCCACACTTAGGCTTAAAAACATGGCGTTAGAGGGTGAGAACTCAAAACAGCCCCCGAACGGCCCCGTGGGTGGCACCAACACCTCCCACGGGACCAACGTAACTCGTGGGAACGGACCCCGCAGCCGCGGGTCTCCCGGTTTGAGAGTAGGACGGTAATTTGCTTATTTCCACACTTAGGCTTAAAAACATGGCGTTAGAGGGTGAGAACTCGAAACAGCCCCCGAACGGCCCCGTGGGTGGCACCAACACCTCCCACGGGACCCACGTAACTCGTAGGAACTGACACCGCAGCCGCGGGTGTCCCGGTTTGAGAGTACGACGGTAATTTGCGTATTTCTACACTTAGGCTTAACATGGCGTTAGAGGGTGAAAACTCGAAACAGCCCCCGAACGGCCCCGTGGGTGGCACTAACACCTCCCACGGGACCAACGTAACTCGTGGGAACGGACCCCGCAGCCGCGGGTGTCCCGGTTTGAGAGTACGACGGTAATTTGCTTATTTCCACACTTAGGCTTAAAAACATGGCGTTAGAGGGTGAGAACTCGAAACAGCCCCCGAACGGCCCCGTGGGTGGCACCAACACCTCCCACGGGACCAACGTAACTCGTAGGAACTGACCCCGCAGCCGCGGGTGTCCCGGTTTGAGAGTACGACGGTAATTTGCTTATTTCTACACTTAGGCTTAACATGGCGTTAGAGGGTGAAAACTCGAAACAGCCCCCGAACGGCCCCGTGGGTGGCACTAACACCTCCCACGGGACCAACGTAACTCGTGGGAACGGACCCCGCAGCCGCGGGTGTCCCGGTTTGAGAGTACGACGGTAATTTGCTTATTTCCACACTTAGGCTTAAAAACATGGCGTTAGAGGGTGAGAACTCGAAACAGCCCCCGAACGGCCCCGTGGGTGGCACCAACACCTCCCACGGGACCAACGTAACTCGTGGGAACGGACCCCGCAGCCGCGGGTGTCCCGGTTTGAGAGTACGACGGTAATTTGCTTATTTCCACACTTAGGCTTAAAAACATGGCGTTAGAGGGTGAGAACTCGAAACAGCCCCCGAACGGCCCCGTGGGTGGCACCAACACCTCCCACGGGACCAACGTAACTCGTAGGAACTGACCCCGCAGCCGCGGGTGTCCCGGTTTGAGAGTACGACGGTAATTTGCTTATTTCTACACTTAGGGTTAACATGGCGTTAGAGGGTGAAAACTCGAAACAGCCCCCGAACGGCCCCGTGGGTGGCACTAACACCTCCCACGGGACCAACGTAACTCGTGGGAACGGACGCCGCAGCCGCGGGTGTCCCGGTTTGAGAGTACGACGGTAATTTGCTTATTTCCACACTTAGGCTTAAAAACATGGCGTTAGAGGGTGAGAACTCGAAACAGCCCCCGAACGGCCCCGTGGGTGGCACCAACACCTCCCACGGGACCAACGTAACTCGTAGGAACTGACCCCGCAGCCGCGGGTGTCCCGGTTTGAGAGTACGATGATAATTTGCTTATTTCCACACTTAGGCTTAAAAACATGGCGTTAGAGGGTGAGAACGCGAAACAGCCCCCGAACGGCCCCGTGGGTGGCACCAACACCTCCCACGGGACCAACGTAACTCGTAGGAACTGACCCCGCAGCCGCGGGTGTCCCGGTTTGAGAGTACGACGGTAATTTTGCTTATTTCTACACTTAGGCTTAACATGGCGTTAGAGGGTGAAAACTCGAAACAGCCCCCGAACGGCCCCGTGGGTGGCACTAACACCTCCCACGGGACCAACGTAACTCGTGGGAACGGACCCCGCAGTCGCGGGTGTCCCGGTTTGAGAGTACGACGGTAATTTGCTTATTTCCACACTTAGGCTTAAAAACATGGCGTTAGAGGGTGAGAACTCGAAACAGCCCCCGAACGGCCCCGTGGGTGGCACCAACACCTCCCATGGGACCAACGTAACTCGTAGGAACTGACCCCGCAGCCGCGGGTCTCCCGGTTTGAGAGTACGACGGTAATTTGCTTATTTCTACACTTAGGCTTAACATGGCGTTAGAGGGTGAAAACTCGAAACAGCCCCCGAACGGCCCCGTGGGTGGCACTAACACCTCCCACGGGACCAACGTAACTCGTAGGAACTGACCCCGCAGCCGCGGGTCTCCCGGTTTGAGAGTACGACGGTAATTTGCTTATTTCCACACTTAGGCTTGAAAACATGGCGTTAGAGGGTGAGAAGTCGATACAGCCCCCGAACGGCCCCGTGGGTGGCACCAACACCTCCCACGGGACCAACGTAACTCGTAGGAACTGACCCCGCAGCCGCGGGTCTCCCGGTTTGAGAGTAGGACGGTAATTTGCTTATTTCCATACTTAGGCTTAAAAACATGGCGTTAGAGGGTGAGAACTCGAAACAGCCCCCGAACGGCCCCGTGGGTGGCACCAACACCTCCCACGGGACCAACGTAACTCGTAGGAACTGACCCCGCAGCCGCGGGTGTCCCGGTTTGAGACTACGGCGGTAATTTGCTTATTTCCACACTTAGGCTTGAAAACATGGCGTTAGAGGGTGAGAACTCGATACAGCCCCCGAACGGCCCCGTGGGTGGCACCAACACCTCCCATGGGACCAACGTAACTCGTAGGAACTGACCCCGCAGCCGCGGGTCTCCCGGTTTGAGAGTAGGACGGTAATTTGCTTATTTCCACACTTAGGCTTAAAAACATGGCGTTAGAGGGTGAGAACTCGAAACAGCCCCCGAACGGCCCCGTGGGTGGCACCAACACCTCCCACGGGACCAACGTAACTCGTAGGAACTGACCCCGCAGCCGCGGGTGTCCCGGTTTGAGAGTACGACGGTAATTTGCTTATTTCTACACTTAGGCTTAACATGGCGTTAGAGGGTGAAAACTCGAAACAGCCCCCGAACGGCCCCGTGGGTGGCACTAACACCTCCCACGGGACCAACGTAACTCGTGGGAACGGACCCCGCAGCCGCGGGTGTCCCGGTTTGAGAGTAGGACGGTAATTTGCTTATTTCCACACTTAGGCTTAAAAACATGGCGTTAGAGGGTGAGAACTCGAAACAGCCCCCGAACGGCCCCGTGGGTGGCACCAACACCTCCCACGGGACCAACGTAACTCGTGGGAACGGACCCCGCAGCCGCGGGTCTCCCGGTTTGAGAGTACGACGGTAATTTGCTTATTTCTACACTTAGGCTTAACATGGCGTTAGAGGGTGAAAACTCGAAACAGCCCCCGAACGGCCCCGTGGGTGGCACTAACACCTCCCACGGGACCAACGTAACTCGTAGGAACTGACCCCGCAGCCGCGGGTCTCCCGGTTTTAGAGTACGACGGTAATTTGCTTATTTCCACACTTAGGCTTGAAAACATGGCGTTAGAGGGTGAGAAGTCGATACAGCCCCCGAACGGCCCCGTGGGTGGCACCAACACCTCCCACAGGACCAACGTAACTCGTAGGAACTGACCCCGCAGCCGCGGGTCTCCCGGTTTGAGAGTAGGACGGTAATTTGCTTATTTCCACACTTAGGCTTAAAAACATGGCGTTAGAGGGTGAGAACTCGAAACAGCCCCCGAACGGCCCCGTGGGTGGCACCAACACCTCCCACGGGACCAACGTAACTCGTAGGAACTGACCCCGCAGCCGCGGGTGTCCCGGTTTGAGACTACGGCGGTAATTTGCTTATTTCCACACTTAGGCTTGAAAACATGGCGTTAGAGGGTGAGAACTCGATACAGCCCCCGAACGGCCCCGTGGGTGGCACCAACACCTCCCACGGGACCAACGTAACTCGTAGGAACTGACCCCGCAGCCGCGGGTCTCCCGGTTTGAGACTAAGACGGTAATTTGCTTATTTCCACACTTAGGCTTAAAAACATGGCGTTAGAGGGTGAGAACTCGAAACAGCCCCCGAACGGCCCCGTGGGTGGCACCAACACCTCCCACGGGACCAACGTAACTCGTAGGAGCTGACCCCGCAGCCGCGGGTCTCCCGGTTTGAGAGTACGACGGTAATTTGCTTATTTCCACACTTAGGCTTAAAAACATGGCGTTAGAGGGTGAGAACTCGAAACAGCCCCCGAACGGCCACGTGGGTGGCACCAACACCTCCCACGGGACCAACGTAACTCGTAGGAACTGACCCCGCAGCCGCGGGTGTCCCGGTTTGAGAGTACGACGGTAATTTGCTTATTTCTACACTTAGGCTTAACATGGCGTTAGAGGGTGAAAACTCGAAACAGCCCCCGAACGGCCCCGTGGGTGGCACTAACACCTCCCACGGGACCAACGTAACTCGTGGGAACGGACCCCGCAGCCGCGGGTCTCCCGGTTTGAGAGTACGACGGTAATTTGCTTATTTCCACACTTAGGCTTAAAAACATGGCGTTAGAGGGTGAGAACTCGAAACAGCCCCCGAACGGCCCCGTGGGTGGCACCAACACCACCCACGGGACCAACGTAACTCGTGGGAACGGACCCCGCAGCCGCGGGTCTCCCGGTTTTAGAGTAGGACGGTAATTTGCTTATTTCCACACTTAGGCTTAAAAACATGGCGTTAGAGGGTGAGAACTCGAAACAGCCCCCGAACGGCCCCGTGGGTGGCACCAACACCTCCCACGGGACCAACGTAACTCGTAGGAACTGACCCCGCAGCCGCGGGTGTCCCGGCTTGAGAGTACGACGGTAATTTGCTTATTTCTACACTTAGGCTTAACATGGCGTTAGAGGGTGAAAACTCGAAACAGCCCCCGAACGGCCCCGTGGGTGGCACTAACACCTCCCACGGGACCAACGTAACTCGTGGGAACCGGACCCCGCAGCCGCGGGTGTCCCGGTTTGAGAGTACGACGGTAATTTGCTTATTTCCACACTTAAGCTTAAAAACATGGCGTTAGAGGGTGAGAACTCGAAACAGCCCCCGAACGGCCCCGTGGGTGGCTCCAACACCTCCCACGGGACCAACGTAACTCGTAAGAACTGACCCCGCAGCCGCGGGTGTCCCGGTTTGAGAGTACGACGGTAGTTTGCTTATTTCTACACTTAGGCTTAACATGGCGTTAGAGGGTGAAAACTCGAAACAGCCCCCGAACGGCCCCGTGGGTGGCACTAACACCTCCCACGGGACCAACGTAACTCGTGGGAACGGACCCCGCAGCCGCGGGTGTCCCGGTTTGAGAGTACGACGGTAATTTGCTTATTTCCACACTTAGGCTTAAAAACATGGCGTTAGAGGGTGAGAACTCGAAACAGCCCCCGAACGGCCCCGTGGGTGGCACCAACACCTCCCACGGGACCAACGTAACTCGTGGGAACGGACCCCGCAGCCGCGGGTGTCCCGGTTTGAGAGTACGACGGTAATTTGCTTATTTCCACACTTAGGCTTAAAAACATGGCGTTAGAGGGTGAGAACTCGAAACAGCCCCCGAACGGCCCCGTGGGTGGCACCAACACCTCCCACGGGACCAACGTAACTCGTAGGAACTGACCCCGCAGCCGCGGGTGTCCCGGTTTGAGAGTACGACGGTAATTTGCTTATTTCTACACTTAGGCTTAACATGGCGTTAGAGGGTGAAAACTCGAAACAGCTCCCGAACGGCCCCGTGGGTGGCACTAACACCTCCCACGGGACCAACGTAACTCGTGGGAACGGACGCCGCAGCCGCGGGTGTCCCGGTTTGAGAGTACGACGGTAATTTGCTTATTTCCACACTTAGGCTTAAAAACATGGCGTTAGAGGGTGAGAACTCGAAACAGCCCCCGAACGGCCACGTGGGTGGCACCAACACCTCCCACGGGACCAACGTAACTCGTAGGAACTGACCCCGCAGCCGCGGGTGTCCCGGTTTGAGAGTACGATGATAATTTGCTTATTTCCACACTTAGGCTTAAAAACATGGCGTTAGAGGGTGAGAACGCGAAACAGCCCCCGAACGGCCCCGTGGGTGGCACCAACACCTCCCACGGGACCAACGTAACTCGTGGGAACGGACCCCGCAGCCGCGGGTGTCCCGGTTTGAGAGTACGACGGTAATTTGCTTATTTCCACACTTAGGCTTAAAAACATGGCGTTAGAGGGTGCGAACTCGAAACAGCCCCCGAACGGCCCCGTGGGTGGCACCAACACCTCCCACGGGACAAACGTAACTCGTAGGAACTGACCCCGCAGCCGCGGGTGTCCCGGTTTGAGAGTACGACGGTAATTTGCTTATTTCTACACTTAGGCTTAACATGGCGTTAGAGGGTGAAAACTCGAAACAGCCCCCGAACGGCCCCGTGGGTGGCACTAACACCTCCCACGGGACCAACGTAACTCGTGGGAACGGACCCCGCAGCCGCGGGTGTCCCGGTTTGAGAGTACGACGGTAATTTGCTTATTTCCACACTTAGGCTTAAAAACATGGCGTTAGAGGGTGAGAACTCGAAACAGCCCCCGAACGGCCCCGTGGGTGGCACCAACACCTCCCACGGGACCAACTTAACTCGTGGGAACGGACCCCGCAGCCGCGGGTGTCCCGGTTTGAGAGTACGACGTTAATTTGCTTATTTCCACACTTAGGCTTAAAAACATGGCGTTAGAGGGTGAGAACTCGAAACAGCCCCCGAACGGCCCCGTGGGTGGCACTAACACCTCCCACGGGACCAACGTAACTCGTGGGAACGGACCCCGCAGCCGCGGGTGTCCCGGTTTGAGAGTACGACGGTAATTTGCTTATTTCCACACTTAGGCTTAAAAACATGGCGTTAGAGGGTGAGAACTCGAAACAGCCCCCGAACGGCCCCGTGGGTGGCACCAACACCTCCCACGGGACCAACTTAACTCGTGGGAACGGACCCCGCAGCCGCGGGTGTCCCGGTTTGAGAGTACGACGTTAATTTGCTTATTTCCACACTTAGGCTTAAAAACATGGCGTTAGAGGGTGAGAACTCGAAACAGCCCCCGAACGGCCCCGTGGGTGGCACTAACACCTCCCAAGGGACCAACGTAACTCGTGGGAACGGACCCCGCAGCCGCGGGTGTCCCGGTTTGAGAGTACGACGGTAATTTGCTTATTTCCACACTTAGGCTTAAAAACATGGCGTTAGAGGGTGAGAACTCGAAACAGCCCCCGAACGGCCCCGTGGGTGGCACCAACACCTCCCACGGGACCAACGTAACTCGTAGGAACTGACCCCGCAGCCGCGGGTGTCCCGGTTTGAGAGTACGACGGTAATTTGCTTATTTCTACACTTAGGCTTAAAATGGCGTTAGAGGGTGAAAACTCGAAACAGCCCCCGAACGGCCCCGTGGGTGGCACTAACACCTCCCACGGGACCAACGTAACTCGTGGGAACGGACCCCGCAGCCGCGGGTGTCCCGGTTTGAGAGTACGACGATAATTTGCTTATTTCCACACTTAGGCTTAAAAACATGGCGTTAGAGGGTGAGAACTCGAAACAGCCCCCAAACGGCCACGTGGGTGGCACCAACACCTCCCACGGGACCAACGTAACTCGTGGGAACGGACCCCGCAGCCGCGGGTGTCCCGGTTTGAGAGTACGACGGTAATTTGCTTATTTCCACACTTAGGCTTAAAAACATGGCGTTAGAGGGTGAGACCTCGAAACAGCCCCCGAACGGCCCCGTGGGTGGCACTAACACCTCCCACGGGACCAACGTAACTCGTGGGAACGGACCCCGCAGCCGCGGGTGTCCCGGTTTGAGAGTACGACGGTAATTTGCTTATTTCCACACTTAGGCTTAAAAACATGGCGTTAGAGGGTGAGAACTCGAAACAGCCCCCGAACGGCCCCGTGGGTGGCACCAACACCTCCAACGGGACCAACGTAACTCGTAGGAACTGACCCCGCAGCCGCGGGTGTCCCGGTTTGAGAGTACGACGGTAATTTGCTTATTTCTACACTTAGGCTTAACATGGCGTTAGAGGGTGAAAACTCGAAACAGCCCCCGAACGGCCCCGTGGGTGGTACTAACACCTCCCACGGGACCAACGTAACTCGTGGGAACGGACCCCGCAGCCGCGGGTGTCCCGGTTTGAGAGTACGACGGTAATTTGCTTATTTCCACACTTAGGCTTAAAAACATGGCGTTAGAGGGTGAGAACTCGAAACAGCCCCCGAACGGCCCCGTGGGTGGCACCAACACCTCCCACGGGACCAACGTAACTCGTGGGAACGGACCCCGCAGCCGCGGGTGTCCCGATTTGAGAGTACGACGGTAATTTGCTTATTTCCACACTTAGGCTTAAAAACATGGCGTTAGAGGGTGAGAACTCGAAACAGCCCCCGAACGGCCCCGTGGGTGGCACCAACACCTCCCACGGGACCAACGTAACTCGTAGGAACTGACCCCGCAGCCGCGGGTGTCCCGGTTTGAGAGTACGATGATTATTTGCTTATTTCCACACTTAATTTTTATATTTCTACTTGGTTACTGATAATTTTAACTCATATATGCAATTTTTCAGCTTAATTAATTTTTTTGTAAAATTACTTGGTTACTGATACTTTTATTTTTTGTATCCTATCATTTGTAGGATTTTTGCGCGTGGATCAAATGAAGGAGGCAATGTTTTACAACATGATGATTATTTATATGTTGTGGACATTCAGGATAATGTTTTTTATGTGTTATAGCCGTGCAGGCTTTTATTGTTTAGTTTTATGGCCGTGCGGGCTTTTATAATTTGATTGTTGAATTTTATAGCCGTGCGGGCTTTATAATAAGCAGGTTTTTCATTTACAGGTTTTGGAATGTCAAGAAAATAGAGGAAACTCTGCCCAATTTTTTTTTGGTCTGTGAATTATTAGGACGTGTAATATTTTTATGTTTGTATATATATTTGTTTATTAACAACATTCTCAATTCGCAATTTGTGATTTTTTTTTATTGTTTTGCCTATAATAAATATTTGTAACACCTCGTAGCAACCGATGATGCACTCACAGGAACCCCAATTTTAGGATTGGGCAAAAAAAAATACATTTTTTTTAAATTACAGATAAATATGGTCATGGACTTTGTCCATGACCATTTTTACTTTTTTTTGTCGCGCTTAAAAATGGTCGCGGCCAAAGTCCGCGACCATTTTTTTTATTTTTTGTCACGGTAATGGGTCGCGGACTAGGGCCGCGACCAATTTTTTTTAATTTTTTTTTGTCACACACATGGGTCGCGGCCAAAGTCCGCGACCAATTTGTCACGGTCGTGGGTCATGGACAAGGACCGTGACCAATTTTTTTAATTTTTTTTTGTCACGCACATGGGTCGCGGACTTTGGCCGCGACCAATTTGTCACGGTTGTGGGTCATGGACAAGGGCCGCGACCAATTTTTTTAATTTTTTTTTGTCACGCACATGGGTCGCGGACTTTGGCCGCGACCAATTTGTCACGGTTATGGGTCACGGATTAGAGCCGCGACCCATCACGGCATGGGTCACGGCCTAAGTCCGCGACCATCTGCCGTGACCCCTCTCGGCCGTGACCATTTTTTGGTCACGGACTTGGGCCGCGACCCACGAAAATGGTCACGCCCGAAATGGTCACGGCCCAAGTCCGCGACCCACAGGTTTGGTCAGGGATTTTGGCCGTGACCAATCGCCAGTTTTGGTGTAGTGTGAGGTAATCTAACCCAGGTGTCTGAGCTCAGACCTCGTCACCACCGAGTGATGTTATGAGGGTCTGAGGTCATCACCTAAGAGGTTAGCCTCATAAATATATCACAAAATCAATGATGTTAAGGGTCTGAGGTGATCTAACCCAGGTGTCTGAGCTCAGACCTCGTCACCAACGAGTGATGTTATGAGGGTATGAGGTCATCACCTAAGAGGTTAGCCTCATAATGAATATCACCAAATTAATGATGTTAAGGGTCTGAGGTGATCTAACCCAGGTGTCTGAGCTCAGACCTCGTCACCAACGAGTGATGTTATGAGGGTATGAGGTCATCACCTAAGAGGTTAGCCTCATAATGAATATCACCAAATTAATGATGTTAAGGGTCTGAGGTAATCTAACCCAGGTGTCTGAGCTCAGACCTCGTCACCACCGAGTGATGTTATAAGGGTCTGAGGTCATCACCTAAGAGGTTAGCCTCATAAACGAATATCACCAAATCAATGATGTTAAGAGTGTGAGGTCCTCTAACCAAGGTGTCTGAGCTCAGACCTCGCCACCACCGAGTGATGTTATAAGGGTCTAAGGTCATCACCTAAGAGGTTAGCCTCATAAACGAATATCACCAAATCAATGATGTTAAGAGTCTGAGGTCCTCTAACCAAGGTGTCTGAGCTCAGACCTCGTCACCACCGAGTGCTGTTATAAGGGTCTGAGGTCATCACCTAAGAGGTTAGCCTCATAAATGAATATCACCAAATCAATGATGTTAAGAATGGAACAAGATGATATCGTGGAAACTGATCTTTATTAATAACCTCTTCTCGATAAGATGGTACGTTTACAAATTACAAAATAGATGCAACATCATATGAAATATCTCCTTAGGTGGTCAGCATTCCACGGGTTGGTGAAAGGTTCTCCCTCTAGGTTCTCTAGCCTATATGTGCCAGGCACAACCTCTTCCGTTACTTTATAGGGGCCATGTCAGTTCGGGTGTAGCTTGTTTGCCTTCTGTAGGGTCTTCTTAAGCACTAGGTCTCCCACCGCAATGGGTCTTGACTTCACCCTTTGATTGTAGAATCTTGCTGCCCTCTGCTGATAGGCTGCTTTCCTGACCTCTGCGTCTTCTCTTCTCTCTTCAATGAGATCCAGGTCTAGCCTTCTCTTCTCCCCATTGCTGTCAGGGTCGTAGGTCTGAATCCGATGAGTCGGGAGTCCTACCTCCGTTGGTATGACTGCCTCGGAGCCATGTGCCAGCACGAATGGGGTTTCTCCTGTGGGTGTCCTTGCCGTAGTTCTGTAAGCCCATAACACAACGTAGACTTCTTCTATCCATCTCCCTTTCGCGTCTTCTATCCTCTTCTTGATTCCATCTAAGATAGTCCTATTTGTGACCTCGGTCTGGCCATTTTCCTGAGGTCGACCAGGAGATGAGAAGAACTGCTTAATCCCCACACTTTGGCAATACTTCTCCAAGGAGGAGTTCTTGAACTGGGTCCCATTATCCGAGATGAGCGTGTTTGGGAGGCCATACCTACATATGATGTTCTTCCAGATGAACTGAAAGGTCTTCTGCTCCGTAATTGTTATCATTTGTTCGGCCTCTACCCATTTTGAAAAGTAGTCAATGGCAACTATCAAGAATCTATAGTTGTTGACAGCTCTTGGCAAAGGTCCTACCAAGTCAATCCCCCATACCGCAAATGGCCAGGGAGAAGAGATTGACGTCATAGGCTGATGGGGTTGGTGAGGGATAGTGGCGAACCTCTGACATTTGTCACACCTCTTCACATAGTCGGCAGCGTCCCTAGACAAGGTGGGCCACCAGTATCCCTCAGTGATGATCCTCTTGGCTAAGGGTCTTCCTCCTATGTGGCTGGAGCAGGAGCCTCCATGCACCTCCTGTAAGATCCGAGGTACCTCCAAAGGATGCACACATCTGAGGACGGGCAAGAGAAACCCCTTTTTATACAAGACGTCTCCTACTAATGAGAACTTTGCAGCTCTATATCTAAAAAAATTTCTTTCCATCTTGGACTCAGGTAGCTCCCCCTCTTTTAGGTATCTGACAATTGGGTCAATCCACGAGTCTCCCAGGTTTACATTGTGACAAGGGTTACATGCCTCATCCTCCTCGATACTTGCCTTTCCTAAGACTTCGATTGGGATGGTTCTTCCCAAGTCTGTCTTCATTGCTGAGGCCAGCCATGCCAATGCATCAGCGTGATTATTGCTCAGTCTAGGCACTCTCTTCAGTTTGGCCTCTTCAAAGTACTCTAGCAACCCTATTACTTTCTTTAGGTATTTGTCCATCCTTTCATCCTTGGCCTCGTATGGCCCCAGCACTTGATTGACAACCAACCTCGAGTCGCTATGGAGTAGGAGCCGCTTTACTCGAAGAGCTGTTGCCAACAAGAGACCTACTATCATGGCCTCATACTCAGACTCGTTGCTGGAGGCCTTAAAGTTGAATCTCAAGGCGTACTCATTGTTGGCGCCATCTGGAGCCGAGAGTACTAGCCCCGCACCGCTTCCATGGTCACAAGAAGAGCCATCAACGAAGAGGCTCCACACGTCCCCATCGGATGAGAAGACCCCTTCACTCATAACCCCCTTCTTGAAGAGGTACCGATCCTCTTCGTTCTCTTCCACTCTGCTCCGGGTTTTTCCTGGTACAACCTCTTCTCGGCCTTGGAAGACGTTTGGTGCCGCCTCTTCTGAATTTCGGAAGACACTACGGTTTGTCTCTTCGCCGTCATCCAGGCCTTTCTCTGTCTCGGCCTCTTTCGAACCTCTATCTGCCTCTTCCCAGGTGAACTCTGCGACAAAGTCTGCGAGGGCCTGCCCCTTGATGGCTGTCCTGGGCTGGTAGGTAAGATCATACTCTCCTAGCTCGATGGCCCAGGTCATCAATCTTTCGGACTTTTTAGGCTTGTGCAGAACCTGCCGTAGTGGTGAGTCGGTGAGGACTATCATAGAGTGAGCTTGAAAGTAAGGCTTCATCTTCCTTGAGGCATGTATCAGTGCATAAGACAACTTCTCCATCCGGGGATAGTTTTATTCAGACCCTTGAAGGGCCTTACTATTGAAGTACACGGGTCTCTGAACCCCATCCTCTTCTCGTATGATGGCCGCGCTAATGGCTGACTCAGAGACTTCCAGGTACACAAACAACCTCTCTCCCGCGAGGGGCCGGGACAACAGCAAGGGAGACCCCAAGTAGGACTTAAGTTGATCAAAGGCCTTTTCACACTCTTCGCCCCACTGGAAGGCCTTTCTCAGAACTTTAAAGAACGGAAGACACTTGTCTTTAGCTCTGGAAACAAACCTGTTAAGGGCCGCCACCCTTCCAGTGAGTCTCTAAACATCCTTGATACTCCTAGGAGTCTTCATGTCGAGTAACGCCTTGATTTTCTCCGGGTTTGCTTCAATCCCCCTCTGATTAACGATGAACCCCAGGAACTTCCCGGCTCCTACCCCGAAGACACATTTCGCCGGGTTGAGCTTCATTCTGTAGGAGTCCATGACATCAAAGGTCTTCTCAAAGTCCGCTACGTGAGTACATGCTTTCAGGCTCTTCGTTAGCATATCGTCCACATACACCTCCATGGTCTTACCTATCTGCTCCTCGAACATCTTATTGACAAGACGTTGATACGTTGCCTCAGTATTTTTCAGACCAAAGGGCATCACCTTGTAACAGTATGTCCCCTTGTCAGTAATGAAGGCTGTCTTCTCAGAGTCCTCGACATCCATAAAGATTTGGTTATAACCTGAATAAGCATCCATGAAACTCATAAGCTCGTGCCCTGCTGTTGCATCCACCATCCGGTCTATCCTAGGCAAGGGATAGCTATCTTTCTGGCAAGACCTGTTCAGGTCTGTGAAATCTACACACATCCGCCACTTTCCATTGGCCTTAGGCACGATGACTGCATTTGAGAGCCACTCTGGATAAGTAACCTCTCTTATGAACTCGACCTCTTCCAACTTCTTCACCTCTTCCCGGATGACCTCATACTTCTCTTTGGAGTAGATCCTTCGCCTCTATTTAATAGGCCTAGCATCTCCATCCACGTTGAGCTTGTGGGTCATGATCCCAGGGTCGATGCCAGGTATGTCTGCATGACTCCACGCGAAGACGCTCTGCCTCCTCCTAAGGAAGTTTATCAGCTCTTCCTTGATCCCTTGCTCCAGGGCCTTGCCGACCTGGACGGTTTTTTCTGACTCGTCCTCATTGAGGACGATAGATTCTACCTCTTCCGCGGCCTCGCCCTTCTTTAATTTTGTTTCATCTCTGGGATCAAGTGTGTCAATGTTGTAAGTGGCGGTTGCTCTCTTATGGGCCTCTCGCTCTTCGGCCGAGTTGAAATAACACTCCCGCGCCGTGGTCTGGTCCCCTTGCACTTCCCCTACCCCATAAGGAGTCGGGAATTTTAGCATCTGGTGGACCATTGACGGCACGACTTCAAACTCCTTGAGGGCCACTTTTCCGATGATGAGGTTGTAGGCCGAGAAGACATTTTCGTCCATGATAAGAAAGTTTATCTTCTTAGTCAGCCTCTTAGGCCACTCATCTCCCATCCGTACATCCATTTCATACATGCCCAATGGGTGTACCTTCTTACCACTGAAGCCTATCAATGGGTGATGGTAGGGCACCAGCCTTGCCCTGCTAAGACCCAAGCTCTTGAAACAAGGCCAGAACATCACATCTGCTGAGCTTCCCCCATCTATGAGGATTCTCCCTACATCGTACCCATGCACCCTTGTTGTTATGACAAGAGGGTCATCATGGGGGGCTAAGATGCCCTTGAAGTCAAGTCTGGAGAATCCCACCACTAGGGTGTCCATGTCTACCTTCTTTCTTTTCTGTACTGCATCAGAAGAGGTCAGATTCACAACCTCAGTCTTGACCACTGACTTGGCCTCTGCTACATGAGCCTTCCTATCGGCTACCTCAGATCCACCTCCCGCGAATCCCCCACATATGGTGCTAACACCAAAGGAGATCATTCCTACCCTCTTCACTGGGGTGTTGTCATCCTTAGGTGGGAGATCCGGGTCATCACCATCATCACCCTATGAATCATCATGCCTTCTAGTCGGGCATCGCCGCGGAACCTGTCATCTCTTCTCTTCCTAGGGTATTCTCTTCCACCCTTCGGGGACTTGCGATCCACATACTTTCTCAGTTTCCCGGATTTCAGCATCTTCTCGATCTCGTCCTTCAGAGCGAAGCATTTTTCTGTGACATGTCCGTGATCCTAATGGAACTCACACCAGAGGTTTTTATTCCTCTTATGTGGTGGGGCCTTCAATTTTTCTGGCCACCTCAGAGCCCGGTCAGTCTTGATCTCATTAAGGATGTGCTCACAGCTCACAGTCAGAGGAGTGTAATGAGCGAACTTGTCGTCTGCTGACCTCTTCTTCCCCTCTTTCTTGCCCTGGGACCTTATAGTGCTACCACGGTTCTCCTCCTCATATTTGGCAGCCATTGCCTCTTCCGCATTCTTCACTCTCCCCGCTGTTTCCAGCAGCTCTGCCATAGACTTAGGAAGGTCTTCCGCCAACTTCCATAATAGCTTCCCCTTCTGGAGGCCTCCTATCAGGGCGGTCATGGCTATGCTCTCTTCATAGTCTTCCACCTCCAACTTCTCCTTGTTGAACCTTGCTATGTAGTCTCTTAGGCTTTCGCCCTTAGCCTGTTTGACATACAAGAGGTGGGTAGTCTTCTTTTGAGGTCTTACCCCAAAACAGAAGTTGTGGATGAACTGCTCTGCCAGGCCTTTGAAGTTTTCAATCGAGTTCTTTGGAAGAGAGGTGAACCAACTATGAGCTGCCCCTGTCAAGGTCCCTGAGAAGGCCCTACACTTTATCTCATCAGGGATCGAGTAAATATCTGCCGCCGACTGATACATCTCAATATGGTGCACTGGGTTAGTGCTGCCATCGTATTTAGGAGTCACTGTAGGAGGCTTGAACTTAGCCGGGGTTGGGAATCCCACTATCCTAGCTACAAATGGGGAACCCTCCGAGTAACCCCTCTGCAATGGGTCCCTGCTCTTGATGAGGTCCCCTATCTTCTCTTCAAGACGTTGGATTGAGTCATTCCAGGGTCTTCTCTCTTCAGCTAGGCCGAGGTTATCCCCTGCCACCTCCCTACGATGGACAGAGGGTTCCCCAGCCACAACACGCTGACTATTGACCTCTTCTTGCTCCCTGGCTCTTCTCTCCAAGGGTCGGCCTTGATCTGGCCGAGCTGGCCTATTACCTCTTTGAGAGCCTGTCGCGCTCCTTGACCTCGATAGCCTTTGCCTCAGGTCATTCCCACAGACGGCGCCAAAATGATGATGCTGGGTTTCAGCACCACCAGGTAAGGTGTTTCCAAGCTCTATATGTATATAACAATGGCAGCACAACTATAAAAAGAGGAAAGAGAAGGAGGTGAGGATACGAGGAGATCAACACCGGAATATAGGTGGTTCAGCCTGTCTGGCCTACGTCCACAGTGAGTGTGTGAGTAATATCACTGAAAGATGGTACTAATGACCATGGGTATAATTCCCTCAAGCTCTCTCTCTCTCTACAGTATATTTTGACAGGGTTTCTGCTAGGGTTGCATGAATGAGCTCCTTTTGTAAGGTAGGGGATGTCCCCTATATATAGTGTCTAGGGGGTGTAATGTACCCCCCATGCATGCAGTGAGCATGTGTGTGATATCCTCACCAATGTGGGAATGCCACCTGTCCTTGTCACATGTAAGCAATGATGATGAAATATTCTCCCCCATGTGTAGAATAATCTTGTTACAACTGATTTGTGCCCAGTTGTCTTTATCCAAATGTCAACAGATGCTCGGCAGTCATGTTGGTGAATGACCTCGGCCTGGGATAGGCCGAGCTGTAGAGGCTTGGTATCCTTTCAATCCGGGAAGTGTCATAAGGAGTCTCAGCCTGATCCCAGCCGAGACATCATGCTGGGGTCGGCCGAGCCGAGGTTGGATATGCAGCATGCTGATGATTATTAATACTTCTGGTAGCCTCGGCCCAAGCCGAGGTAGGATCCGCGTTGAAGATGAAGTGGCTTCTTGTCCTCTCGGCCTACTGATGGCCGAGGTTGCTATTCCTGGGTACTTTAGGATGCTGTTGATGTCTGCGACGTGCGTAGTGTCCTTGGGGAGGTGTAAGTAGTAGTGTCGGCCTGGGCCGAGGTAGTCCTGGCCGAGGGATGATATCGTGGGACCTTACCCCTCATTGGGTTGATCAATGTCTCGGCCATTATCTCGGCCGAGGTAGGTATCCCTGAGCCGAGATTATACTTGGGCATATCAATTACGTCTTCACCAGGAACATCTCCGGATTGGGTATGGAAAAAACTATACTCCAACTAAAACAATCAATAATGGCCCTATACCTGATAAGCCAATCCATACCTATAATCGCTTCATACTCGGACATATCCAATACGAGCATGTCAGTGGGTAAGATAAACCTATCAATCTCTATACCCAGTCCCCGATAAATAAAAAAAATTATGGAACCTCTACTCAATGGTGAATCCACATAAGTAACCGTACTCTCTGCTGTATCAAATAATCCCGTAGTACGTGTAAAACCAATGGCAATAAAATAGTGTGCGTCCCCCGTGTCATATAAAATGCGCCCCAAAGTTCCCTGGATAGAAAACATACCCTCTATAGCGGGTGGGTCCTACGGGACTGCGGCCTGGTGAAGATTTTAAAATCGTCCATACTAAAACTGCCCCTGCTTAACTGGGACGGATGGAATGGGTGGAAGTGCTGGTATCTGTGGGGGTGCTGGGAGAGCTGAGGGGAATAGCAGTCTCTCGGGCTCCTGACGAGCTCCCTACTGCTGGCCTCCACCCTTCTGAGGGAAGTCCTGACGCTTGTGGATAGTGTTGCCACAAGTGATACATCTCCCTGGGAAGGGTCCTCCCTTCTGTCCTTGTTGTCCCCATCCCTGATGGTCGTTACCACCACTCCCTTAGCCATGGTGGCCCTACTGAACCTGCTATTGGCCCTGATGGCCGTGCTGACCCGATTGGACATGTCTAAAGCCTCCCCGCCCATGTTTAAAACCTCTTGATCCAAACCTCTTAGGATCCCCATACTGGGAACCCTGATCACTGTGTCTATACTGACCATGAACTGCCTGTGCTCCACTGGCACCATTTCCTCCTGTCTTGCCCTACAGGTTGGACTCTCTTACTCGCCTAACCTCTGTCAGATGAAAATGGTGGTCCTGGAAGTGGAGTAGTGTTGCATTAACAACGTTCGAATAGGTGGCCAAAGAAATAATGCCTATCAAATATTGGTGGATCCTCCCTGTCAATCCATCCATAAAATGTTGAATCTCATTCTCCTCAGTCGGGATCTCATCCGGTGCAATGTTCAGAAGGTTGATAAACTCTGACTCATATTCTACCATAATATTTCCCTCATGCTTTAAGTTCACCAACTTACATCTCATCTTTGTCTGGACGATCGCGGGGAAATATTTGTGATCGAACTGAATCTAAATGTCTCTCTCCTCAACGGTGGTAATAGACTCCCACCACTGCAGTTATGCTCTGACTAACTTGAACATGGACAGTATCTGACTCTACAGCTCCGTGCACTCATGCATCCTCAAATTCCTTTGATGTTCCTTCTTCCATTAGCTCTCTACTACCACATCGGAGGTCCCTGTAAACTCTGGAGGATGTACCTTATAGAAGACATCCCTAACACGTTCCCAAGCAGACGAAAAGGCCTGGGCCTGAACTGGAGCCACCACCAGTGCCTGAGGTGGTGCCTGCTGTACAACAACCAATGCCACCTTTACTGCCTGAGATACAATGGAGGTAACTTCAATGGCATTCATCACGCCCTTAGCTGGTGCAAGCTGAGGCTCGGGCTGGGTATCCATAGGAACTCTCTGTGAACTTCGAAGAGGCACTTGAAAGGAATGAAAAATTTCATAAATCTACAGTTATTATCTCAAAGTAGCTGAAGAATGTAAAATGCATAAAGAGTACATCAATCCTAAAATATAGGACTCTATATCAAAGGACGCTACACGAAAACATAATAAGTCGTACAGATCCTAAGGACACTAGAACCTGATGCCCTGATACCACCTATGACACCCCGCCTAATTAATTATCTGATGATCATTCCTTAATTAATTAATTTCAGAATATCAAGTTGGTTAAGATAACGCATCACTGTCGAAAACTCAAATTTTAATTTAATAAAAACTAACCACCTAATATTTAAAAAGGCTGGTGTCAAAATTTTATCTTTTTATTAACCATCATAATTAAAGGGAAATTTTTAATCATCACCATACATCACAATAGCATAAGGAAAGAACTAACTGAATTTAAATAAGGAACTGGAGTAAACACATCTAGTGAAAATCCCATACAATAATCCAATAACATGAAATCAAATTCTAACAATAGAATAAAACAACTCTAAATCTCTGAACATAAAATAGGGGGGGACGACATATCCAACTAAAATAAATAACTAATAGATAAGGAGAAACTGACTCGGAAGCATCTACTAACAATATCCTGTAGCTTCCACAGCATCTACAGCTCGGCAAATGAATGGAATATCCTAAACCTGGTGTCCCTGTGGCTGAGCACCTAAAATAATAGAACAAGAAAAGAGATTTGCAGAAAAACGGGTCAGAGCTCGAGTAGAAAATAGTTTAAATATAACACGTTTTTAAGTTGGGTAATTTGCACAAATATTATTCATGTTAACTTAGCATACTCACTTGGGATTCTCACCTCTTGTCTAATGTGCATACCTAGCGAGCCTAGCTACCCATACTAGTCGCGATACTCTACTTGACTATATGTAGTATGACATCTATGACGGATAAAATATCTAAATAACCCGAACATAATATATCTCTATTATTTAGAAATAGGTTTAAAGATGATTTAATTCATTCTCATAGAATTCTTAATTCTCAACTGGTGACCCAATAAGTATATACTTTAATAAAGTAGCCAACATGAAACACAAAATAGGAACTCAGTATACATATAAAAATATCACTATGTATACATATATCAATACTGTACCAATGGTTGAGAAACCCCTGGTGCTAGGAATACTCAGCTATCTAGTCCCATTGCAACGCTCACGCATAATGGATAATAGGTTCAATCTCTCAAGAACCAATAAAATATATACACATATTGGAGGCGAACATAATTCCAAGCCGATGGGCTATGCAGAAACCTACGCACCCATACGATCGTCACCACTATCGTTCTCACAGATAGCCCATACCTAGGTTCGTTGTTCTAGTGGTACGACTCAAAATCCCCCGAAGGCACACAAGATATGGTCATCCATAACGCGTTAACCTCCATTCGATAGCCAATAGCTAGGTATGTCATACACATAATTTTCCAAGTAATAAGCATGCACACAACTTATACAACTTAATAGGCATTCCGCAACCCAATTCCATAATACATAAGTAGTAGTATTGTTTCTACCCTCTTCGTCAATCATATATAGATGTATATACTCTCTTGAACCTAACTTTCCTCCTTCCTATGAACTTTCTACATCCCGAGAATAATTACTCTCCCAATTCAATATTAATTCGGAATTTAGGTCACTGGTCATTCACGTAGGTTGTTTTTCTCACTTGGATAATCCTAGGATGCTTTTTAACTTAACCGGACCCCAAAGGTGTATTATTAAATCTCGTTAGAAGTCAAGGGATTCTTGTTCGAACAATGTCATTTGAACGAACTCAAAATCTCGTTAGATGACTAGTTGGAATTCTCATTCGAACGAGGTCGTTCGAACGACCTAGGTAGGTCTTCGAACGAGAATTCCAACTGGCCCTGTTCTTCCCCAAAGTCATTTTTCCCAACATTCCAAACGTCAAACTCAATCCAAATTTCTTCCAACATCAATCTAGATGGTTCTAAACTATCCCTAATCATTATGGGGAAAATTCTAATACAAATTAGTGTTCAAATCTTTATGTTTTCAAAAGGGAAACCAATAATTTCTAAAATCACTATGAATTCTCATATAATTATTCAAACCATTAATTTAATTCATGATTTGTACATAAAATCTCCAGATTTAAAAGTCTACAAATGGGGTAATTCCTCTACATGCAGCCCACCACCAAAATCTAATGTTCCTTTACGATTAAACCTAATGAAACCCAAATTTCATCATATTATGTCTAAATCATCAACAGAGTTTAACATGAGCAATATATTC
Organism: Sambucus nigra; assembly: GCA_949130495.1. Taxonomy (NCBI): domain Eukaryota; kingdom Viridiplantae; phylum Streptophyta; class Magnoliopsida; order Dipsacales; family Adoxaceae; genus Sambucus; species Sambucus nigra. The sequence goes on from OX422207.1 coordinate 70,480,043, forward strand.
TAAATAAACTAGCAAGAAAAACATGTTCCTTGGAATGGACTTCTAATTCTCTGATTGAAATTGATATGTTGTTGATCCTCTCGCCGCGATCTATACTTTGGCTCAACTTTTGGTGGGAATCCTTGAGTTCTTTCCCTTGTTCTCCAATGGAGTCTTCTTACTCCTTGGTTCTCTCTCTCTCTCTTACACGTAGGTTGAAACTGACAGTAACCTCTAACCCACGTTGCTTTTATTTTAATCCTAATTTTCGTCCATTTAATTACTCAAAATTTCTAAAAGACTCAAATACCTCTCCGAGGTGTTATTTTGGGCTAAAATGCCCTGTACTCCAAATAAAACACCAGAGTAGTGTTTTCTGACTATTTCGAACCTTTCGAACACGCTGGCCCACTCAAAGTAGTCATTCGAGTTATATAAGAATAATTTACCTTTTTTAACTCCCAAATGTATAATAGTGGCATGACTCATATGAACGTCCCAAATAATTATATCTTAACTGCCATGTATCTCGTCCCCAGCCATATTATTATTTCCAAACCCATCTATTATGTTACTCACTACGTATTGTTCAACATAGTTATTACTCAACATGATTTGAACATAATTACTTCTGATAACTACTAACTCTTGTCACGCTAGTAATTATTACCATTAAGTCGGATTAATTATTAATTAAATTTTCTCTCTTTAATTAAATAAATCCCAATTTCCATAATTTCATAATAAAATAAATATGCATAAAATACGGGGTATTACAATATGTTCACATAAAGTTAATCACATATAGACATATATATAAGTCGGCTAACGTGCGTAATAACTCTCATTACACGATCCAATTCTATATAAGTATTCACTTACTTATAGTTTAACACCCTGATTATCTACTTCTCGCTAACATGTTATTTTTTCCAATCACTAGCCTAATAATCACGAAATCCTAATCCAATTTCCCTATCTCTACTCGTGAGCATTCACTTACTTATTCACATATATTTCATACATGAAATTCATCCCCAGTTAACCTATTACATTTCCTAACCCTCAAATTGAAATTCTCAAAAACCTAAACTTATCTCTTGACCAAAGATTGCACGCCCAATCCTCAAACAGTCCATGAAAATAACGCAAGGTAGAGGAGGCCATCCAATAAAACCGAACCTATTCGTTGGCTAGACTGCACTGGTTTGGTTAGTGATCCTATTAGCGCCCCCTCTTAATGAAACGATTCGGTCTGCGGGGCTGTCGGAATGAACTTTTGACAGGATTTTGCCTTCTCCCTTCATCCATGGTGGTTCTAACCTTATCAAAACTCCTTATATGAACTCTAATCTATCCAAAAACATGACTAACAAGTTTTTACATAAAAAATGTCCCGAACAATATCCAATTCATCCAATAACGAATTTAAATCAAGATTCATGCAATATTAAAGCCCTAGTTTCAAGATTCAAACTTTTTTCTTAAATCATTCAAGAACCTGTCTTTCTTATTCAATTTACATCAACTTCAACATTGAGGGCCTATTTGGTTTGCAACTGTAATTCTATTTTCTGTGTTTAAATACAATTATGATAAGAATTTGCGTTTGGCAACTTGTTTTTAAACACATAATTATAATATGTTTGTGTTATAATCAAGTTTTTCAGAAAACAGGTTTAGAGTGTTTTATAACTTCTGTTTTTTATTTTTCAACTCAAAATTATCCATTGTTAATATTTTAATGCAGTTATACCTTAGTATATAATATACATACATAATACATTAATATGTGTGTAATTCTTATAAATAAAAAATATATATGTACATGTACACAAAATTACGTATGGAATAATATAAAGTTAAATAATATTACCAATAGATAATGATACTCATATATAGTTTTATACATGTATTATTAATGTATGGAATAATAAAAAATATACATATAATACATATGTATTAAAAAATATTATCAATTTAAGTATGCATATAATTTTATAGTGAATTATACATGCAATATATATGTGTGTGTGTGTGTGTAGAGAGAGAGAGAGAGAGAGAGCTAAACTCCCCAACATACTTCATTAAATATACCTAAAAATACATGGTATTAAGTGTACATGTATAAAATTTGTGATATATGTATGTATATATGTATGTATGTATACATTCATGTATCATGTATGAATGAAAGTTTATATATATATATATATATATATATATATATGTATATGTATATATATATATGTATATATATATATGTATGATTGCCAATTTTATCAAATTTTCAAAAAACTGTATTTAAAAACAAGTTTACAAAACGCACACCAATAATTATAAACGCAAAAAACTAAAATTTAAAATTGTATTTAAAAACATCGCTTAAATCCACTTTTCTGAATAGTGAACCAAACAGGCCCTTAATCATCATTAGATTCATCTCCTAACACTTCCTTCATTCAAAACTCGAAATTCATTATTATTCTACACGAAATTGTATGAATAATTAAAAGTACGTATCAATATTAAAGCAAGAAAATACTTTCATTTAACGTGATGGATTTCTGGAATTTCCCTTTTGGAATTTCTCTATTGACGATAATCTTTAACCTGAAAACACAAGCTCTTCACCCTGGATCCCCTTTTCTTCCCCTTTTCTCCCTTTCTTTTCACTTTTCTCACTTTTCCTCAAAATCCTATCCTCTTGGGTGGATGGATATCAACCCTCATCTATCCACATCGATTATATATTAACCTTAAACACTCTAATCCTGAAATAGGGCCATTCCATTAAGTAAAATGACCAGTATACCATTCTACGGCTCCCACTTAGTCTAAAATGCCTCGAAACCCAGTTGGAACACTTAAATACCTATTCAAGACTAGTTAAACCCATTTCTAACCATCAGTTCACTCAAAATTACCATCTGAGTCACCTAACCATAAATTTCACCTCATGCTCGACACGACTCTATTCGCGTGCCCCGAAAGAGATACCAATATACTTGTCGCTTTAACTCACTTACGATGTAACTTAAGTTAATATGTTTTCAATTACTTATCATACAAGTAAATATAAATATTCATATTCGAGTCAAATTATTTCCCGATTTAATTAAAGTTATGTACACATATGTAATTTAAAATGCTTTAAAAATACGGGGTGTTACATACTTCTTCCCCCTAACAATGAAATTTTATCCCCGAGATTAGGACATACCTGGTACAAAGAGCTCTGAATACTTTTCCCTCTTTTCATCCTCACGCTCCCAATTTGAATCATTTGCATTAGGATGCCCCCACTGAACACGAACAAACGGTACCACCTTCGACTGAAGTTTACGCTCGCTACGATCCATGATGGAAACATGTCTCTTCTCATACGTGATATCTGACTGTAAGTTAATATACTCTAGTTGTATATGCCACTAAGACATGTCACTCCTTTAATACTTCTTCAAATACGACACATGAAATAAATCGTGAATCCGTTGCAAATGCTCTGGTAAGGCAAACCTATACACCACTTGTCCAATCCTCTCTATAATCGGGAAAGGCCCCCGATACCTCGGTGCTAACTTTCCATTCTTTCAGAAATACATAACTCCATTCATGGGAGACACCCATAACAACACCAAGTCACCCACATCAAACTCCTAGTGTCTCCGATTTGTGCTTGTATAACTTTTTTGCCTATCCTCAGCTATCCATATATGGTCTGGAATCAACTCAATCTTTGCAGAAGTGTCCTAGATCATCTCTGGTCCAAACAACTGGTTGCCACCACCTCTAACCAATAAGCGGGTGAACAAAAACTTCGTTCATATAATTCCTTAAAAGGCTCCATGTTTATTGTGAACTTGCACGAGTTATTATAAGCAAAGTCTACCAGTAGAAAGGACTACTCCTAACCTCCCCTAAAATCTAGTATGCACATTCTCATCATATTCTCCCACATCTGAGTAACTCACTCGGTCTACCTAATTGTCTACGGGTGATAAGTTGTACTCAAACACAACTCAGTCCCCATAATCTCCTAAAAACTCTGTCAAAAGTGAAACACAAACATCTTCTCCTAATAAGACACAATGTGAATCGACACCCCATGTTGCCTCATTATCTCTGCTATGAAGAGTTGGTCATATTTCCCCATCGTATAATCGGCCCGAGATAGAAAGAAGTGGGCCACCATGGTCCGATGATCCACAATGAGCTAAATGGAATCGTGGCCCCTCTATGACATCGATAGCTTTGTGATGAACTCCATCGAAATGATCTCCCATTTCCATACTGGAATCTCCAATGGCTGTAAAATCCTAGCTAGTCTCTGACCTTCACCAACTAGCAAGTGATGTACTTTAAGATAAACTTAACAATGCATCATTTTATAAAGGCCCATAAATATTTCCTTGTCATGTTTTGGTACATCTTATCTCCTATCGAAAATCACGACCTATGAGACTCTATCATCACTGCATGTCATATATCCCTATCCTCTGGGACTATCAGTCTCCCAATCAACTGCAATCCTCCTTTTGAACTAATGGAGTAAGAATCTACTACCTCTATTAACAACTGGTGCGCCTTATCCTGATAATACGAATCCCCTCCATGTGCTTTCACAACCCTCATGATGATCTCGAGTGTGATAGTCAAAATTTCCATTCATGCCCTGACCAATGCATTATCCAACAGAAGCTCACTCCACTTTGCCTACCAATCCTCTACTAACCCCCCATTGGCCTACGACCCGCGTATGCCACCATTTTAGCCTTCCTCGAGTGATATTGGATGTCGAACTAGTAATCTTTCCCAAATTCAAACCACCTATGTTGCTTTATGTTAAGACATTTCCGCATGAACAAATAGTGTAGTGAATTGTGAGTCGTGAATAAACTGAATTTCTCCCCCAATAGATGGTTCCTACATATCCTTAAGGAAAAAACACCATTTTATGATAAAAATCATTTGTGGGTTAGTTCCTCTCGTGGGGATTAAACTTGTAAGAAGTATAAGTTGCAGCCTGATCCTCTTGCTGTAACACTCCAGCAAGTCCTTCTATGGATGCATCTGTAAAAATGAAGTACTCCACTCATCCCTTAAGCATTGCGAGCATAGGTGTCAAAGTTAAATTATCCTTTATCTCATCAAAAGCTAATTGACACTGATCATCCCAAACAAATGTGATCCGTTTGCGAGTCAGATTCTTCAACGGTCTCGTGATCTTCAAGAACTCATTTATGAAATGACGATAGTAACCGACAAAACCAAGAAAGCTACGAACCTCCGTTAATGTGGTGGGTTAACCCCACTCCCTTGCCACTTATACCTTATTCTGGTTCACTAAAATACCACTATCTAATATATTTTGGCCCAATAACTGCACCTCTCATAACCAAAACCCTCATTTCTCAAACTTGGCATATAATTGATGGTCCTGCAAAGTTTGGAGAACCTTACGCAAGTGATCTTCATGATCGCCCTCTGTTTGAGAATAAATCAAAATATAATCTGTGAATATAATGATGGACTTGTCAAGTAACTCTCCGAACATCTTGTTCATATGATCCATAAATACTATTGGTGCATTGGTTAGTCCAAACTGCATAACCCTCAACTCGTACGACCTGTTCCTCTTCAGGAATGTTGTCTTTGGGACATCCTACTCTACCCCGATCTCAATTCAATCTTCGAGAAGTAGGTTGATCCTCTTAATTGGTCTAACATTCCCTATGAACTTGGAAATGGATATTTGTTTCGGATTATGACCTTGTTCAACTCTTTCTAGTCAATGAACACTCTCAGCGACCCATCCTTTTTCTTCATGAGAAACACTATAGTACCCCACGAAAATGTACTCCTACGAATGAATCCCTACCCCAAAAGATGTTGAATTTGATCCCTTAATTATCGCATCTCCAATGGAGCCATACAATAAGTCACACGTGATATCGGCCTAGTCCCTCGAAATAAATAAATAATGAACTCAGTCTTTTGGCTTGGCGATAACCTCAGTACCTTCTAGAAAACATCTGCAAACTACCTCACCACTAGGATTGAATCTAACAAGATGATAACTCCCTTCGAGGTCTCCTCCTCAATATGATAGAGGTGTGTTCTTGACCCTCCCTCGGGAAGAGGAAACGCCATTAAAAACATCTCCTGCCCTGGTGTGGCGAACATGATAGTCCTACTAAAATAGTCCACCATCACTCCATAACCTGACAACTAGTCTATATCGAGAATGACATTGTACCCTAGCATATCCAACAAAAGTAAATTGGCAGCTAAATATAGTCTACCTATATTTATACACACTCCTCTATCAATGGAATGGACGAGGGTGCCACTACCTAATGATGAATCAACATACATAATAATATGATAAGTTGAATCAAATCAATCGATCGCTCGTGCAAATCTAGTAGCAATAAATGAATGTGAGGGCCCCATATCAAATAAAACTTGACCCACATGATCATGGTTAGTAAACCTACCCTCTATGGATGGTGGCGCCTATGGAACTATAATATTCTAGATCTTGTACACATGCTCATACTGAAACTGGTGGTGCTGCAGGCAATAATGGAACCTGTGGCCCCTTTTGGACACCCTATTATTGTCTCTATCCTGATTCGAGCAAGGTTGCTGCTTGTGTCCTTAATCTCCACATACGAAGCACCTACCTATGAAATCCCCCTATCTTGGTCCCTGCTGGCCATGTAGAGGCTACCCTGGTCTCTGGCCTTGGTAGCCTCGACCCTGATGGACACCCTCATTGTTCCCTTAGTCCCGATGGCCCTGCTATAACACACCGTATCCTGGTCGGAATCCTCTTGATCTGAATCTGTTAGTCATATCCCTATGCTCATGTTGTCTACCTTGTTACTCTTGTGGTGTCCCACTGGATGTACTACCTCTGATCTTACCCTGTTGGCTAGACTCCTCAACTCTCTTCCCCCCTTCAAAAAGAAGAGGTGTCCTTGGCAGTGTAAGAGTTTGGCATTGATGTTATAAACATAATTCTTCAATGTCAGATTACTTAACAGATGTTGTTGGACCCTCCATGTAAGTCTATCTGTGAACTTCAGTGTTTTTTTCTCGTCCATATTCACCTCGTCTAGCACAAAGTTTTCCACACATGTGAATTTCTCCTCGTACTCAGCCACTTTCCGTCCCTCTTATGAGAAATCTAGAAATTTCCTCCTCAGCTCCGTCTGAATGGAAGATTAGAAGAACTTGTTATCAAACTATACCCAAAACTCCCCAATGGTTAAGGTATCTCTCTCCCCAGATGTGGTGACTAACTCATACCACTGCAACGCTGCTCCCACAAGCTTAAAAGTAGCCAAAATATGCTTTTGAGTGTCACTATACTCAACCATACGTAGATTCCACTATTTTTTTCATTGGTTAGTAACAACAACATTCGGCCTTCCCCGGGACTCTGAAGGATGGTTTTTTTGAAAGGCTTCTCTGAATCTCTCCCACATTGATAACACTAGGTGGGCTTGGACAACTGGTGCCAGTGGGTATTATAGTTGGGCCTGGGGAAACTGTTGCACTATATAACTCATCATGATATTAACCTCCTATCAATGATGGTGGAAACCTTGGCATCTATCACAGTCCCTTGAGAGACCTATGGCACCGGCTGAGCCTCTCCTCTTGTGGTCCTCATAGCAGCCCGAGTTGATCATCCTCTCTTATTATTTGGCATCTGAAACCAAACCGACTTTGAATGAGATCACAAGTAAAATACAAAAAGATAACAGAAAAACGTAAATGTGCAAATATGAATGAAACAGTCTTAATCATAAGTTTCTATATCAAAGAACGCTGCACTGGAAACGCAATGAAGTCACACAAATTCTAAGGATACTAGAACCTCACGTGCTGATACCATCCATGACACTCCACCAATTCTAATACTGGTTGATCATACCTTTATTAAAATAAACAGGAATCATATCTAACTTAGCACCACTATTGAAAAAAAATCAATTAAACTAATAACCTATTAAGTCTGGTGTCAAATTTTAAATCTTATTAACATGCATACTTGAAAGCATTCAACCGTATAATTATATGCATCGACAGTAATTGAAACATAAGAATACTAATAGATAAATAATAAATCGAATAAATCCTTGTCAACCCAAATACAATAATCCAACTGTTATAAGAAACATTGTAATAAAGTCCAATAGTAAAACTGTTCGACTATGGGAAACACGTCCAAAAGAAATACTGAAATGACATCCTAAGTAGATAGAATGAAAGGAGGCGTCTAATCAAATTTCACATGCATCCACAGCTGCTGCATCATTGTCTGACTGGAATGAAAGTTCTATCCCTGGTAAGCCTGTGGCCGAGCACCTGAAAGGTTTGACAGTATTTCAGATACGGTTCAGCGCCAAAAACATTTAAAAAATAGTTACAAGTATTTAAATGAGATAATAAATAAGAAGCAAGAAATATTCATGTTCATCTAGTGTTGCACTCACATAAGATTATCCTCACCCCTCATCTATAGTGTACACCTAACGCATTCATTTTATTTGCCTAGTTATGTTACCTCACATAACTAGTCTAACCATTCTTAACATAATCTAATCTGCTAAACTTCTAGCCCAATCATACTACTTGTATGTTACTTTACTTTATTTATCACGTAGCTAACACATAAGCTATAACTTAGGATTTCTCAATAGTATTCATGTTGCTACATGGGCAACGCAACTATACACTAGTTATACTTTGATGTTCACACTATCATTTAAATACAATTATAGATATATCACACTTTATACGTATATACATAGAATCTTCGAGATGGACCTCTCGAATACATCCCTAATATGCTATCAGACTTCAAGTACTTCACGTACTGCTATTGGGTTATGGGGTCAGGATCTCACCACCGATCCCAAATCACAAATGCATAATGGAGGTTGTCGTAAACATACATCCATGGGTCGTAACCATACATAATTACACCCATCCAGACTCAAAATCACTACATATCTTCTCACACGGATAATGGCGATGCAACAGTTCTATGACCTTGGGGAAACAATCTAACACCTGTTGATCAATGCCAGGGTGGACCACCCACTACGTGCAACCTCCCATGATAGCATATTAGAGTAGGAATGTTCACATAAATTCACACACACACACACATATATATACATTTGCATTAGGATGCCCCCACTGAACACGAACAAACGGAACCACCTTCGACTGATGTTTATGCTCACTACGATCCATGATGGAAGCATGTCTCTTCTCATATGTGACATCTGACTGTAAGTTAATATACTCTAGTTGTATATGCCACTAAGACATGTCACTCCTTTAATACTTCTTCAAATACGACACATGAAATAAATCGTGACTCCGTTGCAAAGGCTCTGGTAAGGCAAACCTATACACCACTTGTCCAATCCTCTCTATAATCGGGAAAGGCCCCCGATACCTCGGTGCTAACTTTCCATTCTTTTAGAAATACATAACTCCATTCATGGGAGACACCCATAACAACACCAAGTCACCCACATCAAACTCCTAGTGTCTCCGATTTGTGCTTGTATAACTTTTTTGCCTATCCTGAGCTATCCATATATGGCCTGGAATCAACTCAATCTTTGCAGAAGTGTCCTAGATCATCTCTGGTCCAAACAACTGGTTGCCACCACCTCTAACCAATAAGCGGGTGAACAAAAAATTCGTTCATATAATTCTTTAAAAGGCTCCATGCTTATTGTGAACTTGCACGAGTTATTATAAGCAAAGTCTACCAGTAGAAAGGACTACTCCTAACCTCCCCTAAAATCTAGTATGCACATTCTCATCATATTCTCCCACATCTGAGTAACTCACTCGGTCTACCTAATTGTCTACGGGTGATAAGTTGTACTCAAACACAACCCAGTCCCCATAATCTCCTAAAAACTCTGTCAAAAGTGAAACACAAACATCTTCTCCTAATAAGACACAATGTGAATCGACACCCCATGTTGCCTCATTATCTCTGCTATGAATAGTTGGTCATATTGCCCCATCGTATAATCGGTCTGAGCTGGAAAGAAGTGGGCCACCATGGTCAAATGATCCACAATGAGCTAAATGGAATCGTGACCCCTCTATGACATCGATAGCTTTGTGATGAACTCCATCGAAATGATCTCCCATTTCCATACTGGAGTCTCCAATGGCTGTAAAATCCTAGCTAGTCTTTGACCTTCACCAACTAGAAAGTGATGTACTTTAAGATAAACTTAACAATGCATCATTTTATAAAGGCCCATAAATATTTCCTTGTCATGTTTTGGTACATCTTATCTCCTATCGAAAATCACGACCTATGAGACTCTATCATCACTGCATGTCATATATCCCTATCCTCTGGGACTATCAGTCTCCCAATCAAGTGCAATCCTCTTTTTGAACTAATGGAGTAAGAATCTACTACCTCAATTAACAACTGGTGCGCCTTATCCTGATAATACGAATCCCCTCCCTATGCTTTCACAACCCTCATGATGATCTCGAGTGTGATAGTCAAAATTGCCATTCATGCCCTGACCAATGCATTATCCAACAGAAGCTCACTCCACTTTGCCTACCAATCCTCTACTAACCCCCCATTGGCCTACGACCCACGTATGCCACCATTTTAGCCTTCCTCAAGTGATATTGGATGTCGAACTAGTAATATTTCCCAAATTCAAACTACCTATGTTGCTTCATGTTAAGACATTTCCGCATGAACAAATAGTGTAGTGAATTGTGAGTCGTGAATAAACTGAACTTCTCCCCCAATAGATGGTTCCTACATATCCTTAAGGAAAAAACACCATTTTATGATAAAAATCATTTGTGGGTTAGTTCCTCTCGTGGGGATTAAACTTGTAAGAAGTATAAGTTGCAGCCTGATCCTCTTGCTGTAACACTCCAGCAAGTCCTTCTATGGATGCATCTATAAAAATGAACTACTCCACTCATCCCTTAAGCATTACGAGCATAGGTGTCATAGTTAAATTATCCTTTATCTCATCAAAAGCTAATTGACACTGATCATCCCAAACAAATGTGATCCCTTTGCGAGTCAGATTCTTCAACGGTCTCATGATCTTCAAGAACTCATTTATGAAATGACGATAGTAACCGATAAAACCAAGAAAGCGACGAACCTCCGTTAATGTGGTGGGTTAACCCCACTCCCTCACCACTTATACCTTATTCTGGTCCACTAAAATACCACTATCTAATATATTTTGGCCCAATAACTGCACCACTCATAACCAAAACCCTCATTTATCAAACTTGGCATATAATTGATGGTCCTGCAAAGTTTGGAGAACCATACGCAAGTGATCTGCATGATTTCCCTCTGTTTGAGAATAGATCAAAATATAATCTGTGAATATAATGATGGACTTGTCTAGTAACTCTCCGAACATCTTGTTCATATGATCCATAAATACTATTGGTGCATTGGTTAGTCCAAACTGCATAACCCTCAACTCGTACGACCTGTTCCTCGTCGGGAATGTAGTCTTTGGGACATCCTACTCTACCCCGATCTCAATTCAATCTTCGAGAAGTAGGTTGATCCTCTTAATTGGTCGAACATTCCATCTGTACTTGGAAATGGATATTTTTTTCGGATTATGACCTTGTTCAACTCTTTATAGTCAATGCACACTCTCAGCAACCCATCCTTTTTCTTCATAAGAAAGACTATAGAACCCCACGACAATGTACTCCTACGAATAAATCCCTACCCCAAAAGATGTTGAATTTGATCCCTTAATTATCGCATCTCCAATGGAGCCATACAATAAGTCACACGTGATATCGACCTAGTCCCTCGAAATAAAACAATAATGAACACAGTAATTTGGCTTTGCGATAACCTCAGTATCTCCTAGAAAACATCTGCAAACTACCTCACCACTAGGATTGAATCTAACAAGATGATAACTCCCTTCGAGGTCTCCTCCTCAATAAGATAGAGGTGTGTTCTTGACCCTGCCTCGGGAAGAGGCAACGCCATTAAAAACATCTCCTGCCCTGGTGTGGCGAACATGATAGTCCTACTAAAATAGTCAACCATCACTCCATAGCCTGACAACTAGTCTATATCGAGAATGACATCGTACCCTAGCATATCCAACACAAGTAAATTGGCAGCTAAATATAGTCTCCCTATATTTATACACACTCCTCTATCAATGGAATGGACGAGGGCACCATTACCTAATGATGAATCAACATACATAATAATATGATAAGTTGAATCAAATAAATCGGTCGCTCGTGCAAATCTAGTAGCAATAAATGAATGTGAGGGCCCCATATCAAATGAAACTTGACCCACATGATCATGGATAGTAAACCTACCCTCTATGGATGGTGGCGCCTATGGAACTATAATATTCTAGATCTTGTACACATGCTCATACTGAAACTGGTGGTGCTGCAGGCAGTAGTGGAACCTGTGGCCCCTTTTGGAAACCCTATTATTGTCTCTATCCTAATTCGAGCAAGGTCTCTGCTTGTGTCCTTGATCTCCACATACGAAGCACCTACCTATGAAATCCCCCTGTCTCGGTCCCTGCTGGCGATGTAGAGGCTACCCTGGTCTCTGGCCTTGGTAGCCTCGACCCTGATGGACACCCTCATTGTTCCCTTAGCCCCGATGGCCCTGCTATAACCCACCGTATCCTGGTCGAAATCCTCTTGATCTGAATCTGTTAGTCATATCCCTATGCTCATGTTGTGTACCTTGTTACTCTTGTGGTTCCCCACTGGCTGTACTACCTCTGATCTTACATTATTGGCTAGACTCCCCAACTCTCTTCCCCCCTTCAAAAAGAAGAGGCGGCCTTGGCAGTGTAAGAGTTTGGCATTGATGATATAAACATAAGTCTTCAATGTCAGATTACTTAACAAATGCTGTCGGACCCTCCATGTAAGTCTATCTGTGAACTTCAGTGTTTTTTTCTCATCCATGTTCACCTCGCCTAGCTCAAAGTTTTCCACACATGAGAATTTCTCCTCGTACTCAGCCACTTTCCGTCCCTCTTATGAGAAATCTAGAAATTTCCTCCTCAGCTCCGTCTGAATGGAAGATTAGAAGAACTTGTTGTCAAACTATACCCAAAACTCCCCAATGGTTAAGGTATCTCTCTCCCCAGATGTGGTGACTAACTCATACCACTGCAACGCTGCTCCCACAAGCTTAAAAGTAGCCAAAATATGCTTTTGAGTGTCACTATACTCAACCATACGTAGATTCAACTATTTTTTTCATTGGCTAGTAACAACAACATCCGGCCTTCCCCGGGACTCTGAAGGATGGTTTTTTTGAAAGGCTTCTCTGACTCTCTCCCACATTGATAACACTAGGTGGGCTTGGACGGCTGGTGCCAATGGGTATTATAGTTGGGCCTGGGGAAATGTTGCACCATATAACTCATCATGATATTAACCTCCTATCAATGATGGTGGAAACCTTGGCATCTATCACAGTCCCTTGAGAGACCTATGGCGCCGGCTGAGCCTCTCCTCTTGTGGCCCTCATAGCAACTCGAGTTGATCGTCCTCTCTTATTGTTTGGCATCTGAAACCAAACCGACTTTGAATGAGATCACAAGTAAAATACAAAAAGATAACAGAAAAACGTAAATGTGCAAATATGAATGAAACAGTCTTAATCATAAGTTTCTATATCAAAGAACGCTGCACTGGAAACGCAATGAAGTCACACAAATTCTAAGGATACTAGAACCTCATGTGCTGATACCATCCATGACACTCCACCAATTCTAATACTGATTGATCATACCTTTATTAAAATAAACAGGAATCATATCTAACTTAGCACCACTGTTGAAATAAAATCAATTAAACTAATAACCCATCCAGACTCAAAATCACTACATATCTTCTCACACGGATAATGGCCATGCAAGAGTTCTATGACCTTGGGGAAACAATCTAACACCTGTTGATCAATGCCAGGGTGGACCACCCACTACGTGCAACCTCCCATGATAGCATATTAGAGTAGGTATGTTCACATAAATTCACACACACACACACACACACACACACACACACACATATATATATATATATATATATATATATATATGCGCCCCTGTGCACACTAAGTTTGCAGATGTGCTGGCGCACGCCTATTTTTTCTAAATATTAAAAAAAAATTGAGTTGATTTTTTATGTGATATTTAAACATTTCAAGGGACCCATATAAAAAATCTGGTAAAAAAACTTTTTTATCTATTTTAAAAAAATGGTCAAACTTTTGCAGCTTTTCAAGTGTTTTAAAGCAGCGAAACTTTGACCGATTTTTTTTAAAATAGCAAAAAAAGTTGTTTTGAGCTAATTCTTTTTATATGGGTACCTTGAAATGTTTAAATATGATCGGAAAAAATCAGCTCAAAAATATTTGTTTTTGCTATTTTAAAAAAATGATGTGCAAACTTAGTGTGCGCAAGTGTCTGCTTATATATATATATATATGTGTGTGTGTGTGTGTGTGTGTGTGTGTGTGTATTGGTCTCACTCAATACGTATATATAAAGTTGGCTAACTTGCGTAATACCTCTCATAGCATTAGCCTATCAAATCCCCAAAGTCAAACCCGACTTCTCGATTTTATCTAAGTATTTACTTACTTATAGTTTAACTCGCATATTATATATTTCTGGCCAACATGCTATTCTAACCAAGGAATAAACTAACCATTCAGAAATCCTAATCTGATTTCCCGATCTTTACAACATTCACATACTTATTCACATGTTTTCCATACATGAAATTCATCCCCGGGTTGCCTATGACATTTCCTAACCCTCAAATTGAAATTCTTAGAAGCCTAAGCTAATCCTTCGACCTAAGATTTCCTACCCGATCCTCAAACGGTCCAAGAAAATAACACAAGGCTGAGGAGGCCAGCAAACAAAACCAAACTGGTTTGCTAGCTAGACAAAACCGATTCAACTATTAAATTGGTTTGCTCCCCCCCAACGAGTTAGTTGGGTTTGCTGGGCAGCCAGAACGAACTTTTGACGGGATTTTTCCTTCTGCCTTTATCCGTGGTGTTCTAACCTTCATCAAAACTCCATATATAAACTCTAATCAATCCAAAAATATAACCTAACAAGTTTTTATGTAAAAACTATCCGAAACAATATTTAATTCATCCAACAACGAATTTAAATCGAGATTCATGAAATATTAAAAACCTAGCTTCAAGATTCAATATTTTCTTCTTAAATCATTCAAAATACCCATCTTTCTTATTCAATTTACATCATATTCAGCATTTAATCATCATTAGATTTATGCCCTAAAATTTTCTTCTTTCAAAACCTAGATTTGCATATTTTCCCAACTCGAAATTCATTATTTTTCTACAACAAATTGCATGTATAATTGAAACTACGTATGGATGTTAAAGCAAGTAAATACTGCCTATTAAAGTGATGGATTTTTGGGATTGTTTTTCTAGAATTCCTCTATTGACGATAATCATCAACCCGAAACTCTAGCTCTTTACCCTGAAACCTCTATTCTCCCCTTCACTTTATCTCAAAATCCTAGGCTCTTGGGTGGATGGATAGCATCCCCCCTCTATCCACCTCAATTATATATTAACCTAAAACACATTAATCCCGAAATAGGGTCATCCCCCTTAATTAATATGACACGCATACCCTTCTACCATTCCCACTTAGTATAAAAATCCCACGAAACCCAATTGTAATCCACGGGTACCTATTATGAACTATTTCGATTCATTACGAACTATCGATGCACTCAAAATTAGCATCCGAGTCACCTACCCATAAATATCACCTCATGCCCGACATGAATAAGGTATGACGTAACTTAATTTAATACATTTTATTTACTCTTCACACAAGTAAATATAGATACACATAAATATTAGTCCTTTCATTCGCTAATTAATATTTATTTAAGTCACTTTATTTCCCGGTTTAATTAAAATTTACATGCACATATGTAATTTAAAATGCTTTAAAAATACAGGGTGTTTCATAATCCTTATAATCTAATGAATTTATTCCACGGGAACTACAATACCAACATCATTACATGATAATAAATACTATTTCAATAAAGATAAAAATAATTGGAAAATACTTACACATAAAAACAATTAAAATAAAACAAAACCATAATACATGGGTTGCAATGCATATTAAAGTACTAAAGGACGACTCTGAAAATGTACAAAATAATTTAACAAACATGTCAAGAGAACCTTTTATTGAGAGAATTGCAAGGACAGTGACGTCAACCGATTACATCTCCTCATTATCATATTTATAAACAACTAATTATTTAAACTTTTTAGTAGAAAAACGCAAGCCAAGATTCAAAATTAAAATGATACTGTTGAACGTTGATCAACTAATAAGAATAAAAAACGAATAATTGAACACACAAAATAAGAAAATGGTAACAATAAAATCCAAACTACACATACCACCAAGAACATAATGTTAAGGACCCTACTTGAAATGATCAATTATTCTTAGGTTCCTTCAAAGCTTAATTGTCCCTTAACTTTTGTTCTGAGTTTTTATTTGTAAAATTGTAACAGACCAAACAAAATGAGTGAAGTATAAACTCTAAAAAATGTGGTAAAATAATCATATATTGCATTCAATATAGTCAACATTGTCAATAAAGATATAATGGGGAATGGATGATGTTGTAGGTTGTGTAAAATGTAGAACACCAAATATATTCAATAACCATAACGTTACCTCATTATTATTATCATTGAATTATTTTTTTGATATCCTTTTTCCTTCTGAATTCATTTCTCAAACCATGATAAGATGTCAACAGGGGGGTAAATCATGCTTGATGGAATATAAGAAATACAAAGTACTTTCATGACATCTAATAGGGTTTTATGGACATAAAAAAAAACTACTCTTGATCTTGAAATTACCCATGATGGAAACCCAAAAATCAGAATATATTTATTACATATGCACACAAGCCTCTAATTTTGAAACCCTTATCACAATTCTAAAGGCCAATAAACACCCTCATAATTGAAACCATTAAACTCCACATACACAATCAGAATAATCAAATCATGTGATTTTAAAATCCAGTCTGGTATATATAGTTTTTGACCTATATATTCCTAAACTTAAATCGACAATGCTCACTTTATATAGTTTTTGATTGATTTTTACTATGGAGAAATGGAGTTGAATGTCATTCTTGGCAATGTTGTTAATGGGAGAATTGATTGGAAAAATAAAATAACCTATCCACTGGCAATGAAGACCCAAAACTTTGATAAATCTTTGACGAAACCAAATCACAACACCACATGTCTCATAAAAACTTCAAAGTATCACTTCCAATGATGGGGAGGATAGGGCTAGGTTTGGGAAAGTGTGGATGAAGGTTGTGGCGTGAGAAGTGGATAGGTGAGAGAGAGAATTGGGAGAATTCGATGAGAGATAGAACAAGGGTCAGAGAGGAGATAGAGTTTTGGGGGATAAATTTTGGGAATGACGTACGTGCTTTTTAGATGGAGGAAGCCAATTTTTTTTAAACCTAGATCTAAAATAATTGTGTACAATTGTTTAGTTATTTTAATAATCTTTTTAGGAATTAACCACGATAAAAACATCAATTGCTCATAAACCACGATATAAACTATATGAATGTGATATTTATTTCATATTGACCTAAAAAAGGCTATATTGAAACGGTGATAAATATCAATTTTTCTTCAAGTAAAAAAGATGAACACATCCCACCATTAAGAAAGATAATTTTTTCCCCTAAACCCGTAAAGAGGTTGAGTGCAGATGATCATAGGTAATGCGACTATAACTCTAGGGGATTAATGATCTATTTAATGCTCACAGTAGAGGTGTTCCGTCGCACCAATTAACTAAAGTGAGTCACCCGAATAATACCAAATAAATTTATTACACCATGTTCTAGTGTCTCTCAATAATGCACAAATTTGCAATTATTTATCTCCAAATAATTACAACTTAACTAAAAATAATAAAAAATACAATAAAAAATACATTTGTTTTTGCCAATAATAGTTTGTATCTCATGCGTCACCCAAATCCATTATCAACTGCCACTAAAATAAAAATACGAGAAAGTACACAATATGACAAGAATATATGCTCAATAATATAACGGTAAACAAAAATGTAGCAATACGAAAACCTTATACAAGTTCAATGAGACACCAAAACATTGTATCAAAATATTTTTTAATAACATATATGTGACACCCCACTCAAAATAATAATGGGTGTCCATACCTATACTAAAATAATCAGGAATCTCAAGTGGATCATTCTCAGCATCAACTGACGATTCTAAAGTAAACACGGCTAACTACCCATTAATACTAAAAGAGGGTGCCAAATTTTTTTAAAACATTTAATTAACACTTAATAAATCCAACCATGCAACAACTAATCAACAACATAACATCTAAATGTGATAAGAGACACACATGCTCAAAATAATATATAAAAGAGTACACCACAATGTACAAAGTAAAATACCCGAATATGCTGTCGGGTCACAGACAATACAAAAATCTGAAAAGAATATAAAACTGCTACTCTACAACACTTGGGTATAAACCCGATACACAAACTGAGTCCTGATCTAGATACAAGAAAGATAGGAAACGGCTAAAATCAAATACCGTAACAGTCCACTACTGCCACAGCTCCACGAATACACTAGATGGATAACATCAATGGCGTCCTTGCGGAGGAACGCCAAAAATAATGCAATATATACACAAGGAAAGAGAAAATATAAATGGGTCAGAGCCCGAGGTGTGAAAAACATTTATAGCAAGTGCATTAAAATTCATAATAATTATAAATGCATTATAACATGATTAAGGTGGAGTCGGACTCTCCATAAAATCCAACTCACCTCTCAACTAAAGCGCGTAACTAGACGTATGCACATGATCTCCAAATAATTGCCCAAATCTATCTAAGGGCAAAGTAATCTAACTTACTCCCAATTAATATTCATGTAAAATCATTCTAAATCATATCTCTCAACTTCAAATATTTCCACTCTCAAATATTCGCCCACTTTCTAAACATATAGAATATACATAAACATTCTCTTTTACTAGAATTTCTCATATTCTAGTTATGGACATATATATATATATATATATGAGTTATTAGCATCTAGGTGCTAAGGACTAAACTTCTCCCAATTCTCAATATTGCACTGCGTTTTGTGCGTGGGACGTCTCGCAAGCGAAATCCAAACAAGGAACCCCCCGATACACTACTCCTTGGCAGTATTGATTATCAAGATTCATTATGTCCTCAATGCATGGCGCGTATTAACCCAATTCTCTTATTCTATAAATGATTAATTAATTATTCTCAATTCTCAACGGTGCACGGCATTTCGTGCGTGGGAGGTCTCGCAAGCGAAATCCAAACAAGGAACCCCACCGATACACTTCTCCTTGGCACTGTCGATCATCGAGATATATACTAATATATAAATATGAGCACTAAGGACTAACTTCTCCTCACTCCCAACATTGCATTATGTTTCGTGCGTGGGGCGTCTCATAAGTGAAATCCAAACAAGGACCCCCCCCCCCCCTGATTCACTACTCCTTGGCAATGTTGGTCGTTGAGGTCCATTATGCCCTCAATATCCAAAGTACTATTATATATACTCATATAATTAACTACTCTTCATTTTCTCATAATTGATTTATCATAATTTAAGTCCAATTAAAATCTCCGAGGATGAGATTCAAGCAATCTTCTAATGTCTCTTCAATCTAGAGACAAATATGATATCACATAATCATAAACAATTAATATACTATTCACACAAGTATAATAATAATAACCATCCCGATGAGATATAACTCGAGGATGCAGGTTCTCAATGCTATCATCTACCAGGGAATCACTCACATATCATCCTAGGTACCAATGGTCGGAATCTCACACTGCCTTGGCAAAAACCATAACACAACGTACGGGAAGCGGCCATAGTTCCTCCCCGAAAATGAGACGAAACATACCCACCACGTCTCCCCCTAATAAAAATCACACAATAATAAATGGACGCTATGACCTGAGGACTATACACGCCCTGCTCCTCAAGCCAGGGGCCTCATCCACATAGCGCAACTTCCCATGATAGCATAGAGGGGGTATGATTCACACACACACGCACACACACACACACACACACACACATATATATATATATATCATACTATTACATACTCTTATTAAGATCTTAGGTGTAAGTGAAATAGTCTCATTATTTAGTATATTTTACTCTCGATATACTATTCGTCAATAACTCAAATAACTTCCCCACTTAGTATACACTATACTATATCTCACTTGAAGTTCACACCTCACTTCTATTTATAGGAATCATCTCTCAATTCTATTTACGTTGAGATTATTCTCTATATCCTAATGTACCTCGATCAACATTTACCATTTATGAAACATCTCCCAATTTAATTTACATTAAAGATATTCTCTATATCCGTATGCACATCTATCATCATTTATTATTTTCAATCCATAATATGGTTCAATCAATCTTACGAACCTTTAAAGTTGTCCCATCTGGGATTTAATCCTACAATCCATTATCACTAAGCGCATCCTAACTCTTTCTTATAAACCCATAATTATCTCCACACTGAATTCTCAATGATAGTGGGCTTCCCCACTTAGTCAATAAGATACTCTTTAATCAATATTCTCTCGAATGAAGTCAATATGACTCCAATAATTTCTCATAAGGGAAACTCCCTAAAAGTATCCAAAACACAATTCTCATAACTCATATAGAGAGTCCCAATCGATAAACTCAAACGATCCCAGATAAAACTCACTCCAGAACAACTCCCCCAAAACAGCCCTATTTTCGAATCGATTCGGGCCAAATCCGAATCGATTCGCCCCTCATGCGAATCGATTCGATCCAAAGGATCTGGGATTCTGTCTTAGGCCGAATTGATTAGGGTTGGGTACGAATCGATTCGGTCACTCAGATCTGGGCACCTGCAACATTCCGAATCGATTCGGTAAGGGGCCGAATCGATTCGGCCTATCAGAAGATACGAAAATGGACACTTTTTTCAAAGGCCAAAAATCCCAAAAAAATCATATCTATCACAATCTCTTTATTTCTCTTCAACTCCAATATATATATAACATTAAAACTCATCAATTAACACACCTCAACTAATTTTTAACCTCAAATCCATTATATACACAAGAAATCTAAGATTTTACCTGAAATCTAGGTTTTGATAATTTTAGACTCAAAATCCTTAATTTTATCCACAAATCATCAAATAAATGGTACACAACAATTATTTAGCAAGTTTAATCACTTGCCTCAAATTCATAGAGTCTGATTCGTCCTCGAAATCGCGGATTGGCCGAAAAAAACTTAAGTTTTCTCTTTTTCTCTTCTTCTTTCCTTCTCTTTCTTTCTTTCTTTCTTTCTCTTTATCTCTAAGGAGAATTGTTTCTCCTGTAGGCTTTTAAGCCTTATCTCCAAAATACACAACTTTAAATGATAATACATACTTTAAATGACTCAGTCACTTTAATTCGAGCCAAACGAACTTAAAATATTTCGGAACCTAAATAAGCCCCAAGTACAGTCATTTCGACTATCTCGACCCTTTCGAAAACAATCGCACCCTCAGAATCATCATTCGAATCACTTTCTAACATCTTCAAATTTTGACCTCAAATGTTAATTTAATCATTCTCCAATTAAAATAATATTTATTTCTCCCCAAAATAAATAAATTATTATCCCAAAAATCTCGAGGTATTACAATATCAATGGTTCATCGGGCCTCACATCACCTCACCTAGGAATCTTAAAGCCTTATTCCGAATATTGGACTTTTGGACTTTGGCGGATGCCCATTCTCAATGTCATAAAAAAAATTCATGGCACCATGCCCAAATCACAAAATACAAAATATTCAACACAATAACACATGGGATTCCAATATATATTATAGCATCTTCACGAGGAGTGAAAATAAACGAGGAACAAATGGAATACTCTCAAGAGATTTTGTCAATACTCGCCCTAGAAAAATAAGTATTTAATGATAATTGAAGTATTTTATTCAAAGTAAATTTGAGGAATATATATATATATATATATATATATATATATATATATATATATATATATATGGAAGTTACGTCAAATGACACGAAAAGTGACGTATTACGAAGAGTAATTAAGGAAAAAAATCCACAAGTCGCATGGTTCGTATGGATGCATATTTAAATACTAATAGTCCTAGTAAGTATATTGATAAATTTTAATGCAAAAATTCCAAGAAATAATTGTGACACGGTCATAGCCAATATAACGCGATTTTTGACAGCACGCGCCGCGCAGGATGCGAACATGTGCGATTTTTGCAGGAAAATTGGAGAAGGAAATAGTGACTGCATATTTGGAGTCCGAAAAATATAAGAAAAATAGCGTGTAGAGGGAAAAAAAGTTAATCTAGCACTTTTTGACGCTACGCGACACTATGAAAATCCAACTTTGCGTGAATTGTTTAGGAGTATTGGAAGGTCAAAAAAATAAAATGACCATATATATGAGACCCTAAAAATACATACAAATATACCAAGGTGTCAAAAGCCAAAAAATAAAAAATTATTTTTCATCAAAATATGAAAGTGTTCAGCAAAATCTAAAAATCAGCCAAACGATGTAAAATTTAATTTTGAGCAACTTTCTCTTCTTCGAAGTTTTTAGAAAAAATTATTACATCCATTTTAGGCGAATTTTCTATTTAAAATGTAGTAAATTTATTTTAGGTATTGTCTCAATTTTAGCTCTTAATTTTGGACACGTGTCAACCTCTATGACACCCCTAACTTTGACTATATTGAGTTTTACTTCTTAAGAGGAGTTGGTGAGAGTTACCACTTATAGTAAGTAGGGTTTGGTGGCTTCCTATATATAAACATAAAGAAGGGGTGGGGGAAAACGATCAGATTTGTTTTTTTCTCTCTCTCTCTCTCTCTCTCTCTCTCTCTTTCTAGCTCCCAAGACATCTATGGGGGTAAAGACTTCTGCCCAGATTTTTTTCACCCATGTCTACCACTCCCATGACCATTTTCACCATTAAAGGCCACACCCGAGCTCCCAAACACTTGTAGAAACCCTTGAATAGCTTGTTAGGTGAAGAAGATGATGTTCATAGTATGTTTGATGGGTATTTGATGAGGGTATTCTTGATGATGAACATGGAACTTTAAATAATATTTGTATCTTAAAATGTCTAGAAAATGGGACTTTAATACAAAAAAATGTATTATTTTATATATTAAAGCTGTTAAAGTAGCAAGTAATAATGTTGGGTTAATTGCGTCATTGAACAGGTGTTAAAAATGACTAAAAGTGATTTAAATATAACTTGGAAACCTAATAACCACTTTCTTTTTAAAAATTACACTTGTGAAAGGACTAAATTGCATATTTTGGCAGAAAAAGATTAAATTGATAAATTTTCTTCAAAGTCGAATATTTTTATGAAACAAAAATGTTAATGAATAGTGTTACACTTGTGTGGGTGAAAATGAATTAAGTACTAAAGTGTGAATGATTTTTTTATTTAAAATCAACGTGTGTGTGAATAAAAGACTTAATACTGGAGTAAATGATTTAATATTTAAAATAAATGATTTTCCAAGTGTCTTCGGCTCGTAAATGTGAACATTGGAATAATGTTAAACAAATTGAAAATATAGAGGAACACTCAGAAGATGTCAACAAATAATTAAGAATGGCATGATGTCCCTAGTGGTGAAAGACCCCAAACTCACGGCACAATTAACATATGGTGACTAGAACCGACGATGTGGATCCCGTGAAGTCCAAGGATATTGGTGGGTTTCGAGAAAAGATAATGGCATTTAATTCGAACATGATGAAACATGTTATAAGATTGAAATAACCTAACTTGTGTAAATGTTTAAGTTTCCAATCAATGTAAGGTGGGCAAGTAATTTGAGAATAATGATTAATGTCCATAAGAGAAGCTAAATGGTTAAGTAAGGTGACTAAATGGGTAATTAATCTACCTAATGAGGTTTAAACCCATTGTGTAACATAAGTCTTTCAATGTTAATGAATATTTTCTAATACAATGTGCGCGTTTGTTAAAGAAAGTCTTAAATAATGATTAAGTAACTCTTGCGTTGATTAATAAATGTTTTAAAAGTGAAAGAAATGTTCTCCTAACAATTGTAAATTGTAGAGCTGGGTGAGTTTATGGGAAGAATATGCTAGTTTTAAGCATAAAGATACAAAATGATTATTTTGTAATGACGCCGAGCATAAACGCTATCAAATAATTTTTTGGAATAAAACAGTTTAATACATTGGGATGTGTATTTTCGAAGGTAGATATATACGTATTTTCATATGCAGGTGGTTGTACTATGTGAGTATTCTTTATGTCGTTCATTTCTATACTACATTTGTAAAAGTTGCCAATGAGCATTTGGCTCACTCCTTCGTTTTATTACGACAAGTTGTATGTTGTCATGTATCTTGAGAGCATTGTATATGTAAGTACTTAATTTTCATTTGCGTTAGTATCCATATTTACTTGGCCTTGGGGGCACTCCTCTTGGACCACATCATTTAGTTTGATGAAAATTTGAATCACGCACTAATAAGTCTAACGTTAAATAATAATAATAATAAAATTGGATTAGATACATTATTTAGGTTGTTCTATTACACTTCGCAATTAACGTTTGATGTGGATCGGTTTGATCCTTTATTAAGCCTTAAATCTAGGTCGGGGAATTATAACTTGCTATAAGATCTTTAGGTTCAATTTTACTTTTGGATGTGACATGGTGAGGTCGGTAGTGGATGTTTTCGACATCGATGTTGGTTTGGTCACGCTGGATTAGTGACGGTTTTGATTCGTGTCCTGGATGGTGAAGTCAAGAACGTTAGTACAATGTGAAACTTCTTATGAGTTGGTAAACGGATAAGTTAGTATCCATTCATGTTCCACAAAATTTTATGATGTAGATGTGTTGGTAAGTTGCGGTTGTCAGTGTAGGCCGATAGTGGCAACACCGTGATATTTTGTGTGAAATATATTGTGTGGAAACTTTGATAATGAGAGTATACTTGTTAGTAGTGGTAGAGTCGAGTAGTGTTCATTGCAACCTAGCTGTAAAGGTTGTATATTTCATCTATGGAGGTTAGGTGACTAAGTGGCATTCATATGTATTGATTCTGCGGTAAAAACGTATTGGATTCCTTAGTTGAGGACTTGGATTTAGTGTATCTTGATTTAAATGTGGGTCTAGATAATCATGATGATTTGAAGTAACCTGGGAGTGAACCTAGAAAATCTTGGTGATTTAATGTTAAGTACTAGCATTATGATGTTCTAGAATATGACTTCTTGCAGCGTCACTAAGGTGAGCCTCCTCTTAGGCAATATCCGACGTCATGTGTCCTACAAAAACTTCGGTGATATTAATTTATAGTTTTAGAGATAATAATATCTTATTGAGGAATAGTAACCCTTATGGAATCTATGGTGTGGGACTTTGTGTTTATAGGCAATACCCGACGGCCCGTATCCTACCAAAATATATAAATGTGTTAGCTTGTAGATTAACACATAGTGTGATGTTTACATAGTGAGGAAATTTAGTTGTGATGGTTGAAAATTCATTGAGGTTTAATAATGTGGTTTAATGAAATTTACTTCGGGTTAGTAATATGGTTAGACATGTGAATCAGTATTGTTAATTCCGTGGAGGTGTATACTAAGGTTTAGCTAGTGAGATGCTGAACTTAAGACTGTGTACCCTATATGATGATGAAAATGATGTCTATACTTAAACCTTTTGGGATTTCTTATGGTCAAGGATATAGACTTTTGGTTGGGATAACATGTAGTGAGTAGGATTGATGCTTTGAGGTTACGAGTTTATGGTCATGATCAGTGGTCACACATGATATGATGTTTCCACGATGACTCCTATACTATGATGTGTATGTCCATTTTAGGGAATAATGGAATTGATGTCTCTTCCATGTAGCGTCTAGAAGCATCAATGTTGTATTGAGGTTCAGGTGGTGATGGTGAATCGTTGATGATTGTATTATGGTCAGGTATTATTGATTTGTGGCTACACTTTGGAATTAGTTCCATGGCTTTTATTTATAAGATTGTGTCATGATATAATTTTGAGGATAATGTCAAAAATAGGTTGATAAGTGATAGGTTATGCACCTGGGAGAATTAGAACACGATGATGTTCATCATTGTTTAGAGATAGCACTTAGAAAGGGGTGTTAGGCTTGATTATAGCCCCTGTATGTGCAACCTGTATGGTTGGGTATGAATCTAGTGAGGAAATAATTAGGTCTTAGGCTTGGGTAATGCTTGAAAGTTTGAGATGCCATTGGGATAGTTAGTATATGGGATCATGTAGGACAATTTTAATAGTTGTAGCAGTGGTCCGTGAGTTGAATGTTGGAAGCTATGTGAGTGTCGCGTTTCACTTGATAAGAGTGATCTCTGAAGCTGAGATTAACTATCGCGTGTTGGAATTTTTGAGACCTTGGTATGATAGGCTAGTAGCTAACGTAAGTGTTAAAAGAATGTAATTTCATTTGGTTCATATGGTTGTGGTCTTAAGGAGGAAACCTAGCATTTTAGCTTCCTAAAGAAATCGATTTTGTACTTTGTTCATTCTGCAAGGATGGATGATTCATGGTTGGGACCCGTCAGGGTTAGTGGGTATAACTAGGGTATGGATTAAGGTTAAGACGTTAGAAGATAATAGTGAGAGTTATAGATTTCAAGTGTATGTTGTGGATTTATACTTCGTGTGGCACAATCCGTTGTAGGAATTTGATTATTTCCTATTGATGTGACAGTCGCATGATTCGTTGCATTCCTTGTGTCTTCTTGATCCAGATAGTGAGAAGTTGTTGATCAGTTTTGATTCGGGTGTAGAACTACATGAGATCAGTAATAATGAAAGTTAGGCCAATTGTAGCTGATACATCACGGTATATGATTGTGCCCTTCAAAGGCACCCTGTTCTACACTCGTTTGTGTGTATGCGTGGTTTTGCGTTTGTGGCATGTAGCTTACATGTGTTATTTGGTTGATTTAGGTTAACATGATTCATTAGTTAACTAGTATAGCTAGCTACGACTTCGTAGAGGGTTTTGAGGTTGTGACTCGAGTATATTATGATTATTAGAATTCGATGAAATATTAGGTGCTAGTGTTGCACTATGTCAAAAGTTATGTTATTTGAGGATGCAATCACTTGTGTGTATTTGGGTTGTGATACCTAGGCTAAATCTATGTTATTGTGACGATATCGTAGGAGATATTGGTTGGGTAGCCCAATGGGTTTATATGACCGTCATGATTGATGATGATATGGCTAGTGATGTTGAAGTTGTATCAACCTAGTCTAGGCGTGATCCAAAATTGTGGAGAAAACGTAGTCTTGTAAACCTTAATGTAGAAAGGATTCATGGAGATGAGTTCATTAGTGGAAGCGTGATATTTTATGAATACCGTATATTTTGAGGGAATGTTTCAATGGAAAAGTTAAGCTTGCCTGGGATTAGTAGTAAGACCTTAGTGTCCACCATGATTAGGTTTGCAATGTAATTGATGAAAATAAAATCTTTGGATTTTTAGACCATAGTGATGAGTTGCCCTAGGATTGGAAACTGGTTGTAGGTAGATAGATTGTATGGTTGATGACCATAAATTTCGAGGATGAAATTTCCTAAGGAGGGAAGAATGTAATCCCCTCCATAGAAAAATAAGTATTTAAATCTAAGTATATTATTCGAAGTAAAATTTAAGGAATAAATATATACCGAAGTTACGCCAAATGGCACAAAAAGTGAGGTATTACAAAGATTAATTAAGAAAAAAACACCCATGTTGCATGGTTTATATGTATGCATATTTAAATTCTAATAGTCCTGGTAAGTATGTTGGTTAAGTTTGATGCAAAAATGCCAATGAATGATTGTGACGCGACCATGGTTAATATAACGCGATTTTTGCCAACAAGCGCCGCACAGGACGTGAACTTGTGTGATTTTTGTAGGACAATTAAAGAAGGATAAAAATAGTATGACTACATATTTGTATCCCTAAAAATATAAGGAAAAATACCATGTAAATGAACAATAAATATAAATAAAAGTTAATCTAGCACTATTTGACGATATGTGACCCTGCAAATACCCAACTTTATGCGAATTGTTTAGGACTATTGGAAGGTCAAAAAGATAAAATGACCATAAATATGAGATACTAAAAATACATATAAAAATACCACACGGTCAAAAGTGAATAAATTAATAAAAAATTATTTTTCACCAAAATATAATGCTTACAAAAATTTAAAAATTTAAAATTTAATTTTGAGTATCTTTTCCTTCTTTGATGTCTCCGAAAAAAATCATGTAGATCTGTTTTACGTATATTTTCTATCTAAAATGTAGTCAATTTATTTTAGGTGCTACCTCAATTGTAGCCTTTGATTTTGGACACGTGTCATCCTCTTGAAGACCTCCAACTTTGACCATTTCGAGTTTTACTTCTTAAGAGGAGTTGGTGAGAGTTAAATCTTATAGTAATTAGGTTTTGGTGGGTTTCTATATTTAAACATAAAGAGGGGCTGGGAAACCCATTAGATTTGTTTGCTACTCTCTTTCAATCTATCAAGCTCCCAAGACATCTACGATGGAAAATAATTATGTACCAGATTGTTTCCACCCATGTATACCACTCCCATGACCATTTTCACCATTAAAGACCACACCCATGTTCCCAAAGACTTGTAGAAACCCCAGGACAACTTGTTAGATGAAGAAGATGATGTTCTTGGTATATTTGATGGGTGTTTGAAGGGGGTCTTCTTGACGATGAAGATGGATTTCATGGAGAATAAGGCGACATTCAATGGAGATTCCATGGAGAAAGCTTGGGAAGAGATTTTGGTAACCCTTTGAGGCCACCTTGGGAGGTGGGGGTTGTTTCTCCTACACCACCATTTCCACCACTATTTTGGAGACTTTAGAGGTGGGAATACTAACCTTGGTTTAGGTTTAAATATGTATATATTCTCAGCTAGTTTAAAGATGAGTTTGAATCCTTGGGTTTATTAGTTGCAATCTCATCATTTATGTGTAAATGGGTATCAAAGAAATGATTTAAAATGGATTTTGAAATTGAATAAATGTCAGAATATATATCTTCAACACGATATGAAATAGAGTGTGTTTCTTCAAGCCATTTTATTAAATTAAAACGTGATTTTCTTCTTGAATAATGAAGACAAATGAAAAAAGTAAAACTTTCACTTTAATGGGTTATTTAAAGTGGGTAAAAGTCACGAAGAGAGTGAAATGAGTTTAATGTGTAAATATATGAAAAGTAAGAATTTTTCATAAGTTGTAGGTTAAAAGTTATTAAATGAAAGTTAAAGGTTTCAAATGTGTGGGTGTTAAGAAGCAAAATTTTATAAATAAAGTGTGTATCTAAAATGTCTATAAAATGGGGCTTTAGTATATAAAAAAGTGTTATTTTATATATTAAAAGTGTTAAAGTAGCAAGTAAGAATTTTGGGTTGATTTTTCATTGAACAAGTATTAAAAATGGCTAAAAGTGTTTTAAATGTTAAGATGATAATGTAATAACTATTTTTGGAAAATAACACTTATTAAAGGACTAAATTACATGTTTTGGCAGTAAAAGAGTAAATTGGTAAATATACTTAAAGTGGAATATTTTTACGATATAAAATATTAACGAATATTGTTACACTAGTGTGGGTAAAAATGAATTAAGTCCTTAAGCGTGAATAGTTTTTGGTATAAAATCAACATGTGTGTGAATGAATGACTTAATGGTGAAATAAATAATTTTTGAAGTGTTAATGGAAAATGGAGAGATAAGTTTGAACTTTTTGGCTTCGGCCCGTAAATGTGGATTAATGTGAACATTTAAATAATGTTGAATACATTGAAAATATAAAGGAACACTGGGATGATGACGGAAAATAATTAAGAAGGGCATGACGTCTGTAGTGGTGAAAGACCCCAACACATAATTGGCATAAAAATACCCAATGATCTCCAAATTATGTGATTTTTGATAGATGAGCACGTAATATTTTGTTCTGTATAAATACCTCATAACTCGTTTGGTTTCTTTCTAGTGACCCATTCCAGTGTTATTCAAATATCAACTTAATATACCCACTATGTACACTAAATTTGGACACGTACATACTTGAGCATACAAAATACTCCATATAGTTTAAGCATTAGGAACCTTTTTTCAATTTCTTCACTTTCAGTCTCATACTTGGGGCATTGACAGAGACTAAACTTATCTCACTTAGCAACATGAGTATCTCTTTGTGCACAATCTTTGATGCCAAATCTAAGGAGTACCTTCTCGATATAGCTCTTTATGATAACCAAGGGACACCCTGAGAGCAATCTCGTTGTATCCTAATTCCTAATAAAAAAGAGGCATCCCCAAGATCTTATGACACCCCGCCTATTAAATACCGAGTGATCTGTCCTATACCAAATTAAACAGGAATCTCATCTGATTCATTCCTAGCATCACTATAAAAAACTTTATAATTACTAATCACCTAGTCTTAAATTAAGCTAATGTCAAATTTATCTTATGAATTTAATCGAAATCAACCGACATACTTGGAAACCAAATTAACTAATACAAGAAAGAAACTTAACATGCCACAAAGTAAGTACAAGAGTTTGTCGAACAACATCGACTACAAGCCATCCACAAAGTGCAAGTATAAAAAGACCAATACATACCAAGACTGAATATAAACGTACAATTGAACAAGTCCCTATCTAAAGATAGAATGAAACATGCGTCTACACAAAGAACCCACAACAATCCACATAAGCTGCAGCTGCTCACCCTGTAGGAAAGATCAAGACTGCCCCCTGTGGCAGGACACCTAAAAGGTTTTTGTAAAAATATTTTATAACAAGGGTTAGAACCCAAAACATTTGAAAATATTTAGCAAGTGAACTTAAATGCAAGAAGTAAATATGTAAATGCCCTCCATATTTAAATTAGTGCCACGCACTCCCTTGAGTTTACCTCACCCTTCAACTAATGTGCACGCCAATCACGAATATAAACGCCCCATCTAGCTAACTCTCCATAACTAGCCTTGTCTCATATATCTCACTATTTCCCACTATCCCAACTTGAGTGAGCGTCGTATACATTTTATGGTTTATTAGCCACATTTGCTTATTCAAATTAATTCCTATTTAATGCCATATAAAATTCTCACAAGTTATATCCTTTACACCGTTCACATCATGTATATGAGTTATAAGTTATATGTCACACGAACTTATTTATATCCATATCCAAATTGATACTATATAGCCATTTCACAAGTTATATTATTTATACATTTCACACCATGTCTATATCCGTATATAATTCTGCACTATATATACGTATCCATATCTCAACATTCATATTAACTTATTTAAGCTATTTCTCATTTAATTCCATATAATCGTTTCACAAGTTATATCATTTATACATTTCACACCATGTATATTCCCGTATATAATTCTACACTATATATGCGTATCATATCTCAACATTCACATACATGTCAGATATAAAATGCTATCACCGAACGCATAGGAGGCGGTCATTGTTTCTGTCGAAAATGTTTGCTCCATGCCATAATGGTCCCACCCCTAAGTCACAGACGTTATGGCCTGGTAACTATACTCGCCCTGCTCCTCAAGCCATGGGATTCATCCACATCCCGTAACCTCCTATGATTGCATTAATATTGGTATGGCTTTACTACATATATTATCCATACAAATATATACAAATCATATATGTACTACACATCGACATATATAGAAATCCAGGATATCAGAGTATTATGCCCATACCCAAGCTAAAAACAATTAAGTCTATGGTCCGACTTCGTTTTAATCAATTACACACTAATTAATTCCCATTATTTTGGTGTAACCCTTTCACGTGTAACCCTAGACCATCTTTCTCTCAGCACGAAATTCAATATTCTCATTTCAATGTTCAATTTCATTCAATTAAGTTTACCCCACATAATTAACAAGGTTTCAATCACTCAATCATAAACCTTAATCTCTCCAATTGAATTAATCCTCTAATTAATCCAAGGGTAATTAGTCACACCTATCAATCTAGACAATCTCCAACGGAATAACAACTAAAAAATATTTTTTAAAATTAGCCTTACGAATCTGCCCAGATTTTTAAAATGACGTTTTGGGGCATTTTGGAGCCGGTTTTGGATTAACCGTATCAGAGAACAAAAGTCAAAAAACATAATTTTCTATTGGACTTCGCGTACAGAATCGCCATTAGAGCAGTAAATACCTCAATTCTGTACAGATTTCTCCATTAAAACTTTTCAAGATTTATCCTAAATCGATTCTTTTGTTATCACAAATCTAGTCCTAACAATTTCATCAATTCAATCATTAATTTCATAAATTCTCGAAATCCCTACAGATTTATAACTCTCATTAAAATGAAATCCCCAATTTACTCAAGAACAAACCCTAGAATTCAATTGGATTCCACCTCTTTTAATATGAAAATGTAGATGCAATTTAATAATTACAAGTTAAACCACTTGCCTCAAATGAAGATCTAAAGCTTTGAATGAAGGTGTTGAATTGAAATTGAAGCAATCTCTCCAAGATACTCAAGTTCCTCTTCTCTTTGTCTCTCCCTTTAAGATTTTTCCCTCTTTATTCCTCTAATGTGATTTAATGTTGCGTACCCTTTACCCATTTGGGGTGAAAAACCCTATTCACGTTTTTGGGCCTACGAGTCTTATAAAAATGGTCCATACTCTCTATATGAAGCTCACGTGTTTAATTAGGCCCCAATACCCAATATATGCATATAACCACTCATTTCGGGCTATTTCGACCCTAACAGACTCTTCCGTGCGCTCAAAATTACCATTTGGAATAAATCTCTCAAATTAACTCTCACCCGTTGACTTATTTAAATATATTCACTTTTAAATATTCCCATTAATTAATTCTAATTAATATATGACACAAGTGAATTACTAATCACTGAATTAATTAATAAGAAATAAAAACCCAAAAATTAGGAGGTGTTACATACTTCCCCCTCTTACAACGGAATTTCGTCCTCGAAATTCGAATAATCCTAGTAGTCCCGGTCTCAACTAGCCCTGCAATCACTTACACTTAGCATTGCTACACAAAGTTATTGAGCGAATGTAAATAACTAGAGCACCCATCCACCCTGTACCCGTGCTTAACTGCACTAAAAGAAGCACGACATTTACTAGCCCTTAATATGTAATATAATTTCGATCCCACGGTTATAACGTTCCCAATACCCTTCTCTCGGCATGAAAGTATACATATCCACTCTTATGTAAAAAAATAACACATACTACCGCGCCCTTACTATCACTAGTTTCCTTGCGCGAAAGTAAAACCCGAGATATTTCCTGAAGCATCTTATACTCTTGACTCACTTGAGTCTACAGTGTATAAGTGCTCATCTAGTTTAGAAATAATGACAAAATTGTGTCCATTCCCTAGAATCCAAAAAGCCTCAGACTCTACTCTTCATTCCTCTTGTTTGATTGATTAAAGTTATATTCTCAAAACACTCACACACATTAGGATTGTATACATTGTTCAGATATTGCATTAAATTATTTGTGTATGTTGTGTGTGTTAATTTCCCTTAAAATAATTTTTTTATAATGTTTTTGGAATTTTTAATGTTTTTTAAAATGATTTTTTCAAATTAAAATTGGAATAAAAAGCTTTTGGGGTCAATCTCTAAATACTGATTTTATGGTTTTATGCCTATAAATTGGTTTGGGTAGGATCCGAAAGAACTAGAGACTATAGTGTGTGTGTGTAATTATTTTCAAACACGCGTGCGAGGTTTAATATCACCCCTACACCTGTCACCCTTATACCGGTTGGATTTGTGTTTCTTTAAAGACACAAAACCATTGTCCATTGCCAGCCCTTGGATCGTTGTTATCAACGCTCTGCATGCACTTGAGGTCAATCCCTCTGAAACCTTTATCATCCAATCAGAAGCCTTTTAAACCACCGCTGTTATCTCACCGTTGGATCAAAGTCAATTTGGGAAGACCAAATCCCATCCCTTGATTTTGAACAGTCTTCTCGATCCTTCTAAGCCCTCTATATAAAGAGACTTACCCTGAGCCTTTGAGATACTTTTTCCACTTCATCTAAAGAGAGAGAAAAGGGATAGAAGAGAGAGAAACCAAAGAGAGAGAGTGTTAGAAGCCCTAATTCGTCCAAACACACTTTCAAACCCTAATTCATTTTTCTAAAACCTTTTACACTGAACACCAACGCTGAGTGTTTGAGAGTTAATTCTATATTGGTTTGAAATCTGTTTTGTGGTTTACCTCGTCGTTTTAAGATCTTGTGTCCAACTTAAACATTAGGTCATATCCGTATTTCTGTTTTATAGAAATTATAGATCTGGCATTTTTATGTTATATTACACTTAGATCTGCATTCTTAGTTTCTCGTCTTGAGAAATATTTTGTTGATTATTTTCTATAGGCATAAAACCAAGATCAAACCAATTGGTATTAGAGATTGACCCTAGACCATCTTTTACAGATTGACTCCTCTTACAACGGCTTTAGTAACAGTTTTTCAATTGGTATTAGAGCTTTGGAAATATTTTTAAAAAGATCCTGTGTTTCTGAAATTGTTTTCTTAAAAACAAAACAATGGACGAGAAAAATGAAAGATTTGTCAACTTGACCAGACCCCCTCTCTTTGATGGAAACAAATTTGCTTACTGGAAGGTAAGAATGGTTTCTTTCATACAAGGAGCCTTGGGAGATGATGTCTGAGATATTGTTGAAAATGGATATACTTATCTTACAAAACCATCCACTGAAGGAAGTAATAAGAGGATTATGAAGGTATTAAGTTAATTCACACAAGAAGAGAAGCAAACTTCTCGAAACAATAACAAAGGAAAGAATGCCATATTTATGTCCATAAATGAACATGATTTCTAAAGGATCTCATCTTGTGCCACTTCTAAGGAAGCTTGGGATACTCTGATTACTGCACATGAAGGTGGCACTAGAGTTAAGGCTGCTAAAACTCAAATGCTTGTCCAGCATTATAACTCTTTAATTATGTCAGACTCTGAATCTTTTGATGATTTTTACATGAAATTGACTGACATTGTGACTAAATTGCGTGCTAATGGGATCATTTATAATAGACATGAGATTGTCTCTAAAATTCTAAGGTCATTACCATAGAAATTTGATAACAAAAGATATGCTATTGAGAAATGAATGATCAAAATCTCACTCCTAAATTACTCAGTAGAAAATTGAGAACGGTGGAAATGGAATTAGAATTTAAGAAGCAATTGACCCAGTCCCATAGGAAACAGACTAGTTCCAATTTGAATTTTACTTCTAAACTGATGAAACCTGAGCTTAATGGTCCCAATGATGACTCTGATGAGGAATGTGATATAGATAGTTTGGATAATCCAATTTCCTTGATGTCAAAACAGTTTAAGAAAATTGTTAAATTTAGAAATAAAATGGCAAACAAACAAGGCAAGCCAAATTATCCAACTCAGTCTAACTAAAAACCTAATGAGAAAGGTCAAGCCAATCATCATAAGGACATGAGACCTAACAAAGACTTCAAGAACATTGAGTGTTTTAGATGTGGAAAACTAGGACATATAACATAAGACTGTAGAGTGAAACTGAACACTATCAATAAACATACTAAGGCCAACATTTGCAAAACATCGGATGATTCAAGTGATTCTGAAAATGAGGAACCTGAATCATCTGATGCTTTTGATCCTTGCATGTCTTTCTTTTCCAAGATAATCTATAATGGTGATATGACTATCTATAAGAATAATGACAATAGCTCTACTTCTGTTGGTATGAATCTTGCTGCTACTGGTTTAGATGCTTTAATTTATGAGAATAATGTTAGTTCTACTGCGGGGTGTGTGAGTCAAAGGAAAAGCGATAATGACGATGTCAATGTGTGTGTGAGTTTAAGAAATGAATCCTTAGGGGTCACTTCACATAGTACACTTAGTGATTCGGACAGTGAAGACATCCCTGATATTCACACACTTCATGCGAAAACTCTCAAGAAAAGCACTAGACTAGAGAAGATAGTGAAAGATCTCACTAAGAAACTAGAAGACCTAAGTCTGATGGTTAAACTTAATGCTGAAGAGTATACTGCTCAATGTCTAACTCGTGAAAATGAAGTTAAAATTTTTTATCAAAAATTGAAGAATTTGATTAAAGAAAATGAAGCCCTAGAGAAAAAATATAAAGGGACATTATTAGAATTGGAACAATCCAAAGAGAAGACAACAACATTTTTCAAAAAATTTGCAAAATTTGAAAATAATTCAAATTGTTTTGATGGTTTTGTTGCTGAATCAAAAACCAATTCTGATGATCGAACTAGAATAGGACCTAATTTAAAGACACAAACTAAAACTTTGAACCTGTCAAGTTTGTGTCAGGAGGCAAAAGACGTATAAAAACTTGCCCAGATTTTCATTCTCTAAAACAAGAGTTTGATGGAAAACAATCAAAGTTTGACATTGGGGAATCAAGTAACTCTAAGTGTGAAATTTTACCTAAGGCTAAATATGTCAGCCCCCCCGATTAGGAAGAGTGATTCTGCCTTTCAAACTGTACTTACTAGGAATAAGGTTCAACCCTAAAATCCCACGAAGCCAATGTTTAGAGACTTTCCTAAGGAGATACCATCTTCGAGCAATAAATATTGCTCACACTGTGACTTATACGGTCATTCTATTGAAGGTTGCTACTCTAGATGTTTAGTCAACCCTGTCTATAATACTCCTGTGTACCAAAACTTTAACTATTATAGGAGAAGTCGTAACAATTATGTTCTACCTAGACAACCAGACAAAAACACTAACTATAGAAAAAGAAAGACCAAACCTAAAAGATAATTTCCAAGAAGGATTCCTAGACACTTTTCTGAACCAAATGCTCATACTTTCCATAAAATTCAACCTCATGTGCAAAACATTTTTCAACAGAAATCTAATGCTCGCAAATTTTATCAAATGAGAGCAAATAAGCGCAAAATAAAAACAAGAGCTATTTGGGTTAGAAAAGATGAGTTATTACCCCAGATGAAGTGTAACATTGTGATCACTGCTTTAAAAGTTTAACACACTCTCTCTGGTTGGTATTTAAACTCTGGATGTTCAAAACACATGACTGGGGATGATACCAAACTTTTGAACAAAACCAACTTTGCTGGAGGAAAAGTTATTTTTAGTGATGGTGTATCATCTCAAATCATTGGTAAAGGAACACTCCAAGAAGAAGGATTACCTTTACTTGAAAATGTTCTTCCAGTAAAAGGTCTTAAGGATAATCTACTTAGTATCTCGCAATTTTGTGACTCAAATCATACTGTCACTTTTTCAAAGAATAATTGCAAAATTTTAAATGAAAAAGGTGAGTGCATAATTACAGGACTCCTAACAATTGTTATACTGTGCAGAATAGTACCGAGGTCTGTAATATTTCCAGAATAGATGACAATGAGATATAGCATAATCGAATGGGTCACATAAATTACGAAAATCTTAGTAGATGATAACTTAGTTTTTGTGTATGTCGTCGTTGAAAGCCAAGTTAGTCAAAAACCTTGAATTACCTACAAAATATAACAATCTAAAGTGTAGGGGTAAGTAAGGGTATCAATCCACTTCTAAGGGAGTAAGTTAGAGTCAAATTCAATTGTAATTCACTTTTTATTTTCTTTTTGTGCTATTTCACTTTTATACGTTTTTTTTAGCTTTTTCAATATTAAAACAATAAGGTGAGGTGATGATTTAAACTAAACTAAACTAAAATGAAAATAACTAACTAGAAAGTGACTAAAATGAAAAATAAAGTCTAACACTAAAATAAGAGATGAAGTGAGGTAAATAATTGTGAGAACAATCAAGGAGTGGGATTACACCACAAATTTTAGTTATTATAATTAATTAATTTAATTATTGAATTCTCCCAAATTAATATCAAAATTACAAACCAACTCTCGTTGCAAGTGTAATTATAATAGTAATCTTTTAGAAAATTAAGTTTAACACCCTACAACTCTAGAAAAATAGATCTACACTCCTTTTAATTAATCACCCGCTAGGATCGATCAATTAAAATTTATGTAAATCTTAGAAAACAAATTTAGAGTTGAAATTCAAGTTATAATACCCCACTTAAGAAACCCCTATCTCTAGTTCGAATCTAAATTGGGTATTATAACTAGAATTTCGATTTTCTCCCGAAAATCATTTACCCTCTCTCGAGGCGTAAATTTAAAGGTGAGGGATCAAAATTAACATTGAAAGGGAAGTTTCAAGTAATCAAACTAATTAAACTAAAATAATTTCAAATAAGGGTTTCACCCCACCCCTTGAAAGGGCATTTATCCTAACATGGTATCAAACATAATAAACAAATATTCAATAAGCATTTAATATAAAAGAGTAGAGAGAAGAATAATCAAACAAATCTCTTGAATTCAATAAACTTCACTACTTGAATGAGAAACATACAACCCTCCAATTGAGAATCCAATTAATTTGAAAATAAATGAACACTCAATTAAATCACAGTCAATATTTAACCTCACATATATCTAAGAAAAATAAAACAAAACTAAAACAAAAACTATTTACAAATGGTGTTTTTCCCTACAATTCTCACTCTAAAAATTTTCCTTTCTAAAAGCTCTCTTTGAATCTAAACTAAAAATTACAAAATAAAAATAAAAAGGATAATGGATGAATTCATAATGGACAATTAAATAATAAAAGAGATTTGCTAAAAATGCAAATCCTAACATTATAAAATTGTACATTAGAACTCATCCAAAGAAATAAATTCTAGATCATTACTTTATATTGAGATAAATGTTAAAAATGTAAAATCTCAACATAAAGGAATGGGTTAGAATTTACCTCCCATAAGGGATAAATTTCACTAAATCAATCTATTTTGAATTAATTGCCAAAAATGCAATAATTCATAATAGAGGGGGGGAGTGAAATTTATCCTAGAGATAATTTTCAACACACACCTCTAAATTGAGGTATTTGTTAAAAATGTAAATACTCAACATAGAGGGGTGGGGAGAATTTTATCACACCAAGCTTAAAACTAATTTTGAGATCCTTTGCAAATGGGGTCTTCCTCTTCATTTATAGTAGGCATGGAGCATGAGGGGTAAAAATGAGAGGACAAGAGTGTATGGAATATGAAAGGTATGGGTGAGGGTTACTTTAGGCATTAAAGGAGGGTGCATGTGGTTTGGGTGAGGTCATGTGGGTAGTGAGGTGAGGGAATAAAATATGATATTATTAATGGGGGTAATTTTGAAAAAGGGGTAAAAGGTTTGTTGGGGGGCATTTGGGGAAAAGGGTTTAATAGGTTTAATGGGTTTTATTTTGGCACATGTGGGATTGGATTTTAGTTTTGTTTGACTTGGTCTTTTGACTTGCTTTTGTTTTGGTTTGGCAGATCGTGGCTTGGTTGAGGAGTTCACATGGAAGATGGGAAATGGGTATGGGAAGGTTGGGTTAGGATGGGTTTGGATGTGGGTATTAGAACAGGCTTACATGGGTTTAGAAGGTTGCATGGGCGGAGCAGGGTCGAAACGGCGCCGACGGGTTGAATCTCGGCTAGAGGGAGACACGGGAATGGGGCTGGTCGGCTAAGGGGTTGCGACCGGAGATGGTGGGTAATCGGGTCGGGCTGGCAGGGTCGCCGAAAGCTGCAGCGAGAGGGGGTAATTGCCGGCGGTGGGGGTAGATCGCCGGAGAAGGCTTGAGGTTATGAGGCAGATGGGGATGGGATGTAGGTAAGGTTTGATGATGGAAGTGTAAGAGAGAGAGAGTGTGGTTATAGTGGTTTAGAGGAGAGAGAGGGGTTAAGTTTAATGGAGGTTTTTGGTGAGAGGAGAGAGAAAGGGGTGAGTTGGAGGTTGAAGATGAAGTGGGGTGTTAGTGTGGGTGAGGGTGAGGGTATAGAGTAGGTGTGTGAGGGTGTATGAGAGTGTAGGATAAGGGGGTTGTGTGTGTGTTTAATTAGGACACCTAAAAAAAATAACACAAACTAATTAAAATTATTAAAACTAAAAAAAACTAAAAATCTAAAAATAAATAAATTCCTACTATAAAAATTAAGATTCACTTAAAAATATAAAAATAAAAAGAAATAAAAAAAATAAAAATAGAATTCTATTAAATTAAAAATTAAAATCCTAAAAAAATAAAATCTAATAAAACTAAGAAATAAATGAAATCCTAAAAATTAATCCTAATAAAATAAAATAAAATAAAAATTAAAACTAAAACTAAAAACTAATAGAATAAAAATCAAAATAAAATTATACTAAATAAAATATAAAATAGAAAAATAGAAAATGAAACCTATAATATACTAAATAAATCTAAAATAAATCCTAAAAATAGAAAAGACTCAAACTAAAAATCTAAAAAATAATAAAATGACACAAATAAAACACACACAGGGTTCGGGTAAGTTTGGGCTAGGTTTAGGCTCGGGTTAGGGTACGAGAGAGGGAATTAGCTCAATTCTAATTGCAATTGGCTTCGAAATGTAGCTTGTGACACCGCAACTGCAGTTAAGCCTGCATATTAAACAATTAAGCTCATAAGATCCATATTGTCGAGAATTATCAACTTAAATACATCTATTCGGGGTATAAATTGTACAGTTTTGGGTGCTTATCACACCACCCCCAAACAGAGCGTTGCTAGTCCTCGAGCAATCAGATAGAGAAAAAGAGAATGACCAGTAACCAACAGTGTACCACTTACGCGGGCACTTGCGATTGCACTTAGCATGTGCAACAAGCCTTTAAACCTATAGGTTGCCCTACAGGACGAGTTGTGTCTCGTGAGGGTTTGCAGTGATTATACCCACAAAATTCTTTATTTGCAAAAAGGCAGTCAATCTCTTATTAGACATAGATTAATCGCACAATCCATCACATGAGAAATATTTTCAGAAATACAAGCTAGAATTGTAACAATTTTAGCTAAGTAAATACACAAGGCACATCCTTCCTAGAATTCAACGTGTGTAGTGTGAATTAGTGAAAACGGGTCGAGTATCACAAGAGTAATTCCTAGATTGCCTTGTCGGAATCAACGGTTCAACTTTAAAATCTCACGGATATATCTCTCTCAATCGAAATCTCGAGATTAGGGTATGTGTATCGCTCTTGTGTGTGAGGAGGTGAGTAAATGTAAGCAAGTTCAAACGTCTCACACACACATATGAAAGAACGGACAATAAGAAAGAAAATGATCTCATGAAAGAATGCTAATCACTATAGTGAGAACGTTGAGTTATTCACCACGTTGACTTTCATTAGCCCGAACACCTAGGGGAATATATGGATGATAATGGGTGAGGGGGAAATGAAATGGAAAGGATATGTTATGAAGGATAATATGGGATGGTGATAGTGATATGAATGATGAAGGATGAAGGATGATGGATGAATGTATGATGGATGTGTGAGAAGAGTGTTCACACTTTTGGCACGAATGTCTTTATTACAACTAACTACAAACTCTCTTTGTTTTCAATTTTTCTTTTCTTTTTCTCTATTTTTTTCTATTTTTCTGTTTTTCTCTATTTTTTTTTTCTTTTTTTTCTTTTTTGTTTTTCTCACTTTTCAAACCAACAATGAAGACATTTACATTTGGAATCAACACTCTTTTATTTGAAAATGAAAGATGATATGGAGATGATAGGTGATGGTGTGGCGAATATATGATGTGGGGAATATGGAAAAGCATGGAAATGTAATGGGTAAAGTGAATGGGTCGTGTATGGGTGAAAAATGGATGCGAAATGGAAAAAGTAGT
Organism: Sambucus nigra; assembly: GCA_949130495.1. Classification (NCBI taxonomy): domain Eukaryota; kingdom Viridiplantae; phylum Streptophyta; class Magnoliopsida; order Dipsacales; family Adoxaceae; genus Sambucus; species Sambucus nigra. Next base: position 70,522,284 of record OX422207.1, read on the forward strand.
AGGAGTATGGATGAAAATCTAGTATTCGGGACAAATTTCAAGACACGTGTTTCTCACAACTCGAAAAAGATGTCATTCTCAGTGATCAAGCCAAAATTTTATGAAAGATAATGAGATCATACAACAATTAAGGTGCGGACCCAAAAGAAGTTGAATCAACTTATGACTCGGAGATTGCGTAAAACACTCTGAAAGGGTGAAAGGCACAAATCTCACAAGTTAAAGTCTCTACTAGTGATCCTTAAGGTTCTCTTTAGAATTGTAGTACTCCTCAACTCTAAACCGTATTGACATGATAAGTGCGCAAATTTTGTTGAGTCTAGAAATTCATGGTGCAAAATGCCTTGTTATGTATTACACAAGCTATTTAGAAAAAAATATTATCTAGCTTGATTCCTAGACTTTTGAAAGATGGATGATTGAAAATTCATATCAATGAGTGAGATGAAAGAAACTGCACGAAATTTCAAAAATCAGGTTCAAAAATCATAATTTTTCAAAAGAGGCACGATTTTGATAAAATTCCCCACCCCAAACAAAAAAGAACATCGTCCTCGATGTTAGGTAAAATGATTTTTAAAATTGAGAGCATAAGGTAGGAAAGAGATTACTGGAATGAACCGCTAATGAAGTGGACAGATGAAGCTAAGAAGAAACCTGAATAAGTGATAAGAGAAAAAAAATAAAAATAAAAATGTAAAAGTCTATAAACATGATAAAGCATAGGGTGATGTGAAACACCACCCCCAAACAGGATGAGACTAGTACAAGAAACGCGGGCTGCCTCCCGATAGCACTAAGTTTAATGTCTTCAGCCAGACCGAACCATTTCTCACAAGCTAAAGATAAGATCTATGAAAGTGCAGGGCGACAGAAAAATCGGGTGATGAGAATCACCCCCAAACAAGACTTATTTTTTTATTTATTTTTTTCAGGATGTTCTCTTTCTTTTTTTTTTCTTTTCATTTTTTTTTGAATAATTTGAAAAAGAAAGGAAATGTTTTTGGGATTGTTAGAGAATGAAAGGAAGAAAATGTTTTTCGATTTTTTTTTTGGAAGAAAATAGTGGGAAAAAATATTTTTGGATTTTTTTTGGAAGAAAAAGGAAGAAAATATTTTTGGATTTTTTATAAAAATAATAGAAGAAAATATTTTTGGATTTTTTTGGAAGAAAAATGTGGGGAAAAATAATATTTTTGGATTTTTTATTTATTTTAATTTTTTTTTTCAAAAGGAAAGAAAATATTTTTGGATTTTTCTAAAAAAAAATAAAGAAAGAAAATATTTTTGGGGTTTTGTGAAAAATAAAGGAAGAAAATATTTTTGGATTTTTTGGAAGAAAAGGTGGGAAAAAATATGGACTCTTTGAATGGACGAACTTACTAAAATTCGACTACCGAAAAACGAATTGGACCCACACACAAGTCAAGAAATTTTCCTAACTAGCATGTAGCCAATTTTTATCTTTGAATTTAGTGAAAGGGTAGTTAAATTTTAATTAAGTCCGCGGACGATAAAAAATCACGGAATTTATATGAGTGATCGCCTTTGCAAAATTTATTCTCCCAGTGGGCTACCTAGTTAATTAATTTTCAATTTAGTGATGGCTAGGTTAACACACAAAGGTAAGCGAGTGAGCCGGGTGATGAAATCCCTTTTCGTGAGTGACCGGGTGTAGGTCTTAGTAATTTAATTCATCACACCATTCAAAAAATAAATGCGAGAATAAAATCACACAAGAGCACACAAGAGCACACAAAAGAATTGACTCGCTAACAGGAGAGGCCCGAGGGTGTAAGAAATGTACCTCCCACGATTTTTTAGGCCGTGGGGTGCTGAAAAATTTGAGTCGACCGGGGAGAGATTACGCCTATCTCAGTCGTCCCTGGGAGTCCTACCGACCCAAGATAGAGAGGCTTCTAAATCCTCGCCTTTGGACGCCCTCTCTCTACCTTGTCCGGTTTTCCTATCACGCTTGTCTTGAATTATTACAATTTTAAAATGCAAAATAATAAGGTGTCTCTATGCACCGCAATACAAGCCAAGAATAGAATAATCCTAAATACAAGCCTTCTAAAAATATAAAAATGGTACAAAAAAAAAATAAAAAAGTGCAAAAAATAAATGAACTACAATATGAAATTCGCTCCGAGCTTCACAATCCCAAGAATGACAACGACGCCTTTTGATAACGAACTTTTTATATCCCCAGTAACGGCGCCATTTGATAACTTGGTTTTTGTGTATGTCGTTGTTGAAAGCAAAGTTAGTCAAACAACTTGAATTACCTACAAAATATAACAATCTAAAGTGTAGCGGTAAGTAAGGGTATCAATCCACTTCCAAGGGAGTAAGTTAGAGACAAATTCAATTGTAATTCACTTTTTATTTTCTGTTTCTGCTTTTTCACTTTTATACTTTATTTTTAGCTTTTTCAATATTAAAACATTAAGGTGAGGTGATGATTTAAACTAAACTAAACTAAAATGAAAATAACTAACTGGAAAGTGACTAAAATGAAAAATAAAGTTTAACACTAAAATAAGAGTTAAAGTGAGGTAAATAATTGTGAGAACAATCAAGGAGTGGGATTACACCACAAATTTTAGTTATTCTAATTAATTAATTTAATTATTTGAATTCTCCCAAATTAATATCAAAATTACAAATCAACTCTCGTTGCAAGTGTAATTATAATAGTAATCTTCTAGAAAATTAAGTTTAACACCCTACAACTCTAGAAAAATAGATCTGCACTCCTTTTAATTAATCACCCGCTAGGATCGATCAATTAAAATTTATGTAAATCTTAGAAAACAAATTTAGAGTTGAAATTCAAGTTATAATACCCCACTTAAGAAACGCCTATCTCTAGTTCAAATCTAAATTGGGTATTATAACTAGAATTTGGATTTTCTCTCGAAAATCATTTACCCTCTCTCGAGGCATAAATTTAAAGGTGAGGGATCAAAATTAACATTCAAAGGGAAATTTCAAGTAATCAAACTAATTAAACTAAAATAATTTCAAATAACAATTTCACCCCACCCCTTGAAAGGGGATTTATCCTAACATGGTATCCAACATAATAAACAAAATATTCAATAGGCATTTAATATAAAAGAGTAGAGAGAAGAATAATCAAACCAATCTCTTGAATTCAATAAACTTCACTCCTTGAATGAGAAGCATACAACCCTCCAATTGAGAATCCAATTAATTTGAAAATAAATGAACACTCAATTAAATCTCAATCAATATTTAACCTCACAAATATCTAAGAAAAATAAAACAAAAGTAAAACAAAAACTATTTACAAATGGTGTTTTTCCCTACAATTCTCTCTCTAAAAATTTTCCTATCTAAAAGCTCTCTTTGAATCTAAACTAAAAATTACAAAATAAAAATAAAAAGGATAGTGGATGAATTCATAATGGACAGTTAATTAATAAAAGAGATTTGCTGAAAATGCAAATCCTAACATTATAAAATTGTACATTAGAACTCATCCAAAGAAATAAATTCTAGATCATTACTTTATATTGAGATAAATTCTAAAAATGCAAAATCTCAACATAAAGGAATGGGTTAGAATTTACCTCCCATAAGGGATAAATTTCACTACATCAATCTATTTTGAATTAATTGCTAAAAAAGCAATAATTCATAATAGAGGGGTGGGGTGAAATTTATCCTAGAGATAATTTTCACTACACACCTCTATATTGAGGTATTTGCTAAAAATACAAATACTCTCTAAAGAGGAGTGTAGAGAAATTTATCACACAAGAGAAAAAAAAAACTTAGTTGGAGATCCTTCGCAAATGGGCTCTTCCTCTTCATTTATAGTAGGCATGGAGCATGCGGGGTAAAAATGGGAGGACAAGAGTGTATGGAATATGAAAGGTATGGGTGAGGGTTACTTTAGGAATTAAAGGAGGGTGCATGTGGTTTGGGTGAGGTCATGTGGGTAGTGAGGTGAGGGAATAAAATATGATATTATTAATGGGGGTAATTTTGGAAAAGGGGTAAAAGGTTTGTTGGGGGCATGTGGGGAAAAAGGGTTTAATGGGTTTAATAGGTATTATTTTGGCACATGTGTGATTGGATTTTAGTTTTGTTTGACTTGGTCTTTTGACTTGCTTTTGTTTTGGTTTGGCAGATCTTGGCTTGGTTGAGGAGTTGACGGGAAGATGGGAAATGGGTATGGGAAGGTTGGGTTAGGATGGGTTTAGATGTGGGTATTAGAACAGGCTTACATGGGTTTGGATGGTTGCATGGGCGGAGCAGGGTCAGAACAGCTCCGGTGGGTTGAATCTCGGCTAGAGGGAGACATGGGAATGGGGCTGGTCGGCTAAGGGGTTGCGACCGAAGATGGTGGGTAATCGGGTCGTGCTGGCAGGGTCACCGAAAGCTGCAACGAGAGGGGGTAATTGCCGGCGGTGGGGGTAGATCGCCGGAGAGGGCTTGAGGTTATGAGGCAGATGGGGATGAGATGTAGGTAAGGTTTGATGATGGAAGTGTAAGAGAGAGAGAGAGTGTGGTTATGGTGGTTTAGAGGAGAGAGATGGGTTTAGTTTAATAGAGGTTTTTCGTGAGAGGAGAGAGAAAGGGGTGAGTTGGAGATTGAAGATGAAGTGGGGTGTTAGTGTGGGTGAGGGTGTAGAGTAGGTGTGTGAGGGTGTATGAGAGTGTAGGATAAGGGGTTGTGTGTGTGTTTAATTATGACACCTAAAAAAAATAAGACTAACTAATTAAAATTATTAAAACTAAAAAAAACTAAAAATCTAAAAATAAATAAATTCCTACTCTAAAAATAAAGATTCAATTAAAAATGTAAAAATAAAAAGAAATAAAAAAAATAAAAATAGACTTCTATTAAACTAAAAATTAAAATCCTAAAAAAATAAAATCTAATAAAACTAAGAAATAAATGAAATCCTAAAAATTAATCCTAATAAAATAAAATAAAATAAAAATTAAAACTAAAAACTAATAGAATAAAAATCAATATAAAATTATACTAAATAAAATATAAAATAGAAAAAAAGAAAATGAAACCTATATAATACTAAATAAATCCTAAAAATAGAAAAGACTCAAACTAAAAATCTAAAAAATAATAAAATGACACAAATAAAACACACACAGGCTTGGGGTAGGTTTGGGCTAGGTTTAGGCTTGGGTTAGGGTACGGGAGGGGGAATTAGCTCCATTCTTACTGCATTTGGCTTCGAAATGTAGCTTGTGACACCGCAACTGCAGTTAAGCCTGCATATTAAACAATTAAGCGCATAAGACCCATATTGTCGAGAATTAGCAACTAAAACACATCTATTCGGGGTATAAATTGTACAGTTTTGGGTGCTTATCTGTAGATTGTCTTCACAAGAAATAGTTAGAAGTATTCCAAAGATCAAACCTATTTTTAATATTGTATATGGATCCTGTCAGGAAGGAAAAATTGTTAAGGCACCTCATAAGAAAGTCAAACATATCCTTACATCTAAACCCTTGGAGCTCATCCATATGGACCTAATGGGTCCCTCTCGAACTGTTAGTCTCCGTGGACACAATTATATTCTTGTTATGGTTGACGACTTCACCAGATTTACTTGGGTAGCCTTCTTAAAACAAAAAATTAATACTTTTCAGACTTTTTTAAAAAATTTACTTCGAATTGAAAATGAGAAGGACATTCAAGTAAACAGTATTCTTAGTGATAGATGTGGAGAATTAATAGACGCCGGTACTATAGAGTATTTTGACTATAATGGTTACAAACATGAATTTAGTTCTCCTACGACTCCTCAACAAAATGGTATTGCTGAGAGAAAGAATCGCACTCTTCAAGAGATGACACGTGTTATGATTCATGCCAAGACTTTACCTAAATATTTTTGGGTAGAATCTATTTGTACTGCGTGTCACATTATCAATAGGGTCTATCTTAGAAATAATTCTAAACAAACTCCTTACGAACTATGGTATGGGAAGAAGCCCAATCTTAAGTACCTTAGAACCTTTGGTAGTACGTGTTATGTCTGCAAAGACATACAACACTTATCCAAATTTGAGACTCGTGGAGATAAAGCCATCTTTCTAGGATATTCTCATAACAGTAGAGCATACCATGTCTATAATCTTCGCATAAAGACCTTAATAGAATCCATAAACGTTATTGTAAGTGACACTACTGTAGAGAGTAAGACTGGAAAACCAACTATTATGGAAGAGTTTGAAAATGTTTTAGAAAATGACTCTCCAAAAATAGATGATTCTTTACCAATAGAGTTTCTAAAGACCAATAAAGTACCTAACTAGGTTTCTAAAGACCGTCCCATAGATAGAGTTGTTGGTAACCCTAGTGAGCCTGTACGTACAAGATCTCAATTAAGAAAAATTGCTCATTATGCATGTTTTGTTTCCCTTATGGAACCAAAGAATGTAAATGATGCATTGAATGATCATCATTGGATTTCTGCAATGCAGGAAAAACTTCTTCAATTTGTCATTCATGATGTTTGGTATCTTGTACCTAGGCCTGATCACAAAAAGGTTATTGGCACACGCTGGATATTTAAAAATAAATATGATGAAAGTGGGATAATCATTAGAAACAAAGCCAGATTAGTTGCTCAAGGAAGTAATAGGTTTTAACAAGACTTTTGCTCCTGTTACTCGCTTAGAATCTGTTCGTATTCTCTTTGCTATAGCTTGTTACCTACATTTTATGCTTTACCAAATGGATGTTAAATCTGCCTTCCTTAATGGAATATTAACTGACGAGACCTATGTAGAACAACCAAAAGGGTTCATGGACCCTCAATATCCAAATCATGTTTTTCGTCTTAAAAAGGCTTTGTATGGCCTAAAACAAGCGCTAAGAGCCTGGTATGAGCGCCTTTCCAATTTTCTCTTAGACAAAGGTTTTAAGAGAGGTGGAAATGATCAAACCCTTTTCGTCAAACATTTTGACAAACATATTATTATAGCTCGAGTTTATGTTGACGACATCATCTTTGGTTCAACATCTCCCTCAGAAGTTAAATCCTTTTCTGAAATTGTGCATAAAGAATTTCAAATGTCTCTTATTGGGGAGTTACAATTTTTCTTGGGTCTTCAAGTCAAATAGAATTCAGAAGGTTTATTTGTTTCGCAATCAAAATATGCTTTAGAGATTGCTAAAAAATTCTCCCTTGAGAGTGCAAAAGATGCTAAAACTCGCATTAGTACTACGGTCAAATTATCTAAAGATGAAACTGGTAAATCCATAGATCCAACATTATATCGTAGTATGATAGGAACCTTGCTATACCTTACTACCTCGCGTCCCGATATTATGTACGATGTTTGTGTATGTGCTCATTATAAAAACAATCCTAAAGAGAGCCATTTAGTTTGTGTTAAAAGAATCATAAAATACATAAAAGGCACTTTAAATTTAGGACTTTGGTACACCAATGATACACCTAGCACTATAATAGGTTACACTGATGTCGATTAGGCCGAATGTACTGATGATAGTAAGAGAACACCAGGAGCATGTTATTATATAGGTAATAATTTGGTAGGTTAGAGTAGTAAGAAACAAAATTGCACCTCTTTATCAACAGCTGGATCTGGATACATAGCCGCTAGAAGTTTTTGTGCCCAATTACTTTGGCTTAAGAAAATTCTAAGTGATTATGGTTTTCAAGAAGAAAAATTACATCTCTATTGTGATAATCAAAGCGCGATCAATATCTCTAAAAATCCTGTTCAACACTCACGAGCTAAAAATATAAAAATTTGACATCACTTTATACGCGAATTAGTTGAAACTAAGGAATTAGAAATCACTTATCTTCCTACTGATTTGCAACTCCCAGATATATTTACCAAACCCTTGGATTATAACAGGTTTATTTCTTTGAGGAAATCGATAGGAATGGTCTATGTTGAATAAACTCCTATGACTTAAGTAATATTCCCTTTGTCCATTTGAGACAAAATGGGGGATAAATTTTAGTCTTATGAGTTCATTTTTTTGTACATATTTATAACATGCTTGATCTTAGTATTCTTTGCACGATTTTGTTCCATTGATGCTTTTAGGGTATTGGTTTGTAAATAGTTGAGTTATGTAATTTTCTTTTCTAGGAAATGGGTAGATAGAATTTTTTAGGAATAGGTTTTTCCTTATCTCTTTGTTGCCCTACGAGTCCTAGATGACTCAAAGGAGATTTTGCCTCATATTTTCAAAGGAGGAGATTGAAACACCTTATACTCTTGACTCACTTCAGTCTACATTGTATAAGTGCTCATCTAGTTTGAAAATAGTGACAAAATTGTGTCCATTCCCTAGAATCCAAAAAGCCTCAGACTCTACTCTACTCTTCATTCCTCTTGTTTGATTGATTAAAGGTATATGCTCATAACACTCACACACATTAGGATTGAATATATTGTTCAGATATTTCATTAAATTATTTTTGTGTGTTGTGTGTGTTAATTTCCCTTAAAATAATTGTTTTATAATTTTTAAAATGATTTTTTCAAATTAAAATTGGAATAAAAAGCTTTTGGGTTCAATCTGTGAATACTGGTTTTATATCTATAAGTTGATTTGGGTAGGATCCGAAAGCGCTAGAGACTATAGGGTGTGTGTGTAATTATTTTCAAACACGCGTGTGAGGTTCGATATCAGCCCTATACCTGTCACCCTTATACCGGTTGAATTTGTGTCTCTTCAAAGACACAAAATCGTTGTCCATTACCAGCCCTTGGATCGTTGTTATCAACTCTCTGCATGCACTTGAGGTCAATCCCTGTGAAACCCTTATCATCCAATCAGAAGCCTTTTAAACCACCGTTGTTATCTCACCCTTGGATCAAAGTCAATTTGGGAAGACTAAATCCCAACCCTTGATTTTGAACAGTCTTCTCGGTCCTTCTAAGCCCTCTATATAAAGAGACTTACCCTCAGCCTTTGAGAGACTTTTGCCACTTCGTCTAAAGAGAGAGAAAATAGAGAAAAGAGAGAGAAGAGAGAGAAACTAGGGAGAGAGAGAGAGAGTTAGAAACCCTAATTCCCCCGAACACAGTTTCAAACCCTAATTCATTTTTCTAAAACCTTTTACACCAAACACCAACCTTGACTATTTGAGAGTTAATTCTGTGTTGGTTTGAAAGATGTTTCGTGGTTTAGCCTCTTGGTTTTATGATCTTGTGTCCAACTTAAACATTAGGTTAGATCTGTATTTTTGTTTTATATAAATTATAGAGCTAGCATTTTTATGTTATATTACACTTAGATCTTCATTCTTAGTTTCTCGTCTTGAGAAATCTTTTGTTGATTATTTTCTATAAATGTTTTTAACTTCAAAATCAACAAAATCATTTTCTGTTTCTAGTTATTTTGAAACATAACCTTAGATCTAGTGAAGAATCACACTTGGTGGTTTTCAATTTCAAAAATACTTTCAAAACCCTGAAATTGATTAAGATATTGAATCGTCTTCCGAGCAAGATAGCCGTGGATTCTTGGATCATTTTAAAGTTCCAATAATGTTTTTGTTTCCGAAGAAGAGAGAAATTGAAAATCAGAGCATATAGATTTGAAATGTAATTTGATAGGACTGTTTGTATAAATAAGCGCGTGTGTATGCATGTGTTAGAGCACCATCACAAACATTTACACACTATAACACCGAAAGTGTTGGTTATAAGATCTTGAAACAAGAGTCGACGTAAAGACTGGAACAAAGTGGAAGTTAGCAAACTGGGAGAGCCACATCAATAATTAGAACAACTGAGAAGTTAGAAGGAAACAAATGGGTACATTCTTAAACTTGTATATGTCTGATTTGTGTGCATGTGTGTTATATAGTTTGTAACTGATATATTTGTTTTTGTGGATTGTAGGTGTTGATGTGGGTGTCTCCTATGATGGGGATGATAAGGTTTGGTAAGAAGTGGAAGATAGCGCCGAGATATGTGGGATCATTTTTTATCATCAAGAGGGTCGGACCTGTTGCATATAGACAGGGACTATGGGAGCACCAACAGTGGATCCACGATGTGTTCCATGTGCCATCACTGAAGAGGTACCATCGGAGTGAGAGGTCCTTATGGCATGTTCCATTAGAGGATATTGAATTGAAGCCAGACATCTTATGTGAGGAGAGACTGATGGTGATACTTAACCGTAGCGAGCATAAGTTACGGTCTAAGGTGGTGCCCTTAGTTAAAGTTCAGTGGGCCCACCACAATGTTGATGATTTGACTTGGCAGTAGGAGGATGGCATGCACGAGCATTATCTAGAGTTATTTACCACAGGTACGTCTCAATTTGAAGGGTGAAACTCCTTTTTAAGAGGGGGAAGTATGTAACACCCCAAAGTTTTGGGTAATTAAAATTGAATTAATTGGGTTAATTTAAATTGCATGTGTGACGTAATTTCATGAAATAAAATATTTTTGAGTGACTAAATTATTAATCAAAGAGAAAATTATTAATATTTATCAAATAAAATTTACTATGTGAATAGTGATTTAGTATTTTCACGTCATAATGAGTGACACTGACATAACAATGGTACATCTCAACTCGGGATCGCTTGTAGACTATTTGAGGTTAAGATAGAAAATTATTTTTGAGTGACTCGAATGGTGATTTTGAGGTCATAGTTGATTCTGAAAGGGTCAAAACAGTTAAAATATTTTACTCGGGGGTAGTATTTGGGTTCGATTTTAGAGCAAATCGTCACCACGAGAGGGTGTTTTGGTCATTCGAGAGTTTATCGTAAAGAGAACTCTACAAATTAAAGAAATATATCAACCCATAGGAGTGTAGGTATAGGGTTATATCAATCTTGATAGAAAGTAGGCCACAAATGAGGAATAGAAGAGAGTTCTTGGATGTGAAACACCTTTTATCTCCACCAAAGTTGTCGCAATTGGGATCAATAGGAAGGAAAGACATCCTCGTCACATTCAAAATGAAATAAAACCTGTGAAGGATAAGGCAAGTGTTTATCTTCCTTATTTTAGTGAGTTATAATGCCCATGTAGTGTAGGGATCTTGATTTGAGAACAATTGATGATAGTCCTATGATTTAATCAATAAACTTATGATTTGGGGTAGGATTGCATGTAGAATGAATCCACATATGTAAAGGACACGAAATCAGAAGATATGTGATAATTATTGTGGGACAAATCTGGGTAAATAATTTATTTCAGATTGTAGTTGAATTATTGATTTTGGGAACCAATTGTCTGTTCGATCTTATTTATTTATATATTTGTCATGTTATTGTGTAAATTATTACTGTGTGGATGGTTTGGTTAAATTAATTTATTTCAGCATGTTATTATAATGAAAAAAAGTTGGTACCGGCTTATTTGAACTATAAGTGGTTAGTAATTAAAAAGTTTTTCGACGGTGATGCTAAGAATGGACCATATGAGATTCCTGGTTATTTTGATAAAAGAATGATCAACCATGGTTAAAATAGGTAGGGTGTCACAGGGAAACGTAGATGACAACCCGAGGTTTATACCAGTAGGTTGGTGATGTTTTAACTAATTATATTATTTAAGGGATAACTAACATCCTTCGAGTAATAAGTGATACTTGGAAAATGAGAAAAGAATAATAAGTGTGAGTCGTTAGTACATTGGGTATTCGAGAGAGATATATATACTACATATTGACAATATTTATGGACTGTGTATACCCATACTGGAGATATTTATAAGTTGTGTTTAGGCATGTTATGTGATTTCTCATGTGTACGAGTATATCCACACTGCCTACTATCATGGGGGTTCCGCGCAGTGGGCGATCGCACCTTGGCAATGCTAGAAAGGTCTAGATGTGTGCCGTAGAGCATAGACATAGGGTAGAGCAATATTTATGTGTATGATAGTGTGTACCAATAATTTGGGTGCATTAGGTATGTGCACAACCAAAAGTCTTAGGACTACGTTCGCCTCCAATATGTTTTTATTTGATTTATGGTTTGAGGAGACATTCCGAACTGATAGCCCTTGATTTGGTACGAGAGGTACATGGACTTGATAGCAGAGTAGGCATGCATTGCGGTGGCCATTCCATGGATGCTGCTGTTGTATATATAATTATGTGATATACAAATACAAGTGTGATTATTCTACTTTTTTGTGATAGTAGGAAAGATAGATTATGTATATCTAAAGTAACTTCAGTAAGACAAACTTAATTAATAGTTCAATAATGATATCCGGTCAATATCAATTATTGGTTTTACGGTAGCATATCATATGGGCGGTATAGGCGAGCTAAACTTGTTGTGGTTAGTTATATACTTATTATGTATAGTTAGGCTGGGTAGCATAACTAGCTTGGTTTAATAGGGGACGTTAGGTGTGCACTACAGTTGAGAGGTGAGGAACTCAAGGGAGTGTACGTGAAACTGACGTGTGTATCTAGTAACAATTTTTAACTGCAATTTAGATACTTGCTAAAAAATTTCAAAGGTTTTGGGATCTAACCCATATCAAAGATATTTTCAAAACTTTTAGGTATCTAGCCACAAGGATGCCAGACTTGATGATTTATTCGAGGGATGCATAGCTATAGCACTTGTGGATGCATGCTGGACTTGAGTATATAATTAATTATTCATTCCTAGTTTAGGATTCATGATCAATAGTTTCAATTGGGCATGTTACGAGTTTATCTTTGACATTTATCAAGATTTATTTATCAGACTCTGTATTTAGATTCATTTTGAATTCAGTTAGACTTATGATTTGGATGTTGGCTTTGGAGCCGATGTTTTTTTTCGCATTTATTATTTATCTATATTATCCTACGATGTTTCATATATCTATTATTGTGTGGATGAATTATATTATTTCCATTTCCGAATATTACGATATGTTAATGAAAGATAAAATTTGGTACGGACTTAATTTAGCATAATTGGTTAATAATTTAAAAAGTTTTCTGTAGTGATGCTAAGAATGAACCAAATGATATTCTTGTTTTGTTATTAAAATAAGCAGGGTGTTACTGATGGTATTAGAGCATCAGGTTCTAAAGTCCATAGGATCTGTGCGGCTTACTATGATTTTAGTGTAGCGTCCATTGATATAGACAACTATTATTAGGATTATTGCTTTCCCATTTACGTACATGAGATTTTGTTCCTCTGCTATTATTTTTGTATTGACTATGAAATCATACAATTAAATTTGGCTTCAAATCCCAACCAAGAGAGGATGACCTTTCTAGTGCATTAGTGAGAGCCGATAAGGGAGAGGCTCAGCAGGAGCCACAGGCACCACAGCCATAACCACCGCAAAGGACAGTGACAACCGCAGAGGTGGACGTTATTGTGTCACACGAAGTTAATGCTACCATGAATACCAAGGGAATTTATTTTCCGCAGGCCTAGCCACAATAGCCAGTGGTGTCAATGGTCCAATCCCATCCAGGGCCACTTGATTGGTAGAGAGTGAGGGAGGTCTTCTAGAAGGGCCACCCACCAGAGTTTCAAGGTAGTTTCGATGTGATCCTTGCATGTGAGTGGAAGAAATACATTCATCGACACCTTCGTATGGTTGAGGGTAGTGAAATTTAAAAGAAGATGTTGGCCACGTTTGTGCTTGTGGGAGCATCTTTATAGTGGTGGGAGTCTATTACCACTTCCGAGGAGAGAGATGTTATACCTATTTTTGAATTTTGGGTGCGATTTCATCACAAGTACTTCCCACTACCTATTAATATTGAGATGCAAAAGAAGTTCAAGAGGTGGTTTAGGGTGACAGTTTTGTAGCAGAGTATGAGGAGGAATTCACCCGTCTAGATAATTTTATACTCGAAGAGGTCAACAATAAGGAGATGAAAATGTTGAAGTTCATAGATGGACTCGTCTGGAGGATTAGGCAGAACTTGATTGGAAACCTAGCATTGAAGATTTATACTGAGGTCGTCAATGCCTCACTTCTTCATTTCCAGGATCATTGCTTCCATCTAAAGTGAAGTAAGAGATAGAGTAAGCCTAAACAGTAAGGCAAGGTAGGAGGGAATGGTGCTAGTGGAGCACCGTAGCAGTAGATGAGTAGGCACTAGGGACAAGATTCCTGGAAGGGGCATTCGGCTAAGAGATTCAGATGGGGAGGTCATCGACTTGAGGGTAGTGGATTCAATAAATTCCTGCAGGTCCTCAGTAGTAGCATCATATTCCTCAGGGCCACGAGGAATAAGTGGACAATGAGGGAGGACAGTAGGGCCAACACCACCAGGGACAACATTAGGGCCAACCTCGATAGTGCCATGAAGGCCAGAGGCATGGATACTTTTTGAGTCATTATTTTACTTGTGGATAGGCAGGTGGTAAGAGGAGAGACTGCCCACTATGGGGTAGAGTACCACAACAGGATGCCCAGTAGAGACAACAGTAGTAGGGGCAATTACAGTATGGACATGTCTATAACATTCAAGATATAGGCTTACCATAGGCACCATAGGTTCCACCAGCAGTAGAGGGTATGTTTCTTATTCATGGTATTGATGGTAGGATTTTATTTGATACAGGGGTTTTACACTCATTTATAGCTACTAGATTTCCACTCATAGTCGTTCTATCAGAGACAACTGACAGTCTCCTTTTGTGTGTAGAGTCACCTTTAGGGAATGGGTCACTTATTCACTCAATGTGTAGGGGTGTAGATGTGACACACCGCCTAATAAAATACCGGGCGATCACTCCTATATAAAATTAAAATAGGAGTCTCATATGGTCCATTCTCAGCATCACTGTCGAAAACCAATTTAATTACAAATATCCTATTAGGCTGGCATCAAAATTTTAATTAACTAATCGTTTCAACGAAACCATTAAATAAAATAATTACAATAGTTTATATGCAATAATAGAAGTGAAGTAAAGTGATCGAACACTCGGTACAAAATAATACAACCAAATCGAATGATGCACAAAAAGGCGATAAAAGAATAAATGAGTACAGTTAGGCCATTAGCCCGAATGTTTCTACAATACCTCCTATCTAGATATCAATGATAGAAGCGTCTATAATAAAACTTCTTGCATCCACAGCTGCTGCAGTAAATGTCTGACTCGAATGAATCATCATCCAGGCGTCCCTGTGTCTGGACACCTAATATATATACATATATAGCAAAAGAGGGGAAAATGGAGAAACGGGTCACAACCCAAGTTTGAAAATATTTTCAAAGTGCATAAATGTCATTTTTAAAATATGAAAACCTCTCATATTTAAATTGGTATCGCACTCTCATGAGATACCCCTCACCCCTCTTCTAGTAGTTCACAACTATTGCATACCTTATAAACAACTTAGTTAAGCTACCCTGCCTAACTAATTCATTTCATCCATCTTCTAAAGATCCTCATAAATTCGAGTACTAAGGACTAAACTTCTCCCCTTTCCCAACATTACATTACATTTTTGCATGGGGTGTTTCGCGATGGGAAATCAAAATAAGGAATCGTCCCGATACACTACTACATGGAAATGTTGATTGTCGGAATCCATTGGCCCTTAGTACATACCACATTTTATACCATCCCGTATATATCAATAGTTCTCACTAGAACCTATGATCCACGTACATATAAATTTGGATATAAATCTACCAGAGGGAGAATATTACTTTATTCATCCTTTATAAAATATTCCAAGTCATCACTTGAGCTTATACATCATAATCTCTCACTTATGATTCATCCTAATAACTTTCACAAGTTATTTACAAATATTCATGTTTTAGTGTTATTAACCTCGCATATAATGTTCTCATCTTTATATACGTATATCCCTATATTATTCCGCATTTTATACTCCCGAAACATTCAGGATTTTTCTCACATTCCATTCTTTATTATGTCCGTATATATATGTTTCACATCTCACACACACCCACCCACCCACACACACACACACACACACACACACACACATATATATATATATATATATATATATATATATATACACACACACAATATACTATACACATCAAGTATATCCATACTTATATATCACACACAATATAAGTATAATGACATCCCTCATAGCTATAATGCAATGAATGCAGTCTCTCAATGCTATCATCTTCCAGGAATTACTCACACATCATCCTCGGTACCATCGGTCGGACTCTCACACGGACTTGGTAAAAACTAAATCACAACGTATGGGAAGCGGACATAGTTCCTCCCCGAAAATGAGAATGAAACATACCCACCACGTCTCACCCCTAATAAAAATCACACAATATAAAATGGACTCTATGACCTGGGGACTATATGCTCCATGCCCCTTAAGCCAAGGGCCTCACCCACATCGCGCAACTTTCCATGATAGCACTAGAGGGGTATGCTTCACATAAATATACCATTCACACATAAATATATTTATAATTATATCATATACATACTCTCTCTATACCCGCATATATATATATATATATATATATATATATATATATATATCATCAAATCTAGCTATCCATGCCTATCTCTTGTAGCATTAGCCTGTAATCCCGAATATACATATTCGATTTAATTCCATAAGTATTCACTTACTTAATCCAATTCCTTAAGTAGTCACTTACTTATCTTATGAATATAACATTTCTATTAAATTCATAATATTAAGCTTATCAGCACTATCCCGTATCCTAATTACATCCGAAATTCTCATTCAAATCCCAAGGGTCTTTATCCCATTAGACTCATAAAAATCACAAAGTCTCATAACTTAAATTTTATGGCAGATTTCACACCTTGAACTAAAACATCCATAACTCACCCCACTGAAGTCCAATTGGCCTTAATCAAAGCTTATTAGAAAGATAAATTCCATAACTTTCTTTTAATCCATAAATGAGCATATAATTCAAATCATATAGAAAATGGCATGCGTTTGAATTGTCTATTAATTTTTTGATTTGATTCCCGAGCTAACTATTTAAATCTCTGAACTGCTTCTTAGAAAAATCATTATAAATCCAAAATAAATTGGACAAATACGCGGTTAGCTCCCACGCGATTGTATCGAAAAGATCTATAACTTTCGTCTTTTGACCAAGATCTGAACCAACTCTCTTCCTAGCCGAATCAGTTCGGAAAGGACGAAGATACTATTCACCTTCTTCTCCAAAATCCCAAACCTCTATTAATACACCTCCGACGTTTTTATTTTCTCACCCATCATCATACAACCTCAAACAACCATAAATACACACATGCAAAGGATTCTAATCCTCCTAGAACCCAGATCCAACGATTAATTTCAATTAATTCCTAAATTTCTCAAATTTGATATTATCTAATTTTTACTCGTTAATCTTTCGAAAAACCCATTTTGATTCACGAAAACTCATCCCAAAAATCTTTATAGTTTTACACACCAATTATAATATGAGAAATAAACACACTAAATTAATAAAGCATGTAAACACTTGCCTCGTGGATAAAATCTGACGACCCCGAGTCGAATCCCGCGGAGTTTGACCGAAAATTCCCCCTCTTTCTTCTATTTTCTTTCTTTTTCTTTCTTCTCTTCTTTCTCTCTTCTATTTCTCTCTCTTGGGTTTTATAATTGGGTAAATAAGGCTTCTCCCCTTATAAATCCCGTTTTTAATCATATGGGCCTAATTAAAATGGCCGAAATACCCCCGAGTGGGCTCGATTATGCCAAAAAATATCCTGTGACCCATTAACCACCCTAGGGTACTCTTTTTCGACTATCTTGGCCCATTCGGACTCAATCGTTCACTCAAAATTGACATCCGAATTAATTATAAAAAGTCCCTATCTCACACCCAACTTAGTCTATATCCGACTTCTGGCTGAGATAAATAAATGCCACGTCACTTATACACGTTATGATGTAAATAAATTATTACTATTCACTTAGTACTTAATTTCCCTAAATATTAACCATTAAATTTCGAATTAATATTTAAATAAATATTACCATAATTAATTCACTTAAATTATGACACCCAAGTAATTTGATATTTCCCGAATTAATTAAATATTACATGCATAGAAATACGGGGTATTAAATACTCCCCCCTTATAACGAAATTTTGTCCCTGAAATTCGAATACGACCGGTACTACCAACCTAGGATCGCTAATCACACTTTATTCTAGCGTACTCGACTATCTATTCCCATTGCAACACTCACGCATAAAGGACAATATGTTCAATCTCTCAAGAACCAATGAAACATATACACATATTGGAGGCGAACACAGTTCCAAGCTGATGGGCTATGCACCCATACAACCGTCATCACTATCATTCTCACAAATAGCCCATACCTAGGTTCCATGCTCTAGTGGTACGACTCAAAATCCCCCAAAGGCACACAAGATATGGTCGTCCACAACGCGTTAACCCCCGTTCGTTAGCCAGTAGCTAGGTATGTTATACACATGATATTCCAAGTAATAAGCATGCACACAACTTATATACATTAATAGGTAATCACATAACCCAAATAATATAATTCATAAGTAATATTAACGCCATTACTCTCCACGATATCCGTACATATATAGCCTTTCTAGGACTTACATTCTCTCCTAGGTTTTCACACAAATTCGATACCCTGAGGACCATTACACCTTTAATTCCCTAACATTTTGTAATTTAAGCCAACCGTTACTCATGTAGGTTAATAAACTCACTTGGATAACCCTAGGATGGTTTTTAACTCGAAGGAACCCTAAAACTCAATCTGGAATCTCGTTAAAAGTTTCGTTTCCATTTCGGGCGGTATATAAAATCAACTTACCAAGGTGTCCACACACCCTTTAATCCGTTCTTATCAGTACACTATTTCAAACATGAAAGGCGTACAATTTCTCTAAAAAAAGGCCTCACTTTCCACGGCCTGGTGCTAACACCTGGGTATTCTCAATAATCTTCTCAAGATTCAATTATTTCTATACATGGAAAGATAATCCTTCTCAAGGTTAACCCACCAATCTACTTGTGGTTAACTCACAATAATCTCCCTATATCATCACCAATAGGCCTATTGGCCTTACTTCTTGGTAGTTCTAAGATCAATGTTTTTCCTGTATACGAAAACTATTCTAACTATATCCCTAGTGCCACAGACCTCTCTCAACTTTTGACATTTGCTCGGTTTCATGCGTGGGACGTCACGCAAAGTGAAATCCAAACAAGGAACCCTCCCGTTACCCTACTTCCTCGCATCATTGGTCATTGAGATATAACGGACTAAGGCACACCATCGGGATATTCTAAATCCTTCCTCATAATCGTACTAATGCGCTTTTACCTCGGTGTCCTTCCATTTCAGCGAAATGGAACGTCTAACTAATCGGGGTGTCTACTCTCTACAAAAGTGCTACGAACATTATACCCAAAACATATTTCCTCTGAATTTTCCTTCTCTTCAAGGCCTGGCTATAAGCCTCAAATCAATTTCCTTCACCTTGACTCACCCACATATTTGCGGTGAGAGAAACATTTCTAGTGCTTTTCCATAGCACACCTACTTTTCATTAGCCCCTAATCATCAAATGACTATTGGCTAATTTATCATCAAAACTAACATCCTAGCATACAATAACATCTACTCGCCGAAGTTCCATCTAAACATGTAATCCTTAACAAGCTCAACCCATATCCAGGTGAGATATCGCAAAAACAACCAGTTCCACCCTGGAACCGCGGATACGATAGTCTTACAATCATTAGCCTGATATCGCTCCTACCATTGAAAAACATATTATGCAATCATTATTCATATAATATATATACTATCGGCACCCCACATTAAATCTATGGTGTTGGCATACTCTGATATCAACTCCCTGTATCTCTCGTACTAAGGGAAATACTAGTCCAAAATCACTCTAGAGTTGTATTAACACAATACACACAATACACACAAAATGGAGGTGAAGCATAGTTCCAAGTCACTAAGAGG
Source organism: Sambucus nigra (assembly GCA_949130495.1). Lineage (NCBI taxonomy): Eukaryota > Viridiplantae > Streptophyta > Magnoliopsida > Dipsacales > Adoxaceae > Sambucus > Sambucus nigra. The sequence goes on from OX422207.1 coordinate 70,542,279, forward strand.
TCAGCACATACCCCTCCCGTCTCTTAGGACCGTTTGACTATCATTCTCAGATAGCCTATACCAAAGAATCCTATGTTCTAGGGTATAAGTCAATATCCCCCATAAAGATCACATCGAGATAAGACTGTCCCGACGCGGCAACCTCCGTGATAGCAAGTAGCGCGGGTATGATTATTCACAAATAGAATATTTAGTATAAGTACACAGTCACACTGCCATATATATATAAATATTCACATTTTCCAATTATGTTCTCCCACGACCCATAATAATATTTTTAAGCGTACTTAATACAATCTCACCCAATTATTACGCATAAAGGATTTATCTCTTTTATCCTCAATTATAATCATTTCATAATTACTTCATATACTCTATATAAGATTACTCATACTGGCACAAAGCAAGAATTACACACATGAATCCAGGGTTAACAAAATACCGTGACTCTATCTAGCCACACAAAATATGCCACATTCATCCAAGGCAAAACTCATAACGACATTCTTTCCAATCACCCTGGAAACTCCAAATGGTTCCCAGACAAAGTAAACTTGTCTTAATCGAGACAAAACTACTTTGATCACAGTCGGCCCCTGACCGATCCTCATGTGAATTATTCAGGAACTGCATTCTCTCCAAGTCTGGTAAATTGAAGGAATTTGCGGTTAAAGCCATACGTAAGATCCCTCTACTAGCAAAACATTCTGCTCCCTCAAATATGGTGACCATAATTCCCATCATTTCAACATTGTTCCAACGAGTGAAAAATTTTCCTCAAATTTTCACATCTGGGAATTTTCATACACTGCTATAAGCCAAAGCTTTTGAGCCTTTTAATTCCATTTAATAAAGCTACATTTCCTTCGGGTAACTTAAACTTCAACGAATGGTCCTTATCAAAGACCCTTTCAAACTTTTTCCCAATTTAACTTCACTGGGTAATTTAAGTTTAGCACCACTCTCTACTATAGAGGTAATTGGATAAATATAACTACTATACTTTGATAATCGTTGTTGTAATCCATGAAAATGCCACGAAGGGAGTGACCTCACTGCGGTCCTCGTCCCCAGCTTCAACTTACAGCTCAAACTAAGCCTCATCTCCTTCTACCCTCATAATGGCCTTCCATGGTCGTCCTTCGTCGATCATAACAAGAATCTCAAACGAGCACGCAAAATATTTATTATAATCTTACATAATAGCAGGAGAATGATATCTCACAAGAGGAATCAACAATCCTAATCATAAGGCTCTATGTCAAATCAAAAGCAATGTTGAAAGCGTAGTACGTCCGCACAGATTCTTAAGGACACTAGAACTTGATGCTCTGATACCACCTGTGACACCTCGCCTAATAAAATATCGGGCGATCACTCCTATATCAAATTAAAATAGGAGTCTCATATGGTTCATTCTCAGCATCACTGTCGAAAACAAATTTAATTACTAATATCCTATTAGGTTGGCGTCAAAATTTTAAACAACTAATCTTTTCAATGAAACCATTCAAATAAAATAATTACAACAGTTTATATGCAATAACTAAAATGAATTAAAGTGACCGAACACTTGGTACAAACTAATACAAACAAATCGAATGACGCACAAAAAGGCGCTAAAAGAATAAATAAGTAGAGTTGGGCCATCAGCCCGAAAGTTTCTACAACACCTCCTATCCAGATCTGAATGATATAAGTGTCTACAATAAACCTCCTTGCATCCACAGCTGCTGTAGCAAACGTCTGACTCGAAGGAATCATCATCCAGGCATCCCTGTGTCTGGACACCTAATATATATACATATATAGAAAAAGAGGGGAAAATGGAGAAACGGGTCAGATCCCTAGTTTGAAAAAATATTTTGCAAGTGCATAAATGTCATATTTTAAAATATGAAAATCTCTCATATTTAAATCTACCGGAGGGAGAATATCACTTTATTCATCCTTTATAAAATATTCCAAGTCATGACTTGAGCTTATACATCATAATCTCTCACTTATGATTCATCCTAATAACTTTCACAAGTTATTTACACTATTCATGTTTTAGTGTTATTAACCTCGCATATAATATTCTCATCTTTATATACGTATATCCCTATATTATTCCAAATTTTATACTCCCGAAAGATTCGGGATTTTTCTCACATTCCATTCTTTATTATGTCCGTATATATATAATTCACATCTCACACCCCCCCCCATATATATATATATATATATATATATATATACACACAATATACTATACACATCAAGTATATCCATACTTATATATCACACACTACATAAGTATAATAACATCCCTCAGAGCTATAATGCAATGGATGCAGTCTCTCAATGCTATCATCTTCCAGAAAATTACACACACATCATCCTGGGTACCAGCGGTCGGACCCCTCACACCGACTTGCTAAAAAACAAATCACAACGTATAGGAAGCGGTCATAGTTCCTCCCCGAAAATGAGAACGAAACATACCCACCCCGTCTAACTCCTAATAAAAATCACACAATATAAAATGGACGCTATGACATGGGACTATACGCTTCCTGCTCCTCAAGCCAGGGGCATCGTGCACATCGCACTGAAGCACCTTATACCTTTGACTTACTTAAATCTATACTGTATAAGTGTTCAACTAATTTGGAAATAGTGACAAAATTGGTTGTCTAACCTAGAATCCAAAGAACCTCAGAATTATTCTCTCTAATCCTCTTCAATGATCCAAGAAGGTATAAATTGAATCACACTACACACATTAGAAGTGCATACATGTGTATATATTGCTTAAAATTGATTGTGTGTTAAATTCCCCTTAAAATGTTGCTTTAATAATTTTTTGGGAATTTTTAAACATTTTTAAACAATTTTAAAATAATGTTTTCATTAATAAAAGTGTGATTATAAACTTTGTGGGGTTAATATGGTATTTTGTAAAATTCATTTTTCATTGGAATGTTTGATTGGGTAGAATTTAAATGCGCTAGAGACTTCAGGGTGCTGCCTGTAATTATTTTTGACGCACGTTTGCAAGCCTCTTATATGCCAACACTTGTCACGCTCCTGATGTATCACTTTGTGTTTGTTATGTGAGAGGGTTGCCTGGTGGTCTGCTGATCGTTAGATCAAACCTTATCGATGGCCTGCATGTGTTTTAAACCTATCCTTGTGCTATCACTGTGGACCAATCACATTCGACTTATCCACAGCTATTTTATAACCCTTAGATCAAGTCAATTTTAGGAAGACATAATCTCAGCCCTTGATTGCCTTCGACTATCCAGAACCTTCCTCCACTCCTATAAAATTCCTCTAATTCTCAACCTTTCAAGACTTTTGGCAGTCATCATTTCTGAGAGAAAAAAATAGAGAGAAGAGAGAAGTGAGAGAGAAGAGAGAAAAAAAAAGAGAGAAGAGAGAGAAAGGGAAAACTGTGTTAGCCAAACCCTAACCCTAACCCTAAACACTTCAAATCTGATTCAAACCTTCGTATATACAAAACCCCAAACAAAACCTTGAGTGTTTGAGAGAGAGAGTGGTGTTACTGGTTTTTTCATATTGAAGCTGTAACCTCTTGATCTGTGATCTTATTACCAACTTAAACATTCGTGTGAAGATCTGTATTTCTTCTTCATAGAAATTATAGATCTACACTTTGCATGTTATATTTCACTAGATCTGCATGTTTCTTTCTCGATTTAAGAAAATCTTTACTGTTTTAGTTTTGTAAATGTTTTATGGTTTCTATTCTTACGAAACTTAACCTTGACCTAGTTGGATTCACACTTGGAGATTTTCAATCTCAAAAATATTTTTAAAACAGAGATTGATTAAGATCTTGACAGATTTAGAAGCAAGATATCCGTGGAATCTGGGTTATATTAAAGGTAAAAAAGGTTTCAAGTGTTGTAAGAAAGAAAGAAAAGAAAATCACAGCATATAGTCTTTATATGTAATTTTCTAGGACTGTTTGGAAAAACTAAGTGTGTGTGAGTTCATGCATGTTGATAGGAATCACATCAGAAACACTTAACACACTACTACACTGGAAGTGTTGTGAATAAGATCAAAGATTATTGGGTCGACGCAAGGAAGCTAAAGCAAAAGGAAGTTATCAAACTGGAAGAACATCATCAACAATCAGATCTATGAGAAGTTAGAAGGACACCAAGTGGGGTATATTCCTAAACTTAGAATAGGTTGATTTGTGTTCATGTATGTTGTATTGTTTGTAACTATTATTTGTTGTTAGTGGATTTTTACTTTCGTGACTTAGAAGTCACCGTGGATGTTTCCTCTATTGGGAGAGGTTTTACCACGTTAAAAACTGTGTGTTCTGATTATCTTCATCTACTCATCTCATTCTATAGTGTGCTGAATTTTTGAAACTGTCTTAGTTTTAAAACTGATTACAAAGTCTTGATTATTCTCGTACATAAGTTTTTTGTAAACACATCTTTTTGTTTATCATTTTTATTTTCAAAAGAAAAGGGTTTCTTCAACAAACATCTCGGAGTTGCTTATACAGTTTAATCTTGTATTAAACGACATTAGCAACGCTTTTCAATTAGTATCACAGCCCTGTAAACTTTTATTTCAAAAAGATCTTGTGTTTCTGAAATCCTTTTCTGAAAAGACCTAACTATGGACGAGAAGAATGAAAGGTTTGGTAATCTGTCCAGACCTCCACTCTTTGATGGAAACAACTTTGCTTACTGGAAAGTAAGAATGGTTGCCTTCATCCAAGGGACTTTAGGAGATGATGTCTGGGACATTATTGAAAATGGATATACTTATCCTACTAAACCAGCCACTGAAGGAAGTGATGAGAGGGTAAAGAAAATCTTAAGTGAGTTTACCCAAGAAGAGAAAACTATTTCTCGCAATAACAATAAAGGCAAGAATGCCTTTTTTATGTCTATTAATGAGAATGAGTTCAAGAGAATCTCATCTTGTGCCACTTCTAAGGAAGCTTGGGACACATTAATCACTGCCCATGAAGGAGACTCAAGAGTTAAAGCTGCTAAAACTCAAATGCTTACCCAGCAGTACAACTTTTTGATTATGTCTGACTCTGAGTCTTTTGATGATTTTTACATGAACCTAACTGATATAGTTACTAAGTTGCATGCTAATGGTATAACATATAATAGAAATGAGATTGTTTCTAAAATTCTAAGATCATTACCACAAAAGTTTGACAACAAGAGGTATGCTATTGAGGAAATGAGTGATCAAAACCTTACCCCTAAGTTACTCAGTAGCAAACTTAGGACTGTGGAAATGGAATTAGACTTTAAGAAACAATTAAATCATTCACAAAGAAAACAGCCCAACTCTAACTTGAGTTTTTCCTCTAAAATATCTAAGCATGAGACTAATCTGACCAACGGTGACTCTGATGAGGAATGTGATATAGACAAACTAGATAATCAGATTGCCTTAATGTCTAAACAATTTAAGAAAATTGTTAAATTTAGAAACAAACATGCATCTAAATAAGGCAAGCCTAATTATCCTACTGTGTCTAATCCCAAACCTCATGAGAGAGGCCTTGACAAACATCCTAAGGACAACAACTTCAAATCTAACAGAGACCTTGAAAAGATTAAATGTTTTAGATGTGGGAAACTAGGTCACATTGCTCACGATTGCAGAGTTAATCTGAATAAAACCAACACACACAATAGAGTCAATGTCTGTAAAACTTGGGATGATTCAAGTGACTCTGATGAAGAGGAACTTGAGTCATCAAATGTACTTGACCCTTGCATGTCCTTTTATGCTAAGATCATTTACAATGATGATATGCCTATGTGTGATAATGATGCTCATACTCCTGCTTGTGTGAATACTGCTTTGACTGGCCTAGATGCTCTATTATCTGAAAATGTTACTAGCTCTAGTTTCGTGTGTGTGAGTCAAAGTGATCTCGATACTGATGATGTAAATGGGTGCGTGAGTACTAAAACTGAATCTATAGGGGTCACTACACACACTTCACTTAGCGACTCAGACACAGATGACCTCCCAGATATTCATACTTTGTATGCTAAAAATCTCAAAAAAGGCACTAGACTGGAGAAGACTGTTAGAGACCTGACTAAGAAATTAGATGATCTAAGTCTTAGTGTGAAGCTGAATGCCGAAGAGTACACTAACCAGTGTTTGTCTCATCAATTCGAAATTGAAACTTTTGATCAAAAATTAAAAGAGTTGACTAAAACTAATGAAACCCTGGAAATGAAATACAAGGGAACATTATTAGAACTGGAGGAAGCAAAAACAAAGACAGCTACTATTTTCAAAAAAATTTCTAAGTTTGAAAACAATTCAAATTGTTTTACTGACTTTGTTGTTGACTCCAAGACCAATTCTGATGATAGAACCGGTATTGGATTCTGCCCTAAGAACAAACCACAAACTACAAATCTTGAATCTATTAAGTTTGTGTCTGGGGGCAAAAGACCAATCGAAACATGTCCAGATTTTCATTTTATTAAAAAGGAATTTGATCAAAAGCAACAACAGAAAGACATTGGAGAGTCTAGTAATTCCAAGGCTGACACTACACTTAAGACTAAATACGTCTGTCCTTTGATCAGAAAGGCTGAATCTACCTTTAAAACCATCCCTCCTAGGAATAGGACTTCTGAACAGAATGCTGTTAATCCCATCTTTAGAAGTTTTCCTAAGGAAGTTCATCCCTCAAGCAATCAATATTGCTCCTACTGTGACATTTATGGTCATTCCTTTGAAGGTTGTTATGCTAGGCGTCTAATCACCCCTGTGTACAACACTTTTGTCTACAAGAACTTTAACTATTCTAGGCAAAATCGTAACCATTATGTCCTTCTAAGACAACCTAACAAGAACTCTAACTACAGGAATAGAAAGACCAAAACTAAGAGTTCATTTAAGAGAAAGGCTCCCAGAAACTTTTCTAAACCAAAAGCTCAACCTTTCCACAAAAATCAGTTTGTTACTCCAAATATTTTTCGACAAAAAGATGCTTCTCGAAAATTTTATCAAATGAGAGCAAACTTGCGCAAAATTAAAACTAGAGCTATTTGGGTTAGAAAAGATGATCTTGCACCCCAAATGAAGTGTAACATTGTTATCACTGCCTTAAAGGCTGAACACACTTCATCTGGTTGGTACCTAGATTCAGGATGCTCCAAACATATGATAGGAGATGAAACCAAACTCTTAAACAAAACCAGATTTGCTGGAGGCAAAGTAGTTTTTGGTGACGGAGTTTCATCCCAGATCATAGGTAAAGGAACCCTAAAAGGAGAGGGAATGCCTGTTCTCGAAAATGTACTTTTAGTTAAAGGCCTTAAATCCAACCTCCTAAGTATATCATAATTTTGTGACTCTGACCATACAGTTACCTTTTCAAAGAACAATTGTAAAATTCTAAATGATAAAGGTAAATGCATTATTACCGGATTTAGAACACCTGACAATTGTTATACTGTCAAGACTGGTTCTGAAACCTGTAACATTGTCAGAATGGATGACAATGAAATCTGGCATAATCGTATGGGTTACCTAAGTTATGATATCCTTAGTAGATTGTCTAGTCAAGAGATTGTTAGAGGAATTCCTAAAATTAAACCTATTCCCAGTGTTGTCTGTGGTCATTGCCAAGAAGGAAAAATAGTTAAGACTTCGCATAAAAAAGTTAAAGACATTCTCACCTCTAGACCTCTAGATCTCATCCATATGGACCTTATTGGTCCCTCTAGAACTGTTAGTCTTTGTGGACACAGTTATATCCTTGTCATGGTTGATGATTTCACACGATTCACTTGGGTTGCCTTCTTCAAACAAAAATATGACACGTTTCAAAATTTTTTGAAAATTTTACTAAGAATTGAAAATGAGAAGGACACACAAGTCAATCGCATTCGTAGCGATAGAGGGGGAGAGTTCATAGACACAGGAATAGTCGAATATTGTGACTACAACGGTTACAAACATGAATTCAGTTCCCCTAAGACTCCTCAGCAGAATGGTATTGCTGAAAGGAAAAAACGAACTCTTCAAGAGATGGCACGTGTCATGTTGCATGCCAAATCTCTACCTAAATACTTCTGGGTAGAATCTATTAGAACTGCGTGTCATATCATTAATAGGGTTTACCTTAGGAAAAACACTAAACAAACCCCTTATGAGTTGTGGTACAGTAAGAAGCCTAATCTGAAATATCTAAGAACTTTCGGAAGTCAGTGTTATGTCTGTAAAGACAGAGAAAATTTGTCTAAATTCGAGACCCGTGGTGATAAAGCCATCTTTTTAGGTTACTCACCAAACAGTCGTGCTTATCGTATATACAATATGCGTACTAAGACCCTTATGGAATCGATAAATGTAATTATAAGCGACACTATTATCGAAAATAAGATATCTGAATCACCTATTGTGGTTGAATCTGAAAATGATTTCAAAACTGATTCACCAGAAATAGATGACTCATTACCTATTGAGAGTCCTGAAGTACCTGACTGGGTCTCTAAAGATCATCCCATTGACAACGTGGTCGGTAATCCTAATGAGCCAGTTCGTACTAGATCCCAGTTAAGAAATTATGCTAATTATGCATGTTTCGTCTCCCTTGTGGAACCGAAAAATGTTAATGAAGCATTGAATGACACACATTGGATTTCTGCGATGAAGGAAGAACTTTTACAATTTTTCATTCACGATGTCTGGTATCTTGTACCGCGGCCACAAAACAAAAATGTTATTGGCACACGTTGGATCTTTAAGAACAAATCTGATGAAAATGGGGTAATCCTTAGAAACAAAGCTAGACTAGTTGCTCAAGGTTACTCACAAATAGAAGGAATAGATTTTAGCGAGACATTTTCCCCTGTCACTCGTCTTGAATCTGTTCGACTTCTTTTTGCCATAGTGTGTCACTTAAAATTTACTTTTTATCAAATGGATGTCAAGTCTGCCTTCCTCAATGGAATTCTGCCCGAAGAAACGTATGTAGAACAACCCAAAGGGTTCATTGACCCTAAATACCCTAACCATGTCTTTCGTCTAAAAAAGGCTTTGTATGGCTTAAAACAAGCTCCTCGAGCTTGGTATGAATGGCTTTCCAACTTTTTGTTGGATAAGGGTTTTAAGAGAGGAGGAAATGACCAGACCCTCTTTGTCAAACATTTTGACAAAAACATTATTATAGCCCAAGTCTATGTACACGACATCATTTTTGGGTCTACTTCAACATCTGAAGTCAAATCTTTTTCTGCTATTATGCATAAGGAGTTTCACATGTCCCTTATGGGGGAGATACAACTTTTCTTAGGATTTCAAGTGAAATAGAATTCTGATGGACTATTTGTCTCTCAAACTAAGTATGCCTTAGATCTCGTTAAGAAATTTGGTTTAGATAATGCTAAAGTTGCCAAAACACCTATGAGTACTACTGTTAAATTATGTAAAGATGAAAATGGAAAGTCAGTTGATTCCACACTATATCGTAGTATGATTGGTAGCCTACTCTATCTAACTGCCTCATGACCAGATATAATGTATGATGTATGTTTGTGTGCTCGTTACCAGAATAACCCTAAAGAGAGCCATTTATCGTGTGTAAAACGTATAATAAAATACATAAAGGGCACTCTTAATCTTGGACTTAGGTACACTAATGATACCTGTAGCACCATTATAGGGTATACTGATGTTGATTGGGCCGGTTGTACTGATGACAGTAAAAGTACATCAGGTGCCTGTTATTATGTCGGCAATAATTTAGTAGGTTGGAGTAGCAAAAAACAGAATTGCACATCTTTATCTACGGCTGAGTCCGAATATATAGCAGCAGGAAGTTGTTGTGCTCAATTGTTATGGATAAAACAAATGTTAAGCGACTATGGGATTCAAGAAGATCAGTTACAATTGTATTGTGACAATCAAAGTGCTATTAACATATCTAAAAACCCGGTTCAACACTCGCGAACTAAGCATATTAAAATAAGACATCATTTTATACGCGAACTTGTTGAAACTAAGGAGTTAGAAATCCATTACCTGCCTACTGATCTGCAACTTGCAGACATGTTCACTAAACCTTTAGACTATAACAGATTTCTGTATTTGCGAAATTCTATAGGTATGGTATGTGCTGATTAATCTCTTAAGACCATAATTTTTTTTACCCTGTGTCCATTTGAGACAAAATGGGGGAGAAATTTGAGTCTTACGGATTCAATGTTTTGCTCACATTCCATCTAAACTGCTTGATCTTAGTGTGCATATTTGCAAGAATCTCTTCTACTGATTGTCTACCATTTCTAGTGTACAAATGTTGTAAATAGTTGAGTTATGTAATTTTTGACTTTCTAGGAAATGGGTAGATAGTATCTTTTGTATAGGACTAGGTTTTATTTTTTTTGTTCCCTAAGAGTTTAAGATAACTCAAAGGAGATTTTGTCTCATATTTTCAAAGGGGGAGATTGAAGCACCTTATACCTTTGACTTACTTAAGTCTATACTGTATAAGTGTTCAACTAATTTGGAAATAGTGACAAAATTGGTTGTCTAACCTAGAATCCAAAGAACCTCAGAATTATTCTCTCTAATCCTCTTCAATGATCCAAGAAGGTATACATTGAATCACACTACACACATTAGAAGTGCATACATGTGTATATATTGCTTAAAATTGATTGTGTGTTAATTTCCCCTTAAAATGTTACTTTAATAATTTTTTGGGAATTTTTAAACATTTTTAAACAATTTTAAAATAATGTTTTCATTAATAAAAGTGTGATTATAAACTTTGTGGGGTTAATATGGTATTTTGTAAAATTCATTTTTCATTGGAATGTTTGATTGGGTAGAATTTAAATGCGCTAGAGACTTCAGGGTGCTGCCTGTAATTATTTTTGACGCGCGTTTGCAAGCCTCTTATATGCCAACACTTGTCACGTTCCTGATGTATCACTTTGTGTTTGTTATGTGAGAGGGTTGTCTGGTGGTCTGCTGATCATTAGATCAAACCTTATCGATGTCCTGCATGTGTTTTAAACCTATCCTTGTGCTATCACTGTGGACCAATCACATTCGACTTATCCACCGCTATTTTATAACCCTTAGATCAAGTCAATTTTAGGAAGACTTAATCTCAGCCCTTGATTGCCTTCGACTATCCAGAACTTTCCTCCACTCCTATAAAAGCCCTCTAATTCTCAACCTTTCAAGAATTTTGGCAGTCGTCATTTCTGAGAGAAAAAAATAGAGAGAAGAGAGAAGTGAGAGAGAAGAGAGAAAAGAAAAGAGAGAAGAGAGAGAAAGGGAAAACTGTGTTAGCCAAACCCTAACCCTAACCCTAAACACTTCAAATCTGATTCAAACCTTCGTATATACAAAACCCCAAACACAACCTTGAGTGTTTGAGAGAGAGAGTGGTGTTACTGGTTTGTTCATATTGAAGCTGTAACCTCTTGATCTGTGATCTTATTACCAACTTAAACATTCGTGTGAAGATCTGTATTTCTTCTTCATAGAAATTGTAGATCTACACTTTGCATGTTATATTTCACTAGATCTGCATGTTTCTTTCTCGATTTAAGAAAATCTTTACTGTTTTAGTTTTGTAAATGTTTTATGGTTTCTATTCTTACGAAACTTAACCTTGACCTAGTTGGATTCACACTTGGAGATTTTCAATCTCAAAAATATTTTTAAAACAGAGATTGATTAAGATCTTGACAGATTTAGAAGCAAGATATCCGTGGAATCTGGGTTATATTAAAGGTAAAAAAAGGTTTCAAGTGTTGTAAGAAAGAAAGAAAAGAAAATCACAGCATATATTCTTTATATGTAATTTTCTAGGACTGTCTGTAAAAACTAAGTGTGTGTGAGTTCATGCATGTTGATAGGAATCACATCACAAACACTTAACACACTACTACACTGGAAATGTTGTGAATAAGATCAAAGATTATTGAGTCGACGCAAGGAAGCTAAAGCAAAAGGAAGTTATCAAACTGGAAGAATATCATCAACAATCAGATCTATGAGAAGTTAGAAGGACACCAAGTGGGGTATATTCCTAAACTTAGAATAGGTTGATTTGTGTGCATGTATGTTGTATTGTTTGTAACTATTATTTGTTGTTAGTGGATTTTTACTTTCGTGACTTAGAAGTCACCGTGGATGTTTCCTCTATTGGGAGAGGTTTTACCACGTTAAAAACTTTGTGTTCTGATTATCTTCATCTACTCATCTCATTCTATAGTGTGCTGAATTTTTAAAACTGTCTTAGTTTTAAAACTGATTACAAAGTCTTGATTATTCTCGTACATAAGTTTTTTGTAAACACATCTTTTTGTTTATCATTTTTATTTTCAAAAGAAAAGGGTTTCTTCAACAAACATCTCCGAGTTGCTTATACAGTTTAATCTTGTATTAAACGGCATTAGCAACGTTTTTCACGCGCAACTTCCCATGATAGCACTAGAGGGGTATGCTTCACATAAATATACCATTCACACATTGATATATTTATAATTATATCATATATATACTGTCTTTATACCCATATATATATATCATCAAATCTGGCTATCCATGCCTATTTCTCGCAGCATTAGCCTGTAATCCCGAATATACATATTCGATTTAATTCCATAAGTATTCACTTACTTAATCCAATTCCTTAAGTAGTCAGTTACTTATATTATGAATATAACATTTCTTTTAAATTCAGAATATTAATCTTATCAGCAGTAGCCCGTATCCTAATTACATCCAAAATTCTCATTCAAATCCCCACGGTCTTTATCCCATTAGACTGTTAAAAATCACAAAGTCTCACAACTTAAACGTTATGGCAGATTTCACACCTTACACTAAAGTAGCCGTACTCACTCCACAGAAGTCCAATTGACCTCAATCAAAGCTCATTAGAAAGATAACTTCCATACCTTTCTTTTAATCCATATATGAGGATCTAATTCAAATGATATTGAAAATGGCATGCATTTCAATTGTCTATTAAATTTACGATTTGATTCTCGAGCTAACTATTTAAATCTTGGAACTGCTTTCTTAGAAAAATCATTATAAATTCAAAATAAACTAGACAAATATGCGGTCAGTGCCCATGCGCCTGTATCGAAAAGTTATACAACTTTACTCTTTTGACCAAGAGTTGAATCGATTTTCTTCCTATCCGAATTGGTTCATAAAGGATGGAGTTACTATTCACCTTCTTCTCCAAAATCCCAAACCTTCATTAATACACCTCCAAGGTTTTTATTTTCTCACCCATAATCATCCAACCTCAAACAACCATAAATAAACACATACAAAGGATTCTAATCATCCTAGAACCCAGATTTAACAATTAATTTTAATTAATTCCTAAATTTCTCAAATTTGATATTATCCGGGTTTTACTCGTTAATCTTCCGAAAAACCCATTTTGATTCACGAAAACTCATCCCAAAAATCTTTATAGTTTTACGCACCAACTATAATATGAGAAATAAACACACTAAATTAATAAAGCAAGTAAACACTTGACTCATGGATAAAATCCGACGATCCCGAGTCGAATCCCACGAAATTTGGTCGAAAATTCCCTTTCTTTCTTCTCTTCTTTCTCTCTTCTCTTTCTCTCTCTTAGGGTTGATAATTGCTGAAATAAGGCTTCTCCCCTTATAAATCCCGTTTTTAAACATATGGACCTAATTAAAATGGCCCAAATACCCCCGAGTGGGCTCGGTTATGCCCAAAAATATCCCGTGACCCATTTACCACCCTCGGGTACACTTTTCTGACTATCTCGGCCCATCCGGACTCAACCGTACACTCAAAATTGACGTCTGAATTAATTTATAAAAAGACCCTATCTCACACCCAACTTAGTCTATATCCGACTTCTGGCTGAGATAAATAAATGCCATGTCACTTATACACGTTATGATGTAAATAAATCATTACTATTCACTTAGTAATTTAATATTTCTCGAATTAATTAAATATTATATGAACATAAATATGGGGTATTACAGTAGATATTAACACTGGGAGACTATATTTATTTACAGACCTTCTATTATTAGATATGGATGGCTATGATGCCATCTTGGGCATGGACTAGTTAGTAGGTTATAGGGTGATGGTGGACTACTTCAGGAGGGCTATTTTGTTTTCTATTCTAGGACATGAGATGTTCCTTATGGTTGTGTCTCTTCCCGAGCGAGGTTTGAGCATGCACCTACACTATATTGAGGAGGAGAACTCACATGAGGAGTTTGTCTCTTTGGATTCGATTTCACTGGGGAGGGATTTCGAGGATGTGTTCCAGGAGATACTCAGATTTACACCTAGTTGAGTGATTGAGTTTGTTATTAACTTAGAACCGATTATGAGTCGGATTGCCCGATTACCTGATCCCATGGCTCCTTCAAAGATGGGGGAATTGAGAGAGTATATTAAGCAGCTTTGGCAATAGGGTTTCATTTGGAGGAGTACATCACCGTGGGGTGCACCAGTGTTGTTCCTCAAAAAGAAGGATGGGTCTCTTAGCCTATTTATTGATTATAAGGAGATAAACAAGGTCATGATTAGGAATAAATATCCGTTTCCTTGGATTAATGACCTATTCGACCAGTTGAGAGGAGCAACGTATTTTTCTATGATAGATCTGAGATTGGGGTATCATTTGTGTATAGTTTTGCAGACATCATAGGGACATCAATTGTACTCCAAATTCAAGAAGTGTGGATTTTGGCTGTGGGAGGTCGAGTTTCTAGACCGCATTATGCCCGATAGGGGCATTTCTATTGGTCTGAGTAAGGTATCGGCAGTGGGGGAATGGGGATAACCCATGACATAGATTGAGGTTCACAGTTTCCTAGGGCTAGTCAGATATTATCATCACTTTATTAAGGGATGTCAAAGATTATGGGTCCATTGAAGAATCTAACTTGCATGGGGGTGCTATTTCTTTAGGATAACTAATATTCGTTTGCTTCGATGGGCTAAAGGACAAATTGACTTCAGTACGTGTACTCGCAATGCCTAGGGAAGGAGTGGAGTACCTTATTTATACAAATGTTTATTTATAGGGACTTGGGGGTGTACTACAACAGGAAGAGAGGGTTATAGCTTATGCATCTCGCAAGATTAAACCCCATGAAAAGAATTACCCCACACATGACCTTAAGTTAGCATCAGTTGTGTTTGCCTTAAGGATTTTAAGGTATTACCTTTTGGGGGAACATTTTAGCTTGTTCACAGATCATAAATCACTTTAGTTGCTATTCACACAGAAGGATATGAATAGAGGCATAGGATATGGTTAGAGTTCATGAAGGACTACCCGTTTGATATCCAATATCCTCTTAGGAATGCTAACATGGTGACAAACGCATATTCATATTAGTTGTCACTCTTAAGATTATTATGAGGGTGGTGAAAGCATGGTCTGGGGATCAGTTTTGTTAGGAAAAGTACACTAGTTACTGGCAGAGGGGGCAAAGTACTATTTGATAAGTTTTGAGGTCATCTTATGCTTCAATAGGAGACTAGTTATTCCAGAGGATGGGGGTTTGAGACACATAGTGATGATAGAGTCTCATGGGTCGAGGTCAGCACTACAACACGGTAAGGATAAGATGTACCAGGATATGCATAGGAAGTAATGGTGGTCAGGGATAAAGAGGGACATGACAGAGTTTGTTTTAAAGTGTGCAACCTTCCAGCTAGTGAAGGTATACCACTAGTGACCGACATGGATCTTGCAGCCATTAGAGGTCTCAATGTGGAAGTGGGATAGTATCTCTAAAGATTTCATTATCGGGTTATCGACATCATAGAGAGGTCACGACTCCATCTAGGTAGTAGTATATCATTTAACTTAGGTGTCCTATTTTCTACCAGTTCATACAAATTTTGAAATGTGGTGGTACGTGCAGCTGTTTATGAATGAGATAGTGAGGTTGCGTGAGATTCTAATTACCATCGTGTCGAATAGGGACAAGATTTTCGTGTCCTACTTTTAGTAAAGTTTTCCAAAGTTTATGGGCACAGATTTATGATTGAGTGTAAGATATCAACCACAGACAGACGGGAAAATGGAACGAGTTAATTAGATGTTAGAGGATATGCTAAGGATGTGTTTACTCGACTTCAGGGCAGGAATAAGGTAGTACCTTCCATTGGTGGAGTTTCCTTATAATAACTCCTGCCAGTTTACCCTTAACATGGAAGAATTTGAGGCATTGTATGGACAGTGTTGTCATTCAACCTCTTGCTTGTTAGATGTGGGGGACAGAAAACTATTATGGCCAAAAATGATTCAGGATACGACTATTAAGAATGAGATTATTCGAGGCCACATCCATATCGCTCAGGATAGGAAAAAGTGTTATGCCGATGGAGATAGAAGGTACATAGACTTGGAGATTGGTGAACAGGTTTTGTACGAGTGTCTCCTATAAAAGGAGACATTAGGTTCTTAAAGGAAGGGAAGCCAGCACTGAGATATGTGGGACCTGTTTTGATTATCGAGAAGGTGTGACCTATTGCATATGGTCTAGGCTTACCAGAGGACTTATAACATATTCACGGTGGGTTCCATGTGGCGTCTCTGAAGAGGTACTATAGGAGCGAGAGGGCTTATTGACATGTTTCATTAGAGGAGATAGACTTACATCAGGATATCTCCTATGAGGAAAGATCAGTTTCTATACTTTATCATAGTGAGCATAAGTTGTGGTCTAAGGTGGCGCCCTTGGTTCGAGTTTAGTGGGGGCACTATAATGTAGACGAGTC
Source organism: Sambucus nigra (assembly GCA_949130495.1). Taxonomy (NCBI): domain Eukaryota; kingdom Viridiplantae; phylum Streptophyta; class Magnoliopsida; order Dipsacales; family Adoxaceae; genus Sambucus; species Sambucus nigra. Next base: position 70,559,097 of record OX422207.1, read on the forward strand.
AACTTCGGATTGGGAGGATGATATGCGCGAGTAGTATCGAGAGTTATTTATCGCATGTACGTCCAAATTTTGGGGATGAAATTATCTTATAAGGCAGGAAATATGTAATACCCCGTATTTTTTAGCATTTAAAATTTAACTAATTTGGATATGTTTTAATTACATGTGTGTAGTAATTTAATTAAATAAAATATTAGGTGTTTGTTAAATATTGATATATATAGATAGAGATAGATTATGATTAATATTTATGGAATATATTTATTAAGTTTTGTAGTAAATAACATGTTGTAATTATTACACGTCGTAGTGAATAATATCGGTGGGACAATGTCATATCTCAATCGAGAGTCGCATACAGGCTACGTTAAGATCGAGATAGGAAATTTATATAGAATGACTCGGATGGAAATTCTGAAGTCATGGTTGATTCAAAATGGGCCTAAATAGACAAAATAAAGTACCCAGAGTATTAGGGCATTCCACACCATTTTTCATCACCGACGAGGTCGGAATCAAGACTGGAACAAGGGAAGAAGAACTCCATCGCCTAGCAATAAAAATCAGACCTAAAAACATAAAGAAAGTCTTTATCTTTCAATCTTTTGATCATGTTATAATGTCCATGATAGTGTAGGGTTTATATTGCAAAAAAATATGATTTGGGGAATATGTGTAAAGGTGTAGTACATGATTGGTGGAGATATCATTGTTGAAATTAACCTCTTATTACTATAACACGAAACATGATTTTTGGATTTAAAAAGAATGACAAAAAATTTGGTTTCCTGAAGATGATTATCCATGAAAATGAAATCTAGGATTTATATGAATAAAGTGATGATTTGATCTTGTTTTTGTTGAATTCTTGAGGATTTGATGTTAAGTGTACATTAGATTATATCCATATACATATATTTGATGATTAGTGTTGTTATATGGGAGTTTGGGTAGATTCCATGGAGGATTAATCAACTAAACATGGAACAAAATGTAACTAGACGAAGTTGTCGTAGTAGGGATATTAATCGATCAATGAATCGATCGATTGACCAGTTTTGTTGATCAATCGACCAAAGTAGAAAATGGGTCCTTGATTTATTTGTGTAGTTTTATTTACCGATAATTGTGAAAGACTTTGGTAATGTTTTATTAACTCTATGAGGACATGTATCATAATAGTACATCTATATCTAAAGCTCGGCTTAGTCTTAGTGAGGGTAAAATTAGGATTAGGACCGATGAAACAAACGATTTTGTTAAATATTGATAATCTAAAATCGAGTTACGGGGAACGTAGATGATAACCCAAGGTTGATACCATTAGGTTGGTGATTTTTTAACTACTAAATTTTTTTAGGGGATAACCAGGACCCTTCGATTAGTGAGTGATACTCGAAAAATAAGGAAAGAATATTAAGTTTGAATATTTAGTACATGGGGTATTTGAGAGATATATATACTACACATTGGATATATTTTTAGGTTGTGTGTATACATATACCGGAGATATTTATAAGTTGTGTGTATGCCTGTTATGTGCTTTCTCTTGTGTGATAGCATACCTATGCTGCCTCCAATCACGAGAGGTTTCGTGAAGTGGGCGATCCCATCTTGACAATGCTAGTGAGGTGTGGATGTGTTCCTTAGAGCATAGGACTTAGGGTGGAGCACTATTTGTGTGTATGATAGTTTGCACCTGTCATTTTGGTGCATTAGGTATGTGCACAAACAAAATACTTAGGACTATGTTCGCCATCAATACGTGTTTATTCGATTTATGGTTTGAGGAGCCATTCCAAACCTATAGTCCTTGATTTGGTACGAGAGGTAAATGGTCTTGATAGTAGAGTATGTATGCATCGCGCGAGCCATTCAGGGATGCTATAATTATATATATATAAGGGTGATATATATAAAAGTGTGATTATTCTACTTTTTTATGACATCAGAATAGAATGATAATGTATATAGAAAGTAAGTTGAGTAAGAGAAACTTAATTAATAGTTCAGTAATAATATTCGATTAATAAGAATTATGTGTTTTACTATAGCATATCGTATGGGCGGTACAGTTGAGCTAAACTTATTGCAGTTATTTAGATACTTATTATATCTATTTATGAAAGGTAGCATAACTAGGGGTTTTTAATAGGAGACGTTAGGTGTGCACTATAGTTGAGAGGTGACGAACTCAAGGGAGTGTACGTGAAACTAACATTAGTATCTAATAACTTCTTTTAACTGTTATTTAAAAACTTGTCCAATTTTTTAAAGGTTATGGGCTCTGACCCATATCAAATCTATTTTTAAAACCTAGGGGTCCAGCCATAATGACCCTAGACCTGATGATGTATTTTAGGGATGCGTAGCTGCAGCACTTGTGGGGGCATGTAAGACAAGAGTAGACACTTCAGTTATTCATTTCTAGTGTAGAATTCATGATCAGTTGTTTCAATTGGGCATGCTTCCCATTCAATTTAGACATTTATACAAATTTAGTTACCACACTTTGTATTTAGATCCATTTTCATTTTAGTTCCACTTATGATATAGATGTTGGTTTTAGAGTTGATGGTTTATTCGGCATATATCATTTATCAATTTTATTCAGCGATACTTCAGACTTCTATTATTGTGGCCATACCCGATCCTCGTCGTGCGGGCGGTCGCGTGGAGGTAAGGATCCTTCTGGTCCCGCGCGTCCCTCTTGGGAGTGCTTCGGTCGGCGTTGTTTGAGATGTGGTGTAAAAATGTAGAGAGATTCAGAGTCGCCAGTCTGTTTTACTCAAAACAGACAAAAGAAAAATGGGAAGACACCCCGAAGGATGGCATCCAAAGACATACTGGTGCGTGCGAAACCAAGATGATTCGAGAAGGGTTCAGAGGCTTAGTTACGAAATGGGAAGGTGTTAGGCACCCATTCCTCCCTTTCGGTCTCTCATGAATATTTGATATTTTCCTTTTGTTTCCCCCCGTGAAATGTGTGCATGTGTATATATATTGAATGGAGGTAGGAATACTCAACTTCTATCATGGTAAAGATAAAGCGAGTCGTCCGTAGGAAGATATAAGAATAGTATTAGAAAAATAAGATTTACGCGATTACCCCTACGTTGGCTGTTATAATTGAAAGATAATGCATATGGAGCAATACGTTATTAAGGGCAAGTATATAGAATATTAGGAAAATGGATTTAGAGAAGATAGAAAATGAGAGAAAAAGTGAGAAAAAGGACTCGAGTCTCGAATTTTACCTCGAGAAGCCTACGTAGCCTATAAAGGCATCAAAGTCCACGTAGTTTGCATACAAAATGAGGGGTGGGGTTTATCCCATAAATCCAAATGGGGAATCTCTTATTTGTAAGTGTGTGTGTGTGTGTAGAAAAAGTGTTTCGATTGTGAGAAAAGTGTGGATAAAGTGTGAGAATCCCTACTTGGAATTTATGAGCAAACTTACTTTTTCTTATTTTTTGGGTTTTATGAAAATAAAAGATGTACAATAATACTAAATAAAAAGTATATTAGGATGTGTGAGATGAGATAATAAAAGTGCTAAATAAGAAAACAAGTTATTGGGAATTAAAGAGAATTTAAGAGAGAGTTTGAGAAAGTTGGACCTTCTTGAAGATCTGGAACTTGATCTTGAATGTTGGAGAGAAGCCCTTGCACTTGGACCTTTTTATCAGATTTGGGGCTCCTCCTTGAAAATGAGATGAACGCCTCCTTTTATAGGCCCAGGTGAGTGCCGATCAACATAGACCTGTTCCTGCCTATCGGCAGGGTCTGGAACTTTCCATTTGGTAGTGCGCTTCAGGATTTTTCAAAAAATCAGCCGCCGAGGTCAAACCATTGGTCAGAATCGTACACGGGGCATACCGTTGGAAAGGTAATTCAGAGACCTTTTAAAGTCCTTTGGACCGCTTCCGGGTTCGGGAGTTGACTTTAGGTCAAATATGGCTCGGAAGCATTTATCGGTCCATTGGACGGGGAATCGTTCGAACTCAAACGGATCGTTCGTCCGCATGGTAAGTTAGAATCGCGCATGGGGCGGACCATTGGAAAGGTTAGGAGATGTACTTCAACATTCCAAATAGTTTGACCCGGTTTAGATAGTTGACTTTGGTCAACCGGGCCCGAGAAGCATTCGGTGACCTCCCAGAGTTAAACGGATCGTTTGTCCGCATGGAAAGTCAGAATCGCGCACGGGATGGACCGTTGGAAAGGGTATTCAGTGAACTTCGTAGATTCATTTAGCCTGGATTGAGATGAAGAGTTGACTTAGGTCAAATAGAGCCCGGGAGCGCCCGATGGGCTCTAGGTCAGGTTTCGAACGCAAACGGATCATTCGTCCGTATGGTAAGTCAGAATTACGCACGTGGCAAATCATTGGAAAGGGTATTCAGTGCCCTTCAAATATTCATTCAGTCTTGATCGAGATCAAGAGATTGACTTTTGGGTCAAACTGAGCTGGGGAGTGCCCGATGGCCTCCAGGTCAGTACTCAGCACATGACTTGGGTTTACGGTGATGAAGGGAGGTACTAGGGACCTAAGGAGACTTAGGGGGGTAACAAAATGGGGTGTCTACAGAGCCCCTCGATGGGTGAATTTAGAACAAATGATGACCGTCGAATAGACACCACACGATTCTTTTGAGGGAGTATGACCGATCCAGAGGGTCGAGGCTGATTCTGAGGACCTAAGGAGTGTTCTAGGGATGACCAATTTTGTGGGTCAAAGACGAATTTGTGGGCTTAGGGTAAAGGTATAATAACCGAGGTCAATTCTGACCTAAAGAGTGGTGACGACTGAGGACCAAGGTCATTTCTGACCCAACTCACATGACGATCCAAGAACGAGGTCAATTCTGACCTAAAGAGTGGTAACGATCAAAGACCGGGGCCAATTATGACCCAAGAGTGGTGAATATCAAAGATCGGGGCCAATTATGACCCAAGAGTGGTGACAATCGAGAATTGAGGTCAATTCTGACCTAACTCAGGTGACGATCCAAGACCGGGGCCAATTATGACCCAAGAATAGTGACAACCGAGGAACGAGGTCAATTCTGACCTAACTCAGGTGATAATCCAAGACCGGGACCAATTATGACCCAAGAGTGGTGATGATCAAAGATCGGGGCCAATTCTGACCTAAGAGTGGTGACGATCGAGGACCGAGGTCAATTCTGACCTAACTCAGGTGACGATCCAAGACTGGGGCCAATTCTGACCCAAGAATGGTGATGACCGAGGACCGAGGTCATTTGTGACCTAAATCATGTGATGATCCAAGATCGAGGCCAATTCTAACCCAATAGTAGTGACGAACAAGGATCGAGGTCAATTCTGACCTAACTCAGGTGACGGTCCAAGATCGGGGTGAATTCTGACACAAAAATGGTGATGGCCGAGGACCGAGGTCAATTCTGACCTAACTCAGGTGACGATCTAAGACCATGGCCAATTCTGACCCAAGAGTAGTGACGACCGAGGATCGAGGTCAATTCTGACCTAAATCAGGTGATGATCCAAGATCAGGACCAATTCTGACCCAAGAGTGGTGACGACCGAGGATCGAGGTCAATTCTGACCTAACTCATGTCACGATCCAAGATCGGGGCCAATTCTGACCCAAGAGTGGTGACGACCTAGGACCGAGGTCAAGTCTGACCTAACTCAGGTGACGATCCAAGACCGAGGCCAATTCTGATCCAAGAGTGGTGACGATCGAGGATCGAGGTCAATTCTGAACTAATTCAGGTGACTATCCAAGACCGGGGCCAATTCTGACCCAAGAGTGGTGACGATCGAGGACCGAGGTCAATTCTGACCTAACTCAGGTGATGATATAAGACCTGGGATAATTCTGACCCAAGAGTGGTGACGACCGAGGACCAAGGTCAATTCTGACCTAACTCAGGTGATGATCCAAGATCGTGGCCTATTCTGACCCAAGAGTGGTGACGATCGAGGACCGAGGTCAATTTTGACCTAACTCAGGTGACGATCCAAGATCGGGGCCAATTCTAACCTCAGAGTGGTGACGACTGAGGATCGAGGTCAATTCTGACCTAACTCATGTGACGATCCAAGATCGGGGCCAATTTTGACCCAAGAATGGTGACGACCGAGGACCGAGGCCAATTCTAACCTAACTCAGGTTACGATCCAAGACCGGGGCCAATTTTGACCCAAGAGTGGTGACAACCGAGGACCGAGGTCAATTCTGACCTAACTCAGGTGATGATCCAAGACCGGGGTCAATTCTGAACCAAGAGTGGATAAAGGTTGGATTTTTATTCTGCTGGAGAAAGAGCTTAATGATTTTGATCTGAGCTAAGGAGCTGATAGCTGGGGAAGCTTTTAGGAGGCCTCGTGGGGAGGAGAACCTATTTTGGGTGCTGTAAGAGAATTCCGCTGGGGAAGTGATCAGGTGATCCTTAGGGATCCTCTGAAGCTTTGTCGGGAGGAGTTTTCACTTGGTTTTTTGAGGATTTCGCTGGGGAAGAGGGGTTCCACTTGAGGGAATGAAAAATTTTCTTAGTAAAAAGGCTTTAAATCCTTCGTGAGATTTTTGGGAATTTTTCAGGGATTTTTTGAGGTTTTCTGGAATTTTCTAGGAATTTCTGTACGAAATTTAAGGGGGGTTCCGGTCGGCATAGTATGAAGGGTGCATTCGGCAGTGGCATGGACTTTTAAGCTACCTCGGGAAGGCAAGGGGTCAGTGCTGGTCGGTATGGTAGTGGGAGGTGCCGATCGGCATGGCGCTTGGCATCCTATATAAAGTGGGAGAATCCCTTCATTTTTTCACAGCTTCTTTTGCTTTCTCTCTCTCTGCGATATTTCTGCAAATCATTCCATCATTCTGATCTTCAAGAAATGGCCACTTTTGTGAGCACTACAGTCCACCAGGAGTGGTTGACCGTTGATGACTAGTGAATGTGGAGTGGAGGGCTAGGGCACCTCTTGCTTTGGGGAGTAAGAACTGCTTTGATGCGTTTGAGCCTATTGTGGATGAGGGGACCTTGGTGCGGGAGCCATCGCGTCATCCCTCTTCGAGAGTGATCCTCGGCGGTTATGTAAGTAACCCAACCTTTGGCATTCTTCTCTTTCTGGTGATTTTTCTTTCTTGACTTTTGATGAGACTTTTCTTTTTGCCAGTCTGATATTTCTTTGAAGAACATGCGTGCTCATGGGACAGCGGGGCTCAAGGATATCTGGGAGCATCTCCCACCTGTGGTGCGCTGGGTGGTCTCATCAGCAGGTTTTGGGTGGTTGGCATCGGCGCTGGATGAGACACCTCGTTCGACAGTGGTCTTGTGCGCTTTGGGAGAGAGGTGGTGGGACACTACCCACACCTTTCATTTCGACTTCAGGGAGATAACTGTGACTCCCATAGACGTGCAGTAGCTACTGGGGCTGGATTGTGATAGAGAGCAGATAGAGGTGGATCTCTCTTTACGGGTGACACCAGAGGCAGTGCATGCGACACTTGGTGATGTAGGGAGGATAGTCTCTAGGGATTATATCTGGATGTCCCTGCTGAAGGATGTTCTGCTGAGCAGGGTGATTGATGTGGAGGACGGGCTGCAAGTGAGGCAGATGGCCCGATTATTCATTCTTCTGGTGCTGGGAGGTTTAATGGTGGTGTCGAGCGGCGGCGTCATACATTTATGGTTTCTGTCGTACTTGAGGGTGTTTTCGAACATCCCTTTCTATGATTGGGGGAGTCTGACCTTGGCGACCCTTTACTTTTCTCTGGATGCATTCAGCCGGTGTTGTCGACACACCTTTACTGGGGCCACGTACCTTCTTGAGGTAATCTTCAGTTTGTGCATTTCTTTTCATGCATTCGCATTTTCCTTATGCGTCTATTTTTGTTTGTGAATTCATACGTGGTTCTATGAGGTGATAACACCCCGCTGATTACTTTGAAGGACGAGACTATTGGGGACTTATGTCGATTGTATCGATGTCGTAAGGCCAATCCACAGTCGAAGGGACCTCTTTCCCTGGAGGCGGTGCGCCAGGTATTGAGTGACCTAACCAGTGGTAGGGTAAGACTCTTTCCATTTCAATCTTGGTTTTTGGTCCTTTTGATCTTGTATTGATTTATGCTCGCTTGGAGATTTTCAGGTGACCTTTTACCCGTGGGGGATAGCCATTCAGGATGCGTGGGTGACCGAGGTGAACGTGTGGATGAGGCATTTGCTGGCGCACGAGTTTGGCCATTCCTCGTACCTTGGGGAGAGAGTGGTTCATCAGATTTCCGAGGAGGAGGTGGTGGTGCCACCTGTGCAGCCTCCTACGTCTATGAGGCGGGAGAGACTGCTGTCGGATGATGGGAGGATTGTGGCGATGATTGGCGAGTACTATTTGCTATATACCGATATGGCTGCGCCGTATGACTATATGGATTTTATGACGAGCTGGTTGATGGCTCCTAGCATATATGATGCACTGCCCTTCCCTCCGGCGGGTTTGAGTCGGGCGTTGGGATCTTCCCACAGCGGTGGTGGTCCATCGGCATCTGCGGCGACGGCAATCTCGGAGGTCCCTTTTGTGCGATTGCATACCCCTTTATACAACATTCGACGGGCTGATGGAGGGATGGTGCCTATGCTGCACCGTCCTCATGCGATGGATCCGTAGGAGTTGGGTTTGACAGAGGAGGTACTTCGACCTACGGTATACCTTTATGTTCCTTTATTTATTTCTTTTTTGTTTTGGTCATCCCGCTTTTGACACTGATTTCGCCTTTCCTTACAGCAAGTCCAGGTGTCGACCACTTGGCTCAGGGACATTAGAGACTGGATATCTTTGACGACTGCCCATATTCGGGATGCGGTTCCCGTTTCTTCTTGCTTGGTGCCTTCTGCCTCGTCCAGAGAGGACTCTGGTTCGGGTAGTGGGGGTGCGTCATCTCGCCGTAGGGGGAAGAGAGCACGCCGCAGGGGTGGAAGCTCTTGAGAGAGAGAGAGAGAGAACGAATGTGGGTCCGGGCTGAGTCCTGTTGTTTTTGCTTTTTCTTTCTATTTCCTGCAAAATGATGTAACACAGAAAACAGATATATGCAATGCAATGGAGTTTTTTGATTATCTTTTATTTAATGATGAATGAATGCATGCACATGCGCTTTTACTTTGCTGCTGAGACCGTAAAAAGGAATATTTTTTGGAATTTCTTGAAGGAAAATTTTTAATTAAAAAGGAAAATTATATAAGGAGAAAAAAGGGATTCTTGAAATTCTATTGAGAATATCAATTTATTTTTATTTAGTTTTCTGATTTGACAAAAGAGGAGAAGAGAGAAATTTCCAAAAATGGGGTGGGGGTACCGATCGGCAAGCACCCTGACCTGCCTATCGGTAGTTCAGTCTAGTCCCATCAATTGAAAGCTTTGAATGGTACCCAACTCCACCTTTGGTACCTTGTGGGGTAGGATTCCTTCCGATTTCTGCAGGGATGATGTCCCTTATGAGGGTTTTCAAGTATAAAAGGGGGAAGTGTGGAGTGTTTTATCACATCTTTGCATTCTTATCTACTTGCCCACTATTTCTTAGCCTTGCAAGATGGCTCGCCCTGGTAGCATTGAGTTTGCCAACTACCTCGAAGCCTTGGAATACATGTGCTCTTATAATGTCGACTAATGCTTTCAACATGCGTCAAGTCTCCTTGTTACGTAATCGACCTCTTGAGTGGAATGTGCTGACGGCGACGGTACAATTCTAGTACCCCAAAGACCATGTATTTCGCTTTGGGTTGGAAGATGTTTATCCTACCTACGATGAATTTTTTGCCATGCTGGGTGTAAATCCCAGTGTTGCTACGGCTTTGCCCGAATTTTCCCGCTATGGGTATGACCATTTATGTCAGTTTTAGAATTTTTCAAAACTGACATATAAAGCCCTGACATAAATGTTCGTAAAACTGACATAAATAAGATCACATTTATCTCAGTTTTTAAGAACACACATAAAAACTACGATATTCACCATGTTTTTAATCACATTTTCACGAAAAACTGATATAAATAACATCACATTTATGTCAATTTTAGTAATTTTTATGACAGTTTTATCAAAACTGACATAAATGTTGATATAAAAATTAAAAAAAAAATCATTACTCCATCAATAAACAACTATTATTTATAGTTAAATCAACCCTTGTAAATAGATAATAAATAGTCGAACAATATTCAAATAGTCTAGATTTCATCAAACAAATTCATATATAACTTGAAATATACAATATTCATTAAAGAAAATTACATTGTGCTTCAAATAAAAAAAGTCTCAATTAAAAAAAAATGGACAGAGTCTCCTTTATTTATTGGACTATCCACCCAAAGGGTAACAACCAATCCAACAAAATGTAAAATTGAAATATAGGGCAACCTTTTAAAAATTCTCCTACAAAAGGTAGTTGCGGCCATCTTTGAATCAACACTTGGCAGTGCTTGGTCCCTTTTCACTTGGCAGTGCTAGGTTAATTTTCACTTCGCAGTTCTTGGCCTGTTTGGTTTCACTTGGTAGTGCTTGGTTTTGCTGCTGTTGGTCTGTTTTCAGTCATTGGGTTGCTGGTTCATTCTGCCCCATTTGTTATCTGTCCCGTTCTTCCCCATTTGTTATCGGGTTAATCTTGAGTCGGTAAAATCGAACAAATAAAAAAATGGGTAAAAATGGAATACACAAATTGCAGAATCCTTACCTGAGAAAAAATTAAACTTATAAGTAAGCATTAGAAGATGAATACATAAACTATGTATTTAAAAGTAAAAGAGGGTAACCGAGAGTATACATGATGGTGTTGATGAAAGCATGATCCATAAACTGTGTAATTGAAAGTTTAAACTTGAACAGGTATTGTTTAATTAACAGAGAATACACTTTGTAATTGGACAAAATAATGACTCAACGTCGCATGCTCAATAAACATAAGTACATTTAACTGTTTAACACAAATAAAATTTTGAGCTACATTATGTTATTTAAAATAACCCGAAAATTCATGAACTTAAACATAAAAACATAATGTGTCTATGATATGTATGTGTTGTGTCAGATACACGCGACACACGATTGATAAGTCTGTTATGAACTCATTCAAATGCTTTTGTACCTGTCTTCCACCATATAATGTTGGGCATATTATCTTCATGACCAAAAGATGGATGTTTTCTAGACATGTATGTTTATGAAAATTTAAAGTCCCCGCGGACCCATTTGTAGCCCGGATAGGGCAGCCCTGCAAACTTGGCAATCATCATCTACTAGGTAAAATACTTTGAATCAAACGGCAGTGTAAGACTTAGATACACTCACAAAACAAATCTATGAAGTCATCACTAACTATCCTGAAATGAGGGATTACAAGACTATATATAAAGTCCCAAGAATTGGTGCCCAACATAGACAAAATGTAACCACTACTAAAACACACCTAAATAATGGGAGAATATTCTTAAGGAGTATTCCCTTATTATACTAACACTAGACAAAAATTAGGGAAAACAGAATTTTCAAAATGATGTCCGATTCATTTTTTTTCCTTGGAGTTTTGGAAATTGAAAAGTGTATATATTGTTCCAAAATTTGGAAATCAGATCCGATTTTGAACAGCTCAGAAGTTCTGAAATAAGTTGCAGGCCTACCACCTTTGGGGGGGGGGGGGGGGGGGGGGTTAGCCCAAAAAAAAGCTCAATGGGGGGTTTTTAGCCCAAAAAAAGTTTGATGAATAAAGTATACAAAACATCTTTCATTTTTTTTTTGCAATAAAACTCATGAAGTAATGCCCCGATGCATGTTTTCTTGATCCAACTGCTCGAACAAGAGGCTAGGTGCATGACAAAGGCTAGATGATTTGGTGTTTGTACTTCGGTGCTCTATGTAGTAGACCCTGTGCTACATCCCTAATGCTCGAGTATGTATTGGGTCCCTCTGTCGACATTTTCCTCGACTTTAGATCCAAGGGTGTTGAAGAATGAATGCATGATATTGCAATTCAGATTTGTGATGCGATTGGAAAACTACATGATGGTCAACTTGTCCACGGTGACTTGTTAATTCATAGCGATACTAATCAGCTGGTGGGATGCTCTAACTTTAATATAGTTTTAGAATTTTTTTGATCCATTAAAGTTCTGACTTTAATATAGTTTTAGAACTTTTCGTTTTCAATGCAGTAGATACAATATCTAGTAACTTACCATTCTATACGGCTAAGGCCCAGTAGTGAGCAATCCAACACCTCTTCAGAACGACCTCCTCCTAAAATGTAGGAAAAAGGACAATTTCAGTATAAAAAAGTACTGTTTAAACAGCTACTCACAAATCATGCCAACTTTAAAGGACACCTATCTCTTCATGAGTCAAAATCATTCTCTACGTCATTGTGCGAAGAGCTTTTACTTCAGATTCAACTTCATGAAGTTGTTCTACAGCACTTGCAGTCTCATCTTTAACCGTCTGATTCTAACAAATAATGATCAGAAGAATATTATTAGAATACAATGGAACCTAAAAGTGAACCAGAATTAGTATAAACTACTCAATTTCTTATTGAAGAGTAGCTACTTCCTCATCTCTCCCATCCTTCGTCTGTTTGCATCTTTAAGAGTTGCCTGTGATAGAAAATGATTAGTAGACTCCCACAAATAATCAAATTTATCGAACAAAATAAAACACCCTAGCAAGTCACAATAAAACTAAATCCACTCATTAAAAGAATGGAATATTTTACATTGCAGTAAATAGTCAAATGACATGCAATCAGAGAACCAATAAGGGATATTCTGACCTTCAATCTCATTTTTAGGTTCTTTTTTCAGTTACCCCACAAATTTAAAAACATTTGTATGACACTCTCAAAAGTACTGATGTAAACGCTACGAAACATAATCACAATTCAATCATTCTAGCTAGCTAGAAATTAGACAAGGAAGGGTAGTCACAAAACCCTCACACTCCCCTCGTAAGAAGGGAAGTCATCCACAGAAACACTCGGCATACTAGCTAGAAATTAGACAAGGAAGGGTAGTCATGAAACCCAATTGATGAGCAAGAACTTCGCCCTAAACTTTTCCACAACAACAACCCACGAGGACCGAAATAACCCGGATGAACGCACTCAAAAATAAATGTTGCAAAGAAATCTCCAAACAGACCTCGATGGCATCCCAAAACGAATCAAAATACCCCTGATCAGTCACATTCACCCACAACAACGAGCCACTATTAAAATAATTAGAAGAATCAAACTCAGCAAAGTCATGTTCATTCCCAAAAGAAGAATGGTCTCTGTAAATGAAAAGAGCAACCAGGGCCATTCCATATGTGCTTTAGTGCTGTAAACTGGTGCTGAACAAGCAATTACATAAATTTCATGCCGATCAAACTAATCACATTAGTTTAATTCAAGAGAAACTCACTCATCCAGTCGAAATCGTTCTCGAACATCAATGAGGTGAGGTGATGTGAAAAGTCCAGTGTGGAACCCGCAATTACGTAAAATAGATTCTGTAAATGTGCATGTTGAGCCCTACATAAATTTCAAATATAAAAGATAATCAATGTAACGTCCCACATACATACAAATTCACAGGCACGATTAACAATTCTATTTTTTGAAAATTACAGTAAACAAGGTTTTAAGATGAATGTGTGGTAAAACTCAAAAGGATATAATTATAGATGAACATATTCGTGAAATCATAAAAATAGCTCCTATAGAAGATAAATTGAGAAAAAATCATCTTAGATGGTTTGGACACGTCTCCCCAAGGAAGAGTAACTTTGTTGGTAACGCATAGGGTAGAGGTATAAATTGACTTGATGGGGAATTGTTAAAAAGGACACCATATCATGTAGCCTAAATGAGAATATTGTGTTTAATAGAACGGAATGGGAAAATAGGATTCATGTAGCCGATCCCAAATAATTGGAAAAAGTCTTTGTTGAGTTGAGTTATAGTAAACAAGGTTTGACTTGGGGCAATGATGGAAAATGATGATTCTAAAGGTTGTAAGAAAAGTAATCATAAGGATAGAGAGACAGAATCTATTATTAGTATCACACACAACGGAATGGAGATATATGATTCATGTAGCCGACCCCAAGTAATTTGAAAAGACTTTGTTGAGATAGGTACTTAAAGACTTCATTGCATGGATAATTACATATTTATAGGATATGAAATTGAGAACAATTGAACATGTGCATTAATGATCAATGCACATGTACAAATATAAAGCCAACTTCCATCAAGAAAGCTGAATTACCCAAGGCAGTGAAATTGATTGAGTGCAAGAACTATCTATTTTGGAGTTAAAAAATCATGAAACAAAAGAGTCAATCAATTCTTTTGTAAAGCAAGAACATAGTTATCCCACAAAAAAACTACAATTATTAAGGGAAATCAACCATGAGAACTCATTTAAAACAATCTTTACTAGATTCAACCTTATTTTCAATCTCTTTCATAAACAGTAAATAATTACCTTTCCCTTGCTGCCTGCAACATGGATAACCTTCAACTGCGAAATTGGCTCCTCCAATTCTAGAATCTATACTTAAAGAGTTCAGTTATCATAAATTTGGACCAGCCATGAAATTTCAACAATTTATAACCAATAAGAGAATTACCTTGAGATAATGAAACAGACAATCAAATTGGTCGCCCATGTTGCCGGAATCCGCTCGAGTACGTTTAGTAATCAGAGAGGACAGAGCCTCCATTGCCTCATCATACCGAGACTCGGTAGGTTTCGGCGATCCATCATCACCTTCAGTAAAAATCAACAATGCAAATATTGTACAATTAAAATATTATAGTATGAACGTCTAAGTGAGACATGTGGAGGTTAATTGGAAGATTGAAAAGCAAATGAATCTAAAAAGGAATAGATTGAAAAAAATACCTTTTGACATGTTGATTTGGTTCTGTAGTTGGAACCTAGATTGAACGAAGATTTAAAACTCAATAGTAATATCATACATGTGTGTGTGTTTGTTTGTGTGAGAGAGAGGGAGAGGGGGCAGGAGACTGACCTTGTAGGTAAAGAAGGCAAATTAGATTATGAGATTTGGAATTGTGAATGGGTTTGGTTAAGGAGGAGTGGGGAAGATAAGAGTTGAGAAGTGAGCTGATGGTCTGAAACGGTGGAGGATGGATTGGGTTTCAAGAGATGTCGATTGCATCTTCTAC
Organism: Sambucus nigra; assembly: GCA_949130495.1. Taxonomy (NCBI): domain Eukaryota; kingdom Viridiplantae; phylum Streptophyta; class Magnoliopsida; order Dipsacales; family Adoxaceae; genus Sambucus; species Sambucus nigra. Next base: position 70,574,306 of record OX422207.1, read on the forward strand.
TGGTAGTATGTTGGATGTTTTAATTTTTTTTTTACCAAGTGAAATACCAAAAATGTCCATGCGCAAATGAGACAGACACCAACTCCCTGCCTCAAACCAGACAAACTCGACCGCGAGCGATTGGCTCACCTGATTTGTTCCGCCAGAGAACGTCATTTCGAGTCATTGCAATGGTTACGGATAGCAGATTATTTATGTATATATTTAATAGTATGATTTCACATCACTTGTTTGGAGGTGTAAATGAAAAGACCAACCAGGGCCATTCCATATGTGCTTTAGTTCAGGCTAGTCCCCGTGAAAGGAAATTAAAGTGGATTACCACTATATTTTCATATTCCTTTGAATTTAGGAAAATTACACAGATATATCTCTTCAAGGTTAGACAGAAGATCTATGACCTTATTAGACCGCCATTCTTCGACATCTGCTGTATTGATTATGTCTTAGAAATAAGCCAAGGCTAGATAGTTAGTTTTTCAACAGCAACTCAACACAGTTTCGCCAAAATTTAATGGATCTAGGTTCATTCGTGAGCACCAAACAGTTTGGAATGGTGCCACTTTCACTGTCTCTATTCACACTACAACGTTGAAAATTGAAAGTTAGGCAAAGTGAAGTCTTCTGGAATATTCTGTGTGTAAATAATGCATATTGTTAAAATGGCTAAGCGATGCCACATTTTTACTTCAGCTAAAACTTCCCATTTGGCATTGGTATCAATAAAGTACAACTCTTCCAATTGGGACAAACATGATATTACATTGGTGCCAAGATAATAAGGCCCATAACAACTCATATCCAACAAAATTAAGAGGCATGTATTTAGCACCATCTTTCTTGTCCAATTCACATGATGGCAGTTTATGGTAGTTGTGATAGATAAACTAGGAGGGAGCTATGGCATGGAATTAGAGATTTGGCTAATAATGAGTGTGATCCAATCGTCACTGGTGGTGACTTAAATATTATTAAAAATGTTTTTCAAGAAGTTAACCAAGCTAAAAATAACCTTTTCCAAGCCGAGGTAGCTTCGCAGACTAACTTTTTAGAAGCAACTTTCACATAGTGGAATAAGGCTAAGGCGTTGATAGAGAAGGAACTCATGAAAGAAGAAACTTACTTGTGTCAAAAATCAAGGGTGAAATGGATTAGTGAAGGGGATGCAAACACCAAATTCTTTCATTCTGTGGCTAAGAAAAAAAAACTCAACAGTATCAATTTTTAGACTAAGGATAGATCTAGCTCTTGTTCTACTGATTTGCCTGAGATAAAAGATACTAGGTGGAGTTGCATATTAGGTGAAGTTCAAAATAAAGACTAACACAATTCTTGATAACAGAACATTAAAAAAATGGTATTTTTAAAATCTAAGGATTTTTTCCTCAATGTATAAGGTCACTTTCTCACTGGAGCAATGATTCAAAAGATGTTTAGCCAATAATTTCATAGATAATGGTGACATTGAGGATGGATTCATGGAGCATGAAAAGAAATAAGTATTTTCATACATAACTTGATATCCATCAAAACATATTGTTTTCTACAGATATGATGATAGATTTCCCTTAAATACAAGTGGGAATGGAGTAAATGACTTCCTATACTTCTAATCAATCTCTGTTTTGGTCTCTAAGAAGTTGCCAAGGGGTAATTGATGAAGTGAAAATGAAATAGTACCACAAATTCTAAACTCTTCTCATCTTTTAAATATTTATGAAAATAATCTTTCATCTGTTATGTATGCATCAACACGTCAATACAAAATTTCAAGATTGAGCCTTTGTGACAAAAAGAAACAACCAAGTCAAATTACATTTTCCCAGTTGTAGCTCAAGGAAAGAATCCATAAGGAAGTGAAACAAGTCAAATACATGATGGAATTTAAGGGAGTTTCTTTAATTTACTTTGGAATGACAGAGATGTTATATGATGGAATTTACCTTAATACAACTCCACGATGTGTTCGGCCTTTTCCCATCGATGTTCATCGTGTTAATCCCACTACATGTAAAGAGAATTCAAAGATGTGTATTAGGAGATCGCAATAATAATGTACACATAATGCATGTCAAACAAAAGTAAAAACTATATTATACTCACGTAGTGATATACAACTTATCTTTGTCACTCGGTATCGTATAAAATGAATCCAACCAATAAATAGTTCTTGTGGACAAATCAACAAATCCTTCTCTACAGCCAATCCCCTAATCAAAACAATTCCTTAATCAGAACATACATACGTATATGTTCAGCATGATTGTGAACGTATGTGCCTCTATGTGTGCGTGTATAGCAATAGAGAACACAATATAGAAAAAGGATAGTTCACCGTGTGTAGCAATAGACAGGTAGAGATGATGAAGGCCCGGTAAAGATGGTCGCTGAGTGTCAAAGATCAACTTGATGAAGGCCTGGAAAAAAAAGATCATACTCATACTCAAAATGTGATAAATTATACTATGTAAATGTTATTTATCTCATCTAAACCTTTTGTGACATAATGTTAAATTTAAAAATGACTAATTTTCTTGTAGTGACACTAGCCAATGGAAGGAGGCACAACTCTCCCGAATTCTACGAATTGATCGTGAACTCATGGTATGATATGGGTTCCTTCAATGACTACAATCCTCACATATACAATTTCATTACACATGGTATGATATCGTATGTTATGTGTTGACTCTCACCACTCTAACAACACAATAGTCACACAACACCACCCCCACCCACCCAAATACACACACATCAAACAAAAAAAAGATATACCAATAAATAAAACTAAATCTAGATACGAATGATAAACACAATGGAGATGATTTTTAAACTGTAATGCGCATCTTAGTCAATGGGAAACAAGAATGTCATCAATAGAGCATAGTAATAGCCGATAATCTTATCCCATTTAGTATCTTGATTATTTATGCATTTGATAAACTTAAATAGACATATTATGTGATTCTACAATCAACTCAACCTTAACACAAACATACCAGTGACGCAAACACATTTCCATCTCTAATATCATAGACAACAAAAGCAAAACTTCCTTCCATATCTTATATAAACTTATCAACTGGGTAGGGGTTCAATCATTAAGGAAACTATATTCTTATACGAAAAACATAATCACATAGATCGCCTATGATATACCATATCATCTAAACAGAGCAAGCATGTTATTTAGTATCCCCAAAAACAAATCTATTCCACAGAATAACCTTCAACATGGAGAAAAAAAACATGATCTTACAAACTCTAACAATTTATATCAATAGAGACTAGTTTATGAATTATCTTTAATGAAGTGAGGATGTGTTAACAATAGGATAAGCTCAGATTGGGTTATTTATATGAATAAGTCCAGTGTGACTTTGAGTCATCAGAATTACTATTGGTCTTTGGAAACCACTCACGCATCTATACAAAAGACAACATTAGTGATTAATTTATAAATGATATAAACCAAAAGAACTATCTCATTAATATCATATGTTTACAAATAATAGTCCCATTGTCAAAATAACGACGCTCCTCACAAAACCCACTAGTAAGATCAATTATTTATGTACAGGTGTAACAATTTATTTTCTAATGAATGAACTCACTCCCAATAACATTATCAATGTTCTTAAAAAGAGTGAAAACACATTAAACTTGGAACAAGATAATAAATCACAAAATCTCAAATCTAAATTACTCACAAGACAAAGCATTCAAATATTAAACTTTCTTAGATTTTTCTATCACCGTCAACCCCATGAAGTCGACATTATTAATGTGTATGGTTATATTGGGTAATTTTATGAAACACGTAAACCACATCTGCATTTCTAAAATTTCAAAAGATTATAGAGATGTATATCACATTCCTTTCAATCAATTCATTGTCATAAATCGTAATACAATCATCCATATGGAGTTTCAACATGATTTCCACAATTATATTCTCTTTGTATGAAATTGTAAATGTAGATAAAGAAAAACAAAAAATCACACAAATCGAGCTATATTCATTACTAGTATCAACAAAATCAAAGAAAATTACTGGTGTAAATGCAAGCTCACGTGGGCATAAAAAAATCGTACAATCTGATTTGTAGAAAATCCTACTAACTATAAAACTTCAACCCCTATTAGTGCAAATGCACAAATATCCAAAACCAAGAAAAGTTGTGTAATGAACCATATGTATTTTGATTCCTTACCTCTGTATGCTTCTATGGAGACTGGGAGCAAAATGGTTCTTGAGTGGTGGAGGGCGGATAAACCCTAGCCTCCACTGCCGCCGGGACAACACGAGCCGCCGGGAGAAACAGAATGCAATTTGAGACGAGTTCAAAAAAATGAAATCACCGATCCAATTGTCTAATCACAAAACACTGGATCACAAAACACAATAATCATTGAGTGTATAAGAATATTCAAGAATTCATATAATTTTGATAACAGACACTTGTTTGATCATATTTTGCTTCATACACATACATATATGGACCGATCCAATCATCATAGAGGTACATGTATGATGTATCCGTGCATATTGTTATATAAGTCAAGACAATGAAGCAATATAATAGTTATTTCTATATGGTGCATATTATTTCATATATAAGATATACCAAAGTTAAGGAAATCAAACCTCTTCACTTCACAAATAAAAAATTCACTAAAAACATGAACTTTCATAAAGAACACTACATAATTTTATAATATAGTACCACAAACATGCACTGCCCTGCCCCCTTTCCAGATGAGAATCCAATAAGGGAAATTTAACTAAGTACTAACCAATAATTAAATGGCAAAAAATCAACAATAATAAGGAGCTTTGCCTTCTATCTAAAAAACCAAAATAGGTTAAAAAAATATAAATGCAAAGAGGATTCGCCACTTTGACTAGTAGTTCTTCAAGCACAAACATGTCCATAAACTCAATTTTTAGAAATTAAAACCGAAAAATGAGAGAGAAGAAACCTTAAGTATCAATTATGTTTACAATAGTTTTTTTAGGAGATTGATTCATTAAACATATTGAATCAAGCCGAAAACTCTGAACAAATCAAATCACTGAAGAAATTGATTCACTGAAACAATTCGTGTGGCTTTTGGAAACCCTAGGAATTAATCTTAAGGATAAATCATAAGAGTTCGATAAATAGTAAGAGTTGGACAAATCGTGTACCTGTCGTGGAGATGGTGACTCGTCGGAGCTGGCGCCGCTGCCGCTGCCTAGAGAGGTGGAAGAGACAAGGGAAGAGAGCGAGAGAGAGGTGCTGCTGGCCGCTGCTCGATCGTGGAAGAGACATGTGAGAGAGCTGACCCTTTTGTTTTGAGAAGAATTTGATATGGAGCCAATTCTATTGGGTGGCGGGAATGCCAAAAAAAAAGACTCCTCCTCTTTTTTTCATTTATCTCAGGTTTTTGTTAAAGTCTAAAATAACTAAAAATACAAAGGGTATATTTATATCATCTCTATATAAATATGAGATAAATAGTTTATTTTTTATCTCAATTTTACTTAAATTGAAATAAAATTTCACCTTCAAAGCTAAACTGACATAAATGTATATCATTTATGTCATTTTACATTTGTCTGACATAACGTCAATTTTCGAACTGACATAAATTATGTTTTTTCTTGTAGTGATTTTATATGGCTTTTTATAGTAGTAGGGGGAAGGGAGTTATCCATTCCTTTTTTTATGTAATTCGTACTATAATTTCTTATTAATGAAATAAACAAGTTTTTAATCACCCAGCTGTGCCTTTTGATGAGTTTTGTATTTTGAATTATCTATACTGATCGCTAAGTCATACATAATCCTTTTGTTCAAATATTTTTAGAATGAACCTCCGTTCTCGGAGGTAAGAAAAGAATAGTTTTTTGTGAAAAAGAAAGGGTCGCACTCATGTGAGGAGATGCCTACGTACCTCTGGGGTTTTTTGAAAATGTTTTATCTGTTTGAAAAATTGTTTTTTTTTTCCAGAGGATCAGGCCCACATAGTTCTAGGTAGAGGGAAATGAAGAGTTTTTTTTTTAGAATAGAAGGGGGATGAGAAGAGTCGTAGCGCACCGAGATTTCGGAATAGGGGTAAAATTTCTTGAGATGGTCCAGGTTGACTGGACGAGCCATCTCCTCCCCATCTAGGTCAGTGAGCATCGCGGAACAGCCGGATAAGATTTTCTTCATAATGTAGGGGCCGCTCCAATTGGGCTTGAATTTCCCTTTGAGGTCCCAGATGGGTTTTATTATCTCCTTGAGGGCTAAATCCCCCTCCCGGACACCGTGGTCCTTGACTTTCTTGTTGAATGATCGCGCTATTCGGCGATGGTACCTCTGTATGTGTTAAAGAGATTTTAATCTTCTTTCATCTAGGAGGGCTAGCTAATCAAGACGGCTTTGGCACCAGTCTTCTTCACTAACTTTGCTTTCGAGCATGACGCATAGCGAGGGTATTTCTAGCTCCACAGGTAGGACTACTTCCATGACGTAGATCAGGGAATAAGGGGTAGCCCCAATGGAGGTTTGGATTGAGATTCGATAGACCCAAAGGGCGTGTGGGATCCGGTCGACCCAATCCTACAACTTTCGATCATCTTGCTGATGATGGCTTTGAGGTTTTTGTTGGCGGCTTCAACTGAACCATTGGTTTGAGGTCGGTAGGGAGAAGATTTGTGTCTCTGAATCCGGTACTCGTTGACTACTTCTGTGACTCCTGCTTTGAAATGCAACCCGTTATCTGATACCAGCTCGAGCGGGACCCCATATCGGCAGATGATATTTTTCTTGAGGAATTTGGCCACTTTCTTGGCATTCAATACCGCGTATCACTCAGCCTCGACCCATTTGGTGAAGTAATCGATGGCAACCAGGATGAACTCATGTACGTTTGAAGCCTTTGGTGTAACCTTCCCTATGATGTCGATACCCCAGGTGGAGAATGACAAGGGAGAGGTCATGTTGTATAATTCTTGCTGAGGCAAGTGTTGAAGATTGGAGAATTGTTGGCATTTGAGGCACCTCCGGACATATGCGGTGCAATCCTGGATCATGGTGGCCCAGTAGTAGCCCTGCCGGATGATCTTCTTAGCGAGCATGTGACCATTCATGTGGGGACCACATTCCCCACTGTGGATTTTCTACATTATCTTCTCAATTTCAGCCCCTGCGATGCAGTGTAGATGAGTTCCATCGAAATTCCTCTTGAGTAGGGTTTTATGACAGATGATGTACTGGGAGGCCAGTCTCCGGAGAGTCGTTCGATCTTTCTTATTGGAACCCTAGGGATATCTACCATGTTTGAGGAGGCACCAGATATCATAGTACCAACAATCGGCTAGTTCGGGATCTTTGGTGGAGACAAGCTCAATATGGTAGCAATGGGTCGTCTTGTCTTGATTTTGAACTAGGAAGGGGTTCAATGTTATTCCTTCAGGCAAGTCGACCATGGAGGCCAAGGTGGCAAGAGCATCAGCTAGGTTATTCTTTATTCGAGGTAGGTAATGGAAGGTGATATCTCGGAATTGGGAGGCTAACTCTTTTAATTGGGCATGAAAGGGTTGGAGCTTTTCGTCCTTCACTTTCCACTTTCTGAGCACTTGACCGATGATAAGGGCAGAATCCCCGTAGACATCAAGGCATTGAATACCTTTATTGAGAGCAACCTTGAGGCCCACTGTGCATGCCTCATATTCCGTCATGTTGTTGGTGTAAGGGAAATCCAATTTAATGGCGATGGGAGTGTGGGAGTCATCTCGGGCGAGCAAAAGTATCCCAATGCCATATCCCTTTTTGTTGGCAGCGCAGTCAAAGAACATTTTCCATCGAGGGCGGTCTTGAGTGGCGCATAGGATATTTTCATCTGGGAATTCAGAGATCCGAGCCTCCGCTTCTTCTATGGGGTAATCAACGAGGTAGTCAGAGATGGCTCTTACTTTAATGGCTTTCGATGTGGCATACATGATATCAATCTCGGTTAGGGACATCAACCATCGGGCCATTCGACTGGATAAGGCGGGTTTCTCAAGCAGGTATTTGATAGGATCCATTCGGGATACAAGTTTGATAGGGAAGGCGAGCATGTAGTGTCGCAACTTTTGGGTGACCCAGACAAGTGCGACACATACTTTCTATAAGGCAGTATAGTTGACCTCGTACCCAGCCAATTTTCGACTGGCATAATAGATGGCTCTTTCTTTACGGGAGTCCTCAAGGTATTGGGCTAGCAAAGCTCCGGCTGCAGTGTCGGTTATGGTTAGGTATAGGAGCAAAGGGAGACCAGACTATTGTGGCATGAGAACTGGAGGTTGGGTCAGATATTGTTTGATTTGGTCAAAAGCTTCTTGACAGGGCTCATTCCAAACCTTGGTTGAATATTTTCGAAGGAGCTTGAAGATCGGTTCACAGATGGAGGTTAGCTGGCTGATGAACCGACTGATATATTGTAATTTCCCAAGAAACACTCAGACTTCTTTCTCTATTCGGGGTAGTGGCATCTCAAGTATGGCTTTCATCTTTTCAGGATCTGCTTTTATCCCTTTTTCGCTGACCATGAATCCCAAGAGTTTTCCATTTATAACACCGAAGACACACTTCTGTGGATTAAGTCGCATCTGATATCGTCACAGTCGTTCGAATAACTTCCGGAGAGCGGGAACATGACCTTCTCTAGTTTTGGACTTGATAATCATATCATCCACATAAACCTCGACCTCCTTGTGGATCAGATCATGCAGGATGGTTGTGGAAGCCCTTTGGTAGGTAACCCCAGCATTCTTGAGACTAAATGGCATGACGGTGTAGCAAAAGGTTCCCCATGGGGTGATGAATGCAGTTTTTCCTTGGTGGTCGGGGTGCATCTTGATTTGGTTGTATCCAGCAAACCCATCGACAAATGACTTGAGAGCATGACTGGATGTGTTGTCCACGATCATGTCTATATTGGGTAGAGGATAATCATCCTTTGGAGAAGCTTTGTTGAAATCTCGGTAATCTACACACATTCGAACCTTCCCTCCTGATTTCGGCACAGGTACAATGTTGGCTAGCCATGTGGGATATTCGATCACCCGAATGAAACCCACGTTTAACTTTTTGACCACCTCTTCTTTGACCTTGAGCGACCATTCGATGCGGATTTTTCTAAACTTTTGTTTAACCGACTTGTAATCTAGGAGAGTGGGAATCTCGTGTTGGGCTATTTCAGGATCGATGTCGGGCATATCATCACAGGACCACGCGAATACATCTATGAACTCCTTAAGCAATTCTTTGAGTTATGCGCGCTCATGCTTGTCAAGGGTGGCCCCTATCCTAATCTCGCACAGTTGGCTACTAGAATCGAGATTAATAACAAAATTTTCTTCTTCATTAACTTAAACGCGGTTATGTTGTTTATTATTAACCTTATTTAGATCAGTTAAGAATTGTTCATTTGCAAAATCATCATCATCAAAAGTTTGATTAGAATTCAAGTAGTTAATGTAAGGCACAACAAGATACCCAAAATCTTCATTTATTTCATTGATAGGAAAAACAACATTGAGAACCTCATCAAAAGAGGTCTCGATTACATTTGAGAAAGTATAGACAACAGAAGAAGAAATAGGGCAAACATTAGGGTTAGGGGAGATTTCAAGAGGTAGAGGTGGTGCAGCATGCCAGTTGAGGAGAGGAGTATCAGTAGCTTTAATCAGAGGGGATGGGTCCATTGATATAGTTCCTGAATGAACCATGTAGAGTGCCAGCCCCAGTATTTGTAAGTTGAAGGAATCTTCAGAATCACTTTCCTCAGTCTCTTCGGCATCATTGATGAGCGGTTGTACTTGGTATGGGAAACTTTCGGCCCATGGGTAGCTGTCTTGGAAAAAGATCTCCATTTCCGGCCTCATTTTCTTGTCTGTGTGGTCATACCATGGTTCTGGAAAACCGCAAAAGGGGGAGTCCTCACCTTCTTTGATGAATCGTCTATTTAAGGAGTCTCCTGAAATAGTTCGAATACAGTCTAATCTTCTCTTTGGTCGAGATTGGCGGATCATTCTGAAATCTTGTTCTAATGGTTGATACCCTAAGCCGAAATCAGTAAAATCTTTCTTCAGTTCGATGGGCTCAAGTATCCCTTGCTGCCTTTGCCCTAGCCCCATTCCGGGCATGAAGTGCATGTTTCTGAACATCTGAATCACATTGACATTACCGTGAGGGTCATATTCTGGGCAAACCCTTTCTTTGAAACTGTCCCCTGCCGAGAGTGGGAGTGGTTCGACTCGAAAACCTGATAGGAGCATATCATTTGACACGTGTTGTATCTCAAGAATTGTACTACTAGTGTTTTCCCCCTCGGCATTTTCGTTGTCACCCAAAATGGTGATGACTCGCCTGTCAACGAAGAACTTCAATTTCTGATGGAGTGAGGAAGACACACCCTTGATATTATGGAGCCAGGGTCATCCGAGCAACAGGTTGAAACAAGATGGGATGTTTATGACTTGAAATTCAACGATGGGGTTTATAGGGCCAACCCATATTGCAAGTTTTATGGACACCATCACCTAACGACGGGTATTATCGTTGGCATGCACAGCGACGAAGGTTGGAGCGAGGTCGCTTTCTTTCAGGCCTAAACACTTGAAGGTTCTCAATCGGCAAACATTCAAGGCGAATCCATTATCGACAAGAGAGAGTGTCACGGCCTTGCCCATAACTTCGACGGATATATTGAGTGCATGATTGTGATTCGTCCCAATTTTGGGGATTTCTTCTTCAAAGAATAATAGCATTCGGGTAGAGGTCAAGGATCCGACCAGATTTACTGCTTCTTCTGGTGTGGTAGAGGGGGGAACTATGGGTCCAGTGAGTAATTTGATTAAGCATTTATGTGTAGCTGGGAAGACATAAAAAGTCCCCATAAAGTGATGTTAGCTTGAATTTTCTTTAGTTGATCGAGGATCTTGCTCTCCTCGATGGTCATCTCTGGCATAAGAAGGTTTTTAATGCCCCTCCCTTTGTCATTTGCTGGTAGTGAGCCTGGAACCTGGTAATGTCTACCTGATCTGGTCGTGCGATTTACTGAAGAAAGAAAGAACATGAATCCCGTTTCCTTATCAATCTCAGGTTGTGCTACCACCCTATTTATTTCTCCGAGGAGTTCTTTAAATGATATCATCCCACATATGTCGGCTACTAGGTTAGCTCTTCCTAAAGCTTGTTCTTCACATGAATCTTAGAATTATTCCCCCCATTCGGTGGTAGCAACTCTGTCTTTCCATGTAAAGTCGATGCATTCCACAACTTCAATGGCGTCTTGATACAAGTTCTCCCATTTTGTGGGGATATGTGTAATTGAAGGGACCAAGCGCTCTTATAGATTCAAAGTGTCAAGTAACCCGATGATACTGCAAATGCTATTGGTTTGCTCAAATAATCCTACCATAGTTTGGACAACATCATGTAGACTGACTTTATCGGTTGGTACCACCCAATTGTCTTAATCTCGAGCACACTTTCGTGCTTCCAAGAATAGTGTACTGAATCTCTAGCAATCGATGACCATCTGTGAGGGCAATTTCAGCCCGAACTCTAGGAGTTGGTTTAACACCTCGGACAATTCCATACTTCCATTTTCAGAGCGGATACGGACAGCGATGCATGCTCTGGTAAGGAGTGACAGTGCCTGATCAGCAAGGCTAGTAGGGTTTAGGAGGAAATATGGGAAAATTTTAGGAGAGTATATGGTTGTGATTTGAGTTGAGGGATCGAAATCTGGGTTTTCTTCCAAGAAGATGGCATTGGTGTGATTTGGGAGTGGGTTGTGAGTAGTGTTTATCTTAGGATTGGCTGGTGGGGCGATGGTACCCTAGTCAATGAGATCTTGGATTATGTTCCGAAGGTGAAAGAATTGGTCGGTGGTATGGTAGGCAGTTTGGTGAAAGACACAATGAGCATCGGTCTTAAAGTTTCTTAGGAGTGGGTTTGGCAATGGACGTGGATACAAGGGTTTGATGAGGTTTCGGCTAAACAGGGCTTGGAAAACTTTGGATAGGGGAGCATGGAGCTCGGTGTATTCCCTTCGGATGGGGGCAGGGTGGCTTTCTAGTGCCCATGATGTGGTTGATTGAGAGACGTTGTTAATGGTCGAGACGGTAGCACTGGCAGGCTTGTCATACTTTCTAGGGGTGAACTGTCCGGACAACTTCTTCGGTTCAACCTCTGTTTTAATGAGGCTTTCCTCGATTTCCACTTCAGCCTCTCTGAGAGCTCGGAAGTGGGGATAGTATTATCCTCCCATCGTTGCTCGGACATGAGGCAAGAAGTTCTTCTTCACTATATTGACATGTTCTTCCTCGGATGGTCGATTAGTCATGGTAGCCACTTGCTCCCCTCCACCGAGTTATGAAGTTACCGACTGATTCTCCAGGATTATGTTTGAGCAGCTCTAAATCACGAAGGGTGACCTCAATCTCATCGTTGTATTTGTACTGCAACATGAATTCTCGGGCTACGTCCTCCCAGCTACGGATTCTGGCTTCTTCAAGAGATAAAAACCATCGGAGGGCATTATCTTTCAAAGTTTGCTAAAATAATTGGGCCATCACTTCTTCAGAAGCCCCTAATAAAGTCATGGAACGATGATAACTGCAAAGATGAATAATTGGGGGTCCACTCCCTCCGAACTTCTCAATATTTGGCATCTTGAACTTCTCAGGTAACCTTGCTTTAGGATAAGGAGACATGTGGGTGTAGTCCATGTAATTCCCAGAGATCCTAACTTGGTCAAACTTCTTGGTGAGCATCTTAAGATCCTCTTTGACTTTATTCAACTCCTCCTCCTTTGGATCAGCGACCACATGGAGGTTAGCCATAGGGTGGGCAATGTTTGGCATTGGAAGTTAGGCAGGAGACGGCCCATTGGCAGGAGGGGAACGTGGAGCGTGATGATATTCTTTTGGAAGCCGGATAGGCTCGGGTGGACCCATAGCACGAGGGAATAGGGCCTCGGGCTCTTGAGGAATAGGAACTTAGTTTCGTTGCATCTCTCGAACCTCATTTTGGAGGTTATCAATCTTGGACACGAACTGAGCTAGGACTGTCGTTAGATCCGGCTGTATGACTTGTGCTTGGTCTGTATTCTCCATGGAAGATGGATGGATTCCGGACTCGGAAGAAGTAATAGAAGAATGGATGAAACTCCTAGGTGATTTGAATAAAGACCGAAGCCAATAGGGAGCCAGGCCAAGGGCTTGCGATCGACCTGAGAAGGCGTAGGATGAGATTTATTTTTAAGAAAAAAGGAAGAACTATTTTTGGATTTTTGATAAAGAAGGGAAAAATGCTTTTGGATTTTTGATAAAGAAGGGAAAAATGCTTTTGGAGACGGAACTCAGCATGGTTATTATGATTATTATGTTTTCATTTGTATTTAATTCTCCTAAATGTAATGTCGGACAGGACCCGAGCCTGGAAAAGTGGGGGTCTTAATATATGCAAAGCTACGGTTTGGACTTGTAACCAGGCTCATGGATAGGGTCCCGTTTTAAAAATGCACGAAAATTGGGCGGCAGATCGACCCTGAATTTCGGTAGAGTTTCGGGTTGAAACTGACAATCTAAAGTGCGTGTTCTAGGTTTGACACCTATATGCGGGTATGTAGTTGGTTGGGTGAATCGGCATGGGTTCCCCCCTTTGACGTGACTTCCACGATATACATCTTGCTCTTGCGGGCAATCGGTACGTGTGGAAAAGACATTTGATATACCTGAGTGTACGTGAATTTCCTCACCATATACCTCTTGGGGACGGTACGTGTGAGAGCGAATTCAATATACTCGACGTACGTGAATGAATTCCCTACGATATACCTCCCATTATGACTTCGGTCAAGCGATACGATTCGGCGGAACCGTTCGATATACGTCGAAGGTACTTGGCCAATGGAAGGTGAGAGTCATATCACTTAGGCTAACTGCGGCCTACCGGACCAGCGCCCATCATGAAGTGACCCTCCAGTTACTGGGTAAAATTTGGTCAATATCAATTCTCTTTGGTGATGTCGTGTGAATCATGCATGATTCTCTTATTAGTATCTTATGATGAGAATCCCTTTCTTGATTATGCTAAAGAGGGATCAAAGCATAAATACCCCAAAAGGTACACCAAGTATGGATGGGTGATGCGTGCAACATGGGGATATACATGTGATCCTAGGTGCACGTGGTGTGAAGTGTACATGGAGAAATTTCTAAAAGTGTGTGAATATAAGCATAAGAATGGGATACATATGAGAAAGGGGAACACAAAAATATGGGGGAAACATAAGCAAGTATAGCATTCATGTAAATAGAGTCAAGCCCACAAACAAAACACATATCCACAGCAGAGTCGCCACTTTGTCCATCCCCGATCCTCGCCGTGCGGGCGGGGGCGTGGAGGAAAGGATCCTTCGGTTCCCGCGCATCCCTCTCGGGAGCTCTTCGACCGGCGTCGTTTGAGATGTGGTGTAAAAATGTTGAGAGATTCAGAGTCGCCAGTCTATTTTACTCAAAACAGACAAAAGAAAAAGGGGAAGCCACCCTGAAGGATGGCATCCAAAGACATACTGGTGCGTGCATAACAAAGATGATTCGAGAAGGGTTCGGAGGCTTAGTTACGAAATGGGAAGGTGTTAGGCACCCATTTCGTCCTTTCGATCTCTCATGAATATTGGCTATTTTCCTTTTGTTTCCCCCTGTGATATGTGTGCATGTGTATATATATAAAATGCAGGTAGGAATCCTCAACTTGTATCATGGGAATGATAAAGCGAGTCATCCGTAGGAAGGTATAAGAATAGTATTAGAAAAATAAGATTTACGCGATTACCCCTATGTTGACCGTTATAATGGAACGATAACGCATATGGAGCAATACGTTATTAAGGGCAAGTATATAGAATATAAGGAAACTGGATTTAGAGAAGATAGAAAATGAGAGAAAAAGGACTCGAGTCTCGAGTTTTACCCCGAGATGCCTACGTAGCCTATAAAGGCATCAAAGTCCACGTAGTTCGCATACAAAATGAGGGGTGGGGTTTATCCCATAAATCCAAATGGGGAATCTCTTATTTGTAAGTGTGTGTGTGTGTGTAGAAAAAGTGTTTTGATTGTGAGAAAAGTGTGGAAAAAATGTGAGAATCCCTACTTGGAATTTATGAGCAAAACCTCTTTTTCTTGTTTTTTAGGTTTTATGAAAATAAAAGATGTACAATAATACTAAATAAAAAGTATATTAGGATGTGTGAGATGAGATAATAAAAGTGCTAAATAAGAAAACAAGTTATTGGGAATTAAAGAGAATTTAAGAGAGAGTTTGAGAAAGTTGGACCTTCTTGAAGATCTGGAACTTGATCTTGAATGTTGGAGAGAAGCCCTTGCACTTGGATGATGATGGAGAGTGGCTGTTTCATCAAATTTGATGAAAAGGATGATGAAAAGTGAAAGTAAAAAAGGGATTTGGAAGTTGAAATCACGTTGCCTTCGAGAGAGGTTTCTGGGATTCGTTCAGAGAGATTTTTATCAGATCTGGGGATCCTCCTTGCAAATGAGGTCAAGGCCTCTTTTTATAGGCCCAGGTGAGTGACTATCGACATAGACCTGTTCCTGCCTATCAGGAGGGTCTGGAACCTGCCATTTGGTAGTGCGATTCAGGCTTTTTCGAAAAGTCGATCGTCGAGGGCAAACCATTGGTCAGAATTGTGTAGGGGCATACTGTTGGAAAGGTAATTCAGAGACCTTTTAAAGTCCTTTGGACCGCTCACGGGTTCGGGAGTTGACTTCGGGTGAAATATGGCTCGGAAGCATTTGTCAGTCCATTGGACGGGGAATCGTTCGGACGCAAACGGATCGTTTGTCCGCATGGTAAGTCTGAATCGTGCACGGGGCAGACCTTTGGAAATTTTAGGAGATGTACTTCGACATTCCAAAGAGTTTGACCCGGTTTGGAGAGTTGACTTCGGTCAACCGGGCCTGAGAAGCGTTCAATGACCTCCCGGAGTCAAACGAATCGTTCGTCCGCATGGAAAGTCATAATCGCACACGAGATGGACCGTTGGAAAGGATATTCAGTGCCTTTCAAAGATTCATGCAACCTCTGTTGAGCTGAAGAGTTGACTTAGGTCAAACCGAGGCTAGGAGTGCCCGGTGACCTCTAGTTCATATTTCGGACGCAAACGAATCGTTCGTCCGCATGGTAAGTCGGAATCATGCACGGGAAGGACCGTTGGAAAGGGTATTCAGTGCCCTTCGAAGATTCATTTAGTCTCGGTCGAGACAAATAGTTTGACTTTTGGGTCAAACTGAGCCGGGGAGTGCTAGATGGTTTACATGTTAGTACTCGGGACATGACCTGGGTTTACGGTGATGAAGGGAGGTACTAGGGACCTAAGGAGACTTAGGGGGTAACAGAATGGGGTGTGTACAATTATTGTGTGGATGAGTTATATTCTTTTCATTTCCTCATATTATGGTATGTTAATGAAAGTTAAATTTTTCACTGGCTTAATATAAGACAGGCGGTTAGTAATTTAAAAAAAATTAACGGTGATGATAAGAATGAATCAAATGAAATTCTTGTTTATTTTGGTTAAGTACTCATCACCAGTGATTAAAATAGGTGGGTGTCACACTAATAAGCACACATTTTCCACAAAATTTGGCGCAAGTGGTCGAATGGCCTCTAAATGTTCCCCGACCATTTTTAGGGCACTTTTTTTACTTTTGGAATTCTTGGGAGCCTTGGGTAAGCCTCCTCCTAAGATGAGCTGGCTACAGTGGAAGCTTTCCTTTTTGTGGAAGCAATAGTGGGGAAATAGTCTTCTTTTCTCCCTTCGATGGAACATTGTTGAACGGTGATAATGACGGTAATTCTTGGGGTGGACCCTTATCGGTGGTGCTTAGCTCAAATTCAACCCCAATTATTGAGATATTTTTAGCCTAAGATTATTTATGGAATAACATTTTACCAAAGGGGTATGCCGGTGGAGTTTTGAGCCACTCTTTGAATTTGTTAAGTTGAGATGATAAGAAATGCACGAGCCAGATCATTGCCATGTCTCTTAGCCATCGATTGCTTGAGATGGATAGCGTTTCCTTAAACTATAAATAAAGAACTAAGATGATCGGCATTGTGGAATCCGAGGATGTGTGGAAATAGTCATTGGTTTTGTGGCTTCATCGAGTGATAGAGGGCACGCCTTATCCATATCTAAATTATCTGGAAAAATGATGGAGCTAATAGTCATCACTTTTAATGCCCCACTCAAAGAATGAGGGAAGACAATTGGGGGTAAGCATAACAACTAAAGAAAGTTTCTCATTAACCAACTTTTTCGTTATTTCTTAAACTGGAAAACTACTTTCATCTAAGAATAACCACGATTGGGCTTGGGTTTTTACAGAGTAAGGCCTAACAACAAATGAAGAGTATTTTTCAACCAAATGAAGTAAATCAGTTTTTCTTTGTTTCTTATTCCAATAACTCATCCTTGGACGTTTTATGAGGAATTTGTTGATGAGAAGTTCAGAAGGGGAAACATTGAGGGACCTGGAGTAGAGGAACCCCATTAAGATAATTGTGCTTATAAAATGGGAGACATCATATCTCCTCATAGGACTTTCTATATGAATATGGGTCCTATCCAACTAAGTATAGAAGAACCCAAGAGTAATTGAATTAATAGGAAGATTAAACCCATGATCTAACCTCACAAATATATTAATGACGTCTCCACAAGGATGATCCTTAGGCTTACCTGTTAAAAATATCAAGATAACAGGCACAAGAGGTCAGCAACTAGCTATAGCAAGTAACCTTTCCTATAACCAAAAACTCCATCAGGGATAATACCTGTTGATGTAAAAAACTATATTTGATGTAATTAATTAATCACAGATAAATATGAATAAAGAAATAAGACAAAGGGTTTTTAAAGTGGTTCAACCTTCAGGATATGACCTACGTCCACTGTCTTATATATCTGGGTGTTTTGCCTTAATCTTGATTAGCTTTTTCCTATGATAACTTACCCGTTATGAGGGTATTACAATGTATTTATAGCTTTTGGGCTACCCATGTGAGTAAACAATACGTCGTTATTAGATAGGAATATTTATCGATACATAATAAGAATATTCCTTGAATCTATTTTAGTCGTTTGGTCTTCCCAAATAGTTGCTCGATATTCTGAGTAGCTTATAATGTCAAGTTTCTTGGTGTACATAATTATGCCATATTAGATGACACGTGTTTTATCATAACTGGTCCACGCCAGCAGACTAATTTTTGTATCAACAGAAGCCCCCAATATTTCATAGTTGAGATTGGATACGAGAGTGTGAAATATTATGCCCAAAAGTTGCTTGGGCACACTCTCCCATGACTTGTTTGGTTACAACCCTTCGACTCTTGTGAAATTTTCTTCTCAGCATACTAATTTTGAGCGCGAAATGGTAAACTTGTAAATATTTTGAATCTTTGACGAACGCTTAGGTATTTGCGTCTTTTTCATCCTTTAGCCACTGAAAATATAATCGTCATCTCTAGTAATCATTAGTATTTTTTGTTTTCCAAGGCAGCGTATTTAAAGATGATAGCATCAGATTGTCTTCTACGTTTTTCCTTTTAGATTCCCAAACTTTCTATCTTCTTACTTTTCTTCTTACGATCGCTCTTTCTGTCATCCGCCTTAGCAGAATTCTTGATTTTCTATAAGAATTTCTTCATTCTTCTTTCTTTGCTTTAGCCACCATGGTTTAACTTATCTAATTATTGGATAAGTTTAGGGTTGATTTTTGGATTCCTTCTTGAGTTATTCTGGAAGAACCTCCTTGCCCTTCGGATTTATTTTCTCTAGCTGAGAGACATTGGTTTCCCTCCATTTTTGCGACAGAATGTGGGTTTTCTTTACTACCGAATCCCATGTGTTTGGAATTTTCCCAATGTTTTGATATTGTTCCTACAAGAGTAGTTCCAAATACATGGAGGTTAGTTAATGGCTTAAATAGATTGAATCAAACTCATGGAACTCGTCTAGGGATTCCAGAAATTATGTATTGCTATAAATGGGTTACCAGTGACACCACATTTTATTTAAAAACTAGGTTTTCTAACAGAGCTTTAGTGTTCAATCTCCCTGACGCTAATAGTGTTATTTTGAGCACGGGGTTGTGATGAAAAATGGGTAACACCCCCCACTAAAGGTAAAAGACGTGTACTAAGGTCTTAGATGTCCACTTTATGGCAATGGGATAGGTTGTTTTGTTTTTCAAATTAGCTCTGTTTTTGTTTGATAAAATATATCATTGACATTTTTTTTTATTTTGCAATTGATAGTAAAAGGAAGTCCCTAAAAGAGAGTGACATTAATGTAAATGAGTTGAATCTCATCTAGGGTTTGCATCAATCAATTGAAGGGGAGCACGTGAGAGCTGCTTCCTATTTGCTGAGATATAACAATACCACTTCTTCTTTTATTGCTCGTCCTCTTGCTCCTCCCTTGGTGATGGATCTTGAGAAAGTTCCATCATCTTATTCAATTGTTGATGAATCTTCCTCTGATTTGATTACCTCTATTTCTGAACTAATGACGAAGAAGAGGAGAATTCATGATCTCTTTACGAAGGTTGTCCCTGGTGTTGATGGGGCAAAGAAGAGAAAAGATGATGTCCTAGTTTAAGGGACTAAGAAGAAAGATGCTACTCCATCTAGAGCAGTCAAAACTGCTAAGGGGGTCAGCAAAAAGCCCCCTGTTGCTCAAAAAGAGGCAACACCTTTAATTAAAGGGATTGTTATTCAAGAAGAGGCAGCACTTTTGATTGAAGTTTATTTTTTGAGAATATTGAGAATGGGTCCTGATGAGAATCTTTTGGATGTTGTTGCCCAACCTACTGGGGTTGGGATACCTTCTTTGATGGCTAGTTCTCCGGGCATCATTACTCTTGGCTTGGATAAGAAGTTGATTTGGTCTAGAACTCTTCCTGACTATCGAGCTGCTAAGAATTCTATTCCTCGAGAAAAGTTCAATGATTTGGGAGCCTAACACCTCACATCAGTAAGTGTCATTATACTTATCATTTTGATTCTTCATACCATGTTCATATTGTAATTTGTGCCTAACCTCTTGTAGTTTTTGGTGTACTTTAATAATATCCAGTAGAAGGTGTGACAACCCGCCTAATAAAATACTCGGCGATCACTCCTATATCAAATTAAAATAGGAGTCTTATATGGTCATTCTTAACATCAGTGTCGAAAACCAATTTAATTACTAATATCCTATTAGGTCGGCATTAAATTTTAAATTAACTAACCTTTTTAACCAAACCATTCAAATAAAACAATTACAATAGTTGTATGCAATAACTGAAATGAAATGAAGTAATCGAACACTCGGTACGAAATAATACAACCAAATTGAATGCCACACAAAAAGGTAGTAGAAGACTAAATGAGTACAGTTGGTCCATCAGCCCGAATATGCCTACAATACCTCCTATCTAGATCTTAATGATAGAAGCATCTAAAATAATCTTACTTGCATCCACAGCTGCTGCAGCAAACGTCTGACTCGAAGGAAACATCATCCAGGTGTCCCTGTGTCTCGACACCTATATATATATATATATATATATATATATATATAGCAAGAGAGGGGAAAAATAGAGAAATGGGTCAGATCACGAGTTTTGAAAATATTTTAGCAAGTGCATAAAATCCATATTTTTAAGATATGATATTTCTCATATTTTTTTGCACTCTCATGAGATACACCTCACCCCTCTTCTAATAGGGCAAAACTATCGCATATCTTTTAAACAACCTAGTTAAGCGAAATCAAACAAGGAACCCCCCTCGATACACTACTACGTGACAATGTCGATCGTTGGGATCCATTAGGCCCTCAGTATATACCACATCTTATACTAACCCGTATATATATTTAGTTCTCAGCAGAACCAAGGATTCATAATTATATAAGTCCGGATATAAGTTTACCGGAAGGAGTATATTACTTTATTCATTCTTTTCCCTTTTATATATGGTTACATTATATGACATATCATCTCATATATAAACAATATACTATACACCACAAGTATATTAATCAATCCACCAAGCTATAATATAGGTGGCTTAGTAATTTTTATCTACTAAGCAATGGTGAAACATCTCAAGTATACATATATGCTATTCTCAATACATATGTACATATATAGAACCCCGAGGCTATGTTACGGTGAACACATGCTCTGCTATCAAATCCAAGTACATCTCGTGCACAAGGATCACGCGTCCCGAATCACTCATGAACCGTATCAATACAAATCACACATATTGGAGGCGAACATAATTCACATATCCATGGGTCATGCACATACCTATGCTCCCATAGTCAGCAGACTTATCGACTCACAAATAAGCCCTTCACAGTCCTATGTTCTTGAGGTACCAAATCTAAATCCCCCTGAAGGCAACAAGATAAGATTGTCCTCTTTCGAAAGCCGTCCTCCCGTGATAGCAAGTATGGTAGGTATATCATACACATAATAAACAATAATATAGGCACACATTCCACCTATATAAATATAACATCAATGAGGTATTTACACAAACATATAATAACGATAGGTATTGATCTCTCCTATAAATAATTCCCCATAGGTATTTATTTAACCCATGTACATATTAATATCAGGGCATACGCATAGCCCATATAATAAATTCCATACGTAGTATATTTATATCTCGAATATCCTACGCATTTATCGATTATAACCAATCCTCAATATATTATTTCCAAGCTTTTCTCACCGCATGATGATAATACAAATAACATCGTTATATTTATTCGCCTTATATTATATATAATTTAAAGACATATTTTATACAATCTAAATCACTTCCCAATATATTAGGACTATAATTTCCAAACTCTATAGCAATAGCCAATAACCACAAGTGTTCCCTTTCTTAATGATTTAAACATTCTTATACTTAAAATACTAACCCAATACGTACTCTCTTCTTTAATATTCAAATTACTCATTAATCACTTCATAAAGATTTTTACAATTCATTCCCGAATGTATCAATTCATACTAATTAAATAGCATACGCACTACTTCTCTAAATTCCTTAGGTATCTCCTCACTTATAATAATCATCGGCTCAATTGTAGTACGTATCCTAAATTTCATCCTAGTCACCTCGTAGGATTTTACTTAATCAAGGTCGGTATATAACTACCTTTTCTACGCGCGCAATTACTTATATAAAATTACCCACCTAAATACCTCTTTAAGTATTACTCCTCACGAACACCCCTGTTTAGGTAAGTCTTGGATTTTACTTTCAACTAACCCAAGGTACACGCCTTACCCAAAAAAAATATTTAGAAGTCCCCACACTATTTTTAGGAACCCCAAATATTTATCTCCAAATAATTCTAGACTTTATTTTTTCAATTTTTGGTTTGATTTCCGAGTTAATGATTTCAACCTCGGAAATGATTTCTTAGAAAAATCATATCAAATCTAATAAACTTCAGAAAAATACGTGTTCAGCACCCACACGACCGTATCGAAAATATCTACAACTTTTACGTTTTGACCAAGAGCCGAATTGGTCTTATTCCTAACCAAAATAGTTCGGAAGTGACGCTATTCACTATTCACATTCTTCTCCAAAAATTCAAACCTCCATTAAAACACCTCCAAGCTTTTTATCTCCTCTCTCATCATCATCCAACCTCAAACAACCATAAATGCACACATAAAAAGGGTTCTAATCATCCTAGAAGCCATAACCAACCATTAATTTCAATTAATTCTTAAGTTTCTCAAATTGGGCATAAATCGAGTTTTATCCGTTTAATCTTCCAAAAACCCATTTGATTTACGCAAATTTCAACCCAAAAATCTTTATAGTTTTACACCAACTATAATATGGGAAATAAACACACTAAATCATAAAGCAAGTTAAACACTTGCCTCATGGATTAAATTCGATGACCCCGAGTCGAATCCCGCGAATTTTGGCCTGGAAATTCATTTTCTTTCTTCTTCTCTTCTTCTTATTCTCTTCTTCTTCTTCTTCTTCTTCTTCTTCTTCTTCTTCTTCTTCTTCTTCTTCTCTCTTGTATTTCTCTCTCTTAGGGCTGATTTGGGGAAGATTTGGCTGCCCCTTGGGTCTTAAATCCCGAAATTGGGTGTGTACACAATTGTAAAATGGCTCGTGTACTCATTTACGAGTCCCTACTAGTCCAAAAACTCCCGAAACCTAAACACTACCCACGAATACTTTATTTTGACTATCTTGGCCATTCCAAACCGAACAGCACAGTCGAAATATCCATTCGTGTCACTTTACTAAAATTCACTAATTAGATACAACACGTTCAATACGCGTGTTTTTCAATTTAAAATATTTTCTTTTGTCGCTTTACCCAACTGTGACATGTAATAAAAATAATCCACTCATATACTTGGTCTTGTAAGAGAAATATAATCCATGTAAATATTAATCCGACACATGAAAACTAATATTTACTATTCACTTTATAATATTAAATTTATTTAATTTCACTAATAAATTCCAAAATTACTATTCATAAAATCTCCTCAAATTACCAAATCACATCCACAGTGTAATTTAAATACCTTTAAAAGTACGGAGTTTTACAGAATGATGATGCCATTAAAGCCTCAACTTCATCTAGTGGAGTAGAAGAAGCCCTTACTAGGTTGTCAAAATCTTCGGTGGAATCCCAGCAAAAATACGAGGAGGACAAAGTTGTTGGGGAAAATAAAATCAAATCTACTGAGACAGCTCAACAAAAAGCTGAGGAAGCTGCCAAGGAGGCTGAGACAGCTCGACGAGAGGTTGATATTCCTCGGTAACAAGATGTAAATGTTTCTAAAGAGGTAGAGTAGAAATGGAAGGCTGTCGTTTCCAGTAAGGTGGAAGTTGAGGGCAAGCTTGAAGAGGCTGAACGACATAAGAAAGACCTTGAGGTGAAGGCGAAGTCTTTCGAAGATCTTCTTAGGGAAAATACTTCCTCAGATAGGGTGAAGAGAAGGGTTTCTATGAAGAAGGCCTTTAACTCTGGCGGGGACAAAGGGTGTAATAAATCTATAACTATTGCGTCTACCGAAATTGAGTATGCAACTATAAAGTTCTTCAGGGATGGATGGACTGTCGCTTTGAAAGAGTTGAATGTTGCTAAGGATTTTGAGTTATTTCAGAGACACATTCATGTCCCTCCTCCTGCTATTGAAGAAGATACAGCTAGATCTGATAAATCTTCTTTGTTAGTTATAGAATAAACACTTGCTGCTACTATGCCTCAGTTCTCTGATCAAGTTCAGCAAACAACACCCTCTACTAAGCAACATCAACTGCCCACCGAGCAACCAATTCCTTCCTCAAAGTCGACTGATGATGTTGTAGGGAATAAGGATAAGGTGTAAAGTTATTCGGCTCTTTACTATTTTTGTTCTGTTTTCCCTTTCCTTGTACCTTTGGTTGTACCCTCTTCTCTTATGATCAATAAATGGACTTTGTTATTTATTCTGAGTTTCTCCTTCACTTGTTCAATATAGTTTTACTATTGTTGATCCGTTTTTATTTTTCCTTGCTAGTTTATTACCATGATGGAACTATTGTCAGCTCATGATACAGAGTTGATTAAGAAGTGTACTGACTACTTCAAAGTTGGTTGTGCAGATTTCACTGAGGCACAAATAGTTGATATTATTGGACCTGATGCCTCTAAATGAGCAATTAATGCTTACAAATATTTAAAATGTTTTCTTGATTGGGCTGTAGAAAATAATGTGGCTTACTACAAAATGATTGAAGATCTTCGAGGAATGATCGAAGAACTTTAGCTGTAACACAAAACAACCACCACTCTTTCACATGAAGGTTATGAGAAAAAGTACCAATAGTTGAGCATTAGTCGGGGTTATGACAAGTTCGTTTCATCCCATAATAAGAGAGAGAGTGTGCTAAAGCTTGAGATTGAAGATCATAGAAACATTGTTAAATTGCTGGAAGAAAATAATAATGCTTTGAGGGAAGAGCTGAGACAACTCAAATCTGCCTCTTTCTTTGGAGCTTTGGTTCTAGTTAATGATGAAGGCTTTTCTTTTTTGGAGACTAAAAAAGTTGCATTGAGAGAAGAATTGGAGGCTTTAAAAAGCGCCAGACCTACTTCCTCATCGCGGGGTAGAGCAAGGGCTGGTCAGAGCAGCATTGAAGAAACTAGAACTCAACAGGACCTAGAAAACCAAGTTGTTCAACTGAAGGCAAAGAATCAAGCACTAACTAAGATGTCCCAAAAAATTCAGAGTCTCACCGAGCAACTTTCTAATTAAAGTTATGCGTTGGAGAGTAATGAAAACTTGGTGAAGAGGCTTCATCAACATGTTGAGAGATTGACTTATCAATTCCATAAGCAGCTCAGAGAGTTTTGGATAGGGGATATAATGAAGCTTTATGTCATCTTAATGCCAGGTTGAAACAAACCGACAATGAGGGATACAAACAGGGATGGTTGAACGCCTTAACTGTGATGAAGGTCGAATAAGGAACATAGCTGTGGGATTGGTATGAGCCCGGATTACTTGATCTGCTAGTGCCTCCTTTTAAACTAGATGTTAGCTGGATTCCAGTTCACTCCATTCCTCAGTATTTGATCTCTAAATACCTTGGTGATTATAATCTTTATGAAGATTTTGAGATATCCTGACCTCCACATCTTCTTGACCGACCAAGTTCGAGAAATACTAGAATGCTGCGAGATTTGAACTTCATCAACTCTTATTTTTCTCTAGATGATGCTCGAGGTGGAATGGAGCATGTACTTAAATCTGAAGGAAATAAGCCAATATAATAGATTATTTATATTTCGTTAGTGGTTGTTTAATGAATAAAAATAAACTTTTTGTAATTTTATTTTCTTAGAAATAAACTCATTGTATGATATCTATCTCGTCAATATTTATAAGATCAACTATAATAATGTTTATAATAATGTTGTAGTTCGTTGAGTATATATCTATAAAGAGGTAATTTGTCCTTTGTTAATTTGATTGCCTAGACAATGGAACTTTGTCCCATATGTTTGCCTAGTTGTATCGACTTATCACCCATAAGTTCCTAAGTAATGGAATTGTTTTTATCCCATGTTCCTTCTTAGTTCTATCAATCGTTTATGTAAATAATTGCCTTGGTGCCTAGGCAGTGGATATTTTACTCATCTTTTTGCCTAGTTTAGATGCCACTTTGGTCACCCATAATCAAATAGGTCTTGCCTTGCTCGATTATTATACCAACATTATTGGTTGTGTTAATGTCGACCAACTTGTAGTTGGTGATTACTGATGTCGACCAACTTTGTTGGTGTTTGTGCTGTTGCCGACCAACTTTGTTGGTGTTTGTGCTCATGCCGACCAACTTTATTGAGAAAATTTTCGTTGTTACTGAATTAGGTTAGTATGTAGCACTAATACTCCGAAAAAAAAATAACACAAACAAATATTGAGAAATCCGCATTTTCATTTATTCTGAAACAATGGGGTACATGTGCAGTTACATTACTGGTAATATTTTTGCAGGTGCTCCTCATTCCAAGGATTCTTGAATTCTTCTCCTTCTAGGGTTTCTATTCTGTAAGTGCTAGGTCTAACAACAGCTGTGACACGATAGGGCCCATGCCAGTTCGCTTCCAATTTATTGTGCTTTTAAATTACCTTCTTGAGCACATAATCTCCCTCATTGAGATCACATTTCTTAACCATTTTATTGTAGAACATGGCGGTTCTTTGCTGATTAGCTACATTTTAGATTGTTGTGTCTTCTCTGACTTGTTTGAGAATGTCCAAGACCAAACGTCTCATCAAATCACTTATCGGAGAATTAAAATTAATAACCCTATGAGTAGGTAGTCCTAACTCAGTAGGTAGCACTCCTTCACTCCCAAAATCTAACATGTAAGGAGATTCCCCAGCTGTTGTTCTAGGAGTTGTTGGATAAGCCCATAGCACTGAGTGAAACTCATTTATCCAGTTTCCCTTGGCATCATCCAACCCTTTCTTCAGCCCATTCAATAGAGTTATATTCGTCACCTCTATTTGCCCGTTACTTTGGGGATGACCCAGAGCAGAATAGATCTTTTGAATGTTAAACTGTAAATAGTACGCAACGAACTCTTCATTGTCAAATTCAGTACCATGATCAGTGATAAAAGCATAACGCAGACCATATCTGCAAATAATATTCTTCTAAGTAAATTGATAAACTCTTTCATAGGCCATATCAATGAGAGGTTCAGTTTCTACCCATTTTGTGAAATAATCCACATAAACCACCAAATATTTGAATCGTCCTCTTATAGTTGGTAAAGGCCCGACTAAATCTATTACCCACATGGAAAATGGCAAAGGGGAAGTGATTAGTGTTAACGGTGCCTAAGGAGTTCTTTGTATAGTAGAAAATCGTTGGCACTTGGTGCATTTCTTAGCATAATTCATACAATCAGTGCGCATTGTTGGCCATTAGTAACCCTGCATATTTATTCTATGTAAGAGAGTTCTTCCTGCCACGTGAGCTCCAAAAAATCCTTCATGACTTTCCTCTATCAGATATTTAACTTTCAATAGGTGAAGACATCTTTTTAAACCAGCTATCACACCTCTTCTATACAGAACGCCGTTGTTTAAAATGTATCTGGAAGCTTTAAACTTCAACCTCTTGGCTCCAAGTTGGGCGGCTGGTAGCGTGTCTTCTTTGATATATGCTCTGATGGGATCCATCCAGGAAAGTCCCATATCCGAAGAGATAAAATTCACCATTAAATCTTCATTAATACTTATGCTTGCCAGTATCTCAATTGGAATTATTCTTCATATCTCGGTGCGCATAACTGAAGCTAATCGAGCAAGTGTATCTTCTCTCATATTCTAATCACGTAGACGGATGTTAAATGGGATACAATCTATATGGCTTTAGCCAAATACCTCATCATGAACTCCCATTTCGTTTCATAAATACTGAGCATATGATTCACCACTAATTGTGAGTCACTGAAAACCATAACTTGCTCTGCGTTCAATGACTTAGCTAAGCTGAGGCCCACAATTACAGCTTCATACTCAGTTTCATTATTGGAAACTTTGAATTGGATACGCAGAGCATTTTCTATATCTAACCCATCTGGACTATTGAGAATAATTCCAGCTCCTCAACCTTATGCACACGTGGAACCATCAATATACAAATTCCATATATGGATATTATCATCAAACCCTTGGTCTGAAAAGATCCCTTGATGGAATGTGTGGTGCTTTTTTTCTCCATCCTTCAACTCTGGCCCCTCACAAGAAGATTCTAGTTGATCGGCTACCACCTCTTCTGGTCGATCTGCAGCTTGGAGTTGATCGAGCATAATTTCTATTAATTCTCGAGAATTTTTGGGTTGCTCTGCATTATCCCCCTGTTGATCTAAAGTATATGGGTATGTAAATTCAGCGATGAAATCCACCACTGCCTGCCCCTTGAGAGAAGATCTTAGCTCGTAGATGATGTCACACTCCCCTAACTCTATTGCCCAATACATTAATCTTCCAAATTTTTCTGGCTTATGTAACGCATCTTCGAGTGGCATGTCAGTATATACCACTATCGTATGGCCTTGGAAATATGGTTTCATTATCCTTCTCGCCTCAATCAACTCCAACTTCTCTAGTTTTGGACACCTGATCTCTATTCCCCTGAATGCCTTGCTTGTATAGTAACCTGGTTTTTCCACTTTGTTTTCTATTCGTATTAAATCCAAACTAACTGCACTTTTGAAAATAGCTAAGTACAAATATAATTTTTCTCCCAACACCGGCTTGGATAGTAAAGGAGGTGTTCCCAAGTATCTCTTCAACTCTAAAAATTCTTTCTCACATTCTTCATTCCACTCAAAGGTCCTTCTAAGCACTTTGAAGAATGGAAGACATCTATCAGTTGCTCGGGAGACGAATCTGTTAAGAGCTACTTCGAGCCTCGTGAGGCTCTACACTTCCTTCTTAGTGGCTTGAGATTGTTGTTCTAGTAAGGCTATAATATTGTCAGTATTTGCTTCAATACCTCGTTAAATCACAATATACCCGAGGAACATGCCTTCCTGTATGCTAAAAATGCACTTGGTCGGGTTTAGCTTCATCCGGTACTTTTCCAACTGATTAAATGTTTGGCTCAGATCGGCTATATGGTCGGAAGCTTTCTTGCTTTTGGTCAACATGCCCTCGACGTACACCTCCATATTTTTGCCGATCTGTTCTGTGAACATCTTGTTCATTAACCGCTGGTATGTGGCACCTTTTAAGACCAAAAGGCATAACATTGTAATAATATGTTCCTCGTGGTGTAATGAAAGAGGTATTTTCCCTGTCTTCTGGCTTCATTTTAATTTGATTGTATCCGGAGTAGGCGTCCATGAAGCTTAAAAATTTATGTCCCGAAGTATCATCTACTAAATGATCTATCATGAGCAGAGGGAAATGATCTTTTGGGCAAGATTTATTCCGATCTGTGAAGTCTACACACATTATCCACTTATTTTTCTTCTTCTTTACCATAACCACGTTAGCTAGCCAATCAGGATACTTGAAGTCTTCAATGAAAGAAGCCTTATGTAGCTTTTTACTTCCTCTTGAATATCCTAGTTCTTCTCTGGACTAAAAACTCTTCTTCGTTACATGAATGGTTTGATCTCTTTATTGACATTGAGATCTTGACACATGAAGGCTGGATCTATCACCAGCATATCTTCATGACTCCATGAGAAAAGCTTGCTTTCTATGCCTCAAAAATGCCACCAGCTGTTACTTCAATATCGGATCAAGTGAAGCACCAATCTAAGTTGTTCTTTCTAATTTCTCATCATCCAGAATAATTCTCTCCGTTGCCTCCATGACCTATCCTTTAACGAGCTTTGTTTCATCTCTAGGGTCTAAGGATTCAATCTTTGACTCATCAGATTTGTCCACTTGATAAGTGGTTGTTTTCTTCCTTGTATCGTCTAATTCTTCTTGCTCGGCAGATGAGTAGTACCATTCCCGAGCTACTTTTCGGTGGCTTTTAATAATTCCAACCCCAAAGATGATCGAGAACTTTAAACACTTATGTACAGTGGATGGAACTGCTTCAAAAAATTGTAAGACTACTCTCCCCATGATTATATTATAGGCTGATGGGACATTTTATCCATAAAGAAAAAGTGCACCTTTTTCGATCTGCAAGCAGGCCATGTGCTAATCAGTATGTCTAACTCGATCATCCCGAGCGAAAAAAAATTCTCTCCAGAGAACCCAATAGGGGGCCTGTGACATGGCACCAGTTGACTAAGTTTTAAGTGCAAACTATCTAAGCATGGATAAAATATGATGTATGCCAAACTACCATTGTCCACCAACACTTTTGAGATGATTACATCCTTCATTCTCATCTTGATCACTAGGGGATCATCATGAGGATAGAAAATGCCTCTAGTTCATTTTTAGAAAAAATGATTACGAGCTTACCTTTGTTACCCTTCTTCAGGAGATCCTCTTCTGCTAAATTTATTTGTTGTATATAAGAACAAGCTTGTGCCTTATTGAGGTAAGTTTTTCTCTCAGCGGTATGATCACCCCCTCCTGAATCTCCACCTATAATCATGTTACAATCGAAAGAATTAAAACGAATTGAAAATACCTCACGCTTGGGTTGGCTTGGCCTTGTTGGGAGATCGAGGTCATCTTAAGGGTCATCTTCATGGTCCCTTTTCTTATCGTCTTTTGGTCGGTAAGGAAACTTGTTCCTCTGTCGAGTTCTATTTTGGTCCTGCCACTATTCTAGTGATCAACGTACTTGTTCATCTTTACTCCTCTAATAAGTGCTTCTATCTCATTTTGGAGAGCTATACACTACTTGGTCGTGTGACCGTGATCTTTATGGAACTCGCAGTACTTGGATTGGTCCCTTCTTTCAGGGGTTGACTTTAGTTTTCCTGACCAGTTCAGTTCCTCGATGTTCTTGATTTTTTCTAGAATATGGTTTATATCCACCTTTAAGGGAGTATAATTCTCGTACCTCTTCATGTGGTCTAATGCTTCTTTGCCTTTCGACTACCTGCCCCCACCATTATGCTCGTGATCTTTCCTTTTAGATTTGCCTTCTTCTTTAGTTTTGTCCCTTACCTCTGCATTCTTCTTCGCAGCCATAGTTTCTTTGGCATTCATAATTTTAGCTGCTTTGGCCATTAACTCATCCATGGATTTGGGGGGATCCTTGGCCAGGGTGTAGTACAACTTGTCTGGTAAAAGAACACTCATAAGAGCCATGATGGCTGTCTTCTCCTCATAATCAATGACCTCCAGCGTCTCGTTATTAAAATAAGTGATATAATCCCTGGTACTTTCTCCTGCCATCTGTTTACCTCTCAACAGATGTGCTACCCTTTTAACCGGCTTTGCACCAAAACATTAATTGCCTATAAAGAGCTCGGGCAGCTAATGGAAGGTTGCAATCTTCCCCCGAGGAAGGATATTGTACCATATCTGAGCAGATCCAATGATGGTTCCTGAGAATTACCTGCACCTCATTTCATCCGGGACCGCGTAGATGTCAGTTGTAGCTTAATACTTTTTTATATGGAGAACAAGATCGATGTTTCCATCATATTTAGGCGTGACCACAGGAGCCTTGAATTTTGATGGTGTGGGAAAATTTATAATTTCTTGTACAAATGGAGATCCCTTGATAAAGGTCATTTGCAGGGGGTTCTTGGACTTAGACATCTCCCCTAACCTATCTTCCAATGTGTGAATGGAACCCTTCCATGCATCATCTCCAGCCTCTGGTTTACGAGAAATAGATCATGTAGAATTCTCCTCTTACGATCTTTCTGTACGAGCTACATGCCTGAGAGTGAGATGTGACTGGGCCGAACCTTCCCTTAAATCATTTGGTCGTCAAGAATTTCTAAACGCCGTTCGAGCAGGATTTATGTTCCTCCTAGGGCCCAAAAAATCGAACAGAGAGACTCTGCTCAACCTTTTCAGTGCACTCATTCGTTCTGGAATTAGTGTAACTTCTTCCTGAGAATCCAGAAGTCTAATAGGTGAAGTTAATCCAGGATGATAGGATGGATCACTTGAATTCTCGGCATGACGAACTTTAGTTTGTCTAGATTTGGAGGCTGGTGGACGCAGGCTTCTACGAACGCTACACTGTCTTGACTAGGTAGATCCTCCATTTTGGACAGTTTGGATGAACTGTCCCATGGTTTCTTTCATGGTCGTTTGACCTCGGTCTAGATTTACCAGGATCCCATTGATATCTAGCATATTTGGTAGAGCCAAAGGATTTGGGGGATTCCTATCATTATTCTTATGGCTAGATTCTGGGATATCAGCCATTTTTTATGAGTTTTTAGTGAAAAACGCTACGTATAGTCGTTTTCCACAGACGGCGCCAATATGTTTATATAAAAAACTAGATTTTATCTAATTAATTAATCATAGATAAATATGAATAAAGAAATAAGACAAAGGGTTTTTAAAGTGGTTCAGCCTTAAGGAAATGGCCTACGTCCACTGTCTTGTATTGCTGGGTGTTTTGCCTAAATCTTGATTAGCTTTTTCCTAGGATAACTTACCCATTGTGAGGGTATTACAATCTATTTATAGCCTTTGGGTTGCCCATGTGAATAGACAATATTCCGTTATTAGATAGGCATATGTATCGGTACATAATAAGAATATTCATTGAATCTATTTTGGTCATTTGGTCTTCCTAGATAGTTGCTCGGTATTCTGAGTAGCTCGGTATTCTAAGTAGCTCATCATGTCAAGTTGCTCGGTGTATATAATTTTTCCATGTTGGTTGACACATGTCTTATCATAACTGGTCCACGTCAGCTTACTAATTTTTGTATCAATAATACCTTTGTCCTTCTCATCCTTGGTGAGATTGGGGGGAACCTTATAATATTATTTGATTATTTGGGTGAGGGTATCTTTCTTGGAATCCCCAATGCATCCATGACAAATTCTATCTAAGTCTGCTTGGTCTTTAGCTTCTTCAACATCAAGAGATTCATCATTATAAGTGAGGGAACCATATAGCTCAAGGCACATTAGTTGGCAAACATCTTCATGGGTGATCGTGAATTCACCTCAAGCCTCAAAGAAAGTGTTGGATATGTGGCTACACCTAAATACCAATAAGTTGAGGGTTTGGAAATGTGAAATCCCCAAACCAACAAGTGTTGAGAACACCCACCTTTTTAAGGATTGTAGCATATGTTTCACGAATATAAGCTGAGTAGGAAGCAAAGACTTTTGGGGACCTCCAGGAGCTTTGAAATAAATGTGTGAGTGAGGAAGACCCCACGGTCCAACATCAAATGAAGAATCCTAGATGGGGAAAGATAGCCCCATTCTTTCTTTCCTCTGATTATTCAAACAACTATAGAGCATCATCTTTCACTTTCAATTGGAGGGAAAAATCATAGCACTCTTCACTAAACTTATCATTTTCCCAAAAGTAAGGGGCACGATGGTATAACTCCAGTTGAACTTGGCGCGCTGACTTTTGGGCCTCTATGACATAGCTAAAAACATGGCATGATATTTCAGGTTTGTAGATGGAGGAGGGCATTGATGATAATAAAGGTTTATAACAGACGAAATGAATTGCAAACACCACAAACATGGAGCCGAAAATAAATCAGTGGTGGAGATTTGTTTTTGTGGTGGATTTTGCTGTGTTTCAAGGGGCAAATGGCACTTTCTATCTTTATAAAACCTTAAGCTATATGTTTTAATGGGATAAGATTTAAAAGTTTTGGAGCACGCCAACTATTGGGATATTTAAATAGTTGGGAATTATTTGTTTGGATCATCGAAGATTTGATTTCCCATTATACCCCAATTTGACACTGGAAAATGGCGGTAGCAATGCCAGATGATTGGACTCGAGAATTAATTACTAGCACAGGACAAAAGTGAATAATTTATTTGTAAAGGAAGCGTTTTTTAATTCTTAAAAATCCAATTATCAAATTTTGTATCATCCAATATTATTAGCGATGAGTTCCCACGAATCACTCTTATTCGCAATGAGATCCCACGGTCCAAGTGTATTTATAAATAGTTTTATCAAATCCAGAATTTTATACCATGATGATGGTAAGTAATTGATTTTCTTTATGTTTACACGAGGAGAGGTTTTTCAAAGTGGAGGTTTTTTGGAGCAAGGTGTTTCGTACATATATTTCCTTCCTACACAATAATTTCTCTACGAAGGAAAAATGTAGGGGGCTTAAAAATTAACCCTTGATTTGATATTATCCTCCATCAATAAGAATATATATGAGAAACTAGATAAGGATTCAACAAAGAATAGTGATATTACAAAAGAGTGTGAGGATTCAAGCAAGTTTGCTTATAATCCATCTTGAAAGAAGACAGATGATGCTAGAGCAAGCAAAATGGAAGTTGGAAAAATCATAGAAGAAGCGGGAGGAAGTGCTGGGGAAGTTGGAGCAAGCATAGAGGAAGCAAGAAAATTAGTCCAAACAGTAATAGGAGCAAAGAGGAAGCTTCTCTAAAGGAGCTTTTTGAAGAACCTACGTATTTCGTTTACTTACATTATGTATTCATAAGGCATATTATAATAGTTGGTGAGGTTACTCGGTATTGTGAGAGACTAGGTCTAGCAGGACTTGGGAGAGCTTTCATTATCTATCGAACAACCTCACTTAGGGAACCTATGAGGTAACTGGTTTGGATGATTGATGAATAAGTCAATGTTAAGTCATGACTTAATATCTTTAGATACACCAGGTAAAACACTAGCTCATCCCAGAAAACATCATCTGAGGGAGCACTATCTAAGAAACCTTGAGTTTCCTTGTCCACTAGGTTCTGTACAAGTAGTCTTTATCTAGAGTAACAAATATCATTCCAAAAATATCCCAGTTATGTTATGGGTGACCTACCATATATTTAATACAAACATGAGTAAACCATGGGGGTTTGAGTATTAGTTGGAGATTTGGCGTGCTACTATATATGGGCAGCTGCCTGACATATAGCTAGTCACTCAATTCTTTTTCCTGCATTTAATGATTGTGATGTGGAAGCATGGTGGCATAAATTTTCATTTAATTCTAGGGATGTGGAATCATGGTGAAATAACTTTGCATTCAATGCTCATAACATGGAGGCATAGTGGTCTGACTTAGCATTTAATGCCCGTGAGATTACTCGAGTGTAAATGGCAAACTATATATACCACTAGAGAGGGATTCTGTAAGAGATATCCATCGAAGATCACAAACATACGAGAGTTTATTTTATCCAAACATAGACTTTGAGACATTTATTACCAGAGCTTTCGTATCTTTTGTCCATGAATGCTTTTGTTCGAGCTTTCACCAAGTACATAAGCATTTAATACACACAAATCTTCTTCATTAATTACCTTGGTATTTGATTTTCTTGCATGGGGTGAGCCCGGAGTGCTTTCTTTATTATCCTTTCAGTTATTTGCTTTGGAGGGACATTTAGTGATGACCATTTATGTTCATTACTATGTGAGTTTATACGAAAGAGTTTATTATATTCCTACTAAGTTTATTCCTTCTTTGTTGAGAGAACTTTGATTGTTAAATTATAGCCATTAATAGAGGTTATGCCTTAGTTTATATTTAAACACCCTAGCACTAAGATAACTGGTTTATTTTAATTTTTACTGCAAAATCCATTTATCTATTATATTTTCTTTATCTGAGGCATTAAGCCATTTCTTTCAGCACTATCTCATAAAAGAAATTCTTAATTGAGTGTGTGCACGCATCAAAGGCTATGATCTTGGTGGCATAATTGTTCAGAAGTTCGACCATCAGGTATGATTTGGGGGTTTGCATTACAATCTAACACATTAATAGATCATATCGCTACTTTGAACGAATTGAAGGTACTATACAAATTATTTTCTTTGTGGAACATAGAACTTAAACTCTTGCCATGTGAGGTATTCTGATCTCCCTCGTTTTCTCCAATAAGTAAGTAAATATATGGAAGTAGAAAAATCATATCGAAACTATTGATAAAAGTAGTTTAAGTTTACTCATTTTGGAGGGTAGATAAATAAATTTATTAAGTCTCAATTTATGGCAATCATCAGTATATATGATCTTGAATCTTACTATTTTTATAGTTTATTAGCTTTAGTCACATCTCCAAAGATTTGTGAGGCTACACTCCCATGTGGTTTTTAAAATTGTAATATGTCTTGCAACATCCTAAACCTCCAATAACTACTGTATAACCACCCCTCTTTCTTTTTGCAAAGAAGGACACATCTTAATGCTTGAAAGATCACTTTGATGCTTTTTGCACACTCCTGTATTGTCATCTAGATATTTTCTTGAAATTTATTTCTTTTTTATTTAATATTTTAATCAATTGGTTTTAGTGTCTTATCATATAAAGCAATTGAGTGCTTATATTTCACCACCTAAAATTTTGATTCTTCAATGTGGATTATATTCTTATACGTGTTGTAATACCCCTTATTTTTAGAATAAAATAAAATTTGTAAGAATTAAATTAAATCTGTGAATTTATTTAAATAGGTTGTGAATAAATAAATTAATTTTTATTTCATATTATGTGATTTTGACTTTTCATATTGAATAACTTCGGTAGAAAATATTTTCATATGCATTGAATAACTGATATATGATGTGTGACACAATTGAAAAATATTCTTGTTGAATAAAAATACTTAGAACCCATTTCGGGATGCTTTATGGGCATGTTTATGTGTTTTAAACCTTTAGAAATGGTCTCAGTGTATATATATATATATATATATATATATATATATATATATATATATATATATATATATATATATATGAGTTAGGGGTTATTGGACTAGTGGAATTGTGTATTTGAGTCCATTTGGGGGTCCAAAGTTTAGGCTTAAGGCCCAACTCGGGGTTTGAGTCTTAATTATATTAATTGGAAGTTTAAGAATCACCGTCATTTGTATCCAACAACCCCAATATATATTTTGGGAAGTGAGAGGAAAGAACACTAGCATGAGAATTGGGAGAGAAAGATTCCAGAAGAAACCCAAGAAATCATCCAAGAACAGGCAAGAATTTTCTTGCTAACTTTATTAGTCAAAACTATTTCTTTATTCATTGTGTTTTATATCCCATGTACAAATTCTAGACTTGATAGGGATTTATGGTGATAATATTGTAAGGAATTTTTTTTCAATTAAGTCTTAAAGTAATTTTGATTTATTCCCTGAACAAAATACAATTGAGTCGGAGGTCGTTTTTTATTATCACGATCTCATACAGACTATGATGTGTCGAAGATTAATCGAAGACATTGCGACAAAGCTTCAAGGAATTAATTATTCCGAAGTTTAATTGGTGCAAGTTTATTCGTCTTTAATGTCTAATTGCATTTCGAGATCACTCGAGTATGAATGCATAATATTAATGGGACTCGAAATTATTTTTTACAAAGATAAGGATGTTATTTTTATTAAATAATTTTTTTCTAAAATGTTTGAATTGTTTGATATTATTTAGAGTTTGTTTTAATTTTAGAAGGATGAATTAGAGTTGGTTAAAATTAGGTCTTTAATCTAGTGCTTCGTTCAAGCGACCGACTGCGATGTTCAAGTGACAGACTGTGTCGTTCAAGCGAGATGCCACATCATTCGAGCAACAAGTCATCTCGTTCGCGCGACAACCTTGTCGTTCGAACGAACCACCGCCTTAAGAAAAATATATATAGGCGTGTTTCCTTCAGATTTCATGGGGTGTGCATTCTACAAAAATAGTACACATACCAGAGAGTTTCTGCACACATGTTTATAAAGGTTTTTTAAATTTAAAACATCCTTTGAGTTTCAAAAGATTAGAGTATCATTCTTATATGTTTGGTGATCTTGTTTGAACCAAGAATAATTGTTCTACACTTTAAAAATTATTGGTTTTGCTGTGAAGATTCGGTGGAGTCCGATTTTAACATGGTACAAGTTACAAGCCATATCAGTGCACGCCGAGACATACATTGATGCGTGTGTTGTGGATAGGCATAGTGGAATAATCTTACTTTCTATGTGGGAACTTTGAGAGGATTGGTTGAAGATTAGAGGATCTTCAAGTCTCGTTAGTGGATCAAATCATTGAGTAAGACCACCGTGTGTCTTTGAAAAACCATATTCACAGTGATTGCCTGGCTTGGGCCACCCGAGGTTTTTTCCTTTAGTGGTTTCCTCGCACATCCGACATTGTGAGTATTTTTTTATTTATTTTATTTTACTTTCTTTAATCACTAGATGGATGTTTAGGATTAATCAAGATAAAATTTGGTTAAGTTAGAATTTGTTCATAAATTGGTGCGAATTAATAAATTGGAAAAAAGGTTTTTTCACAAAAGTAGAATTTATTTTGTCATCCTTAAAACACTTTTCTCATAAGAAATTAAAAGGTACAATCAAATTGGTATCAGAGATAGAAACATATTTTTCTTGTGTGTGATCCCCTGTGGTTTTTCAGATGAATTTTAGAGGTTTTAAAAGTTTTCGTTCACCTATTTCTGATGGCACAAATTATGCTTATTGGAAACTGCAAATGGGAAATGCTTTAAAATCTATTGATGAGTGTGTTTAGTTAGATGTTCAAAAGGGTTGTACACCACCAGTCACACGAGAAGGTAAGGTCACTAGTTTGAAACCCGTTACTTATGGACTGATACAAAACATAAGCTTGCACCGTACAACTCTAAAGGCATGCACATAATTTCCCTCACATGTCACACCAAAGCAGTATAATAGAATGATGTATTGTGAAACTTCAAATGAGGCTTGGGATACACTTGAACTTACTCATGATGTCCTTAGCATGGTTAGAGCGTCTAAGTTTTAAAACCTCACTATAAAATTTGAGACGATTAAAATGTTAGATAGTGAGTCGTTTGATGAGTTTTACACTGAGTTGTCTAATATTGTCAACTTGTAGTTTAACATCAGTGAGCAAATTCCCGACAACCAGGTCATAAAGAAAATTTTCAGGTTTTTGTTGAGTAGATTTGATGCAAAAGTGATTGTCTTAAACTCCTTAGGAATTATTGGTTCGATGAAACTTGAAGAGATTATAGGTTACTTACAAAACTATGAACTCGATATGTTTACCTCCAAGTAAGATCCAAAGAAAGAAAAGGGCATTGCCTTGAAATCCCGGAAGGAGGAAACTAAATTTCAAATGACAATTCCGATTCCGATTTTGAGGATGTCACCTTGTTGGCTAAAAAATAAAAATAAAATCTTAAGTTTCAAAAGCAATCCAAAGATGCCAAAAAGTTTAAGAAATTCAAGAACAAGGTTGAATACACTCGTAAAGATAAAAGTGAGAAACTTAATAGGGTTGAGTCGGATAGGTTTTTTGGATGCGAGGAGTATGCTCACAAAGTTGCCGAGTGTCCCTCTAAACTTAAGAAAGAAGGTAAGAAATAGATAGCTTCTAATGCCACTTTAAGTGATAGTGATAGGTGGAATTCCCCCAATGAGACCAGTTTGTTTCTTCCTTGGCATGTCATGTGAGCGACGACATAAGATCTTCCCATGAATATTCTCATGTGCATGATACTTCCTAGGTCGTTGAATCCCGAGTAAGTGAGGGTGAATTGAGTGAGGAAGAGGAGGTTGATGTGAAAGAGTTTCAAGTTGCGTTTAATGAATTGTATGCCAAGGCGATGAAAGTGAAAAGGTCTAACTCTAAATTCCAAGCTAGGTCGAATGATCGTGCCGTAGAAAATAATGATGATTTAACTGAGGATCTTAAGGAACGGGAGAATAAGCTTAGGGAGAAGCTAGAGTACGGTGAAAAAGATTGAGATAGTCTTCGTGGTTTGATGGAGACTTTGAAAAAGGATTTTTTAGAGTTTAAGGAGTCTAGGCGTGTGCTAGAGTCTTGGATTCGTCAGTTGGAAGAAAAGTTAAAACTTGAGTAAGGTTAAGTTTGACTTGGAATTTAGGTAGGAGAATATGGATAGGATGTTAGTCACCGTCCAAGTCAGAAGTGATAGGTGTGGTATAGGCTACGAAGATTGTGTTCCCATTCCCAAAGCCAATACAAACAAGGTGAGAGAGCCCACTAGGAAAATGAGGAGAGGTCGATATTTTAGTAATCATTTCTGTCGTCTTTACCCTTGCACAAATTGCAGTAGGAAAGGTCACCTTAGACGTTTTTGCTATGACCTTAGTAATGCTCCCCGGAAATTTAGGAGTAAAGTTGTATCGGTTCCCAAAACCCCCACCCATTATGTCACACCTACTTGGGTTAGGAAACCAAACTAAAACTTTATGGTTTTCATTTGGTTGCACTTGATTCTTTTCATGCTAGATCTAAAGGTTGAGTGTGTTACCATGTGTATCATTTTATATTATATTTTCATTTATTGACTCTTATTTGAAAAATATAAAAAGATTTTCGATTTTTGTTTTTGATTTTACATGTTTGATGTGGCATATTGGTGTGCTTGGACCCCCTTCCATTTCATCATCCATGTGGATAGGACATTTGGTCATAATTATTGATACTTATAATGACCTTAACTATTGTATTATGGGGTTGTTTCGAAGTTGATATGCATTTTGGTTCGACTTTGTATATATGCCCTCATTTCACACATTCACAAGTTCATATGGATGTTTGACATGGTGAGATGTTCTTATCTCAATTTTGTCATCTACGCGTAAGTATACTTAAGGATGAGGTGTGCATATAATAGTCATTTACTGTGAGGAATATAATCGAGAAATGATGAGTGTTCACAAGAAAGGTCTTCGAGAGTGTAAAATAGACTCGTCGTGAAAGCCACTATTAGCCCGAAAAAAATAGAAAGGAACTAAAAAGATTCATATGCCAAAATTGTGCCAAAGTAGTTTATGTTCATTCAAAAGATAATAAGATATATTTGAAGGAGTTTGGATCGATAAAATAATCGGGTTTGCACTACAAGTCCTAACGTTGAAAAATCGTGCCATGACACTATTGTTTGTAGAATCGTCAAAATTCCAAATTTGTGTGCATGTTTGATTGTTTAGTTCATTCATCTCATACTTTAATTGTCACATATGGCTAAAATAAAGTTTGATGATTTATCGGTATCAATTAGAGCTTCTTGATCATTTCGATGTGTTGAAATTGTGTTTCATTTGTTGTAGTTCACGTCCATACATTCCGTGTTCCTGTTTGAGCACATTGATACTATGTTAGCATATAACTTACTTTGTTTTTCTGGTTCAGTTTCCTGTTTTAACTACTGAAAAATCGTTGTTTTGGATCTGCCAATCCCTTCCTGGTACTTTTTTATGAAAAAAATTTCACTGGCCAAATATGTTTGATTTTCTAGGCATTCTGGGAAAGTTTTATTTTCTAGTTTGAGCGATAACTATTTTCATTCGAGCGACATATGTGGGTCGCACGAAGTTGTCATTCTAATGACAAGACTTTTTTGTTCGAGTGACATAGATTATCGTTTGACTAACCTATTTGGTTTTCTAGTTGATTATGTTTCATTACTCTAGGTTAGTTGGCTATTTTTTGGTACTGTTAGTTGTTACTGAGATTATGTTATGCAGTTCTCATTAATAGTTTACATATTTTTTTGAATTGATTCATTTAGTCACACCAAACTTAGATTGTTGATTCATTTGTGTGATTATTTGTTTGCTATCTACGAATGTGATATTGTTCATAATATTTAACTTGTTGTTAATGTTACCTAGATATGTTACTTATTGGTATATCTCATGATAAGTAGTTTATCTTTTCACCAGATTGTCTATTCGAAACAAAAAGGGGGAGATATGTCTATGATGTAGATGTAGGGGGAGTTTTTGTGAGTGTTTTTATGAGTTTCTTTATTATATACAAATTGGTATCAAGCATTATTCACTTAACTTTATATCATGCTTTACTCACTTAACAAATGACTTGGATTTGACTTTACATATTGGTTTCTATCATTTGTTCCTCCATACTTCACTTGGTATTGTTTATCTCTTGTGTCTGGGTATGCTTAAAGAGATTGGATATTAAAGGTCTACACCGCATTCACACATTAAGAGACAGTTTCATGGTTATCGGACAACATTGTACTAGCTTGTCCTATAATGTTTGTTTTGGGTTTATTGGATGGGACATAGGCGTCATATGGCTTGA
Source organism: Sambucus nigra (assembly GCA_949130495.1). Taxonomy (NCBI): domain Eukaryota; kingdom Viridiplantae; phylum Streptophyta; class Magnoliopsida; order Dipsacales; family Adoxaceae; genus Sambucus; species Sambucus nigra. The sequence continues at coordinate 70,616,642 of OX422207.1, forward strand.
CGGCCTGACTTAGGCATTTCACTGTTGGTTTTGTCCTGGAATAGTCCAAGGGGGAGATTTGTAAGGACAAAATTTTCAATTGATCCTTAATGTAGTTTTGACTTATTCTCGGAACAAAACACGTTTGAGTCATAGGTCATTTTTTATTATCACGACCCCACACAGACCATGGCCTGTCAAACATTAATTGAAGACGTTGTGACAAAGATTCAAGGAATTAATTATGCTAAACTTTAATTGGAGCAAGTTTATTCCCCTTCAAAGTCTAATTGCATTCTCAGATCACTCAAGTATGAATGCATAATATTAATGGGACTCAAAATTATTTTTTATAAAGATGAGAATGTTATTTTTATTGAATAAATGTTTTAAGTGTTTGAAATTGTTTAGGATTCGTTTTAATCTGAGAAGGACGAATTATAGTTGGTTTAAATTAGGACTCTGATCTCTCCCGTCGTTCAAGCGATAGACTGCGTGGTTTAAATGACAGACTCTGTCATTCAAGCGAGACGCCATAGCATTCGAGCGATAGGTCATCTCGTTTGCGAGACAAGCCTAGTCTTTCGAACAAACCACCGCCATAAGAAAAATATATATAGGGATGTTTACTTCGGATTTCATGGAGTGTGCATTCAGCAAAAATAGTATACGAATGAGAAAGTTTATGCACACATGTTTACAAAGGTTTTTTAAGTTTAAAACATCCTTTGAGTTTCAAAAAATCCGAGTATCATTGCTATATATTTTCAAGATCTTGTTTTCACCAATACTAATTGTTCTACACTTAAAATATTATTGGTTTTGCGGTGAAGATTCGGTGGAGTCCAGTTTTAACATTGTAGATGTTACAAGCCATATCGGTGGACACTGAGACATACGTGGATGCGTGTGTTATGGACATGAATTGTGGAAGAAGGTTACTTTTTGTGCGAGCACTGTGAGAGGAGTGGTTGAAGACCAGAGGAGCGTAAATATCATTTGTGGATTGAGTCGTTGAGTAAGACTACCATCTATCTTTGTAAAACCATATTCATAATGATTGTCTAGCTTGGGTTGCTCGAGGTTTTTTCCCTAAGTGGTTTCCTCGTACATATGGCATTGTGAGAATTCTTTTATTTACTTTATTTTACTTTCTTTAATCACTAGATGGATGTTTATGATTAATCAAGATAAAATTTAGCAAAGTTAGAATTTGTTCACAACTTGATACGAATTAATAAATCGGAAAAAATGGGGTTTTCACAAAAGTATAATTTCTTTTGTCATCCTTTAAACACTTTCCGCATAAGAAGTTAAAAGGGAACATCAAATATAGTCATGTTTATAGAGGATTTAAATATGATAATAGATTAAGAATTCCAGAATTTAGGATGGTAAGTAATAAGGGCTTAAATGATAAAAAAAAATCATACGTTGGGACCCTTATTGTAATTGTTATAGTTATTCACTTGTATTGGACTTTCATCCATGTTAAATATTTGATATCGGTGTTAATTACAACCCCTGCATCTAGTACAAACTTAAGGGATTTATAGATATAAATTTGATTTTGTATAAACACATCTATAACTTAAATTCTTGCAATTCAATACTTCATCCGGGCTTTAAAATACATAATAAATTATCCTAAGATGATGAACAAAGTCACGGGGATTGATAGTAATGATGATTCATTTGGAATTGGGTTTGTGTGGAATAATATATTTCCCGTCCTTGGAAAAACTGTTGGGTTTGCAGATATTCTGCAGGGGCGAACCGTTTTTCCCCTGGGCCGAACTGGTACGGCCTTAGGAAAGATAGGATATGGGCCTATGGTTGTGTCCAGGGGATTTTTAGGTATTCATATGAGTCAGTGGGACCATGTACAGATAACCGTGAAATTTATTAAAAATTGAAACATGATGTAACTAATAAAAAGAAAAGCTTAATTAAAATTGTATTTATAAAGAAAAGGAAGTTAATAATTTATGTGATGGCTAATTATTAACTAAGGATAATTATAGGTAATCTCTATGGGGAATCTAGGGGTAATTATTAGGATGATTATATTTACATATTCTAATGTGTAACTATATTTTTTGGGGGACATACGTATGTTCGTGGAATGTGCTAATGGTCGGGGTACGTGCATTCAGGACTATAACACACGTCAGCGCATGTGGGATAGGCGTAGTGTATGTCAAATTTTAGGTACTAAGTAGAAGCGCCAGTTATTAGAGATAATTGTTGATGTCAGGATCCATGCGACACTGCTAGGTATGGGACGTGCAATGGTGTAATGTGTACGTACATACCCAACTGTATGCATATTTTGTTGTCCGTGCTTGATAGGAGACTCCTTCATACTTACTAATAGAACATGAACGAGACACTATCGGTAGATGACATAGTGTCATACATATAAGGAAATTAATTAACGAAATAATTTCTTAAGTCTAATAATGTAGACTATAAAACACAGAACCAATACTATGTAGTATGTATGATGTTTGATGTCGTCATTTTATTGGTAGTACATCTAGGAAAATTTAGGAAATAGTAACTTGAATGTAAATTATTCCATTTCGTTGCGTTTATCTTGTGAAATAAATTCTTATACTGTGATTAGCATTTACCCATCATATGTATTGCGATTTAAGTGGTTATGCGTATAACACTGCTTTTAGATGAGGGGTGATACATGTTACGTATGCAAGTGACGATGGAAAGTATTCACTTTGAATTAATTGTACCTTGTCAGGATAAATTTTGAAAGTTAATTCTTGCACACTTTAGGGCACTAACCCAAAATTATAAATATCCCCCCCCCCCTCCCACACACACAAGTGGTCTTACACAGGGATAGTATGACTCTAGACAGTTCAGCCTTGCAGTCTCACATTGCGTAGCATATTTCTAATTATTAACTCTATATTAGGTTGCTAATATTTTCGGTTCTTTTTTTATTATTGTATGGGCAGAAGCTCAATCTCTATTTTATTTCTTTTTCGTTTGAGATACTTATGAGTATGTTGGGAATTATTTATTTTATGTCGATGTTTGATTTTATTATTACTTTGGATATTAATTTAAATTCAGTTTCAAATTCAATCGTGGTTTACAAGCAAATATTTTATATAGTTAGATGTTGAGAATGATATAGATTGTACAACAAGCCCCATTTTGGCCATATTGTGTCTGACCAACCTTTATGTTAGAAAATAGAGGTTGTTACAGTTGATAATAAAGAACCCACGTTCTAGTGTCCTTAGGATTAGTGTTGCGTTCATTACGTTCTGCATTATGTTCCTTGATATGTAGAGCATATAATTAGGATTCATCATATTCTTGAATTTTTTGTTAATTCGAACCTTATTTGATTTCAGATTGCAAATGGAAGTAGGGTAAGAATTAGATACGTAGCCTCATCCACTATAGATGAAAAGGCTCAGTCAGAGACACAATAACTTACTTAGGTCCCACCGGTGCAACCCATTATTACCCCCAACAAATATCACTACCATATTAACCTAGGCGGTCTCTACTGCAATGGAGGCAATGCTCCCACACATTCAACCACCACAAGTCCAACAACCACCACCCCCACCACTAGAGCAGATAGTGTCACCAGCCCATACATCGGGGTTAATCTGGGACAGAGCTAAGGAGGCCTTCATAAAGGGCCAACCTCCAGACTTTGGGAGTAGTCCAAAGATCTTGGTAGCGAGCAGGTGGAAAAAGGACTTCTAGTGGCACTTACGGATGGTGGAGTCCACTATAATTCAGAAGAAAATGTTGGCCTTATTTTAAATTATGGGGGAAGCACTCTAGTGGTGATAGTCAGTTAATTTAGCTACAAAGAGGGAGAGTTTGAACTTAGACGAGTTCTAATAGAGGTTCGAGGGAAAGTATTTCCCTTAGGTGATGCAGTTAGAGAAAAGGAGTCGGTTCATGGACTTCAAAAAAGAGGATCACATGGTGGAGGAATACAAGGAGGATTTCACTACTCTTTCTTACATTGAAAAAGAGGGGATGAACATAAAGTATAGGGAGATGGATGAGTTTATAGCAAGGCCAACCGAGCATATCAGGAATGCACTTTTAGGAAACTCAGCATTCACTATGTACAATTCGATGGTGAGCATCTCCCCTTTACACTTCTAGGATCACAGGGCCTTTTAGAGAAATAAAAGTGAAAAGAGACAGGGAATTGATATGTCAAACCCACAGGGTAAGATGAGTGAAAGTAGCATGTGAGGGCCCAAAAAAGTTAGGGCTCCTCCATCTACAGATCCACATAAGAAATTTCATAGGTCCACTGATCAGAATAGGTAAGGCCAACAGGGGCATGGGCATTAGGGGCAAGTACATCAGGGCCAACATAGGGGCCATTAGGGCCAGGCTAACAGGGCCAACAGGAAGAGAGGCACCTGTTTAATGGGAACTATTACACTTGTGGTGAGAGGGGCCATATATCGAGGTGGTGTCCTTGGGGTAATCATAAATGTTAGGGTTAGGGTTGTTAAAGAGGATATTAGGCACCACAGGGGTAGAGCCAACAGTTACCAGCTCCAGGAGTTGCTAGACTAGCCACCATAGCTCAAGGGATGCAACCACACCTATAGTACAGACGGGTGTACCACATTGCACCCGTAGAGGAACCAGTGTCAGTTCAGGAAGTAAAGGGTATGTTCCTTATCTTTAGGCATGTGGGTTATATTTTGTTTGACACGGGTGCATCTCATTCATTCGTTATCACAGTGTTTTCATATGAGACTGGGATAATAGACTTTCTTTATAATATTATATTGCACATAGATTCACCCATGGGTAGAGAGGCATCCATAAGTTCGGTATGTCGAGGTATAAGGGTCGAGATTGGATGACCCATATTAGTGGCAAAATTACTGGTACTAGATATGCATGAGTAATATGTCATATTAGGGACGAATTGGCTATCTTCATACACAACATGTGTTGAATGTTACGGTAGGTCCATCATCTTTAACATTTTGGGGAAGAAGATGTACCTAGTTGCGATGTCGTACATCGGCGTGGGTCGAGAATGAACTTATACTATATTGAGGAGGAGAATTCTTTGGAGGTCATAACATCACTATATTCCATCCAAGTAGTTAAAGATCTTTCTAATGTATTTAGGGAGATCCTAGGATGGCCACTTACCAGGTAGATAAACTTCATGATATATTTGATCTGAGCATGAGACCTATTGCCTTTACACCATATCGGATAGCTCCTCTAGAGATGAGGAAGCTTGGGGACCAAATTGTGAAGTTTTTGGGATAAAGGTTCATTAGGAGGAGTAATTTGTTGTGGGATGCTACAATTATTTTTCTTAAGATGAAGTACAGATCCTTGTGACTTTGTATCAACTACAGGGAGTTGAAAAAAGTCATCATATGGAATAAATATTTGTTTCCCCACAATAATGATTTGTTTGACCTGTTGAGGGGTATTGCATATTTTGCAAAGATTGATTCGAGATCGGGTTATCATCATTTGAGGGTCTTAGAGCAGGATATCTCGAAGATAATGTTTCTTATGAGATAAGGGTTATATGAATTTTTGGTTATGCTTTATGGGCAAACCAATGCACCGACGATATTTATGGATTTGATTAATCAGGATACAGGGATTTTCTATATCAGTTTTCCATAGTGTTTATTGATGATATCCTGATTTATTCTCAAACTATGGAGGATCATGCACAATAATTACGAGTAGTATTACGACCACTAAGAGACCACCAGTTGTATGATAAATTCAAGAAATATGATTTTTGGTTACGAGAGGTGCAGTTTTTGTGCCACATCGAGTCAGACAGTGGGATATCAATGGACCCGAGGAAGGTTTCATCAATGATGGAGTGGGGACATCCCATTACACCCATAAAGGTGCATAGATTTTAGAATTTTTTGGATATTATCATCGATTGATTCAAGGGTTCTCAAAGATAGTCGGGCCCATAATGAACTTAACGAGGAAGAGTGTGCCATAAGTACGGGATGTTGCGTGTTAGCGGGAGTTTGATGACATGAAGGATCAATTGACTACAACGTTGGTTCTGGCATAACCTCGTGCGGGGATAGAGTATAAGGTCTTCACAGATGCATCCTGAAGCTAACTTAGAGGGGTATCGATGAAGGAGAGAAGGCCAATAACTTATGATTCATGGAAGCTAAAGCCTCACGAGTGATATTACCACACCAACGACTTGGAGCTGGCAGCTATGGTGTTTGATCTGCAAATATCTAGGCATTATCTCCTAGTGGAAAAGTTCCAGCTATTCGCAGAAGAGCCTACATTACATGTTCACACAACGAGAGTTGAATATGAGTCATAGGAGATGGATTGAGTTTGTGAAGGACTACTAGTTGGACATTCAGTACCACCCTAGGAAGGAAAATGTCATGGAGGATGCTTTAAGACACAAACCGATATTAAAGTTAGCATCGTCGTGGAAGGCGAAATGATAATCACTTTATGAGGATGATAAATTTACTCATGCATTTATGGCGGTTCTCACCATCACACCCGAGATCATTATTCGGGTCGTGAAGGTAGAGGATACTCATGCAACTATTAGCCTAGGGGGAAGATCCTTATTCGATTGGATTAGATGACCAATTGATATTTAAAGGCAGGCTTATTATCCTAGATGACGAGGAGTTGAAGCAAGTCGTTATGTCTAAGGATCATGGTTCTCATTTTACGGTATATTGCACACTAAAATAATATGTACTGTGACATGTGACGTTAGTATGTGTGGAACAGTAAGAAAAAGGAGTTAGTGGTCTTTGTGTCCAAGTGTGCTACGTGTCAGCTGGTGAAGGTGGACCATCAGCATCCTGCGGGTGGGTTACAACCTTTGGAGATCCCGATATGGAAATAGGAGAGTATCTTTATGGATTTCATCTCTGGTCTACCTACATCGCAAAGGAGGCATGATTTCATATCGGAGAACATCGACAAATTGACGAAGGTGGATCAATTTTTACCAGTCCGAACAGATTATAGTTCAGAGAAGTATACAGGGCTTTTATTTGTAGAGATTATGAAATTACACGAGGTACCACTCAACATCGTAGCGTAAAGGGATAGGACATTTGTGTCCTATTTTTGGAGGAGCCTTCAGAAGGACCTAAATGCAAAGTTAAGGTTGAGTACCTCATACCATCCCTTGATCGACGGGTAGATAGAACGAGTGAACACGATGCTGGAATACATGCTGTGAATGTGCATCTTATATTTTAAGGGGAGTTAGAAGTAGTATTACCCCTAGTGGAGTTTGCATACAATAACAACTACCAGTTCACGATTGGGATGACACATTTTGAGTCTCTTTATGGGAGACATTACCATTCACCCACCTACTGGTTGGAGGTGGGGGAGAACAAATTGCTCAAGCCAGAGTTTATTCAGGACACCTCAGGGAAGGTGGAGATAATTCTTGCTAGGATTCAAATTTCCTAGTATAGGCAAACGAGTTATGTAGATGCGGGTAAAAGACACTTGGATTTTAATGACGGGGACCAGGTGTTGATGAAGTTTTCCCAAATGAAGGTAATTGTGAGATTTAGGAAGAAGGGGAAGATGGCTCCCTGATATGTGGGACCATTTCCTATCCTTAAGAGGATTGGCCCCGTAGAATATCGATTTGGATTACAAAACTACTTGCAGCAGATGCACGATATCTTTCACATATTTATATTGTTAGGGTTCCTTAGAGACGTGATAGCTTACCATCACATCGATATTAATAAAATAGATCTTCTACTAGACGCTACCTATAATGATAGACCCATAGCCATTCTGGACCATAGGGAGCGCCGACTTTGATCTAAGGTTGTTCTGTTAGTACATTTAGAGTGGGGTCATAATAAGGCTGATGAGTTTACTTGGGAATGGGAGGATGACATGGGAGCGAAATATCCAAAACTCTTCTAGCTAGCTACATTTCAAATTTTGAGGACGGAATTCTGTTGTTAGGGAGAGGAATGTAATACCCCGTATTTTTAGAACAAAATAAAATTTGTACGAATTATATTATATCGGTGAATTTAATTTATTAGGTTGTGAATAATCTAATTAACTTTTATTTTATGTTATGTGAGTTTGACATTGAATGTTAAATCATTTCAGTAGAAAATAATTGCACGTGCATTAAATATTGATATATGATGTGTGACACAATTGAAAAATATACTTATTGAATAAAAAAATTTAGGACATGTTTTGGGAGGCTTTATGGGCCCGTTTAGGTGTTTTAGACCTTTATAAATGGTCCCGGAGTATATATATAAGAGTTAGGGGTTATTGGACTAGTTGAGTGTGACACCCCGCCTTATTTAATCACCAGTGATATGTCCTATATCAAAGAATGCTATATTGAAATGTAAAAATCCGTACATATCCTATGGGCACTAGAACCTAATGATTTGATACCATCTGTGACACCTCGCCTAATTTAATCACGGGTGATCAGTCCTTTATCAAAATAAATAGGAATCACATATAGTTCATTCTTACAATCATTGTAAAAAACTATTGAAGATACTATCCACCTATGTTAAATTAAGCCGGTATCTTTTCAATAACTCAATAACATGCGAAATAAAATTAAATCATCTAAATCATCCACACATAAACATACTGAACAATCACACGATATATATATAAATGAATGATACCGAATAAATCATCAATTCTCAAATAATAAAATCCACTAATAACTCCAACACAAAAACTCAGTCCACCAAAACAAATAAATAATTGAAATACTGAAATAGTCTGAAGGGAGATATCCCCAAATTAATACTGAATAAAATTCCTACACTAGGAATGAAATAATAGAAAACATCCATAGTAAAGTCCTGCATACTTCCACGTGTGTTGTAACTATGCATCCCCGAGTAGAATCATTAAGCTTGGCATCCCTGTGGCTGGACACCTAAGATTTTGCAAAATATTTTGACATGGGTCAAAGCCCAAGAAAACCTTTTGAAAATATTTAGCAAGCAATTAAAATGCAAAAATTTTATTATGCATCAACAGTTTCCATATTTAAGTTGGTGTCACACTCTCTTGAGATATATCTCACTCCTCAACTAATGTGCAAACCTATCACTTTCCTTCTAACCCACCTAGTTATGATATCCCGCCTAACTGGCATTGGAATACCCTTTCCGCCTCACTAATCTAACCCGAGTATTTCTTACTTTGATTTATAAGTTGTTCGACTCATCAACTTATTTAATCATTTCAATTGTAATTACTCCTATAACATTCACACTAATTATATAGAAAATACTAACCAATTATATAACGTTCACACTAGTTATATCTGAAAGAGTAATTAATCATATAACGTTCACACTAGTTATATCTTTAATACATTTACACTCTAAGATTTTATTCCGTATATAATTATTACTCATTTATATAAATACTAGTATACTACAACATTCACATGCATGATGCATATAATAACCATCCTTCCCGAGTATTAAATCACTAGATGCTTTCTCTAAAATGATATCATCCAAGGTATGCTCACTCTAACCCGGTTACAATAAATAATTTTACTCAAACCAAAATATGTAAATAAATTGCAAACGTAGTGAAGGCGATCATATTTCCCTAGATATTGAGACCGAATCATACTCATAATGTCCCACCTAATAAATAAATCACACAAGAAAAATACTGGACCATATGACCGGGGGACTATACTTTCCCTGCATTCACTAGCCAGGGGATTCACCCACATCGTGCAACCTCCTATGATATAACTAGAGGGTCATGTATTCATATCAATAGCTAACACCAATATTTGTAAAGCATACAAGTATAAATAATCAATCCCACATATTGCGCGCGCGCGCGTGTGTGTGTGTATATATATATATATATGATACCCGAGTCTATCTCCCAACTTTAAATTTATTTAATTTCACATCCATTAAATTAATTAGCGTATCTTCACTTGCTAATATACACAGACTCACCCAATCGCTCTATAATTAAATATTCACAATTTAAATTCACTTAATACATCCATTTATTTTCTCACCTTTATGCCCTCTTATAACTCATTATAAATATCCCCATACATCCCTAAGTATGAGATTCCATCTAATTTCCATAAATCAAATAATCCTAAAACATCTCCCAAAAGAATTAAGGGTTATAAATTTATGTAAGTGAAACTACCAGAATTTAGGCATGAGCGATCGATCAATGGAATCGATCGATAATGGGCACTGCCTTCTCCCCCGGTGCCGCTTTACACTATTGGTATACACAAAACCTTCATAACTGCAACCCAAACCAAAACCCAATTATACCCAATATTTATTTCAAGACTCAAACAATCTCTAATCATTATAAACCTCATTAAACATCCAAGATTTCTAATTTAATCAATTAATCCACGAATTTTGGTTTTCCCTCTTTTATTCACATTCTTCATTCGATTCAATTCTATAAACCAAATTAAATGAAATCAATTATTGTTATTTGACTCTAAATTAGATTCCAACAACCTATGATAATATCTCATCATCAATTTAGCATTAATTTCACATATAATGCCTAAATCCCCAAAACTCATTTTAACATGTGACAACCCTCCCCAAAACGGATTTTTCTACACCTACTACGGTGTGAAGATGATTTATTTTCTATAAAAATTAGAATTGAGATAATCACTTGCCTTTCTATGTTTGTATAGTTTGATTACATATTGTAGAGGACACACTAATGATCACACGCCCAAATCCTCTCTGAATTTGACTCCCAAAAATCCCTTCTTTTCTTTCTTCTTCCGTCTCTCTAATTCTAGTGTTTTGAATGTGTTTATCTACTTCCCCAACCTCTCTAACTTATTTTTCATACTCCTAATCCTGAAATTAGGCTGATGGGCCGATGGGACAAGCCCAAATGATCTGAACACCCCCGTGTGGGCCTGGTTATTTCTAAAAAGGCCTCGGGACCCAATTACTACACATGGGTACATTATTCTGACTATCTATACCCATTTAAAATCAACCGTGAACTAGAAATTTCCATTCAATTCACTTTATAATAATTTTTCATCTCGATCCTATATAATCTACACTAACTCCCGGGTGAGATGAAGTACTTCCACGTCATTATCACTCACTATGACGTTAAATTTATAATTTACCATTCACTTAGTAATTATATTCCATAAATATTAATCATTATCCCTTCCGATTATTATCTTAATAAACACATAATAATTTATGTCGTTCGAACAAGATTAGGAATGAAAATTCAGAGTTAAGTTCATCTGAAGTTTGTTCGAACGACAATCGGGGGACTTCTAACGAGATTTTAGTATTGTGAATTTCGTCGACATGGCTTCAAATGACATATCATAGCTACTTCAAAAGAGAGAAATTTTCTATGATAAATAGTACCATAGATTAATAGTGAGGGACTCGAGTACACTACTAGGAGATACTCACATGGTTGAATCATTTTGCGTAAGATGTGATGGAGAGAATAAATTGTAAGCTATAGTATACCAAATGTTTTAGAGCAACAAATACTATATTTGAATCTACGTTCGGGTTGTGTGTATACCTAATTATATTAATGGGTTGTGTGGATACCTATAGTATGTTTGATTATGTGTACTGACATACCTAGCTACTTTCCATCACGCGAGGTTTTGAAAATGATAGAGGGCAATCTTATCCTGATGTTCCTTCTGAGGGATTTTCGATTTGGCACCTCAGAACATGGTACATCGGTTGGATTTCCATTTGTGAGTACAATGGTATTGAACGATCATTTGGTGCATAGGTATGTGCATAACCCAAAGGCCTAGGATGATGTTCGCCTCCAATATGTGTGTTTGATTTTATGGTTCGTGGTAGATTTCAGAACCGATTGTCCTTATTTGTGTATGAGATGTACCAGGACTCGAAAGCAGAGTATGCATGCATCGCAACTGAGTTAGGGGTGCCGTATTAGTGTGTGTGTATATATATATATATATATATATACTGATGATAAAATCCTAAGTACCTTAACATTTGAATACTTAACTTTAGAGTGATAAGCCTTAAACGAATTAATAAATGTTGAAACAGTTAATACAAGTGTTTGGGAATGCGGGATACTACTTTGAGATATAGTTAGTGGTGTAATTATAGGATCTAGTTAAATGAGATTAGGATAGGTAGATTGAACTAGATGTACGTTAGGCGTGCAAAATAGTTGAGAGGTGAGAATATCATGGGAGAGTACGAAAAGCTAACATGCACATAATACTTGCTTTAACATAAATTTTAAATACTTGCTAAAATATTTCTACAACTCGAGCTCTTACATGTCTCTTGCATATTTTCTTCTCTTATACTATTTATATCAGGTGTCCAGCCATGGGGATGCCAGGCCTAGACGTTCAGACTGTTTGACGTGCTGTAGCAGTTGTGGTAGTTGTAGGTCCTCGTGTTTAGATGCCTTCGCTTTCATTTCATTCAGTTCTCTCTAGACATTTTATTTAGGGCATGTGTCTCCCATCCTAAGTTATTTTATTGGAGAGATCGTACTTCCTTCATTTCTGTATTTAGTATTTAGTTAGATTTATTATATTAGTTTATGATTTAAGACTTTGAACTGGAATATTTTTATCCAGTCTTTTTATTTCAGCAGTTCATTGATATATAGTTTTTATTTTATTTGTGTTTATGGTAAGTGGTTTGTGTCTTAATAAATGAAATTTATTATTGGATTATTTTGGATATAACTCAAAATGGAAAATGGTTTGACACTAGCTTAATTATTTATTAGGTGATTAATAAGGTAAAAGGTTTTCGATAGTGATGCTAAGAATGAACCAATCGAAATTTTAACAAATGACTAATCAACCGGTATTTAATTGGGCTGAGTGTCACAGACACTATCGGCAGATGCCTTATTTTCGTATATATAAGGACTTATATTTAATTAATGAAAATGAATGGAACAATTTATTAAGTCTAATGATGTAGACTATAAAACAGAAACCCCATACTACGCATTATGTATAATCTTTGATGTCGTCGTTTAATGAGTAGTATGTCATGGGAAATTTGAAAAATAATAACTCGAAAGTAAGTAATTCCAGTTTGGTGAATTTATCTCGTTAAATATATTTTTACACTTCCATTAGCATTTATCCATCATTTGTATCGGGACTTGGATGGCTATAGGTGTAACATTGCTTTTAGATGATGGGTGAGACGTGTTACATATGTGAGTGACGATGGGATATTCGCTTTGAATTAATTTTACTTTTTCCTAATAGATTTAGTAAGTTAATTCTTGCACACTTTGGCCCGCTGACCCAAAATTACAAATATTTCCTCCTCTCAGGCGCTCCTAGACTGGGATGTCTCACATTGCACAACATATTTTTTATCATTAACTTTAGATTAGGTTGCTACTATACTTTAATTGCTTTATTTCTGGATTATTGTATGGTAATAAGCCCGAAGTTTATTTTATTTCTTAACAGTTCAAGATACTTACGAGTCTCTTGGGATTTATTTAATTTATGTGGATTTTTTATTCTATTATTACTTTGGATATTAATTTAAATTTGATTTCAAATTGAATAATGGTTTACAAATAAATATTTTATATAATTTGATGCTGAAAATAATATAGATAGTATATGAAGCCCCATTTTTGACATAGTGTTTCTGACCAACCTTTAAGTGAGAAAATGGGGGTTCTTGCATGGGTGTTAAAAGTTTTTTCGTCATACTTGGAATCTTTTAGGGACTTTTTACTTAACCCCCACTTTTTAATATGCTATTTGGGATAACCCCCCATTTGCTAATCTCTTTGACTTAATTGTATTTTAAGATAACCCTGCATGAGGGGGTTATCTCAAAATAATGAATAAAATAATGGGTTAAGTAAAATAATTTATTTTACTTTGAACTTTGTTTATAATGTAAAATTATACTTAACCACATTTGTTGGTGGGTAATTCATAGAGATTAGCATACTGGGGGAAGCCAAATAACATATTGAAGTGTGGGGGCTATGTCAAAAAAAACCTTGTTTCATATTGATTAATTTTAATCTTAAAATTGTGCATATTTAAGGTTCAACTCAAAATTTGTTGTTAATTACTTTATGAATCTTATGTTTGTTATAAGTCAGGATAAAATAAATTTTGAAACCAGAAGTTCCATAATTTATTATTAGGACGCAAAAGTTCATAATTATCCAAAATATGAAGTTCCACAATTTTAATTTGGGGTCACAAATTCCTAAATCATTTAAAATTGAGACCTGAAGTTCTCAATTGACTACTTAAATTTTTGAACATGACAATAAAATACCATAAAATCAAACTTAAAGTTTTGATTTTTTTTTATAATAGGGCAAGGGATACTAAAACTACTTTAATAATTATTTATAATTTGGACCTGAAGTTCCAATAAATTTTCTTTCTAATCAAAATTAACATTCGAATTATTTTAATAATAGGTTCAAGACATTACATGTTTCATTATGATCATTTATAGTTTAAAACTAAGGTTTCAAACAAATTTACCCTTGTAAAACTTTAAGTTTGGATATACATGGAAAGGGCATTCAAAGTCCTTAAATATATAGTGTTGTGATATGAAGTTCCCCTAAAGTTCCCTAAGCATTATTATGATTTGAAAAAATGCACTTTTTCCATTTTTTGGACCAGAAGCTCCAAAATTATTTAAATTCAAAAGTGTAAAGTAAAATATATCACAATCAAACCTAAATTTTTTATTGCCAAATACGGATGATATATGCATTTACATGCATAAAAAAATAGACCATACATGGTTTTGCGATGATTTTCTAATCGAAACAAGCTAAACGATTTATTTCGTACACATAGTTGATATGTCTCAGCCAAAGCATCAACACACCAATTATGTCTACGAGGGGGCAAATGTAGAGTGAGGTTAAATGAATTAACCACCAACACTGTAATAAATTAACCTCGCAGATTTGATCATATATTGATTTATGATTTAACATGTTACTACAATCCAGGCCCTATACGGGTTGAAATATTATTATGCGCAATTTAATATATTGCTTATGCTCTGCATTTGATGAAATACACTAGATAATACTGTAGTAATGATTTAATTAATTATTTGATATACCATCACATATTGTGATAAGTGGCACCAAAAATATTGGACATTTGGTTACATAGAGAACATGACATGAGCCAAGCCCACTTGAGGCACTTTTGCTATAAAATGAGGGTTCCCCCTTCATTTTATGGATGATTGTCTTGGGGGAAAAGTAAAGAGTGGGAATATATCTCTCCTCCCCGACGCACCTTTTGAGCTCCATCACGAGTTCAATATCGACGAGCGGATTTTTATAGTTTCATTATACGGTATATGAGCATTTGAGAGGCGAATAGCCGGATCTGGCACCCCCACGAACCAAAACTTGGCGTTCGAGAGGCTGCTCGCCGAATTAGACAACCCCCACGCACCAAAACCACCAAAAATCAAGCTCTCTCCGGCGTATCGTATAGACCCACAAACTATGCACACTTTGATTCTGAAAGACGATGGGACCCCCAATTTTAAATTTTACAAAAAGTAATTTCCTTTTAGATGCGGAATAGAGATGGTACAACTAAACAATTACATACACCAAATTTTAATTTCTTCACAAATTAAAATTAAACAAAAGTGACTTTAAATTAATCAACAAATTGATTTTGACTTAAACATATTAACTCAACCCAAGTCCTAAAAATTTTCCAAACAATTAATTAATTCATTTTTTGCAAATTAGGCGACACCAAATTTTATCCAAAAAAATTATTGACTTGAATTAAATTAAATTTTACCCAAATCAATTTAGCACCAATTAACTATTCCAATTTTATCTTTTACCTAAGCATGCATCTAATGTGAATTGGAAAAAGATAAAATAAACAAACCACTACATCGCGATGTACGAGGAAAAACCCACAACGGAAAAAAAATCTTGGACGACTCTAGCCTCAAATCCACTAAGTACGATTTTACAAGTACAAGAAAGTAAGACTTACGACACTCGACTTGACTCTATCCAAGCCCGATGCTCCTTGTTGTACACACCTCTTCCTAGCGAATAACCAAAGAGGTCCACCACGGTCTCGGAATCCACCGATCGGACTTTTTCAGTCACCGCCACCCGAACAAGGAGCCTTTCTCCTAGTGGGTATGTCACACCAAACAATCTTCTTCTTTGTGAGATGTAGAAGCAAACCCAAACTTATCTTCTTTGAGGAGTAGAGTAAAATCCGGTGCCAAACACTCCAAGTAAGGATATATATTAAGGAACTTGGAATAAACAAAACTATTGGGTGTGTATGTGTTTTGGTGAATTTAATCCAGTAAAATCAAACAAAAAACATAGAACTTTTTCTTGGAAGATTTTCTCTCTCTAAAGTCACTTAGAATATGAAAAAGTTACTTGAAAAAGGTTGGTTCCCGCACTTCATAATTATGTCAAAAAGTAGTGGGGAAAAGGTAGTGAGAACATGGAGATGACTGCCCAAAAACTGTTCCGGCCAATGTTGTTCGAACGACTTTTTCGTTCGAACGACTTTACTAACGATGTTACAGGGACGAAAAACAAATCTCTTTAGAATTCTCGTTCGAATGACCTGGAAATCTCGTTAGAATTCTCGTTCGAACGACCAGGCAATCTCGTTCGAAATAGATGCCAGTTCGTTCGAACGACTTGTCAGAAAAACCAATATTCATTTTAAGTCCAAAACTTTTTATGAAAAGTTCTAAAAAATATTTTCTGAGTAAAATAAAGTCGATAAAACCATTTTTAAAATTTTTATAAAATGCAACCAATAAATTTCCAAGCTCATATATATATAAAAAAATACATTCAGACCTTAGGAGCATTGGAATAATATTGTTGATGTAGAGACAAGGCACACTAAAACCGGCATATGATGAAGCTTTATAATCTTGGCCGCTACATCTTCAACTAACACATCATAGGCTTGGATGGATACACTTGAACACTATCCTATGACTCAAATGTTTTTGTTCAAAATTGAGCCAACACTACATTAAGACTCAATCGAAGACTTGTGTCCTTATAGATTCCTTAAAGACGGATACGTTGACGCAACCACGTTGCTCAAGTTTAAAACACGCTCGACGCGGTGCCTCCTAAAATATGTACTCGCATCTTACATTTGACGACTCTGTTGAGGAGGTCTTCGTGATTTCGATTGCGTAACGCCTCGTGCGCACACACATCGAACTCGGTGGCAGTGGAACACTTTTCTTCAACAAAGATAGGTATTATTACTTTTATTCTATCGTTTGCTTTGTCGAGATACTCCATATAACTTTTTTATGATGAATATCACAAATCACATTTGTTGTAATACAAATAAAATTTGTTAGCATTTATCTTCAACAACAATATTTGAGATATTGAGGTGAATAAAAAATATGCATGATAATGCTGTTGAAAAATTTTGTTATTGTTGATTTTCAGCATTGGTTTGGCTAAAAGTTTTATTAGCCATAATTTTGACCACATAAATAAAAATATTGTTTGTTTGTGTGTAGTCCACGAATAAAATTGGGGCAAATTTTAATAGTTTATATATGTCATTATATTAGCTTGACTACACTCTTTCCGAGCCAAAAGCAAACGATATCTTATGCAAGAAATGATTTTGAGCGGCATAATGTTCTTCCAAGTACATGTTTTAAACTTATGGGCATCGATAAGGTTTTATTATACATAGTTGTTAATAGCTATTTGCAGACAAAATATTCATAAAGATTTGAAGAAATCTTACAATTACTCACTCTTACTGACACAATAGTTGCCATTTAAAGCCTTTGACAAGACTACTCATGGACTGTCAGATAACAAAAAACTACAGGTTACAGAAATCATCTGTCCGTAAACCGCGACTAAAAAAAAATTATGGCCTTACCACGGCAAAAAAACTTGCCTTTGGCAACTGCTATTACCAAAACCTGTTAGAAAAAATAATAATAATGATAATAATAAAACTATTTATAGAACAATCTAGCAAAAAAATGAAACCTAAATTGTAATCAAATTGCGCACAAAACCAACCCACTTGTAAAGCCCCAACTGATGCCCCTCATGACCAGGGATGTAGCCAGGAATTTGAGTTAGTGGGGGTTAATTTAGTGGGGATTTCCGGGGGCGAGATCCCCCGAGTCGAATTTTTTGAAGTTATTTTTTACTATTTGACAAAAATAGCATAATATATTTAATCTAATAGAAAGAGAAATAAATATATAAATTAACATTTCCGTCCCAAATTTAAAGCAATAATATCCCTAATACTTATGTTGTGTCACAACTTTTAAAAAAAAAATACTTTTCCATAATTAAATCCTACAACATCAAATTTAAACTATCAATTCATTTTTACAAACCCCGAATTTATACCTACAACATCAAGTTTCAACCAATTGATATTTAAACCGATGAATTAAATAATTAAGAAAATAACCAAAATTAACCAATTTTAAAACACCAATTAACATAACCATTTAGTCTAACTAAAAACTAATACTAATGAACCATTTAGTAAACTAACACAAATTAACACCATCTAGTTTTATAACTAACAACTAATATAATTTAACACTAACTAAATCATTTACTTTTCTCAACAAATTCAATTCAATTCAAACCCTATATTCACTCATTAGATTCAAACCCCATATTTATTTCAATTCAAACCCCAAACCAAATTGACACTCGCTATAAAAACTACAATATAAATTGACACTCACTACAATTTACAAATTAATACAAATTGTAACTCATTATTAACAAAAAAAATACAATAATCATTAGATTAGGTTAGGCAGACGCTGGAGAAAATAAATAAATAAAAAACATTAAATTGGAGTGGGATGTGATAATAATCATCTACTTTTATAAACAAAAAAAATCAGAAGATGTGATACTTTACAGATGAGGAGAGCAGCAAACAAAAGTGCGGAGCAGTAGATATGAGACTCGGATGTGGTGATTGACACAACAAATGATGCAAATGAGGCATCAAATGAGGACGGACAAATGAGGCTCAGATGTGGGGAGCAGCAGATATGAGAGAGGTGAGGTGGGTGTGGTGTGCGTGGGAATATAGATTTAGGTTAGAAAGTATAGAGTTAAGTATTTAAAACTACACATATGCCCTGTATTTTTTTAAAATTTGCAGATTACACCAAATTATTTATATAGGTATAAAAATCCATTTTTTTTAAATTATGTCGGGGGTTATAGCCCCCACTCGGCATGCAGTAGTTCTAACCAACGACAAACCTCCGACGAACCACTGACAGGAGAACTGCCTCGAGTGTCTAGGAGGTCTCATAGCGTATAATACTTTCTTTGGGTGCAGGGATCTGAATTGAGGATGCACATTACTTTTGGACTCCAATGGACCAAATAAGTGGGTTTGATTTTGCTTAATATTCGTAAGGGCATGGAGATATTTGAGGTACTGGAGGTATCTCCTTTATGGGAACCAGTATAGTGGCAGTGAACCACATCTCAAACATTTTTCAAAGGAATAATTCAAAGCTAGTCTCATTTATTGGGCCAAAGATGAACCAAATCCCATTGACTTTTTTTTAATGCACCAAGTCCTTTTTCATTATAGACTACATATATTTAGACAAATATACCCTTACATGTATCCATTTTACTCTCTCTATAAAAATAAATACATAATCTCACCCACTCTCTCTCTAACAGCCCCACTTCCACCTCCCCCCACCCCCACCCTCACCCCACCGGAGACTCACCGAAAATAACCAACCAAAAAATCTCGTCGGAGGCCGTCAGAATTCTCGCTGGAGTGTTTACCTCTCTCTCTTCGTCTATTTCTTTATTTTTTCTGGTCCGCGCCAGTGGCACCATCACCCGAGCTGGAGAAGAAGAGTTTTTGCCAGAAAATGGATGTTTCACCGAAAAAATGGAGGTTTTACAGAAACAGATAAATTTATCTGTTTCAATTTTTTCGTCAAAAAATATTGAATATGGGTGTTTTTTGATAGATCTCGACGAGTAGATTCCCAATATATATATTTTATGAATTTTGGATTTGTAGATTTGAAGTTATGGACTTTTAAAGATTAGTTTTTTTTAAACGATGTTAAGAGTTGTAAAGAGTTGTGAGGGTGATTTTGAGGGTGTATTTCTCATTTTAATGTGCTGAGTTGGCAAAATAGGACCTTTAACACCATTGACTCAGGCAAAGGATCTCTTGCATCATTGACCAGGTGAATGAGACTTCAAAATAATTACCCCTTTTTCAAATTATGCACAATATTACGTGTCATTTGAATAATTTGAAAATATGATAAATATTATTGATTATAGGGTATGTAAAAATGAGGCCAAATAAAATATATTGCCTTTTTCCATTTAATTTCGGAGGTTAGGGTATTTTATTTGTGCGTGTTTAATTTACACAACCTGTAAGGACATTTTTCTCAAGTCCGATATGTTACATTTGTGTATGTCGTACGCAGCTACATTTGGCACGTCACTTCACGTTATCACATGACGGCCTCTATCCAAATTCTAGGAATCAAGCATTCAACATCTACATCATGTGTCCCTCATCTGCCTTAACGACTTCACGTTCCATAATTTTAGGGACTTTATTCAAGTGGTATAATAGAGAAGTCAAAACAATGAAAGAAAGGCAAGATAGGAAAGTTCAAGGGAATTTTTGTAATTTTACATCCATAGTCCAGAGGTCCGATCAACTAGAAATTTGAATAGCTCGACGCCATGAAGATATTGGAAGAAACGAAACCTCAATCCTATCTACGGTGAAGGAGTTATGACCTTTTGAAGATGGAGAAATTGTTTGAAGAATCTTGTTTCCTTTTAACCCCAAACCAGCAAGGTACCACGAACTGCATAGTGAACCGGTTCAGGGGGGAACCGGTTTGGGGTACACCAGAACCGGTTCAGGGTACACGCACAGCAAAAGTCCCACCGACTCAAAAATCTTTTGGTTTTCCTATAAAAGAAAACTTTGGGAGAGTTATTTTTGAAGACTTGGAGAGACTTTTCTTAGAGTTCTATTAGCTCAAGTCTTCATATTTTTGAGTCCCAAAACTCATGTTTGATTCACACCAAAATTCCTACATACTTTTGTGAATCTTTTGGATCCCAAGAACACTGCGTTACTTTTGTTCAACCTTTGTGGAGAAGTCGTTTTCTTCTTTATTGCTGACCACCTGGAGTTCATGCGGGAGATTCCAGCAGACGATATTTCTAGCTGTTGCTTTGAAGGTTTGACGAAGACACCGTGCGTTACACTTGCGTAACATTATTAGGTTGTATGTAAGTTAATGGTCTTGTAAATTATTCAAAGTTCTATAAATAAAAGGTTTTGCCCTTGGGGGATTTTTCCTGAATATTAGTGTCACATGCTTTATTTATTTATGATTTGACACACGAACACACGCAGTTGTTTGTTTGAGGGCTATTAAGAATTGACTCTAATTAAATAAGGTCTAATTGGATATTTGCGAATTAGTTTAAATCGATATCACATAATTTCACTCATCAAATTGGTATCAGAGAGGGTTATGCTAATTTATCGCGTGATCCTGATATTTCAAGGATCTATTTTTTTTTATAAAATTTGACTTCTCACGTCGTCAAATTGGTATTAGAGCGAGTTACGCTAATTTATCGCCTATTCCTATTTTCCGCAAAATTGTGTGATATTGATTTTTTTTTAAATCTGTTTTGTGAAAAAATCGCAATTTTTCCTATGGAGCTCTTATGTAATCAGATGCCTCCCTTTGATGACATGAGTCATAGTTTTGATGATACAAATCATTTGAATTTGACGTTTGATAAAAGAATTGTTTTTAGAAAAAGAAAATTCTTGTTTTAAATCCGCGATGGATTTTTTGCAAACTGTTCAAAATCAAAGAGATTTTTATCGTGAAAAACTTATTTCTTTGGACCATGAATTTAATGCTTTAAAATTGTCCAAGAAGGAGAGTAATCATAGGGTCCTATTTTTAGAAAAAGATTTAGAGGACCTTAAAAATTCGATGGTTTATGTCTGTGCCAAAGATGACAAAAATATTTTAATCAATGAGTTTGTGGCATGTGAAGAGACTCTTAGGGAAAAGTTTGCTTTAATTGAGGGGGAGAGAGATACCCTTGTATAAATTGTTGAAAATTTGAAAACGAAATCCCTGTCTTTACAAGAGTCTAATTCTTTGCTTGAGTAAAAAATTTTGAAGTTAAAAAATGATTTGACAGACTCGAGTTGGTTTGATAGTGATGGTAATGGCTCATCTTGTTCTCATGCTTCTAGTGCTAAAGACAAAACAATTATTTATTTTAGAGGGTCAATTAATCCCAAGGACGTTTGAAAAGATCACACTTTAGGTAACATTCCTCCCGTTTACACATGTTCACATTGTGGTAGGAAAGGTCACCTTAGGAGATATTGTTTTGATCTTGGAAGAAGTCCTAGGAAGTTTATGTATAGTGTTCCCTTGGTTCCTAAATCCCCCACATGACGTTTCACATCTATTTGGGTTAGGAAATCACTTTTAAAGGCATTAGATTTTAGACAAGTTGATTCCCGTTTGCTTTCACATGATTCTTCTCTTGCCATATCATATAGATGATTGTTTTTTCATGTTTGTCATACAATAGTTTTTTTTGTTTCAACATATTTATGTTTTCTAGCATTGTGATATGTACTTTTTGTATAAATTTTTTCTTTTGAAATTTTTTGAAAAATAGAAAAAGATTTTATTTTGATAAATTTTTTTTTAGAAAATCCAAAAAGATTTTGTATTTTGTTTGCACCGTTTATGGGTTGACACTTAGGATGACCGAGTCAGAACATCATTCCATTTTTCATGTGACTATTTGATCGTGTTTTGAGACAACAGGTCAGTTCATCCATGTGCTTTATAATGTTTGGAGTCATTAAGATGTAATTGAGTGTTACTTCCTACATGTTTGACTCATGCTTTCCTTTTTTGTACACGTGCATGGATTTGTTTGATTATTGTGCTTGTCTTATCACATTTTGGTTGGGTGTTTTCACTTCAATAATGTTCTTAAAACGAACCAAGCGCGATAAAACAAGACAATAAAAAGTGTGCACCTTTGAACCATGTTTGTGAGGATTTGTGTTTTTTGTTTGAAAATGGTGAAGGGCTATAAAAGGTTATCATTTATTCTTTACAATTAACCTCCATTTAATTGGCCCTAAAAAAATGAGGAATTTTATTATCCGGGGTCCAAAGAGGTTTAAAAGAGCCCGAAAAAAAAATTTAAGGCAATAAAAAGAAATTCATGCCAATTAGGTTTTTGCACCAATTCTCCAAAGTTTGAGAATTTAGTTTAATACCTCTAAAAGAAAATATATATGAGGGAGTTTGGTTGGAGAATTTCAACAGGTTTTAACGTCCTTCAAAGTATTGAAAAAGCGCTAAATAGTTTTGGACGTTATTGAGGTGGAAATCACTTTGACTTTGATTTGTTGATTTGCATAAGACCATGTCATCTAAATTCAAAAAAATTTCCACCTCAGGATACACTTGATGTTCATTCGTTATGAGTACACATATGCATCGTGAACATATGATTGATTGAGTTGATTTACCTATCGAATGTGTTCACACCCATACATTCCAGTTCCATGGCTTGGTTGTTTGAGTTTAAATACATGGTGTGATTTATAATATCTTATTTTTGTATGAAAAATTCAAAAATAGTTTGTGAATATTTTTGAGTATCTCTTTGTAAGAGCGCATTTGTCATCTGATTGATTCCTTGTTCTGAATACGGTGACACCCCGACTTTTCTTGTTTAATTTATTATTCTCATTTGTCTATTTGGGGACATAATGAAAAGGGGGAGAAAGAATTATCATTTTATGGGGGAGTTTGGATTTTCGGGGACTTTTTTTTTAGATTTGACTTATTCTTTTCTCATACATTGGTATCTATGGTTATCTCATTTAAAGCTCGATACGTCACTTGGTATTTTTCTTTATCTCATGTGTGTAGGTACTACATTGATGATCATTGGATTGCACACCCTGATGAGAAAAGATTTGAGACTTTGAAGATTTGAAGCTCAAACGATGAAGACTTAGTCATTTGTATCTTTTCGGTTTTGGGTTCATGGGAGGGTACATTTGTATAGGTCAAGTTGGTATTTGATAATTCGGATATTTTTATGCATGTACCGGCATAGACATAGAGGGAGATTTATAAGGACATTTTTCTCAAGTCCGATATGTTACATTTGTGTATGTCGTACGCCGCTACATTTGGCATGTCATTTCACGATATCACATGACGACCTCTATCCAAATTCTGGTAATCAAGCATTCAACATCTCCATCATGTGTCCCCCATATGCCTCAACGACTTCACATTCCACAATTTTATGCGGTACCGCGAACCGCATAGTGAACCGATTCGGGGTACAACTGAACCGGTTCGGAGTACACGCACAACAAAAGTCCCACCGACTCAAAACTGTTTTGGTTTTCCTATAAAAGACAACTTCGGTGGAGTTATTTTTTAAGACTTGGAGAGACATTTTTTAGAGTTCTATTAGCTCAAGTCTTCATATTTTTGAGTCCCAAAACTCATTTTTGATTCACACCAAAATTCCTACATACTTTTGTGAATCTTTTGGAACCCAAGAACACTGCGTTGCTTTTGTTCAACCTTTTTGGAGAATCCATTTTCTTCTTCATTGCTGACCACCTGGAGTTCCTGCGGGAGATTCTAGCCGACGATATTTCTAGTCGTTGCTTTGAAGGTTTGATGAAGATGGGCGATTATCAGGGTTGTATGTAAGTCAATGGTCTTGCAAATATATCAAAGTTATGGAAATAAAAGATTTTTCCCTTCGGGGATTTTTCCTCAATATTTCTGTCACATGCTTTATTTATTTATGATTTGACACACGCACACATGCCGTTGTTTGTCTCAGGGATGTTTAAGAATAGACTCTAATTAAATAAGATCTAATTGGATATTAGCGAATTAGTTTAAATCAGTATCACACAGTTGCACTTTTCACAACCTGAAAAAATACTCTTCAAAATATTTGTAGCCTCGCACGAGTTTGAGTTACTCAAGTAGAAAACATTTATTTCTGAAAAAATTATATACCCGTCGAAATTGTGAATATTTTATGAATATCCCATGAGGGACCATTTAAAAACTTAGTACGAACATGTACTCGAGCAATATTGTCAGAATAGAGTTTTTGAGAAACCGTGTCAGAAATGACATCCTTTCAACAACCATATGAAAATGATATTTTTTGAGAATGACCATGGAAAATAATATCTTTGTTGAAAAACTTAGCATTTTTCTTAAGTCATGGTAGCTCGAGGAGGTACCTCGACCGACCTCATCTGTGGTACCTAGAGCAGGTCTCTCGAGCAGCTTCATCCTTAGTGACTCGAGAAGCCTCATCCTAGTGCTTCACGCAACCTCGTCCTAGTGACTCGAGAAGCCTCGTCATCGTGCCTTAAGCAACTTCTTCATGTCCCTCGAGAAGCTCACAAATAAAAATATTTTTTGAAACTTAGCATTTTTCTCAAGTCATGGTACCTCGAACAGATAGCTCGAGTGATCCCACCCGCGGTGTCTCAAGCGAAACATCCCTAATGACTCGAGCGTCCTCTCCCTAGTGGATCTAGATGCCTCACCCTAATGGATCGATCGGTCTTGTCCTAGTGGCTCGAGAAGCCTCGTCCTAGTGACTGGATGTAAGGACATTTTTGTCCATTATCAATTTGTATGTCGTACGCCATTACACCGTTGAAGAAATTCAAGACCGCATCTACAACAACGGATACAAATATCAAAGCGTCTTCAACATCATAACCTCAGCGAGAATGAACTTGGTAAAGTTTTGTTTTTAAGTTCCTTATGCTTCATACTTAGTATTGGGAAATTTTTATAAAATGTTTTTTCATAAAAATAAGAGGATTTTAAAAGATTTTAATTTTTCTGGAATACCGGACCGGTCCGCCCATATTTTAAATGAACCGATCCTCTTTGGTCCAGAATACCCCGGATCGAATGCGAACCGAAGAGGCCTATTTGGAAAACGAACCGATCCGCCTCCATACCGGACTGGTCCGCCTGGATAGATTCGAATAGATCTGTGAGCTTTTTATCCACCATCTTATATTTCCTATAAATATACCTATTTCGGTGGTGTATTTTTTAAGTCATTGAGAAAACGTTTCTAAGAATACAAACATAACGAGACTTCATTTTTTGATGTGCCAAACATCTTTTTGATTCACACACAAAAATTCCAATTACTTTTGTGAATATTTTGGAACCCTAAAACACAAGCTTTGCTATTGTTCAACCTTTGTGGGGAGATCTTTGCAACCGAGGACTGCGTTTCATTGCTGATGGAGTCTCTACAAAGTGTTATGGCTGCGTGTCATTGAGGAGAGCTGCGGTTCTTCCTTTGTTGTTTGGGCTGCGAGTCCTTGGAGGGTGCTGCGTGTATTCTCTTGTTGAGTTCAAGACTGCATGTCTTTGTGGGTTGGCTGCGTGTTGATCCATTGCAGATTTCTCTATGTAATTGTAAGTTGCGATTTATATATTCATAGTGAAATAAAGGTTTTACCCGAAAGTGGTTTTTTCCTGAAATTTGTGTCTCAACATATTTACTATGTCGCATGCTTTATTTTTGATGGGTTGATTTAGATGCATGTTTAGGGGCTGGATTAATTTGGTTTAAAAACAGTCTCTAATTAAATAAGTGTGCCGAATTGGAAACTTGCGAATAAATTTAACCAATTATCACACAGTAGCACTTTTCACTGGAGCTTCCTCATTCACAGTTTCTCGGAGCAACCTCCTGAGGAACCGCATCCATAGTCGCCCGGAACAACTTTTTACTCATCTAGAGGTGACCGAATATGCTTATTGACTAAATTGTTCTATAAATAATTTAATGGACCATTTCTAAGTTTATCTTAGCTTTGATAAAATAGTGGTGGCATGGGATAATTATCTCACCACATGGTATATCTACACTATATTGATTGCATATTGTAGCATATTAAATTCGCATAAAAAAATTACGCAGAACAATATTTCTATGACTCCTCGAAGCATGTTTCCGAATTTATTTTATTCTATTGATATAAAATAAAATAAAGGGGGGAAGATACACCCCGCATGATTATATATGGCATTTTGAATATGACTTGTGAGTGACTAATGATTTTTTTTCCAGAATTCGAGTCGATAGCTTATCCTTGTAGATATTGAAGGGACATGATTAAATGGATCTCAAGCAATTACATCAGGCTTTATATATGTCCAAGCCAAATGCTCACGAGATTTTATTGTTTTTAATTTGGGGAAAATACCCCCAGGAATATATTTAAATGCTTTCAACTCTTAGATGGTGTTGTAAGTAGTAGCTATATTTTTATTTACTTTACTTTATCTTGAGA
This sequence comes from Sambucus nigra, assembly GCA_949130495.1. Taxonomy (NCBI): domain Eukaryota; kingdom Viridiplantae; phylum Streptophyta; class Magnoliopsida; order Dipsacales; family Adoxaceae; genus Sambucus; species Sambucus nigra. The sequence continues at coordinate 70,644,213 of OX422207.1, forward strand.
TAAAAGACAAACCAAAGTAAAGAGGGGGAAAAGTAATGTATAGTGGACCACTTATAGTTAGATGTAAACACAAGGGACAAGCATGCTCAGATTCGGTCCCATAATGGACAACATTGATAAAGCATCCCCAAAAGAAAATATCAAAGTTCTTTAGCACAACCACCGGATGACTCATATATATCACTAAATAGATGGAATTATTTCAAGCAAAGCGACAAGGGGCAAGCAAAATTTCTTTAAAACCTGGAGCATAGATATAGAGTTTGCATACAAAATTTACCAGTTTCGAGGTAAGTCTCCCATAGAGGTGCATTATATTTCTCAAAAAACCTTACCAGAATTGTGGTAAGTCGCCCACATAAGTGCATTATAGTTTTCACAAACCTTACCAGTTTCGAGGTAAGTCGTCCACAGTGGTGCATTATAATTTTAACAAACCTTACCAGTTTCAAGGTAAGACGCCCATCAAGCTGCATTATAGTTCTCCCAAAACCTTACCAATTATGTGGTAAGTCGCCCAAAGAGGTTCATTATAGTTCTCACAAACCTTATCGGTATTGAGGTGAGTCGCCCACAAAGGTGTATTATAGTTTTCACAAACCTTACCAGTTTCAAGGTAAGTCGCCCACAGAGGTTCATTATAGTTTTCACAAACCTTACCAGTCTCGAGGTAAGTTTCCCATATAGGTGCATTATAGTTCTCCCCAAACCTTACCAATTATGTGGAAAGTTTCCCACAGAGGTGCATTATAGTTCTAACAAACCTTGTCGGTATTGTGGTGAGTTGCCCAAAGCTGTGCATTAAAGTTCTAAAAAATCCTACATTACTAGGCCCGCCTGGCCCTCGGTCATGGGATATTTTATGCCAATAAGACTTGGTCTGCCTAACCCTCGATGATGGGAGATTTTATGCCAATAAGACTAGGACCTCTTGACCCTCGGTTATGGGAGATTTTATGCCAATAAGACTTGGCCCACCAGACCCTTGGATATAGGAGATCTTATGCCAATAAGACTTGCCCTGCTTGACCCTCGATTATGGGAGATTTTATGCCAATAAGACATGGCCCCAATCCACCATCGGTTATGGGAAATTTAAGTCCAATATGACTTGGTCTACCTCGACCCTCGGTTATAGGATATTTAAGTCCAACATTACTAGGCCGCCTGACCGTCGGATATGGGAGATTTAAGTCCAATATAACTTAGCGTGCCTGACCCTTGCTCATGTGAGATTCAAAGTCCTATATTACTAGGCACCAAATCCTAGTATTACTTGTCACGCATGACCCTATTAAGGTAGAATTAAAAGCCTCACATTACTAGGCATAAGACTGATTTAAAGGAGACTAAAGTCCTACATTACTAGGCATGCTTAAAAACCCTGATTTTTGGGCACACTTACAAAATATGTTGGTTTAAAAATACCAGTTCACCCAAAGAACTAATGGTTGCTCGACCAAGTAATCTCGATAGGTTTCGATCTTATGTTACAAAAGATCCACTATATTCATATAACCACCAATTGGTTGCTCGGGCCAGTACATTTGGCAAGTTTAATTCTTCAAAATCTATAAAACCATAATTAAAATTATGGAAACAAGCTCATTTAAAATGTATACGGGCTACTCGCAAAATACTCCTCCAAAAATGAAAAGCATAGGCAATAAAAATATCCCTTAAAACTACTTACGGATGATATATGCATGTACATGTATAAAAACACAGACCATACATGGATTTGGGATGATTTTCTAGTCGAAATAGGCTAAACAATTTATTTCATACAAATAGTTTATATGTCTCAGCCAAAGCATCAACACACTAACTATATCTACGAGTGGGGAATCTAGAGTGGGGTTAAATGAATTAACCACCAACACTCAAATAAATTAACCTCGCAGATTTGATCAAATGTTCATTTATGATTTATCAAGTTACTACAATCCAGGCCCTACACGGGCTGAAATATTATTATGTGCAATTTGATATATTTTGTATACTCTGCATTAGTTGAAATACACTAGACAATACTCTAGTAATGATTTAATTAATTATTTGATATACCACCACATATATTGTGACAAGTAGCACCATAAATATTAGAAACTTGGTTTCATAGATAACATGACACGTGTCAAGCCCACTTGAGGAACGTTTGCTATAAAAGGAGGGTTCCCCCCTCATTTGATGGATGATGATCGTGGGGGGCAAAGTAAGGGGAGGGAATATAACTGTCCTCCCTCGCGTACCTTTTGAGCTTTGTCACGGGTTAAATAGTGACGAGTGGATTTTTATAGTTTCACTATATGGTATATGGTTGTTTTAGAGGCGGATAGCTGGATTTGACACCCCCCACGCATATAAACTACCAAAACTAGGCATTCGAGAGGCGGCTCGCTAGACTAGGCACTCTCCACACACGAAAACCACCAAAAATCGAGCTCTCTCTAGCTTATCGTACGGACCCACGAACTACGCAGACTTTGATTTTGCAAATACGGATACGTAGGCACAACCATGGTGCTCAAGTCTAAAACACGCTCGACGCAGTGCCTCCTCAAATCGGCACTCACATCTTTCAATGGTAATTCAAAGTCATCAAAATGCATGACCTAAGACGTATATTTCTTTAAATTTTTTCGTACAGGATCGACATCCTCAAGTGTGAAATTCTTTCAAGATTAGTAAGTATTCAAAGATTCATTGTTACATAACTTAAAGTTTTTATTATCATCTTTTTTTTTATCTCAGAGAATTATTTGATACAATGTTTTTTCCCTAAAACTACTTGCACTTGTTTAAGTTTCGTCACCAAACAGTCAATCGTGACATAATTTATTATATTACTGTGAATACATATATTTTGACATGCACACAATTCATAATCTTTATTGATTATTATAATTATAAATTATGAATTGTTACTACATAATGACATTTTTTTACAAGACAAGGAACAACTCGCACTATTTTGAAAAACCACAAGTTTTTTCAATTTGTATTTAATATAGGAAATGATTCAACCATACTTGAATATAAGGCTCCAGAAGAGCCTCTGAGATGTTGTTATATGGTAGCATATAGTTCATATACAATGAGTTATATGAAAGAAATTTGAGAAGAAATTTGCATCATTTTATGGGCAAAATAATACAAAGGTATCATACTAATAAATAATGAATAGTAATTTTGCATTACTTCTAGTGTTGGAAGTCAAAAACTCACACTAGCAAACAATCATTTCATTATTCATGGAATTATACTATACAACATTTATTGTCATATAATTATACTTTTTCTATGATCCTGGAGCTCCATGGTGGAATTAGGTGATATTTTACATTAACCATATTGATCACCTCAGTTGTTTTTCATAACCCTTTAAAAATTCAAATGATATCCTATTATTTTGTTTACAAAATATTTATGATTTTAATTGATGTTTATCATATATATATATATATTGTTTGTTTGCCCACTCATTATTGAATCATTGGAAAATATAATGATTATCGTATATGTTCAATTATACTTATATCAGAGACTCTTACCACTATTAGAGGAATGATAGAACGTACCTTAATTATGAATTCTTCCTAAAGAACAGTCCATTCTTGAAGAACAACGAGAATTATCGTAGAATACTTCCACTATGTCTCATTTAATCACCTGTATCGTTTAATTCAAAAATGAAGTGAAAAATGATATCGCAACATCAAATATCATATGGACTAGTTGCAAATGTGCTTGCTAAAATCATTGTCCCGTGAGGGAAAAATAAATTCGATCGTTAATAAAATTATTGCACGCTAGAAGCATGGCAACCTATAAGTCTCAACTACTTAACCCCCTAGTAGTGAACGTTAAATAAAAGCATACCCAACTACCTGTCTATAAAAGGGTATACATAACATTCTAGAAGAGGTTATAAGCAAAAGATCCACTTTCTTTAAAACCCCGGAATAGGTTTTTATCTTTTAAAAGACATAAGTCTCTGAAGTGATAATAAAACCCCTAAAGTAGGCAAAGGTACCTAATATTAAATGAGATCTTTATGTTTTATACATATAAAAGAGAAAAGTGGGATCAACAAAGATTATCATCAATGATAAAATTATATATGTTGTAGCTACAAAAATAAATGGGCAGTGATAATATAAATCGAGGTTCTATAATTAAATGGCGACCAAGAATATATTGGACAAAATGAGAAAATGCACTGATGACATAATTTGAGTTTATGAATATACATGGTGTATTTGGACCTATAATACAAAGATGTTAATCCCGAAGGTTACAAATGAATAATTATAAGAAAGAGAAGTGATAAAATCAGTAAAATGTCCACGGCTTATTGCCTAAGTTTTTTCGAAGAGATTGAAAACTGATTATATATGAACATACCATCCCATTATGGTTGTAAATACTTTTATGATATCTAACTAGCTTAGCATTTTTGAAATATACTATATATGAGACTCATTAATATTATAAGTACTTATTTATATGGGACTTGGACAAATAATACATATGAAAATACTAGAAGGGTTTTCTTTAACTGAAGCAAAGAAAGGGAACACCTACTCATGTGCACTATGACGATTATTATATAGTAGGCAATCCAGATCGATATATGTACAGCTGTCTTAGTAAATAGTTGTCAAAGGAAGGGTATGAAAATATTCATATATTATAATGGGAAATTATAAAAAAAATCGTTAAAAGGACGTTCTCTTGAAGAGATCAATTGGAATGCAAAATATCCAAATAAGAAATTAAAAAAATGAGTAACCTCGGGGTAACAAATTATTTTCTCGGCATGAAGAGCGAGCACATAACCAGATCCATTAGTGAAATCGATTGAAAAGTCATGTCATGTTTTAACATATTTTAAGAACACAACTTTAGTATACCTATGGTCTTTGGTGTTTGGATATCAAAATTTCCATATCATTTAAAAGAGGACGCCAAATATAAATTTAGTCCAAAAGATGTGCATGTTACTTTCCATTGTTAAATTTAGTCTAGAAGTACCATGCATGTACGTTATTAGTATATTTTTAAACATAACACAATACTAGACATAATAATTGCAGTCAATCTCTTTAAAAGAAACAAGTACAATTGACTTTCTACACATGGGAGTAATATTGATCATATTATGTAATATTGTATATCTGACCATCTATGTTAAGTTAGTTATATAAATGTGGGTTATGTATGGGATCCTCACAACGGACAATCAAAGAACTTATGACTTGCCTAAAATAACATATGGTCATATTACTAATTGCGAAGGCAAGAATGCTTTTATAGATAAAACACAAAAATTCTACATCGAGGGAGATATGACGAACACATTTTAGTTCTTCAACATATATGAACTCGAAAAAAGTTATGCAACGCATAAATTCTACAAGACTTATGCTACTAAAGTCAAACATATTTGATAAAGTGACATGTTCATACCTCCTCACCAAAGTCTTATGAATTTTGATCTTTTGAAGAAAAATACAATTATAGTAACAATGTATCAAATCTATTCATCAAGCCAAAGAAACATTTCAAAAGAATGTGTATGATATAGAAATGTATAAACCCAATCACCATAGATATTATTAGTATAAAAATTATCCCTCTATGTGGAACAATCATATAAAAACACGTGTCATCTATCTGGGCTTTAATCCCAGTCAGCGAGGACAAGTTATGGACCAACTTAAGGAAGACCGACCAACAGATTAAAGAAGACCAACCAACACCAGGAAGATCGACCAACAGTGATAGAAAATCATCAAAAATTGTAAGCGCTATTAACATTGCACATATGTAAATTCCTATGTTATAAAGGGATTCCATACTTTAATATTTCAACACTTGTACATCCTTAAGGGGATATAAATACGTTGTAAACCCTACGATCAAGGGACGTGAGAAAAATGAGACAAGAACAAGCCCAAAGCAATACGTAACAGTGGACGTAGGCTCTTTCTTATAGCCGAACCACTTTAAAAATTATGTCTCATTCCTTCATATTTATCTCTGATCAATTAATTAGGATAGTCTAGTTTTTTGCATCAACAGATTGGCTTCGTCTATGGGAACACATTCCTAATCGTTCTCATTCATTCAAACATCAAAATGGCTGATATTCTTGAATCAAGTCTCAGGAACGTTGGCATTCCACTTGTCCCTTCTGCCCCATCAATGACGAATGAATTATCTAGAATTCTGGTAAATCTTATAAGAGGCCAAAAAGCTATGCAGGACACAATTAGGCAACTTGTGCAAACTCTTTAAGTAGGAGAACCTTCCTTGTCTAACCGTCAAAATTTGCCACCACCACCACCAAAAGGTAGCATACAAAGTCATTCAAGAACTACAAGGGACACATCCTATCATCCAGGATCAAATTCGATGTCTAAGGCATCAGAATATTTCAATACACAGTCCTACTCTCCAAAAAGGCTAAGTGCCTTAGAAAGGCTAAGTCGTTCCTCTACCTTTGACCGTTTGGGACCCAGGGGGACATAAAAGTTCATAAGGCAATGTCTAGAAACACTCGATGACTATCTGATCGAAGGGAAAGTTTTGCTCAGTGTAGATCAGACGCTCGTTGTACTGCTCGAGCCAAGCAACAATCCAAAGAGGAAAGTTCAGCGAATAACAAAACAGCAACGCATATAACTGATGATGTTAATAAAGATTGGAAAGTTTCTATTCAGGGATTGGAGGAATGGTTGGGAGAGATAGCTAAGGCCAAAAACCCATTACAAAGAACCTTTGTAAAATGATATCCCTTTGTGCAAATAATTGTGGATTTCCCCACTCCATAAAGTTCAAAGCTCCATTAGTTACTCCTAAATACAATGGGAAAACATATCCAGTCCTCCATATATAATAATACCAAGAAGAAGCTGATATTTATGCAGTTTTAGACGAAACGAAGTCTAAAGCATTCTCTGGAACAATTACTGGATCTGGCCAAATCTAGTCCAATATCCTTCCTTAGGGACAGATCTTCACCTTCCACCAGTTGGTCGAGCTATTTATTAACAACTTTTATTTTGGGGCCAAGCCTATATAAAGGGTGGCACATTTGCATAGTGTACGATGGAATGAAGGAGTGAGCACCAGGGACTACATCACTCGTTTCAATAATGAAAATCTTAAAGTAGTGGATTATGAGGAGAATACTGCTATAACAACCCTTTTGAGTGGACTAATCCCAAAGAAACTCTATTATACACTTTCTAAAGATACCCCAAAGACCATGGTAGAATTGATGGCTAAATCAGCCAAAATCATGAATACCGAGGAAGCAATGGCAGCCAAGAGGAGCTCGGGGGTAAAAGTTGAGGGAAAAAATTATAAGAAGGACCACAAAGATTTCAAGGACCATAAGGAATCAAAATATAAAGCAATTATAGAAAAGATCAAGAAGTATCACAACTACATTCCACTAACCATGGGCATTCATCATGTCCTTGAGGAGATCAAACATAACAAAGATGTGCGTTAGCCTGGTAATTTGAGGAGTTACCCTACCAATAGGTATAAAACTAAGTATTGCGAGTTCTATAGAGACCATGGTCACATGACGGAGAATTGCATTACTCTTCCAAATGAGATTGAAACTCTTAATCAAAGAGGAAAACTGAATTAGTTTGTTGATCGGCGAAATAATGAAGGAGCTCAGCACATATCAAAATACCCCTACCGACCTAGAGAGGAAAATAAGAGGGCTCATGAAGATGATCAGGATGATGATCCCGATTTGCCTAAAAAGCCCCGAAAACCAAAGCACGAGATATTCACACTCATTTTTAGTTTTTTTGATTGCAAAAATGATTACAGGTGGAGATGCAGGAGGGGGAGATCATACAATATAGCGAAAACCTTACCTCATTGAGGCTTAAGCTTGCTCATATATACAAAGGATTAATCTAGAAGAATAAGATAGATCAAGAAAGGTTCATAAAGATAAGTTGGTAATAGGTTTTTAAAAAATGACCTATTAGGAGTATTGTATCCCCGTGATGATCCTCTGGTAATTAAAATTAGAAAAAAGGATATCATTGTCTCTCGAGTGTTAGTAGATAATGGTAGCTCGACATATATTATGTTCTATTCTTGTTTCAACATCTTGAACTTTAAGATCATCCAATTAGAGCCCTATCATTGACAATTAATAGGTTTTGTAGGTGAGAAAGTTTTCCCTTTAGAAACCATCAGATGGAAGTGATGATTAACACATGGCCAGTCATCCAAATAGAGAAATTTTGTTTCTTTGTAATGGATAAAAATGTCCACTCAATGTATAATATCATTATTAGAAGAGTTAGGTTAAAGAATTTTGAGGCAGTGCCTTCTATTGTTCATAAATGCTTGAAGTTACCGACCAAATTTGGTGTAGGAGTAGTGAAAGGTGATCAAAAAGTAACTCAGGAATGATACTATTAATCTGTTGAGCAGGAAGAGATGGAAAAAACAAAGAGGAAAACCACCACATACCAAGTGGATACCTCTGAACCTAAAGAAGATCCTGAGGTTGAAACCTTAGATCCAAGGGAGGAGATAGAGCGGGTATACAATTTGTATTTTTTTCAAATCGATGCGACGGGACTTGTACAAAACACGATGGGACACGATTCTTATAATTTCTTAAATTTTACATTTTCTCAAATATAAATTGAACAAATAATTATAATAAAAACACGAATAACAATAACATGACTCACATTTCGACACACATGATACACATTGCGAATTTATACAAAAATACCCAACACAAATACCATATTTTTGTATCATTTAGGATCTTTTTATTTTTATTCACCTCAATAAGTGAATTTTGACCATAGGAAATGTAGTAAGTAAAAGTTGACCGTAATAATATATTTAAAGAGCAATACTAAGCGTTCCCATTTTTTGAACCCTTTTTTTGGGCCTAGTGATGTGTTAAGCACACTTTGAGTGGTTTTGTAATGAAAAATACTATGGAGATAGAGTTTTTGGACCCAATTTTGAGACATAGTAATGTGTCATTACCACATTGGTTATATTTTTAGTAGTACTCATGTAACCCACACACAATGCCCAATGTGATGGTGACACATCACTGTGTTATAATATTGGGTTTAAAATTGGGTCTCCTTACCATTGATATTTTATAATAGACCCCATGTGAAATACAAACACTCCCCTATGTGTGCTTGACACGTCAGTGGTCCAAAAAATGAGTCTCACAAGTATTACTCATATTAAAGTCTTCAAATGTTGAAAATAATCTGTTTTATTTTTAAAAAAAATTGCCAAAAAAAAAGGGAATAAAGAGATAATTTAGAGGGAGAGATCTTTATATATTATTGTTATGTGAGTACTCAAGGGGTATTATCCCAATTTTTAGTACAAAAAAAAGTATCCCAATAAACCTTTTGATAATTGTGAAATACCAGTGGACATCCACTAAATACACATTTTGTAACACTACCTCTTAGGTGTACACTATATCCACCATTCAATGGTTGTTGCCTTATTAAAATCTTACTAAGAAAAAACCAAGTGAAAAAAATCAAAATGAAGGAAAAAGAATACAAGTTTTGTTATAATTGAATTAGTGTTGGACGTGCTTAGTGATGTCTCGTTAAAATCCTTGACAGTAAAAACCAATGGGAAACATTCTTGCTAAAGGAAAAAGAGTACAACACGTATATGTCCAAAATATGTTTTTTTTCAATTCTCTCCCTGATAAAATGTTATCCTTGATTGGGTCATCCTTCAGATTATAGAATATATGTTGATGCAAAAAATCGACTATCCTAATTAATTGATCACAAATATATATGAAAGAAAGAGACTATTGATACACAAAGTGGTCAACTGATGTGGACCAGTTATATGAAGACACATGTCATCCAGTGTGGCACAAGTTCAAATGCACCAAGATACTTAGAGTACGGAGCTACTCAACGTACCGAGATACCTATCATGTCGAGCAACTTGTTGGGAAGACTAAACAACCAAGGCAAATTCAATGTTCATTGTATTACAATCATTCCTTATGACGTACGGATGAATACGCATATTTAGTAAAGGCTTATTATCCATTCACATTGACAACCCAAGGGCTATAAATACATTGTAAACCCCTCATTGTAAGGTAAGCAATCATAAGCAAACATAATCATGATCGAGGAAAGATACCCAATAATACAAAATAGTGGACATAGGCCATTTTCCTTAAGGATGAACCACTTTAAAAATATCTTGTGTTAGTTCTTTATTCATATTTATCTGTGATTAATTAATTAGATCAAATTTATTTTTTTACATCAATAGATTGGCGTTGTTTGTGGGAACGACTATACGTAGCATTTTGCAATAAAAAAACTCATCATAAATGGTTGATATCCCAGAATCTAGCAATAGGAATAATGAATGGAATCTTCCTAAATCTTCCATCCATCCAAATGCCAACGATATCACTGGAATCCTGGAAAGCTTAGCCAGGGGACAAATGACTATGCTAGAAACTATGCGACACTTCATTAGGACTATTTAAAATGGAGTGTCTGCATAGTCAGCCCAACGAAGCATTCAGAGATGCATGCGTCCACCATCTTCACGACAGCCATAGTCTAGGTCATAATCTAGAAATAATGAAGTTCATTATTCTAGGAATTCAAGTGATCCATCCTATCATCCTGGTTTGACTTCTCCTATAAGAATTTTGGATTCACAAGAAAACATCACCCTAACTCTAGAAAGACCAAGTGATCTAGAAAGGTTGAGCAAAGCTTCTACCTTCAATCGTTTGGGCCCCAAGAGGAACAAAAATCCTCCTCAGATTACGTAGAGAAATTCTCAATGACTAAATGATTTAAGGGAAGGCTCAACCCAATCACATCCAAACCTCAGACATGCAGTCTATAAAGAACGATCCCAAGAGGAGAATACTGCGCGATCTGTTGCTCGGGTAAACATAAATAAATTAGGAATTGGGAATGACGCATGGAAAGGATCTATTCCGAGATTGGAAGACAGGTTAAGAGAAATGGCTAAGGTCAAAAACCCTCTCCAAAGAACCTTTATCAAGGGATCTCCATTTGTACAAGCAATTATGGATTTCCCTACACCAGCAAAATTCAAGGCTCCTATGGTCACACCGAAGTACAATGGTAAAACTGACCCCATTCTCCACATAGAACAATACCAAGCTGCAGTAGATATTTATGCAGTTCTAGATGAAATGAGGTGCAGGGCGTTCTCAGGGACCATTACCAGATCTACTCAGATATGGTACAACAACCTTCCTCGAGGGTAGATTACAACCTTCGACCAACTGACAGAGCTCTTTATAGGAAATTTTTGTTTTGGCGTGAAGCCAGTTAAGAGGGTAGCACATTTGCTGAGCGTTAGGCAGAAAGTAAATGAACGCACCAGGGATTATATCACTCATTTCAACAATGAGAAACTGGAGGTCGTAGACTATGAGGAGAAGGCAACCATTATAGAACTCATGAGTGGTCTTTTGCTGGACAAGTTGTATTATACTTTATCCAAAGATCCCCCCAAATCCATGGCTGAATTGATGGATAAAGTAGCCAAAATCATGAACGTTGAAGAGGTTATGGTCGCAAAGAATAATTTTGAGGCAAAGGTGGAAGCCAAAGTTGAAAGTAGGTCGAAGAATAAAGGTCAGAAGAATAATGGTGGGAGAAAGCAGTTGAAAGGAAAAGAAATGCTGGATCACTTAAGAAAATACACAAATTATACTCCCTTAAAGGTGGAAATAAACCACGTTCTGGAGGAAATTAAGAACAGTGAGGAATTGAATTGGTCAGAAAAATTGAGGCCAGATCCCAAAAGGAGGGACCAATCCAAGTATTACGAGTTCCATAAGGATCATGGTCACACAACCAAGCAACGTGTAGCTCTCCAAAATAAGATAGAGACACTCATTCAACGAGGAAAGTTGAACAAGTATGTCGATCGTCAGAATGGTGGGAAGACCAACAACAGTGCTCGATAAAGGACTAAATCTCCTTTTCGACCAAAAGATGATAAGAAAAGGGACCATGAAGATGATCCTGATCTCCCAAAATGGCCAAGAAAACCTGAGCATGAGGTATTTTCAATTCGTTTTGGTCCATTCAATTGTAACATGATTACAGGTGGAGACGCAGGAGGAGGTGATCATATCGCTGAAAGGAAAGATTACCTCAATGAGGCTCAAGCTTGCACCTATATACAACGGATAAATCTAGCAGAAGAAGATCGCCCGAGGAAAGTCAATAAGATAATCTAGTCATTTACTTATCTAAAAATGATCTAGAGGCATTTTTTATCCTGATGGCGATCCTCTCGTGATCAAAATAATAATGACTATTGTAATCATATCAAGAGTACTGGTGGACAATGGTAGCTCGGTATATATAATGTTATACCCTTATTTCGATAGTTTGAACTTGAAACTTGGTCAGTAAGATCCATATCATAGGGCCCTCATTGGGTTCTCTAGAGAAAAAAAATTTCCACTGGGAACGATCAAGTTAGACATGTTGATTGGTATCTGGCCAACTAGCAAAGCAGAGAAAGTGCGCTTCTTCGTAATGGATAAGAATGTCCAATCATCTTACAATATAATAATAGGAAGCGTAGGCCTGAAAACGTTTGAAGCAGTCCTATCCACTTTACATTAGTGCTTAAAGTTTTTGACCAATTTTGGGGTTAGAATTATGAAGGGAAATAAAAAATTAACCCGTGAATGTTACTACTCATCTACCGCGTAAGAAGAATTGGAAGAAGAAAGAAAGGAAACAACCACTTATCAAGTGGATGAATCTGATGCATCTGAGATTGACACCTTAGACCCAAGAGATGAAACAGAACTTATTAAAGGCCAAGTCATGGAGGTTATAGAAAGTATTATTCTGTATGATGAACAACCAAAAAGAACAACCCAGATTGGTGCTTTACTTGATTCAGTATTAAAGCAAGAGCTGGTGGCATTTTTGAAGCACAAAAAATTAATATTTGCATGAAGTCATGAGGATATGTTTGGGATAGACCCACTTTTCTTATGTCACGAGCTCATAGTCATGAGGAGATCAAACCAGTGAAGAAAAGGAGAAGTGTCTTTAGTCCGGAGAAGAACTAGGCTATTCAAGAAGAAGTCAAAAAGTTGCAAAAAGCTTATTTCATTAAAGAGGTGAAATATCCTGACTGACTGGCTAATGTTGTGATGGTTAAGAAAAAGAATAATAAGTGGAGAATGTGTGTGGACTTCACATACCTGAACGAAGCTTGCACAAAAGATCATTTTCCTCTACCCAGGATAGATCAGCTGGTAGATGCAACTTCGGAGCATGTGCTGTTAAGCTTCATGGATGCCTATTCTGGATATAATATCAAATTAAAATGAAACCAGAAGATAGGGGAAGTACCTCTTTCATTACCCCCCCAGGAACATATTATTACAATGTTATACCTTTTGGTATTAAAAATGCAAGTTCAACATATCAGCGACTAGTAATCAAGGTGTTTCTGGAGCAGATTGACAAAAATATGGAGGTATACGTCTACGACATGTTGACGAAAAGAAAGAAAATTGTTGATCATATAGTTGATTTAAGCTAAACATTCGATCAACTAGAGAAATACCAGATGAAGCTGAACCCGACCAAGTACATTTTTGGCATGCAAGAAGGCATGTTCCTTAGATACATTATGAATTAAAGAGGTATTGAAGCAAACCCTGACAAGATAAAACATTATTGGAGTTACAATCTCCAATTACTAAGAAGGAAGTGCTAAGCCTTACGGGGCATGTTGTAGCTCTCAATCAATTTATCTCTCGAGAAACTGATAGATGTATTCCCTTCTTCAAGGTGCTCAGAAAGACCTTCGAGTGGAACGATGAATGTGAGAAGGCATTCTTAGAGTTGAAGAGATACTTGGGGACACATCCTTTATTGTCCACGATAGTGACGGAAGAAAATTTTTACTTATACTTAGCTGTTTCAAAAAGTCCAGTCAGTTAACCCTTGATAAGACTAGAAGGTGGAATGTAAAAAACACTTTATTATACTAGCAAGGCATTAAGGGGAGCAGAAGTCAGGTACCCAAAATTGGAGAAGTTGGCGTTGGCATTGATTAAAGCGGTCAGGAGAATGAAACCATATTTTCAAGCCCATATAATAATGGTATATACTCACAGGCCACTCAAACAGGATTTACATAAGCCATAAGAGTTTGGAAGATTGATGTATCAAGTAGTGGAGTTAGGGGAGTACGACATTATCTATGAGCCAATATCCTCTCTCAAAGGACAGGAAGTAGCAGATTTCATTGATGAGTTTACCTACCCAGATGTCTCCGATCAACAAGTGGCTAATGTAGGATCGCTCAAGGATACAAAAGGACCAACATAAAATGTCCCCGACCAACTCCCAGCAGCAGAATTGTCAGAGGGGATGGCCACCGATCAACCAGAATCCTCTAGTAAGGTGCAAGCATTAAAGAAGAAGTATGAAGAAAGAAAGTACAAGATATTTCATCAAGGGATTTTATCAGACCAAGGATATGATGATAATATTCCTACATGGAATTTATATGTCGATGGTTTTTCAGTGCAACAAGTTGCGGAGCTAGAATTATTCTCACCAGTCCAGATGAAATAGACATAGAATATGCTATGCGCTTCCATTTCCAGGCTTCCAATATTGAAGCTGAGTATGAAGTCGTGATTATGGGCCTCAATATAGCTAAATCATTGAATGCAAAGTACGTTATAGTGTTCAGTGGTTCCCAATTGGTGGTGAATCAGATACTAAGTCTTTATGCAGCAAAAGGGGAGTTCATGTCACGATACTTAATTTAAGCTCTGGAGATTGTAGCCAATTTTATAGTTATTCGGGTGATTAGAATACCTAGACTAGAGAACGCAAGGGCAGATGCACTTGCTCGATTACCCTCAGCTACTCGCACCAAGCTACGAAGAACAATCCCCATTGAAGTACTTGCAAGCAGAAGTATTAATGAAGATTTGATGATGAATTTTATCGCCTTGGATATGGGACCATCCTGCATGGATCCCATCAGGGCTTATATTGAAGAAGGTACTTTACCAGCCAACCTACTTGTAGCCAAAATGTTGAAGTATAAGGCTGCGAAATATGTTTTGAATAATGGAGTTCTGTATAGAAGAGGTGTGATAGTAATTTTTCAAAGGTGTGTTCACTCAACAGAAGTTAAAGACCTGATAGAGGAAATCCATGAAGGATCTTATGGAGATCACTTAGAAAGAAGAACTCTTTTATAGAGAATAAATACGTAGGGGTACTACTGGCCAACAATGTGCGCTGATTGTACAGCTTATGATAAAAAATATAACAAGTGTCAGCGATTTTCTACTATACGAAGAACTCCTCAGGCGCTATTAACACCAATAACTTCACCTTGTCCATTCGTTATGTGGGGAATAGATCTAGTTAGGCATCTGCCAACTACAAGAGGACGATTCAAATATCTGGTAGTAGCTGTTGATTACTTCACCAAGTGGGTGGAAGTTGAACCTTTAATCGATATGGCCTACGACAGGGTCTATCAATTCATTTGAAAGAATATTATTTGCAAATATGGTCTGCCCCATGCTTTTATAACTAATCATGTACCCAATTTGACCATGATGAGTTTGCAGCATATCTAACATTCAAAAAGTCCATTCTGGTCTAGGTCATCCCAGAGTAATGGGAAAACATACGTGAAAAATTGAACTCTACTTAATGGGTTAACGAAGAGATTAGATGATGCGAAAGGTAATTGGATCAATGAGTTACAATCAGTGTTGTGGGCTTACAAAACAACTCCTCGAATAGCAATTCGAGAATCCCCTTATTTGTTGGCTTTTGGGAGTGAAGTAGTGATACCTGCTGAATTAGGATTACCTACTCATAGGATGCTCAACTTCAATTCTCTAGTGAGTGATTTAATGAGCCGCTTGTACTTAGACATGCTCGAAGAATTCAGAGAAGACACAACGATCTGAAATGCAGATTATCAGTAACGGACTGCCATGTTCTGTAATAAAAGGGTCAAGAAGTGTGATCCCAAGGAAAGTGATTACATGCTCAAGAAAGTAATTCAAATCACAATAAGATGGAGGCTAATTGGCATAGGCCTTATTGTATCACAACTCTTGTTCGACTTGGCACTTATAGAATAGAAACACTTGAAGGGGAAGCATTCAAAAAGGCCTGGAATATAGAGCACCTGTAAAAATACTACCAGTAATGTAATTATACATGTACCCAATTGTTTTTATATGAATGAAAATGATGATTTCCCCATTTGTTTTATTTTTTTAGGAGTACTATTGCTACACACTACACTTAGCTTTGCCAAAAAATTAGAAAATCAGAAAAAATTACAATCAATAATTAAAAACTAGTCGGCATCAACAACCAATAACTAAAAGTTGGTCGGCATCAATAAACACCAACTAAAAGTTGGTTTTCATCATCATACCACCAACTAAAAGTTGGTTGGCATTAGTAACCACCAATTAAAAGTTAGTCGGTATCAACATAAACACCAACAATGTTGGTAAAACAATCGAGTAAGGCAAGTTCTGCTTGATTATGGGTGACCTAAGAGGCATCTAAAGTAGGCAAGAAGATGGGTAAAATATCCACTACCTCTGCACCAGGGTAATTATTTACTTAAATAATTGTTACAACTAAGCAGGAACATGGGATAAAAATAACTCCATTGCTAAGGCACTTATGGGTGATAAGTCGCTACAACTAGGCAAACATATACGATAAAAGTTCCATTATTTTGGAAATCAAATCAAAAAGGGAAAAATGTCCATTCATATATATATATATATATATATATATATATATATATATACAATGATTGAACAATAACCCGTTATTGTTAGTACACCACTACTATAGTTGATTTTATGTTATGAATAAAGATTGATAGAATAAATATCATATTGTATTCCCAAGGGAATAAAAATTACAAAGGGATGATTTTTCTTCATTTCTACCAACAATTACTAACCAAATACAAATAGTTTACTCTATTGGTTTCTTCCATTCAAATTTAGATACACTCTCCATTCCAACTGTAGGATCATCTAAAGTAAAAGAAAAATTGATAAAGTTCACGTCCTGTAGCATTTTGGTATTGCTCGAACTTGATCGGTCTAACAAATATGGAGGTCGGGATATCTCAAATTCTTCATGAAGACTGTAATCACCAAGGTATTTAGAAATCAAACATCGAGGAATAGAACTAACTGGAATCCAGCTAACATCTAGTTGGAACGGTGGTACTGGAAGATCAAGAAACCCAGGCTCATACCAATCCCACATCTTTGTTCCTTGCTCAACTTTCATTACAGTCAAAGCATTCAACCATCCCTACTTATATACTTCATTGTTTATCTGTTTCAACCTGGAATCAAGATTATATAAATATTCATTTTACCCCTCCATCCAAAACTCTCTAGGTTGCTTGTGAAACTGATAAGTTAATCGTTCAACATGTTGTTGAAGTCTTTTTAGCACAATTTCTTTACTCTGCAACACAGAACTCTGATTGGATAGTTTCTTTGTAAGAGTCTGAATCTTCTGAGACATCTCTCCCAGAGTTTGATATTTTGCCTTCAGTTTAGCAGCTTGATTTTCTAAGGCTTGTTGAGTTCTCGTCTCTTTAATACTACTCTGACCAACTCTTGTTCTATCCCGGGAGGTGGATGTAGGTTTGACTCTTCTCAAAGTTTCTAATTCTTATCTTAATGAAGCATTATGGGTCTCCAAAAAGGAAATACCTTCATCATTAACTAGGACCAGAGCTCCAGCAGAAGAAGTAGATTTTAGTTGTCTCAGTTCTTCTTTTAAAGCAATATTTTCTTTTTCCAGCAGTTTAGCAATGTTTCCATGCTCCTAAATTTTATGTTTTATCACACTCTCTCTTTTATTATGGGTAGAGATAAACTTGTCATAACCCCAATCTGCACTCAATTATTGGTACTTCCTCTCATAACCTTCATGAAGAAGAGCAGTGGCCTTCTTGTGTTGAAGTTGAATTTCTTCAATCGTTCCTTGAAGATCTTCAATCTTTTTGTAGTAAGCTACGTTATTCACTACTACACGATCATGAAGACATTTTAAATATTGGTAATCCTCAATTGCTCGTTTAGAGGCATCAGATCCAAGAATGTCAATTATTTGTGCATCGGTAAAATCTGCATGACCAGCTTTAAAATAATCTGTACATTTCTTCATCAGCTCTGTATCATGAGCTGAGAATAGTTCCATCCTGGTAATAAACTAGCATGGAAGAGTAAAAATAGATCAACAATAGCACAACTATATTGAACGGTAAAGGAGAAATTAAGAATGAGTAACAAGTCCATTTTATTGATCCTAATAGACGAGGGTACAACCAGAAGTACAAAGCAAAAGGAAAAAATAGGAAAGAAAAAAATTACTAAACAATATTACACCTTCTCCTTATTCCCCACAACATCTTCAGCTGATTTGGAAGAAGGAATTAGTTGATGATGTTGCTTGTAGGGCAGCTGACGTTGTTCAAAAGAAGTTATTATCTGTTGGACTTGCTCAAAAGATTGACGGATAATGGAAGCATGTGTTTGTTCTACCATCATCAAAGAAGATTCATCAGATCAAGCTTCTTCTTCTTCTTTTTCTTCAATACCAGGAGGAGGTTCGTGAAAATGTTTCTAAAATAATTCAAAGTCTTCAGTAACACTTAACTCTTTCAATACTGCAGCCCATCCATCCGTGAAGAACTTCAAACTTGCATACTCCATTTGAGAAGAGGAAACAGTTAGAGCTTTATTCCACCCTTTGTCCGAGCTAGAGCTAAAGGACTTCTTCACAGCAGACCTTCTCTTCATTTTCTCTGAATAAGCATTTTCCCTAATAAGATCTTTAATAGATTTTACTTTATGCTCAATATCTTTCTTAAGTCGTTCAGCCTCTTCAAGCTTGCTCTCAGCTTCCTCCTTGTTGGTAATGGTAACCTTCAATTTCTCCGCTATCTCCTTGGAAGCATCTACAGCTTTTCGCTGAGCTTGATAAGCCTTATTTGTAGCATCCATAGGTTTTTATTAAGCTGTCTCAGTAGCTTTGATTTTATTCTCCCAAGAAGCTTTGTCATCTTCATAGTTTTGCTGGGAGTCCACCAAAGATTTTGATAACCTAGCAAGGTCTTCTTCTACTTCACTGGAAAAAGAATCACCCTTTATAGCTTCATCCTTGTCCAAGATATTGTTGAAATACACCAAAAACTTCAAGACAAGGAGAAACTCAAAATTAAAATATGAAAATTGAAAGCATAATTGAAATAACAAATTATAATAACACTTACGGATGCAAGGTGTTTGACTTCCAAATAAAAGACTTTCCCATGATGAGTGAATGTCTCAGCAGCTCTGTGGTCAGGAAGAGTTCTAGACCAAATCAATTTCCTGGAAAAACCAGGAGTAATGAATGCTGGAGGACCATCCTTCAAAGAATGTATGTCAACCCTAGTAGGTTGAGCAGTAACATCAACGGTCTTCTCAGCAAGACCCCTTCTAAATCTTTTCAAAGGAGAAACCTCTTCAATCAAAGGTGCTGCCTCTTTTCGAACAACATCAGCCTCTTTAATCAAAGGTACTTCCTCTTTTAGAGCAATATGGGGCTTCTTGATGAACTCCTTGATAGCTGTGATTGCTCCCCCAAATGGATCAATATCCTTTTTCTTAGTCCCTTCATATGGGACGTCTTCTTTGCTCTTTTTTTTCCATCAGCACCAGGGACAATTTTGGCAAAGAGATCAGGCATTCTTCTCTTCTTTGTCATCAAATCAGTAATAGAGGTAGACAAATCAGAAGAAGATTTTTCAATAGCTGAATAAGATGCTGGATCCTGCTCAAGATTAATCACCAGACGAGGAGCAGTTAGACGAGCAATAAAAAGGAGCTGGTGTTCCTATATTGCAATAAATATGAAGCAGCTCTCATGTGCTCCCCAGTAACTGATTTATGCAAACCCTAGATAAATTTCAAATATTTTATATTGATATCGCTCTCTTTTGGGGGGTTTCTTTTACCATCAACTGAAAATTAAAATTGAAGAAAGGAAAAGTCAGTGACAAATTTTATCAAATAAAAACATTGTTAATTGAAAAATAAAGAAAATCCTATCCCATTGCCATAAGGAGGACATCTGGGACCTTAGTACACGTCATTCTCCTTTAATGGGGGGTGTTGCCAATTTTTCATCAGAACCCCATGTTCAAAATAATCCCTATTACAATAAGGGAGATTGACCACTAAAGCTCTGTTAACAAACCTAGTTTTTTTTAGAAAAAGTAGTGTCACCAGTGACCCATTTATAACAAAACATAATTTCAGGAATCCCAAGATGAGTTCCATGAATTTGATTCAGCCTATTCACGCCATTAACTACCATCCATGTATTTAGAACTAATTTTACAGGAACAATATCAAAATATTGACAAGATTCCAAACACATGGGATTAGATGGGAAAGAAAAACCGCATTCTGCTACAAAAATAGAGGGAAACCAGTGTCCTTCGGCTAAAGAAAATAAATTTGAAGGACATGCAGGTTCTTCCAAGACAACCCAATAATGAATTTAAAAATTATCTCTAAACTTATCTAATGGTTCAATAAGGTAAACTATGATGAGTAAAGCAAAGAAAGAAGAAGGAAGGAAGAAATTCTTACAGAGGATTAAGAATCAGCTATGGCAGATAACAGAAAGAACGATCGTAAAAAGAAAAGTGAGAAAACAAATAGTTTGGGAATCTATATGGAAAGAGGTAGAAGACAATTGGATTTTTTCGCCTTTATATACGCTGCCTTGGAAAATGAGAAAAGTAATGATCACAAGTGACGATGGCTGCATTTTCGGCGACTAATTAAGGGAAAACGACACAAATACCCAAACGTTCATAAAAAATTCAAAATATTTACAAAATTTCCATTTCTCTCTCAAAACTATTACGCAAAGCAAAACAAATTGTACAAGTGTTGAAGGTCTGTACTTATTCAATGCATGAGAAATGTATCCGAACAACGCTTTAGTTAAATGCTCCATTCTCTAACATCCAACTTCAACTGTGAAACATTGGGGGCTTCTGTTAATACAAAAATTAGTCAACTGACATGGACTAGTTATATGAAGACACGTGTCATCTAACGTGGCAAAAGTTCAAATGTACCAAGCTAGTTAGAGTATCGAGCTACTCAATGTACCGAGCTACCTAGCATACCGAGCAACTTATTGGGAAGATAAATGACCAAGACATATTCAATGTTTATTGTATTACAATCGTTCTTTATCATGTATGGATGAATACACCTATTAAAGAAAGGCTTATTATACATTCACATTGACATACCAAGGGCGGTGCCTCTACTGACGAAGCAGATCATGAAGATGAGGGTCAAGAAGTTTAAGAGGCCATGGAGCGATCTCCTTAACTCTATTAAGACCAATTGGCGAAGGCTGAAGGGTATTGATTCTCGGGAAAAAAAGTTCAAGGGTGTGTTTTTGATGCCTAACATTGGATACGGTACTGACAAGAAGACTCTCCACTATCTCCCTAACGGTTTTAAGAAATTTTTTGTGCACAATGCCAAAAAGATTGAGCTACCGATGATGCACAATAGTACCAGCTTTGCTGAGATTTCCCACAATGTTATAACCAGGAAAAGGAAAGAGATTGTGGAGCGAGCTTCTCAGCTGATGTAGTTCTAACCAACAAGCTTGCAAAGTTGAGGATCCAAGAGGATGAATAAGATTTTTAATCTTCTTCCAAGCCTTCACATCACATTTAGTATTAAACATCGTTTGTCATGTTGTTTTATTATTTCTTGGGAAGAGATTTTATTCATTGTTATCGAGTCTATTGATAATTTTGTTAGCTGGGTATGTATGTTTTGAATCCTTTTTATTCTCTTCTATTCAGATCAGATCAGATGATTTTTGTACAAAAAAAACAAAAAAAAATAGGTAAGCAATCATAAGCAAATATAATCGTGATCGAGGCAAGATACCGAGTAATACAAAAAGTGGAGGTAGGCCATTTTCCTTAAGGCTGAACCACTTTAAAAATCTCTTGCCTTAGTTCTTTTGTCATATTTATCTGTGATTAATTAATAAAAGAATTTTTTATATCAACAAAGACAAAGAATTTTTAAAGTGGTTCGGCTATAAGAAAAAGCCTACGTCCACTGTTGTGTATTGCTTTGGGATTGTTCAATTGCCTTTTGTCTCATTTTTCTCATGCCCCTTAATTATAGGGTTTACAATGTATTTATAGCCCCTTTAGGGTGTAAAAGGGTTGGAATATTAAAGGATATAATGCCTTTAGAAAATAGGCATTTACATTTGTATAATGTTAATAACGTTTACAACTATAGATGATTGTTGTCATTGTTGGTCAGTCTTTCTGGTGTTGGTCGGTCTTCTTTAATCTATTAATCGGTCTTCCTTCAGTTAGTCGATAACTTATCCTTGCTGACTTAGATTAAATCCCAGATGGATGACATATGTTTTATATAATTGGTCCCCCATGTTTCATGCTCGAGGTTTTTACAAGAGTATGGAACATTTGGCTCTTAAAGTTGCTCCGGCAATAATTTTGAGGTTTGGTCGGTTACCAACTTCCCATACTTGTAAATTTAAACACTTTAACTATCGGCACATAATGTGGATGGTATTTTTATACTTTTCCAAAACTTTAGCGAATTGTTTTTTGATAAATATGTCTTTTTTGTCTTTAGCCTCCAATAGTTCAATAGACGTTTCCTTTTAATCATTACCTTTATAATCTTCGAGGTAACCTATAAAGGCGTGAAAAGCTACAATCGTCTCTTACCTTAAACTTTTTAAGTTTTTCATGTTGTTGTGTCTTCAAGATTTTTCTCTCTCTTATGCGATCGATCTATGTTCTTCAATTCTTACTGAATCCTTAAGTTTTGTAAGAATCTTTTTCTTTTCTCTTTTCTTCTTCTTCATCAATCATGGTTTATCCTATTTCTTCTTTTGATGAATTAAGAAATGAATGGACTATTCCTTCATAATTAGAATTAGAAAATCCCACTTTTTCCGCTGATCCATTTTCATTAGCCGAGGGTCACTGGTTTCCCTCTAATTTTATTGCTGAATGTGGGTTTACCTTTCCCCGAAACCCATTTTGTCTTGAATTTTGCCAGTATTTTGATATCGTCCCAGCTAGAGTAGCCCCTAATACCTGTAGGGAAGTTAATGGAGTACATAGATTAAACCAACTTTATGAGACTCATCTAGGGATCACAAAAATTATGTTTTGTTATAAGTGGGTAACCAGTGATGATACTTTTTATTTAAAAACTAGGGTTATGAATAGGACATTAGTGCTTAACCTTACTGACTCCAATAGGGATTACTTTGAACATGGAGTAGTTGTTAAAAATTGGCAACATGCTCCTTTGACTTGGAATGCTGAGTACAAGGGGCCCAAGTGCCCACGAAGTGGTAATGGGATAGGTCGCATTTATTTTCTTGTACTTCTTTATATAATATGCTAACTGCTAATACTAATGTATATTTTATTGACATTTACTTGCAGTTGATCGAAAGAGAATGTAAGGACATATTTTCATAGGTCCGTTATCAATTTATTATGTCATATACCGCTACACCGTCGAAGAGCATTCAAGAGACATCTATATCAAAGACGGATCCGAATTACTCAAGTTCTTCATCATTCAAGACTCCGCGAAGTTTACTTTGGTAAGGTTATGTTTTAAATACCTTTACTTTTCACTTAGAGCTTATGGGATATTTTTACAAAATATTTTCTAAGTGTTGGAGTGGACTTTTTCGTCAAAATTTGAGAATGAGTATTTTTTCTAAGTTTTTAAGCGGACCTTAATTTTGATGCACAAGTCGTTCGCGCGAGATCAACATCTCGTTCGAACGAGATTGGAAGTCGCACGATGTCGTTTGAACGACACGCGTCCTTCATTCGAGCGACATATGCTTCTCGTTCGAACGAGCTCAAATTTCGAGGCAGTGCATTTTTGTATAAATACTCATTAAATGGTAACGTTTTCATTAATAAGTCCATACATTTTCTAGAACAGAAACACTGCCAAAGCAGTAATCTTTAGGCTTCTTCTTATGGGGGTTTAATCCCTTTTTGATTTACAATTCACAAAACTCCCATCTTGCTTTAGTGAATTATTTTGGTGTTCAAGAACATATCATTGCCTTTGTTCATCTTTTGTGGAGTGCGTCTCTACACCGTATGGCTGCATGTCATTGAGGATCTTGCTGCGTGAAGATTATTTGTTGAAAATAGGATTGCGAGTCCTTGGAGGATGCTACGTGTATTCTCTTACTGAGTTCAAGACTGCGAGTCTTTGTGGATTGGTTGCGCGTTGATCTATTGCAGATTTCTCTATGTAATTGTAAGTTTCGATTTATAGATTCATAATGAAATAAATGTTTTTACCCGAAAGGTTTTTTTCCCTAAAAATTTTGTCTTAACATATTTTTTGTGTCGCATGCTTTATTTGTTTATGGTTTGACACACGCACTGTAGATGCATGTTTAGGGGCTGAATTTATTTGGTTTAAAAATATACTCTAATTAAATAAGTGAGCCAACTTATAAATTTGTGAATTTAATCAATTATCACACAATTGCACTCTTCAAATTGGTATCAAAGCAGGTTGCGCTAATTTATCGCGTATTCCTATTTTCCGCAAAATCGTGTGATATTAATTTTTTTAAAAATCAAGTTTGTAAAAAAATTGCATTTTTTCTATGGAACACTTATATAATAAGATGCCTATTTTTTATGGGTCTAATTATGCCTATTGGAAAGCTCGCATGAAATCTAGTTTAAAAGCCATTGAGAGCGTGTTTGGTACCTTTGCGAAAATGGGTGGACTCCTCCCATGGTCACCGTTGATAATATCACCTCTTTAAAACCCGTGTCAACCCGGACTGAAGATGTTCATAAAATGTCTAAATTTAATTCACGTGGTTTGAGTGCTATTTCTGGAGCTATCACTCTGGATGAGTTTCGTCGAATTATGACGTGCACCACGTCTAAAGGGGCTTGGGATGTTTTAAAATTGACTCATGAGGGTACGAACGCGGTTAAAGAATCTAAGTTACAAAATTTGGCCACCCAATTCGAGACTATCACCATGTCTAAGTCTGAATGTTTTGATGATTTTTATGCACGTTTGTCGGACATTATTAACACCAATTTTAATCTGGGTGAGGTGATTGATAACACACGTGTCGTTAAAAATATTTTGAGATCTCTCCAAAAACGCTTTATTCCTAAAGTCATTGTTTTGAACTCTTTGGGAAATTTGAAATCACTTAAGTTGGAAGAACTTGTAGGAGATCTTCAAACATATGAGATTGACATTTTTCCCAAAACCATTAACGCTAAGGATAATGACATTGCTTTAAAGACTCATTGTAAGAAAAAAAAAAGTTTGTGAGTCTGATTCTGAGGGAGACTTTGATTTTAATGATATGTCCTTGTTTGTGAAAAATTTTAAAAAATTTCTCAACATGAACAAAAATAATTCTTCCAATAAAAAGAAATTTTTTGAGAAAAATAAAAAGAAAGGAAAGGACAAAGAAAGCGGTGAGAGAGAAAAAGAGAATGACTCAGATGAGGAGTCTGGGGAAGATCTTCAGAACGTGACTTGTTTTGAATGTGGGGGTAGGGGACATAAGTCATTTGAGTGTCCAACATGGCTTAGAAAGAAAGGGAAGAAAGTAGCCATGCCTGCCAAACTTAGTGATAGTGAGGGTGATGAGGGAGATGAATCCGATAAAGGTTTACACATGGCATGGTTGTCACTTTTTCTAGTCGTTTGAGCACACCCACTTTGTCTCACAAGAGTGCACACGAGAGCGATGATAGTGATTTGTGTTCTTCGAGTGAGGATGAGAGTGAGGAAGAAAGTGGAGATGAAATTGAGCTCCAAAAAGCTTTTAGGGATTTGTACACCAAGACCTTGAAACCTAAGAAGTATAATCGAGATTTAGGTCATCGGGTTTTAGATTTGGAGAGAGAGAGAATGAGGTTTTAAGAAAGGAGAAGTGTGATTTGACCAACACATTGTCTAGTCTGACGACACGTGTATCCCAACTCGAGAGTGATCTCGAACGTGCCAGGGAGGTCAAAGTTATTTTTGAAAACGCACCTAAGAAGGTTGAAAAGGTGGATCTTAAGGGTAAAGGTGAGAAGTTAGGAATAAGTCATGACGATGCTTCTACTTCCCTATTAGGAGAGCGCGTCCTAGAGTTTTTGAGAGAGGTGTTCCTCAGCCTATTAATGTTTGCTAACGTTGCAAGAGGAGAGGTCACCTTAAGAAATTTTGTTTTAAGTTGGGTTATCTGTCATGTTTTCCTTCTACACGTGTTTTTGGTACACATGCACCCACACATGATTCTTTACATGCTCCCGGAGACTACATGAGAGAGTTTGCACATTTAGGTGAGCAAGTTAAGTTTTTAGTCAAAACTTCACAAGATTTGATGGAGGTTTTTCATAAGTTGGCACCACCTTTGGAAAACCCCTCCGCACCTAACGATTGAGGTTTGACTTGTTTACTAGAATAGGTTGATTTTCATGATGTCATTATTTGCCTATTGCTAGTATGTATCATTTTTGTATAGATTTTTAATTTTTTTTTTTTGAAAAATACAAAAAGATTTTATTTTGATAAAACTTTTAGAAAAATCCAAAAAGATTTTTCTATTTTGTTTGCACCATTTATGGATGAAGACTTAGGATGACCGAGTCACAACATCATTCCATTATTTTCATGTGACTATTTGATAGTGTTTTGAGACAATAGGTCAATTCATCCTTGTGCTTTATAACGTTTGGAGTCATTAAGATGTAATTTAGTGTCACTTCCTACATGTTTGACTCATGTTTACTTTATTGCACACATGCACGGATTTGTTTGATTATTGTGATTGTCTTATCACATGTTGGTTAGGTGTTTTAAGATTAATCCTGTCCTTAAAACGAACCAAGCATGATAAAATTTTGATAAGGAAATTGTGCATATAAGAACCATTTTGTGAGTTTGTGTGCTTTGTTTGAAAACGGGGAAGGGTTGCGACAGGTTCATTTAGCCTTTGCGATTCTAAGCCACCATTAAATTGGACCTAAAAATGGAGGAATTTTATTATCCGGGGTCCAAAGAGGATTAAAAGAGCCCGAAAAAATTTAAAGGCAATAAAAAGAAATTCATGCCAAATATGGGACATTTAGGTTTTTGCATCAATTCTCCAAAGTTCGAGAATTTAGATTACCTCTAAAAGAAAATATATATGAGGGAGTTTGGTTGGAGAATCTATAACAGGTTTGCACGTCCTTAAAAGTCTTGAAAATGCGCTAAATAGTTTTGGACGTTATTGGCGTGGAAATCATTTGACTTTGATTTGTTGATTTGTATAAGACGATATCATTTAAATTCAACAAATTTTTACACCTAAGGATAATTTTGATGTTCATTCGTTAGGGGTACACATATGCATCATGCACATATGATTGATTGAGTTTATTTACGTATCGAATGTATTCACACCCATTCATTCCATCTCCATGACTTGGTTGTTTTAGTTTAAATCCATGGTGTGATTTTTTTATATCATATTTATCAAAGTGGTATCTTATTCTTGTATGAAAAATTGAAAAATCCAAAAATAGTTTAAGAGATTTTTGAGATATCCCTTTGCATGCGCGTAGTTTGATCCATATTTGCTATGCATTTTTTTCGTGACCCTCCATGTTTTGATTATTTCTTCTTATCTGTCTATTTGGGGACATCATAAAAGGGGGAGAAAGAATTATCATGTTATGGGGGAGTTTTTGCATTATGGGGGAGTTTTTGCATTATGGAGGATATTTGATTATTAATGCCTTATTCTTATATCATTTCAAACTCGATGGGTCACGAAGGTATTTTGCTTTATCTCATGTGTGTAGTTACAAAGATTGAAGATCATGGTGTTGCACACCCTGATGAGAAAAGCTTTGAGATTTGACGAAGATGATTGAAGAACAGTTTTGAGGTCTTGCAAATTTATTCATGGGAGGGTAGATTTGTATAGGCAATTTGGGTTTTGATAATTCGAATTTTTTATGTATGTACCGGCATAGACATAGGGGGAGATTTGTAAGGAAATATTTTCATAGGTTCGTTATCAATTTATTATATCATATACCGGTACACCGTCGAAGAGCATTCAAGAGACATCTACATCAAAGACGGAACCTAATTACTCAAGTTCTTCATCATTCAAGACTTCGTGAAGTTTATTTTGGTAAGGTTATGTTTTAAATACCTTTAGTTTTCACTTAGAGCTTTTGGAATATTTTTACAAAATATTTTCTAAGTGTTGGAGCGGACTTTTTCGTCAAAATTTGAGAATGAGTATTTTTTCTAAGTTTTGAAACGGACCTCGATTTTGATGTTCAGGCCGTTCGCGCGATATCAACATCTCGTTCGAACGAGATTGGAAGTCGCGCGATGTCGTTGAACGACACGCGTCCTCGTTCGAGCGAGCTCGAATTTCGAGGTGGTGCATTTTTGTATAAATACTCATTAAATGGTAACGTTTTCGTTAAGAAGTCCATACGATTTTTAGAACAGAAACACTGCCAAAGCAGTAATCTTTAGGCTTCTTCTTTTAGGGGTTTAATTCCTTTTTGATTTACAATTCACAAAACTCCCATCTTGCTTTAGTGAATTATTTTGGTGTTCAAGAACATATCTTTGCCTTTGTTCATCTTTTGTGGAGTGTGTCTCTACACCGTATGGCTACGTGTCATTGAGGATCTTGTTGCGTGAAGATTTTTTGCTGAAGATAGGACTGCAAGTCCTTGGAGGATGCTACGTGTATTCTCTTGCTAAGTTCAAGACTGCGAGTCTTTGTGGGTTAGTTTAGCGTTGATTCATTGCACATTTCTCTATGTAATTGTAAGTTGCGATTTATAGATTCATAGTGAAATAAAGGTTTTTACACGAATGGTTTTTTTTTTCTGAAATCTGTGTCTCAGCATATTTGTTGTGTCCCATGCTTTATTTGTTTATGGTTGGACACACGCATCGTAGATGCATGTTTAGGGGCTGGATTTATTTGGTTTAAAAATAGACTCTAATTAAATAAGTTAGCCAACTTATAAATTTGCGAATTTAATCAATTATCACACAGTCGCACTCTTCAGAGAAAGTGTTCCAAGGAGAGTGACATAAAGCTCGGGGAGTTATAGTTTATCTGGGGCATTCACTAGAAAGTTGGAGAAGAGCATAACATATCAACTTCATACTTGATGCAGTATAGAAGTACCATCACCTCCTTTGTTGCTCGCCCCATTGTAGTAGCCCCTTCTTTTTTAATCGACCTTGACCAAGTCCCCATCTCCACATCGTCTGCAACTATATCTGGAAGTGGTGAACATGTTGTTGTTTCTTCTTTTTCTTTAGATTTAGACCTATCTCTTATTATTGCTATAGGAAAGAGTAAGTTTCCCAATATCTTGGGTGACATAGTTGCTACTGGATCCTCCAAACAAGCTGCTGATGGAGCAAAAAATAAAGAAGATGCTGGGAAGAAGCCCCCATCCCATAAGGAGGATGCTGTAAAAAAGCCCCCATATAATAAGGGGGGTGCAGGGAAGAAGCTTTGTACTGAAGAAGATGATGAAAGTGAGCTCAAGAGGTTGATAACAGGACCCTCTTCTAGGCTAGTAGAAGGGTATTCCGCCAATACTGACTAATGAGAGTTGGTTGTTTCTGGTTCTCTAATGGCACTTGGCCCTAGTTTGGCCAGACAATTAATAAATTCTGGTACTTTGCCAGACCATAGGGGTGCTGCAGCTGCATTACCCCGATTAAGGAGTTCTAAAAGGGCTGCTCAAAGCCTATCTCTGATAATATTCTTTTTCTTCTCTATCTATTTGTTTAATATTTTCTATATTAACTCACCTTATTTTCTTTACGTAGTTTCTTGATGACTTCAACAACATGCAGGAGAGATATACTGCTTTACGTTTTTCTTCTCAGGATGTTGAAGAAGATTTTGATGAGCTTAAGAAGTCAGTGCTTGATTCCCAATAAGCATTAGCCAATGTGCAGAAGAAATAGGAAAAAACATTGAGAGTTATAGAAGAAGGTGTTGTGGCTGCTCGGGACCAAGTTGTTACTCTGTAGAAAGACTTGGATGCTGAAATAGAAAAATCCACCAAGATGAAGAAGGAGTTGGAAGCATAGACGGCTCTATTTATTGCTAACATAGCTAAGAGAGCTATGGCGAGGGAGGTTGGCTTTAATAAAGGCTGGGATATAACCATTTGGGCTGCTCCTTTGTAAATTGACTTTGCAAAGAAGAAATGCTTCAAGGATGGTTAGTCGGTCGGCCTGGTGGAGGTCGGGACCCCGTAAAATTCTGAAATTTTCCCCATACATGATCCAAGGGCACCCCCTAACATAGATGAGGAGATTGAATATGATAGGGGTTTAAGTGAATCCCTGTTGGTGTTGTATTCTTCCGATCAACACCAGATTGTGTATTCTTCTGCTCCTCCATCTGATAGCCTTCCACTTCTTCCTGCTCCTCCTTATAATTCTACTGAGCCTACTCCAGAAATGAAGAAGGTGTAAATCTATTTGAGAAGCTTTTGTTTTTATTTCCTTTTTCATTTGTAATTTTTCTTTTCTTGATGTATTTGTACTTAACAACTTATCAAAGAAAAGAAATTTTCGTTTTACTTTACTTGTATATATCCACACTTTATACTCTGTTCTTGATTGGATATTCTTCTTACTTGTAATAGTTCATAGATAAACTAGAATACTTCTCCTCTACTGAATCTAAAGATGCAATGAACTTTTTAAAGCTAGTTATTTATCTTTGACTCGGGAAGATCTACTGAAGTTACTCGGGGAAGGTGTATCTGAGCAAACTAAGGAAGCTATCTTTATCTGAAATTCCTTCTTGATCAAGTAGTGGCAAAATATGTTGCCTAATACTAAATAATTGAAGAACTGCAGGAGGATAATAAGGAGGCCAAGGCTCTTTTGCATGATAGCTATGAGAAGAAGTACAAGGATTTGAGTGAAGTCTGGGGCTTTGATGAAAATTTGAAGAAATTATCTTCTCATTTTTTAAGATAAGAATTTCTGCTCAATCGTGAAGTAGAGGAAGCCAAAGCTATTTCCAAGCTGCTAGAAGAGGAGAATAACAATTTAAGAGATGAGCTAAATGCTTTGAAGTCTTCTTATACTGCTGTTGTTACTACCAATGAAGGACATTCTTTCTTTGAAGCTAAAAATGCTATATTAATGGAAGAATTGGAGGCATTAAAAAAGACTAAGTCTGCCTCTTCTTCTCGAGAAATAAATAGACATGTCCGAGGAACCACAAATAAAGCTAGGACTCAACAAACCCTTGCTAACCAAGATGCCCAATTGAAGGCCAAAAGCCAAGCCCTTGCTGAGATGTCCTAGAAGCTTCAAACTCAAACCGAGCAACTTGCCACTTAGTCTTCTCAAATATAAGCTAAGGATGGAGTGTTGAAGAAATGACATCATCAAGTTGAGAGGTTGACCTTCCAATTTCACCGGAAACCTAGAGAGATATGGATGGAAGGGTATAATAAATCTTTTGGGAATTTT
The DNA here is from genome assembly GCA_949130495.1 of Sambucus nigra. NCBI lineage: Eukaryota > Viridiplantae > Streptophyta > Magnoliopsida > Dipsacales > Adoxaceae > Sambucus > Sambucus nigra. The sequence goes on from OX422207.1 coordinate 70,675,987, forward strand.
GATGTTAGGTTTAAACAGACCCATAATGAAGGCTATAAATGGGGTTAGACCAATTGTGTGCCAGTGTTGAAGATTGAAGAAAATAGTTCTTTTTGGAAATGCTATGATCCTAGGTTGCTGTACCTTGAAGATCCTCCTTTTAGACTGGATGTTAACTGGATTCCTACCAACATAATTCTCCCAGCCCTGATTTCTAAATATCTGGGAGACTATGAGCTGCACAAAGAGCTGGAAATCATCCGACCTCCTCATCTGTTAGATCATCCAAGCAGCAGCAATAGGAGAATGCTTCAAGATTTTAATTTTATCACTTCTCCTTATACTTTAGATGATCCTCCAACTGGCATGCATCATGTTTTCAAAGTTGAGGGGAAAAGCCCTTTAGAATAACATGATGCATTTCTTATGTGAACACAATTATGTAATCGTTATTCAATTGAATGAAAAAAAATATTTTATTATCTTATCTTCTGAATGTGTGAATTAGTTCTATTAATACACTTAGATTAAAATCTAAATTTAGTATTAATTACCAATTAATACATAGTAACTACTACCATACTTAGATTAAAATCTAACTTTGGAGCTAATTACCCATGTGTCTCCAAAGGTTTCACTAACCCACCTAAATGCTTAGGTTTTTTATATTATTTACCAGTGGTGTGACTAGGCATATGTGGAATATGTGCCTACATTCCTCTTGAGGAATCTTCACAACGTTCTTCCTGTGCTTTGACCAGTTAGATAGAGATGTTAATTTATCCTTATATTTGTTAACCGTCTTGAGGTCATAACTTGTTTGGCGAGCAACTTATTGCTTATGCTAAGCAACATTTTCAAGTTTTTCTGGCAACTTCATCTTTTAAGCATTCAAGAGCAAGTATATAGTATATAGGTAGTGCATATCACTAATACTCCCAATTTTTTTGGAAAAACATAAATTATAGGAAATATTATTTTATTGATAATAGAAAGTGATATTGATCTGAGTACACTTGACTACATTACTAATAATATTTTCTAAGATGCTCAGCATGCCATGGATTATTGAATTCATCCCCATTTAAAGTCTCAATCGTGTAAGTTCTAGGTCGCATGACTGCAGAAATACGATAGGGCCCATGCTAGATGGCTTCAAGCTTATTATTTTTCTAGAGCACCTTCTTCAGCACATAATCTCCCTCCTTTAAGTTGGCCGACTTTATCATTTTATTATAAAATCGAGTTGTTCTCTACTGGTTAGCTGCATTTCTCGGAGCAGCGTCTTCCCGCACCTCTTCTATCATTTTGAAATCCAACCTTCACATTACATGACTCACAAGAGAGATAAAATTCAAAACTCTATGAGATCGAAGATCCAACTCAACAGGTATGGCTGCTTCAATCCCAAATGCTAACATGTATATGGATTGGTATGCCCATAACACTGAGTGTAGCTCGCTGATCCAATTTCCCTTTGCATCATCCATCCCTTTCTTCAACCCATTCAGCAGAGTTCTGTTTGTAACTTCAATTGCCCATTACTTTGTGGGTGGCCTGGAACAGAGTGTAATTTTTAGATGTTGGACTGAGCACAATAAATAGCGAATTCCTCATTGTCAAATTGCATTCCATGGTTGATGATGAATGTATAAGGAAGCTCATACCTGCAAATGATGTTATTACAAATGAATTAGTAGACCTTCTCATAAGTCATATCTATCAATGGTTTTGCTTCAATCCATTTTGTAAAGTAATCCACTACTAGATTCAAGTATTTAAATCTTCCTGAGGTGGTCGGCAATTGACCAACTAAGTTTATTCCCAACATGGCATATGGACAAGGTGAAGTGATTGGGGTGAGAGCATCTTGTGGCGTCCTGTGAATGATAGAATACATTTGGCACTTGTCACACTTTTTAGCAAAAGTTGCACAATCATCTATCATAGTTGGCCAGTAGTATCCTTGTGCACTTATTCATTGTAAAAGTGTTCTTCCTGCGATGTGAGATCCACAAGAACCTTCATGTACTTCTTAAATTGGGTCTGGAACTTCGAATGGATGAACATAACGCGAAAAATTGACTGTCATTCCTCTTTTGTACAAAACTCCTTTGTCTAGCACATATCTAGTAGCTTTATACTTCCACTTTTTGGCTTCAACCATATTTGCTAGCAGGGTTCCTTCTTCAATATATGCTCTGATGGAATCCATCCATGACGGACCCATATCTACAGTAATAAAATTGATCATCAAATCTTCATATATACTCTTGTTGGCTAAAATATCAATAGGAATAGTTCATCGGAGGTCAAGTCTGGTAGCTAAAGCTAGCGGAGTAAGAGCATCTTCTCGGGCATTTTCCACACTTGGAATTCTATTCATCCGAACAACTGGTAATTTTACTATTACCTCCATTACTTTGGACAAGTATCGGACTGTCAATTCACCTTTAGCTCCATACAAGCCCAAGATTTGATTTACTACTAACTGGGAATCACTATGTGCCACAACTTGCTCGATATTCAATGATTGGGATAGACTTAAGCCCACACTAAGAGCTTCGTATTCGGCCTCATTGTTTGAGGCTTGGAATTGAAGCCATAGAGCATATTCAATATCAATATTATCAGGAGTGTTAAGTATAATACCTTCTCCACGGCAAGTTACACAAGATGACCCATCAATGGATAAGTTCCATATTAGGATATCGTCAGTAAATGGTTGGTCAGTCAAAATTTTATAGTGTAATGTTTTTCTCCCTACTTCCTCACTCGTCTTTGACATCTCATTTATTCTTGAGGAGGAATCTGGTAGGTCGGCAACGGCCTCTCTTAGTAAAAGTTCCTTGGGAGCGTGATTGTTAATAAATTTATTTTCTCTCGATCCTTGCTCGGACTGCTGGTTTTGTTGCTCAAGTACCTCGGGGTAAGTCAATTCATGTACGAAATTCGCTACTGGTTGGAGTTTTAGAGAAGACCTTGGTTCATAAATAATGTCTTACTCCCCCAACTTCACTACCCAATACATTAATCTGCCATACTTCTCTGGCTTGTGTAAAGTTTGCCTTAGTTGCATATCAGTGTATACTACTATTGCATGGGAATGAAAATAGGGTTTTATGCATCTAGATGCTTCAATCAATGCCAGTGCAAACTTTTCTAAGCAAGGGTACCTGATTTTTGCTCCTCGAAAAGCTTTACTTGTGTAGTAAATAGACTTTTGTACTCAATTATCCTCTTTGATCAAAGCAAAGCTCACGGTTGATTCAGAAACAACTAAGTACGTGTATAATTTCTCCCCCATAGTTTTTAGCGAAGCAGTGGAGGTGAACCTAAATACTTCTTCAATTCCAAAAAAGCCTTCTCGCATTCTTCATTCCATTCGAAAGCCTTTTTTGTTATTTAAAAAAATGGTAGGCACTTATCTGTATCTCGGAACACAAACCTCTTTACAGCTGCTACTCGCCCAGTTAGCCTTTGTACATCCATCTTGCAATTCGAGGACTTCATCTCAAGCAATGCCTTAATCTTATCGAGGTTTACTTCAACTCCCCTATGATTTACTACGTACACGAGGAACATTCATTCTTATACTCCAAAGATGCACTTGGTTGGGTTTAATCTCATTTAGTGCTTATCAAGTTGATCGAAAGTCTGGCTGAGGTTGACAATATGATCAGATGCTTTTTTGCTCTTTGTATGCATATCATCCGCTTATACTTCCATATTTTTTTCTATTTTCTCCTCAAAGACCTTATTCACTAGACTTTGATATGTATCACCTGCATTTTTCAATCCAAAAGGCATAACATTATAATAGTAAGTTCCTCGGGGAGTGATGAAAAAAGTGCTTTCCCTGTCTTCAGGCTTCATTTTGATCTGATTATAACCAGAGTAAGCATCCATAAAAGTGAGCAACTCATGTCCTGAGGTAGCATCCACAAGCTGATCTATTCGAGGCAAAGGGAAACGATCCTTTGGGTATGCTTTGTTAAGATGTGTGAACTCCACTTGTTATTTTTCTTCTTAACCATAACTACATTGGCCAACCAATCTAAATATTTCACCTCGTCAATGAAGGCCTCTTTCTGAAGGTTTTCAACTTCCTCCTGTATGGCTTGGTTCTTCTCAGGGCTGAATACTTTTCACCTTTTCTTCACTGGCTTGATTTCTTTATTGAGATGTTCATGGAAAAAGAATTTAGGATCAATCCCTGGAATATCTTCATTACTCTAGGGGAACATGTGTTTTCTATGTCTAAGGAAGCTGACTAGTTCCTATTTAAGAACAGGATCCAGCATTGTTCCCACTTAAATTATGCTCTCTGGTTTGTAGTCGTCTAACAAAATGCTTTCTTTGGTCTCTACAATCTGACCTTTTTACTTTCATTACAAATTAGACGATGCTTTTCGAAAATAATGATTTTAGGATTCACTCAATCATTGGTTAATATCAAGTCTTGTTCACTATCATGTCATTTAATTAAGCCATTACGTCCAAAAAAATGGAAGAGACTAATAATGTCCATTTGATAGGCCATATTTGTAGTGGCAAGTGTGGCAAATAAAGATTTTGTCAACCCTTTTGTATGTTTGATAACCCTTATTTTTCATCGTAAGCTTTACAAGTAAACCATGTTCACATACATATTTTTGCCATAATTTTGAAAATTTTGTAGGCAAATTTTTCTTACCAATATTGGATGGCAAACGTTTCCCAAAGATTTGTCATTCCTACGAAAATTGTTGTTTTTTAAACTTGTTTTTCTCAGTTAAACCTTTTTTGTTTTGTTAAAAACTCTTTTTTAAATGTTTTTTACTTTTCATTTTAACTATTTATCTAGAAACTATTTAAACCGTTTTTTTGTGTGTTAAACTATTTATCTAGAAAAATAATTTTTTCACTATAAAATATTTGTCATTAAAAACTGTTTTATTTCTGTCTAAGCCATTTTTTAATTGTTAAAAGATTTACTTCATTAAAAGCAGTGTTTTTTATTTTTTCGTTATAACTATTTTTGGGGCTAAAACCCTTTAAAAAAACTTTCTTTCACTAAAACTATTTTTTCTGTTAAAACCGTTTTTCTAAAAAAAATGGGTTTTCACAAAAAAAAAATGTTTTTTGTTAAAAAACTATCGCTTTTTCTCAAAACAATTTTTTTTTTTTTAAATTGTTTTTCATTAAAAACTATATTTCGTTAATTTTTTTTTGTTTCGTTATAATTGTTTTACTTTTGGAATTTTTTTTATTAAAACGTTATTTTTTAAAGAACTATTTTTGTGTGTCGTAATTGTTTCACTTTTGGGGCTTAAAACTAGTTTTTTAGATGTCTTTCTTTTGTTGCAAACAATTTTTCTCGATCCCCACAAGCCTTGCTCCTCTTCTTCTCTTTAACTGCTGCTTCACAATGCCCATGCATAAGTCCTTCTATGATACCTGTCCATAGAACACACGTCCACGAGTGCCTTAGTGTCCCCAAATGCATCTTGCAAACCATCTATGATTTGGAACACGGACTTCTCCGTTTTTTCACCGCAAAATCCAACGATCAATGTTCAAGGTGATGAACAAACCTTGATGGTGGAAACAAGATCTCTATAGCAATAGAATATGAAATCTCATATCTTTTAAACTTTAAGGATGGTTTTAATCTTGAAAACCTTAGAAAGCTTATTTAGAAAACGTATGAGTTCTTTTCTGGAATATATTTCTGCACATACACAAATTATTGAGAAAAAAATTCTTTAAATAAAAAATTTAAGTCGGCAAGCCATTCTAATGAGATGCACATATCGTTCAAACGATAGTGTCATATCGTTCGAATGACATCACATGTTGTTTGAACCACTAAAACCAAAGATGTGATTTCATACGACTCTAAACTGTAATTATCTCAGGATAAATGAAGATAAAATCTTGTATAATCCTTTAAAACATTTTAAATCATTTATAAACAACATATCCATCCTTTAAAACAATTTCCAAACTCCATAAACATAATGCGTTCATACCTGAGAGATCAGAATGAAATGAAGACGTGAAACATGCACCGATAAAACTCGACTTCGTATAATCTTTGAATTTTGGTCGCTACGTCTTCTATTCAAAGACGTCATATACTTTATGAGAATTGTGACAATATAAAATCTATTTATGACTCAAATAAGTGTTGTTCCAGAAATAAGTCAAATACATACAAATGAACTCAATTGAAAAATTTTCCCTTACACATTGTAAGCTTTTTTTTTTGTTATAATTGTTCTCTAGAAACTATTTTTTGTTAAGATTTATTTTTTATACATCAGTTTGTTTATATTTGTCACTTTTACAATTAATTATATCAAGCATCTCATTTTTGTCATGTGAAAAACTGATTTAATCAAACAACCCTAATACTTTGCCATTGGATTTTTCATGAAATTTTTTGACATGCCATGGAAAACTTTTCCTTCCAGGCCATTTGGCCACTTTGCAACCAACTGGACCTTAAATATTGCAACCAAACGGACCTTAAATATTTGGAATGATTAAAAAAAAGCATAACTATTAACTTAGGATGAATGGAGTATCAGTTTAGTATGTAAAATGTTAAAGTGATAAAAACATGAGTCCATAGTTCAGTACAACAAATGCGTAGCATCTGTATTTACTCTTATCTCGAATTTACTACAATCAGTGGCACTCTTTTCATGTGTATTTACTCGTGTCTACTTGATATGCAAGTTGATAAATACCTTGGGCGGTAATTTTTTCATAGCAAATCCTATAATTTTTCAGGTCTCTCTGTTTGATTGCATTAATTTTTTAAGTTGCAAATATTTTTTTTAGAGTAGTATATTTTTTTATAAATCAATTTTTTATCGTCTTGCTTTTAGGACTTGTATAATTTTTTTGTTTTTACTTTATTGTTTTAAAAGAAGTACTTGGGTTTTGTATACAAAAAAGTTTTTTTTATAAAACAATATGTGTGATAAAACATTTTTTTTATAAACGGTTTGTCAAAACAAAACTGTATTTTTGTTATACAAAATCGTTTCCTTATTAAAAAAAAATTATTATATAAAATAGGTTTTTAAAAACAATGTAGTCTTTTTGTTATATAAAACCATTTTTTATAAAATTGTTTCTTGAAAACAAAACAATTTTTTTGTATATAAAACAATTTTGAACATAAAATAGTTTTCTTATAAAATAGTTTTTTTAAATGTACATTTTATGTTATATAAAACATTTTTTATAAAATACTTTCTTATTAAAACAGTTTTATAAAACGAAACAGTTTTTTGTTTTATAAAATCGTTTTTTGATAAAAACAATTTAAAAAATAATTTTTCTTATGTAAAACAGTTTTTTTGAAACGAAACAAATTTTTTTTGTTTTTTTATTAAAAAAATGATTGTTAAAATAATCAGATATGAAAACAAACTATATATTTGAACAATGTGGAAAAAAACTTTACTTTGTTGAAAAAACAAGTGGGCAAATTTAAGGTTATAAAATTTTCTTTAGGTATAAGGTGAGAAAAATTTTCCATCAAAATATGGGAAATCGTGGGTGTGCATGGACAATTGTGAATGTATTTTTCATGACAAATTATGCCTATCAAATGTATATAAAAGTGAGAAAATCACTTATTTGCCACTTATTTTTGTATTTACATGACAAATCATGTCTATCAAATGGACCCTTATTGTCTATGTTGATCTAAAGTACATCCCAAGAATACAAATTAACATCTTAGAGTATCTCCAAGTTTTGTATAGTGCGTTGGACAAGGTCTTTTATGAGGTGGAGATGACCGATTATAGGGTAAGTTGATGGGCTTCGTGGGAGGTTTTTGTCTGGTTTTTATTTTGTGAAAACGAGATTGGATATAAGGAGGATGAAAAGGATTATTGGTGAGAAGGACACAAAGTATAAATATTTCCTTCCTTGTTCGTATGAAAATTGAATGATTTGAAGTTTTGTAAACTTTGAATTTGATGCTTTGTAAACTTTGAATTAACACAAAGTATAAGCTATTCAATATCCCACAGAATATAATGCATGTACACATCTACAGGTATAACAAACTCATAGATTTGTAGGAATTTGATAAATCATAGAATCCTAGGTGTTTATAATATCTGATAAGCTTAATTGTACAACAACCTCATAAGATATATTAATTCAAAATATATTTGACCAAGTTAAGACTCTCCCTCAAGTTAGAGAGTGCATGTTATGAACCAACTTGCAAATGAGTGAATGGAACAATGCTTCGCCCAGTGGCTTATTGAACATGTCAGCTAGTTGTAAATGAGATGGAACATAGGAAGTCTTGACAACACTAGATTGAATTTTTCGTGGACGAGGTGACAATCAAGTTCTATGTGGTTTGTTTGTTCATGAAAAATGGGTCAAAGGCTATATGGAGGGCAACTTGATGGTCACAATAATGGGCAATGGTGTGAGATGGAACTCGCAGGTCAGATAAAAGATAACCAATCCAGGTAATTTCACATGAAGTTGATGCCATAGATCTGTATTTAGCTTTGGCGGGTGATCGAGCTATAATATTTTTTTAGAAAGGTACAATACCCTGTAATGGAGTGCCGGCATAAGCAACATACTATGCTAGTAAACAATAATCACACAAATGAATCAATAATCTAAGCAGGTGTGATTAAAATGAGTAATGCAGTATTAGCAATTTTAAGCATAAAAACAAAAAATGACTGCATATAAACTATCAGAAGCAACCTAGCAATACCAAATAATGCAACCAATGAACACAGGGTACTCCAAACACAATGGTCAAAGTCTACCAGGTCGCTCAAACGAGACTGCATGTCGTTCAAATGACATAGCATCTCGCGAGAAGGCATTGCGCAAGATTGAGTTTCGCTCGAACGAGAAAAATAGAAATCCCAAACAATGTTTCCCAGTGAAAACTTTCCAAAAAAGAGTACCTGAAAGGTGCTGAGGGATCCCAAAATAGTGATGAAACAGTAGAATACAAATAGAACAATGTAAACTACAGCATAGTGAGTCATAGCACTAGTAAGAGTATATCATGGAGCACAACTAGCGTATGACGAATATCAACACAATCAACCAAACCATCTCACATGGGGTGAATCATGTGCAAGGAAACGAAAGTCGTTTACAATTAGACCACAAGCCTCTAAATCCGATTTCCTCACCCTAATTGATGTTTAACGAGGTGTGGGGGTTTGAGTAATCGAATTCACTTTTCTATTAAACTTTTTAGGTCCTTTTAAAAGCTTGTAACAGAAATGCCTAGGATGTCATTGCTTACCGCAATGTGTGCAAGTATAAACTAGGCGGTGAATGTTACCTAAAGGTGGTCTACTCCTTAAATTCCTAGGTGGCGTACTACTCAAAATCCTAGTGTGACACCCCGCCAAATTAACCCTAGGTAATCAATCCTAAATTAAATTAGAACAGGTTTCTCAGTTGGTTCATTCTTAGCATCACTGTCGCCTTTTTAATTACTAATCACCTAAGTGAGAAAATTGGACAGGTGCCGAGTTTTATCTTTCATTAATTTAATGAAATGCTCACGCGGAAACAAAATAATTTAAATAATCGCAATTAACTGAAATCCACCATTCACATCTAAATAACTGACCGAATAAATCATCGGCTCAAATCCAACAAAAGTAAAGAAAAGTAATAAATCTTAACAAGTATGTCCTAAGTACTGAATAAAACAGTGAGCGACATGCTCGAGTAACTGATTGGAGATTTCTACACTAGAAATGAAAAGAAAGAAGTTCCTATCAAACTCCCGCAACATCCACATGTAATGCAACAACGAACCCCTGGAATGAGTCAAGTCTGGCGTCTTTGCCTTATTTAAAGGAGTCTTTTAGATTCCAACTCTTCATTTCTTTGCATTATAAAAGGGAGTCGTGGGCAACCCTTTTAACCTTCTTTTGGCACAAATTTTGGCAGCAAATATATTTTATATTCCTCTTCTTTTTATATACACATTGGCCCTTGAGATTTGTGAGTTCCAACCTTAGATTAGAGGTGTTCTTGGGGCTATTTTGTTGGAGGTTCTTGGAGGAGATTTTGTAGATCTTTCGTGTCGATCTTGAGGATATGATCATTTCCCTGTGGCTGGACACCTAAAAGGTTTTTAAAAGTTTTTATAGCAAGGGTTAGTACCCTAAATATTTGGAAACCATTTAGCGATTGATTAACTTGAAGTAATAAATTTGTATGCATACTCTTCATATTTTGTTAGTGTCGCACTCCCTTTGGCTATTCCGGGACAAAAACCAATAAAAATTTTAAAGGGTCGTCAAGCTCTACCAGACTAATAAACATGTCCCACCCAAAATAAAAGTGCAATGCTTGACTCAAACAACCCAAGTATCAATATATTTGCCCCATGATGCACGTTGCCATTTAGAAGAATTCCTACACACTTAAGCAAACTATCAACGCATAGGGAATATCAATAATATTAAATGCATATAAAATAAATACATCCCCTAGATTAATTCTCCCCTTTATCAAACAAATGGCTTACTTAGAAAGACGTCTCCCCATAAGATAAATCTCCCTTAAACTAAGATACTATTATAATAGGAATAAATACCATTTCTCCCTCTATCATTCTCCCCCTTTTTGTTCAGGAATAGACAAAGGTTAACAAACAAATTTAAACATGAAGCTTAGAGTGATAAGAACATTAAAGCATATGGGAAACAAAAACACAACTAATCCATGAAAATAATAATGGATACTAACTAAGATGAAAGAAAATGATACCAATATGATACATAACTATTAAGAATGTGATATCAACAAAGAATGCAACAAGATAGATACTAATTATGTATTAAAATATAGATGGACTAGAAAGCAAGGCAAAGACCAAAAAAATATCATATATATATATACATACTCTAGATATATCAAAGATGCACACGCACATATATATTGATATAAACACACAAATGACACAAAATAAGATAAACTTTTCACACTCGTATGGTAAAAATGTGTTATATGGAAACGGAAGTGTTGGGGTGTGAACTAGTAACAATTAAATTTAGACCCAGTCACCTTAAACATGTTCACGGAGTTCTCAATTGATTCCAAACGTCATCACATTTGAATATAACCTCATGTGACAATATATATTGAACTTAATGAACAAACATAGACAATGCATACAAGCCTAGACTTTTGATGATTCTACAAACCAATAGAGTCATGACATTGAAAGTACAACTAGGATAAACAGACATTGTGGAAACCGTTGATATACCATCAAATCTCCCTCAATAAGCATAATTATTTGAATGAATATATCAAACAAAAATAGGCCTTGGCAATTATTTTTCTTTTTAATGCCATAATTCTATTTTTAGGCATTTGGACCACGTATTTCTTTTAGGTCCAAACAAACGGTGGCTTACTATTCGCAAAGGATAATAAATCATTTCGGAGCCCTTCCCCGTGCATATTTATATTTATCATTTTTTATTTCTCACAAATCGCACGTGCAACAGATTTTGACATGCACTAGTCCTCCTAGGTCACAAATATGTAGAAGACAAGATTAGTAGGAGAACACCTCACAAGGCTCAAATATGACATGTGAAGTTAAGGTTCAAAAAGCTCATGCATGTGTGTAAAGGAGGCATATAAAAAATAGAATCCATTATATCAACACAAAATCCAACTACTCCATGTAAGCATGGTAAAGAACATAATAAGGTTGACAATCTAAACCAAAAGTTCAAGCCACACGGGAGCGTAAAAGATGGGATTCAAACACAAGTATATTTCACATAAAGTGTTTCAAACTAAAATACACACAGAAAAATCTTTTTGAGTTTTTGAAATTTTTAACCAAAAGTAGAAATATTTACTCAAATGACAAACAAAACTCATTTGAATTTTTCATTAAGCTTAAATTACCAAGAGATAAAAACCCAAATGATAAACAAAAATCTTTTTGTATTTTTCATTGAATGTAAACAAAAATGAAAGAAGTATAATACAAAAAATAAACAAAAATCATTATTCTAGCATGTGATTAAGCATGGAGCATAGACTAGAAAATGATTAAACATGCATACACCTAGCAATGATATATAATATGAAGCACAAAACGCTAGAGTATGCAAATAAAACAAACAGATTCAACCTTTAGATTTAGCAAGGGAGGTTTCATGTGAAAGCAAATGAGAATCAACAAATCTAATATCTAGCGCATCTAAGAATGATTTCTGAACCCATATAGATGTATATTTAAAATGATGAGATTTGAAAATGAATGAAATGCTAGACATAGACTTCCTAGGACTTCTTTTAAGATCAAAACAAAATGACCTAAGGTGACCTTTCCTACCACAGTGCAAGCATGTGAAAACACGAGGAATGATACCTATGGTGTGACCATTTCTAAAGTCCTTGGATAAAGTCGACCCTCTAAAACTATCAATGCTCTTAGCTTTAGCAATGAAAATATTTGAACTAGATGAGCTAGAACCATTACAACTACTAATCTAGTCTTGTAAATCATTTTTCAGATTTAAAATTTTGGACTCAAGTAATAAATTAGACTCCTCAATTATACGGGACTCCTTCTTTAAATTTTCTATAACTCCTAGAAGGTTATCACGCTCCCCCTCAATGTGAGCAAACTTGTCCCTAAGAGTCTTTTCTCGACAATCACTCTCTTTCTTGGACTTTTCTAAAATATTAAAATTGTGATTTATGTCCATGAGATTTTAACTAAAAATATCTTTTTGAGATAGGGAGATTTGCCAAAACTCAACTTTAGTTTTCAAACAAGAATTTTCATTTTCAAGAAATTTAATTCATTTTTGCAAATCTCAAATTTAATTCTCTTAATTTTTCATTACACTTATTAATCTCATTAAATTCCTCTCGAATAGCAAAAACTTCATTATCATTAGAAATGGATAAATTATCATTAAGGCGTCCCATCAAGAGATACAAAAAAAAATTGAGAATGAGGAAAAATGAACCACCTAAATATACAAAGAGCACAAAAAAAATTACAAAAGTTGAAAAACGGATCTTTAAAGCGATAAATTAGCACTCCATCTCGGATACAAATTTGAAAATCGATAGCTTTTCTCACTCAACGCTCTGATACCAATTTGAGAAGGATATAAGCCCCCCAATTTAAAATTCTTTTTACTTTACAAAAAGTAATTTCCTTTTATGAGATGTGCAGAAGCGTTGATGGTTCAATTAAATAACAAATTTTAATTTCTTTTCAAAATAAAATTAAACAAAGTGAAATAGGATTAAAACACACACACAATTTAAATTTCAGTTAAACCAAATTAATTAACTTCAAGTCCTAGAAATTTACGTAAGTCATATTATCAATATTACCAAGTTAGGCAAAACAATTTTTATCAAATTAAGTGACGACTTGAATTAAATTAACATAAACATTACCCAAATTAATTTAGCACCAAATTAAATAAGTAGTGAAATACACCAATTTATCTTTTTACCTAAGCATGTGTTCTAGGTGATTTTGCAAAAGATAAAATAAACAATTAATACACTATGCCGCGATGTACGAGGAAAACCCCACAACAGGAAAAAAAACCTCGGACGACCCTAGCCTCAAATCCACTAAGTACGATTTTACAAATACAAGGCAGTAAGACTTACAACACTCGACTTGAATCCGTTCAAGGCCCGACACTTCTTCTTGTATACACCACTTCCTAGCGAATAACCATGGAGCTCCACTACGATCTCGAAATCCACCGATCGGATTTTGTCGATCATCGCCACCCGAACAAGGAGCCTTTCTCCAAGTGGGTATAACAACGCAAACTTCTTCTTCTTTGTGGGATTTAGAAGCAAACCCAAACTTTTCTTCAGACGGTAGAGATACAAACCGGTGCCAAAACACCAAGGAATGTATTTATATATAAAGGAACTTGGATAAACAAACTTTGGGTGTAAAACGAGGGTTTAAAATATTTTTCTTGAAAAATAACAACACTTAAACAATGAACTTTTTCCTTTTGGAATTATGCTCTCAAACTCTCTCTTGGAGGTTGTAGGATATGAAAAAGTTGAGTGGAAAAAGTTAGCTCCCGCACATATTAAGACTGCCCAAAAGTTAGTGGGAAAAGAAGTGGGAAAGTGAAAAAAAACTACTTAAAACTGTCAATTAACTGTTCCCTCCAAATCTCGTTCGAACGAGATTTTTCGTTCGAACGAAGTCTCATTCGAATGAGCCTTCTAACGAAGTTAGAGTGTTTTAAAAGTTGAACTGGTTAGAAATATAATTGGAATTCTCATTCGAACATCATTCTCGTTCGAACGACATTCCAATGGCCAATGTGGGAACTCGTTCGCAAACTCGTTCGAACAACATTCTCGTTCGAATGAAAAACTCGTTCGAACGAACTTCCAAAAACTATAAACCTTTGATTTTAGTCCAAAAAATTTATATACTTTATTTTAAATTTTTAATAAAATCTTTTTGAAAATAAACAACAGTTTTAAAAATAAAATACACCCAAAACGAATTGTTCCAAGATCCTATATATATATATATATATATATATATATATATATATATATATATATAATAAAATGCATTTATACCTTAGGAGCAATGGAACCAATGTTGTTGACGTAGAAACGAGGCACATTAAACTCGACATTTTGATGAAACTTTAAACTTAGTCGGTACGTCTTCAATAAATAAGTCATAGGCTTGAAGTATGGTCAATAACTCTATCCTATGACTCAAACATTTTTGTCCGAAATTAAGCCAAAAGCTACAAAGGACTCAATTGGAAATTTGTGTACTTACAACCTTCCCTGAAAGTGAGATGCCCCTCACCCATATAATGGATGCTATGACCTGAGAATATACTCACCCTACTCTTCAAGCAAGGGGATTCATCCTCTACGCGCAACCTCCCCCATAGCACTAGAATATATATAAAAATAATATCTAGCCACTGATTTTAATGAACACACCATATATATATACTATCACAAACCATATATATATAAAAATCAAACACCTCGGCTATACTGTGTACTAAGTCCGTAACACAAGCATATACAATTTATCATGAGTTTATGGCCCAACTGTGATTATTAATTAATTAATTAAATTACTTTTGGTGTCGCTCCAACCAATATATTCGGACTCGCTCTCGTGGCCCGAAATAAAACAATATCCGAGTCTAAATCCCCAAATCCAAATTATTTAGCTTTCACTCTAAAGTAATTCAATGCCTTGGTATCACTCAACCAATATACCAGCACTCGCCCACTTTATCCGTATTTAATTATTTCCAAATATTCTTTCCAAAATTTAACCATAGTGTGTCACACATAAATTCCCTCCAATCCCAATTATTTTTCCCTCATAATTAATTAGATTTTATGTCCTATATTTATTTCTCATTAAATAAGGTATGGAAAGAAATTTTTAATTAAATTCACCTTATGTATATAAACTGACCAAACTGCCAAAAATTCCCGACCATCGATCGATCGATCGATCAGGTCTTTATCTTTCCCAGGTCTCAGTTTTAGCCATGGACTAAAAACTCAAATCCCCAACTTCTTCTATAGTCCAAACCAAGTTCTCTCATCAATATAATACACCAAGAACCTCATAAGGAACCCCCATAAAGTCCCTAAACATAGTTTATTTTTCGTTCTCTACTATTTTTTCTAAATTGGGGAAAAATCCGTATTATTTGTTAACCCATCTCAACATTAAATCTTTATCTCAAATTCATTCCTAACTCGTTTGGGTTTACATGTCTTACCAGATATATACAAATCTAAGATTATACATAAATTTCTACACAATTTCGAAATTAGGAGATTGATTTACATAAAAACCCATTTTTGTACCCCCTTGATCTCAAAAACGAATTTTGATTTCTCACATCACATAAATATGAATCATAATGCAAATTAAATGCTACAGTAAGTTAACCACTTGCCTTATGGTTTCTTAGGATTTGATTTGATGTTGTGGATCTCAAGGTTGAAGATGAATTCCGCTTTGGTTCTTTCCTTTGTTCCCTAAATTGCCTTTAACTGCTTCTTAGGGTTTCCTCTCCCACTAAGTGTTTTCTAATTTTCCATTAGTTGTTCCTCCTTTTCTTTTAATTAGGTTGAATCCCATTTTTTGCCTAATGGGCCAAGCCCAAGTGACCCAAATACCCCCGTGTGAACCCCGTTATGCCTAAAAATGTCCCGTGACCCATTTACTACCCCCGGTTACACTTTTTTGACTATCTCGGCCCATACGGACTCAACCGTACACTCAAAATTGGCATCCAAATTAATTTATAAAAATCCTTATCTCACACCCAAATTAGTCTATACCGACTCCCGGCTGAGATAAGTACACACCCCGTCACTAATACCCGTAATAAATTATTACTATTCACTTAGTAATTAAATGTCCCTAAATATTAACCATTCACTCCCCGATTAATATTTCAATAAACATTACCAGAATTAATTCAATCAAAATTATGACACACAAGTAATTTAGAATTCTCGAATTAATTAAATATTAAATGCATAGAAACCCGATACTCTAGTCCTCCCTTCGGCAAAGCAAGTACGGGTGCAAATGTCAACTTGTCCTTCAGTTCTTCGAAAGCTAATTGACAATGATCACTCCAAGTGAAAGGCACCCCTTTCCGAGTCAGATTCGTCAAAGGGCCCGCAATCTTTGAGAATCCTTTAATGAACCGCCTATAATAACCTGCCAATCCCAGAAAATTGCACACCTCGGTCGGTGTCGTGGGTTGTCCCCACTCCCTCACTGCCGACACCTTACTTGGATCCACCATAATACCCCAGTCTGACACCACGTGACCAAGAAACTGTACCTCCCATAGCCAAAATCCGCACTTCTCGAATTTAGCGTAAAGCTGGTGATTGTGCAGCGTCTGTAGAACCATAAGTAGATGCTCTACGTGATCCTCCTCGGTGTGCGAGAAAACAAAATGTCATCAATGAACACGATGATAAACTGGTTGAGATACTCCCTAAAGACCCTGTTCATGAGGTCCATGAACACTGATGGCACATTAGTGAGCTCGAATGGCATCACCCTAAACTCGTAAGATCCATACCGTGATAGGAAAGAGGTTTTAGGAAGATCCTCC
The DNA here is from genome assembly GCA_949130495.1 of Sambucus nigra. Taxonomy (NCBI): domain Eukaryota; kingdom Viridiplantae; phylum Streptophyta; class Magnoliopsida; order Dipsacales; family Adoxaceae; genus Sambucus; species Sambucus nigra. Next base: position 70,693,152 of record OX422207.1, read on the forward strand.
TCTAAAATACGCAGTTGATGATACCCTGACCTCAAGTCGATCTTGGAGAAGTAAGACACCCCTCTCAATTAGTTAAATAAATCATCAATCCTAGGCAATGGATACTTATTTCGTATCGTCACCTTGTTCAGCTCCTTATAGTCCACTCACATTCGAAGTGAACTATCCCACTTCTTTACAAATAACACCGGTGCACCTCACAGTGATGTACTCCGCCAAATGAAACATTGACTCAGGATCTGCTGAATCTTCTCTCTCAACTCACCCATCTCTGAAGGGGACATACGGTAAGGTGCTCGAGCAATTAACCTCGTCCCCGGTGCTAAATCGATTACAAACTCAATTTATCTATTGGGTGGCAGCCCTGGTATTTCCTGGAACGCATCCTCGAAGTTCCTCACTACCGAAATCGAATCCAACGAAACTACCACCTCCTAAAAGGTCTCCTCCTCGATATAATATAGGTGTGTGCGCGACCCTCCCTCGGGTAGATGTAGTGCTATTAGGAACATCTCCTGTCCCAGAATGGAGAACAAGATTATCCTTTCATAACAATCCACAATCTCCCGATAACCTGCCAACCAGTCCATACCTAGGATGACATTGTACCCCTCCATATCTAACACTAAGAGGTCCGCCGCTAAACTAAGCCTCCTAATCAAAATGTCTACCCCCCGACATATTGAGTTAATCAATGCCCCGCTGCCTACTGGCGACTCTACACACATACGAAGACTACCCGCGGTCTCTAGTAACCTGGCCCATTTAGCAAATGTAGATTTAATTAATGAATGAGATGATCATGTATCAAAAAGTATACTACCCTCATGACCATGGATGATAAACATACCCTCAACCCATGGCAGTGCCTGTTGTGTTGGAGGATTGGGAACATCCCAAACGTTATACATATGCCCATAGTGCATCTACCCCTGCTGCTATGGGGATGGTGGAGCCAGTGCTGCTGGCGGCATCTGAACCTGATGCCCCTATTGGGCATCCTGCTATTGGACTCTACCCCTTTGCAAGCACTCCCTCTTGAAGTGTCCTGTCTGACCACAAACAAAGCAGCATCTCTGACCATCCTCCTGTCATTGTTCCTGACGTGGTTGACCCTGCTGGCCTCCCCCATTGTTCCCTTGGCCCTAACGGCCCTGGGGAACCTGCTGCTACGGATTTGCACCCGGCTTGCCCTGCTTGAATCCCTGTCCTCCCGGTCGGAACACACGAGGCCTAAATTTCTTACTGATAGTCTTCTGCTGAGTACCACTTGTGTCACTACCAACAACGGCCTTGCCCTGTTGGCTCGAGTCCCCTACCCTATTTCTCCCCTTCGTATGGGAGCGATGATCCTGTCAGTGTACAAGGGCGGCATTAACGACATCTGTATATGTCACCAACGCCGGATTACGAATTAAGTACAACCTGATCCTCCAGGCCAGACCATCCATGACCTTAGACTTCTTTCGCTCCTCATCGCTCACCTCATTTGGCACGAAGTTCGCCAAACGGGTGAACTTGTCCTTATAATCTTCCATTGAGCGGTCACATGTACTAACTCGCTAAACTTCTTCCTCATTTCAGCCTCTACCGCTTGTGGGAAGTATTTACGATCGAACCGCACCCAGAACTCGGATATCATCATCAAATCCCTCTCCTCAGCAGTGGTAACTGACTCTCACCACTGTAAGGCTACCCCCGACAGACGGAAGGTAGCAAGCATTTGTTTCTGCACATCGGTACATTCCAGCATGCGCAAATGGCACTGAATATTCTTCTTCCCGTCACAAGCCTTTACTACATCGGTACTACCCTAAAACTCGGGTGGGTGACCCTTCTGAAAGGTCTCCCTAACTCACTGCAAAGACGGTGGCCCCACTAGAGCCTGAACTACTGGTGCCAATGGAGGTGGGGCATGGGGCTGAGAAAAATGGGCTTCCATAACCCTCATTGCTATTTCAACTTCTTGGGCCACTATCACGCCCATCTGCGTAGTAGAGATCAACTCGGGTGGGGGTGGGGGTGGCGGTACCTGTGGCTCCTGATGAGCCTCTCTGAGTTCATTCCTAGCCTTAGCCCTCTCCACTCTATGTCTCTTCGGTGGCATCTGAAAATAGATCAAATCCTATAACTAAACAATTTACACAAAAATCTAATATCAAAAATCTGATATCTCAAAAGCAAAAAGTGAATCAATACTTCTAATAATAGGGCTCTATAACAACCGAACGCTACACTAAAACATAGTAAGCCGCACAGATCCTAAGGACACTAGAACCTGATGCTCTGATATCCTAGTGTGACACCCCGCCTAATTAACCCCGGGTGATCAGTCCTAAATTAAATTCGAACAGGTATCTCAGTTTGTTCATTCTAAGCATGCAAAAAGTGAATCAATACTTCTAATAATAGGGCTCTACAACAACCGAACGCTACACTAAAACATAGTAAGCTGCACAGATCCTAAGGACACTAGAACCTGATGCTCTGATATCCTAGTGTGACACCCCGCCTAATTAACCCCGGGTGATCAGTCATAAATTAAATTCGAACAGGTATCTCAGTTTGTTCATTCTAAGCATCATTGTCGCCTTTTTAATTACTAACCACCTAAGTGAGAAAATTAGACTGGTGCCAAGTTTTATCTTTCATTAATTGAAAGAAATACTCATGCGGAAACAAAATAATTTAAACAATCACAATTAACTGAAATCCACCATTCACATCTAAATAACTGACTGAATTAGCCATCGTCTCAAATCCAACAAAAGTGAAGACAAGTAATAAATCTTAACAAGTCTGACATAAGTACTGAATAAAATAGTGAGCGACATGCTCGAGTAACTGATAGGAGATTTCTACACTAGAAATGAAAATAATAAAGTGCCTATCAAACTCCCGCAACATTCACATGTGATGTAGCAACTAATCCCTGTAATGAGTCAAGTCTGGCGTCCCTGTGGCTGGACACCTAAAAGGTTTTTAAAAGTTTTTATAGCAAAAGTTAGTACCCAAAACATTTGGAAAACACTTAGCAATTGATTAACTTACAGTAATAAATATGTATGCATACTCTTCATATTTTAGTTAGTCTCGCACTCCCTCGAGGACATCCTCACCCCTCCTCTAATGTGCACTACTAACGCCTTAATTAATTTAGCTAGTTATTTATCCCATGACCAGATAACTGATATAACCCTGGCAACCACCCCACTTTAATTGAGTATGCCATAATTATGATTTCTAAGTTATCATCAACACTAACTTAATTAATCATTCTCCTTTTTAAATCCATATAACTTTCACACCCATTATACATATAATACAATTCGCGACTGTATTAATTAACCCGTATATAATTATTTACCTCATTATATACGTATAGAATTATTACAACATTCACAAATATGCTGAAATAATAATTAATAATGAACATCCTCCCGAGTAATAACTCACCGGATGTATATCTGCTAAAGTTCTATCCCATTAGGTATATTCACATAATTTAGTTACCCCAAGTCATAATCGCTCACTAGCTTGGTTAATACATAATTACTGGAGGCGGTCACATTCATTCCTTGAAAGTGAGATGCCCCTCACCCATATAATGGACGATATGACCTGGAAATATACTCGCCCTACTCCTCAAGCTAGGGGATTCATCCTCTACGCGCAACCTCCCCCTATAGCACTAGAGTATATATAAAAATAATATCTAGCCACAAATATTAATGCACACACCATATATATATACTATCGCACAACGTGTATATATATATACACTATTACTTTGTCTAGATAATTCGTCATTTAGTTCCGTAAATTGTGTTAGAATCCTAATGAATAGGTTGTTATAGAAATATGAAGTATCATATTTTTTTTTTTTTCCAAATTGACCAAATGATGTGATTTATTACTCAGTTTAATGTTATTTGGTGTATTTACATACTAATGATGTTAAATTGTTAGGTGAGGAAGCGGCTAACACTACCATACCAAGGAAATAGTTGTTGGTATTAATATTAGTACCTTATAAATGCTTATATTTTTCATATGGAAATGTGTATTTGAATACATGTGTTTGAATGCTTATGAAGTGATGTGGTAATTATGAAACATATGCATATGATTAAAAATGTTAAGCAAAGTTTATCTAATGCTGTGGACTGTGGTGGGTCCTTTATCCCATGATAAGGTGCGTGGTGGGTCCTAAAGGATGTGGCGGTCCCGTTAATCTGACTTAAAGGTTTGTGTACTCGGGCCAAAGAAAGGGATGTGGTAGTCCCCATTAACTGTGGTGGGTTAATTGGACTGTGGTGGGTCCAGACTTGCGAGAGTTTCACAATGTCTGATGGGTTGTAACATTAGAAAATAAAAAAATGGTTATTCAAATTGGTTATATGTGTGGTATCTGTGTATATATATTCATTTACTAAGCTTTTATTGCTTATACTCCTATAATGTTATATTTCAGGTATCCCTATTGTTTGAAGTTCACTGCCAAGTTAGGACGTTAAATGGGGGAGTGGAGAATAAATACCGTGGGTTGAATATCAATAAGATTTTTGGGTTAATATTAAACTAAGAAACTTATATAGGTAAATTTGTTTGGTACTTGTAAGTTATGTGTAAATGTAGTTATGTTTTCATCAAAACATGCCAACAAAAGGAAACAAAGTCTTGTGCTATTTTTCGAGAGATTTCGAGTAAAATAATTTTAAATGGGAATTTAACTCTATAATTTATCATCAGGCCGAGTGATTGTGGGATAAAGAAGTCTTTTAATAAGATGGTGGTATTGATATGGATTTGATAACCATTGTCCCTCATCAGAATAAAGCTTTAAATTTTGTTCGATATGAAAAGTTCATGGTCTTCCTCCAAAGTGACCCAAATCTGAAATAATATCCAAAGTATATTTACATTGAGAGAAATAGATTCTCTCTCAAGATCTCACGAAACTTTAATGCCAAGGAAATATTTTAAGTGATCCAAATCTTTAATGTGGAAATGGGAGTGAACAAATTTTTTAAGGATGGGAATAGAAATTGGATCATCACCCATGATAATTATATCATATATGTAGTAAATAAAGAGTAATCAGAATTCGATTGAGTGAAAATAGCTTCAATACGAGCCGAAGAAAACTTATCAGACCAATTGCGAGAGGCATGTTTGAGGCATTAAAGAGAGTTGTTGAGACGACAGACCCATTGCTCCTCCTTTTTGGAAAATCCCGGGGGTATTTTCTTGTATACCTCTTCATCTAAGTCACTACGGAGGAAAATCATTATTGACATCAAGTGGGTATAAAGTCAAACCCCAAATGGATGCAATAGCTAAGAGACAACGGATAATAACTAGCTTGGCAATGGGTGCAAACATTTCATTGTAATCAAGTCATTCTATTTGCGAGAAACCTTTGGCGACAAGGTGAGCCTTATAATGTTTAATAGTGCCATCAGACCGACATTTGATTTTGTATATCCATTTGAAACCAATAAGTTTTTTATCCAGAGGCACAGCAGTGAGGGTCTAGGTATTATTTTGTTCTAATGCTTTAATTTCTGCAGTCATTACTTCATTCCATTGGAATGCTTATGACCTACGGAAAAGGATGTGGGCTCATGCTCATAACAAATGATGGAAAAAAGGCTTTGCAGTTGAGTCTAAACCTATTGTAAAATAAAAATATGGGACATGGGATATAAAGTACCTAGAAAGAACTGATGCGAAGAAGGAGATTATTGGCTTGGGTGCACAATGCCGCAATAGTAGTCACATAAGTGGGTAAGAGGGCATTTGGGTCGGTTGGAGTGGCGAAGATTATCATTGACTGGTGTTATGTGCGTGGGGATTGATGTTGTGGGGTTAGAGGGTGGATTAATATAAGGAGCAGGTTGTGATGGTTGGTTATCAGGAAGAGGCATGTGTAGTACAAGAGAATTCAGATCAGCCTGAGCAGTGAAAAATGTTGATGCAGTGGCGTGAAATCGAAAATATGTTCATGAAAAAGAAGATATCTGCTGGTAAAATAAGTTTTTTATTAAATATCATAGATACGGTAACCCTTTTGACCAGGTGGATAACCAAGAAAGATACAACGGCGTGCGCATGATCCCCAGTTCATTGACAAAAGAAGTGATTGGTTGGCAAAAAATTCAAAACCATTATCAGTTCGAATTTGTTTCATAGATTGATTAAATTGGGTCTGAACGTAAGATTAAAAATGGCAAATAACATCATAAAATTGAGATTTAAATTTCATTAAATAAGTCCATGTGTAACGCGAATGATCATCAAAATAGTTAAAAAAAAAATAACGAGCAACATTATTAGAAAAACATCATAAGGACCCCAAATGTCACAATGAATCAATTCAAAAATATCTATAGTGGAAATAGAACTAGTACGAAAACAAAAACATGCTTTTTTGGAAAGAGGAAAAACATCATAAACATGATTAGCCATTGGTATAGAAAAAGCAAGTGTGTTGCGCATTTTACTCAATCGATCAGTAGATATATGGCCTAAACGATTCAACAGAACAACAAGTGGAAAGGAGAGAGGCTGGCTAAGAAGAACTGGTTCGTACTGGATATAAAAGATTCCACCACGTTCATGGCCCCGACCAATCACCTTCTTTGTCGAAAGGTCCTGAAAAATACAATGAGTGGGATAAAAGGTTGTATTTGAAAGTTAGGGCATATCAAACTTTGGGAAGTGTTATATGTGAAGATAAACGAGTTGAGCCAATGCACGAAATTGGGACGCGGAATATGATGTGGGTGCAGAAGTAGTTTAACGTAAGTATTATGGCGAATAAGTTATGTGATCCGCAGCTCCAATGTCAATAATCTAGGATGATGAATGAACTAAAGAGACTAAGCATTGAATCATACCCACTAGGTTTGCATGCGGTTGTATGTTTACCTGCTTGAATAGACAAAGTATGTTTTGATATTAGGCGGACTCAATTTATGCGTTGAAGAACTGACGGATGGACTTTTATCAGCGGGTTGTCTCTTGCCTTTGAACTAGTTGTTAGATGGATATCCACGTAACTTGTAGCAAACTTCCCTTTTGTGACCCAGGGTACGGCAACATGAGCAACGATCTTTAGTTTTGTAATGGGGAGGAAAACCATTCATCTTGTAACAAACATACTTAGTGTGACCCGGGATGTCATAACAGGAGAAGAGTTCTTTGTATTTCGGATGAAAATCAGTCATGCGTCTCCATACTCCTGCATAAACGGAAGAGTTTGTAACACCAAATTTGGTAAATGTTGAGTAGGTTCATGCAAGCATGGCTGATCCGTCACTTGAAATTAGCGATGAATGCAGCAACCTTTGCGATTCATCTTGCTAAAAAGTGAATAGTCACGAATCAGACTGGACAACGGATCCATCAAGAGCATTTCGCTGCTAACGTGCGCATACGCATCATTGAGCCCCATTAGAAATTACAGGAGATGTCTTTCATAAAAGTTGGAAATAAAAATTTTATACGCTCCACAAGTGTAGTTAGGTAATGGATCATAAGTAGAAAGCTAATCCCAACAACCTTTGAGAGTGTTATAATGTTTAAGAATGGACTCATTGCTTTGTATATGAGTAGCCATATCGCGTTAATGTTCAAAGATATGAGGGGCATTTGATGGAAAACGATCGTTTAGATCCTTCCATACTGCTGTAGTAGAATCTACATAGAGGACTGATGGGGCAAGATCTCGATGAATAGCATTAAAGTGCCAAGATAGACCCATGTTCTGGACTCCTAACCACATTTGGATAAGCGGATACAAAAGCTCGGCTTGTGGGATTGTGCCGTCTACGAATCCCAATTTATTTTTAGCCGAATATTCCATAGTCATGGCACAAAACCAAGTTGGATAATTGGCACCTGAAAGTAAATGACTAACTAAACCAACACCAGGGTTGTCAGATGAATGAAGATAATTCCATCATTAATGTTTACATCAGTAGAAATATCTGATGTAGTTATAGTCTAAGAAAGGAATACGATTGGAAGGGATGATGTAGAAGTGCAAGGAAGGTTGAGATTTAAATTGCACTGACACTATGTAAACATTGAATTGAGGAAGCGTCAATTAATTTCTATTCAATATTCCACTGAATATATAAACACGTACACAGCTACAGGTATAACAAACTCACGGATTTATAGCTATCTAATAAGTCATAGAGTCCCAGGTGGTTATAATATTTGATAAGCTTAATTGTACAACAACCAGATAAGATATATTAATTAAATTATATCTAACCAAGTCAAGAAGTTGCAAGTAGAAGTTTTAAATGTATATGAACAATAAATGAACTAAAGTTCATAAGTACAACTTGTTTTTAAGTGTACTTATATATTGAGTCTACGAGGACCAATTAAAAATGACATGAGACAACACAGTTTTTCTTTTAAATAGGGTTGTTCTCGTGATTGGTCATGTTCGTTTTAAGTAAAAAAATATAAAGGTCATGTAAGGTTTGAATTGGTTCATGATTGTGTTAGATAAATAAAACAAAAAGCGTATTGTGTAACATTTGAATCGATTCGTGCTCATTTTTTATTGAAAAAAAAGGAATTCGTATTGTCTCGTGTTATTTTTAATTGGTCATGATCTTGTTAGGTAAGCAAAATGTGAAGGTCATGTTCGGTTTGAATTGCGTCATGTGCATATTAGATAACTAAAATCAAAATCGTATTGCATCGCATTTTAATTGATTTGTGCTCTTCTTTTAAAAAAAGGAATTCGTGTTGTCTCGTGTTACTTTTACTTGGTCTTGTTTGTGTTAGTTAAAACAATTTAAAGCTTATGTTCGATTTGAATTGGTTCTTGTGCATGTATTAAAACAAAAATGGTATTGTGTCGCAATTTAATTGGGTCTTGTTCATATTTAGAAATGAATTTAGAATATTTTAAGATCATTTGTTTAAAATTAAAATGAAATTTCGAATTAAAAAAAGGATTAATTAAAAACTTAAGATTTCTTCATTATAACCGCCCTCATCTACCTAGATAAAAGGGTTACTTTAAGACTCAAACCTAAGTCCAAAAATTAAAGGTCATGGAAGTCGATGTTGTAATCCGGTATGTTCAAATCGGTACTAAAAGCATTTCTCATAATATTGAGGTCGTGGTTCTTGCAACACGCCTGTGGTCATAATTCACTTATTGAGGTAAATAGGGGTGATAGTTTAAAATAGTGAAAAAACAAAATGACCTTAAATGATATAAAAATATCATGTTTGTGCTTGATCTATCATTTTATACAAATTCCTGTGTATATTGTGGGTGTCAAAATTATGAGAGGGGCTAAGGGGCCACTCCCCCCTCTAAACTTCTGCAACTCTATAGTGCATTGATGCACAAACTAAAGTGTTCCAACTTTTTAAATTTTTTAGAAATCTCTAAATGAGGTTATCGTTCTTTTCTCAACAACAAAGATTATATGATCCCCATTTGGAAACCCATATGTCAATGTCTCATACATATAGTTAATTGCTAACGCCCAATTTTTTCTTTTATAGTTCCCCGTTCAAGCCAATTTTAATTAAAAATATATTATAACATACATTTTGACCCTTTTTCCTAGGACCTCCCCCCCCCCCAACCCAACATATAGATACACATTAATAACTTACCCTTAAAATTTAAATTTTCATTTTCACCTATTTGTAAAATAACGGAATACATTGATTCGTTACTTCCATTGCAAATTCTATATTTAACCATTAAATCCATTTTACTTCAAGATTCATGACTGCAAATTTAATTTTGGATTTTATTATTTACTATAATGAATTTATAATTTTTTACCTCAAGTAGATTCTAGTTGCAGTTTCTTAAAACTTAAAAGTTAGATGCCAGGTTTAGAGTTAAAAATTATGAGTAAACTGATATTTTATTTAGGTAAAGAACTACACCCCTTAGTTCTTTATAAAATATATTTTATCATTTTTTGTTAATATTTTTAAAGATATTATACCATTGTTTTATTTTTTTTCTTAGTAAAAATGTGTTTTAAGTGTAGGTTGGTATATTTTTAGACTTTTACCTTTTGTTTAATATATATTACATCATCATTAAAAAAAATGTCATTCCTTCAATTTTTGGCCCCCTCGAAGATAAAATCTTGGTTTTGTCACTAGTTTAATAAATTAAGCAGATATGCTAGTAAAAAACGTTATGTTGAAGTTTATGTTTGTTGGTTTGGATAAATGTTTGAAGCTCGCAACTATTTTTGTGTCAGGTGAATAATGGCATGATTTCTAAACCAATCAGAGAACTCATTTTCTGCCATGTAATAAGGAGATTGGCTCATGTAACAATGAGCTTGGCTCAGATACTAGCAGGGTTGGTTTAGGCGTTCTAATTGGCCCTAGTAATAAAGACAACACACTTAACGTCATCATTCGATGGAGGTAACTGAAAAACTTATGAGAAATATGATTAACAAAATTAACCAAACGTGTTTTTATGAACCGCGTATTTTTTGAAGAAACCTTATTCATGAAAAAGAGAATCAAAGATGACACAAGATGTGTATCTTATAAAGTCTACCAGATTTTATTTGTAAAATTTTTATCCAAGTTTTAATGAAAACTTTATAATTAAACCAGAAGAATAAGAACTAAGGTGGGTAAGTAAAATAACAACCATCCACAACATAAGATAAAATGTGGTAAAACATTTCCAAAGGAAACATCCACGAGGGCCTCTATGCCCCAAAAGAAAAATAATTTCACTATAATTAAATAATATGTTTACTAATATGAGAAATGGCAAAAAATATTACTTAACTAGGAATTCCCCCTCTGACTAAGGTACAAAGCCTCTCAATGTTGATGCAAACAACTCCGATTGAATGGAAACACCCAAGCCTCTCACAATCAACAAAAATATAGTAGAATTTGTTTCGTATAGTATTTTTGCCTATATGCAAGTATGAAACTCACAATCACTTAACATGTACAAAACAGTCCTAAATAAATTATAGTATTGATATACGTGTAGTGCAAGATATACAATGGTTTAAATTAGTTATAAAGATTATTGTCAAAAAAATTCGATTTGTTCAAAACATAAAGAATCATGGTTTAAAAATTTTTAAATTTTTTTTTTTTTACAATTAAAAGAATATAACAAACGAGGATCTCAAATCTCTAATAAAATAAGTAATTTGATTTAAAAGGAAACATATAAAAGTTTCAACATATTTACAAAATGTTTTTTCAAGAAGTTTAAACAAAAATATATTGATTCCAAAGACTAGTTTAAACTTCAAATTAAACCCAAAACATAACCGAGAAAGATATGTGCAAAAATGAAATATAGTCCTAAGGTTAACATTCTTAGATCATGGATTTGAATTGAGTTAAAAACCCAAAAGTTCTCTCTCTCTCTCTCTCTCTCTCTCTCTCTCTCTCTCTCTTTTACCCTATCACTACACCAAATCCTGTGAATGATCATGCCCAGTTGGTCACGGCCGAAGTCCATGACCAACTGGTCGTGGACTTGGGTCGTGACCATCTCAATTTTTTGTGTGACCATATTCATTACCACACTTGAGTCATGGACGCTCTGGAAGTGGTCACGGCCCAAATCCCTGGCCACTGTGGGTCATGAACTTGGGCCATGACCAGGTCGTGACCATATTCGTGCCAAAATTCCCTCCAAGCTTGGTTGCGGATGGGTCACGGACTTGGGGCGTGACCATATGCGTGACGAAGAACAAAACACACACATATTTGGTCACGGTTGGGGGTCGTGGTCATTTATTGGCGTGGGTCATGACTATGGGTCGTGACCAATAGGTGGTTACCACACAACTTAACTTCATTACTGGGTCACAGTTGATGGGTCACGGCTCTTGACCGTGACTAGTGTCAATCCTAAAAAAAACATGCGCTTCATATTTTCATTTCCCCGCTCATATCTTATTTCATTCTCCCCAAAATGCTGGTATGGAGTAAGGAGTGATGGAGGTTTCATGGGTAGCAGGTGCGATGTTAGGTATGGAGTAAGGAGCAGTGGTTTAGGTGGTGTAGTGTAAGGTGCAGGGGGGACGGACATGGGGACCAGCAGCGGCGAATGCACGCCTCAAGCTTTTCTCCCCCTCTGTAACATCCACCAACGATTGTAAAGTGTTCCACTGCCGACAAATCCTCTAGCTAATTCTTCTTTGAGTTCCATTGAGATCCTTCTACCGGCTTGAAGATTTGTTATCGGTAAACTAGGGTTTTTGACATTTGCGATTAAAATTTGAAGGCTTGTTCGGTATTAATAGTTTTTGATTTAGATATAACTAATGTTTGTGATATGATATCAATATGATTTAAACAATTGCTAAGATTAGTTCACTGTGATTATTTTTTTAACTTTCACCAATCTGATTTGATGAATTGCTGAGAATAACTCACTGTGAGTTTCTTTTTTTAAGTTTTACCAATCTCATTGAAGAATTGCTAGAATTGCTAGGGTTACATTGTAGCTTCCCTGCTCTCCTCAACAACAGGTAGTTGCCCTGCTCCCCCTCCATGGACCACAATTGGCCTTACCCCTATAATGTCAGGTACATGAGGTGGTTTGTGAAATTTTTGTTTTTTTGGGTTATGAAAGTGGAAATTTGGGATGTTAATGGATCGGAATTTCTTTGATTTTTGTTTCTAGTTTTTCCCGTGGTCGTGGGGCTAGATCTTGCCATGTCCAAAGAGAACCACCAATATCAGTTGGATTTACCCTCCGCTCTAGTTTTTTTTTATTGTTTCGTATTAGCAATAAATTTTATGGTGTCTTTGGATAACAAAGTTAGGAAAATTGAAAAACAATTGGGTTTTTATTTTCTATAAAAAATTGTGGGAAAATATAGTTACTCAACCAATAATTACTCAATTTTAGTGTGTGCCATGTCTTACTGGGATTTCGTGTGATGTTATATCGGGTTAGTGTCAATATTTAATCAACCAATACCCAATTAGTTAATAGTTGTGTCATGTTGTATCGGAGTTCGAGTTGTGTCGTGTTCATATAGGGGTTGCAACAACCCTACTAGCTTCTGGTGCTCGGTCTTCACTTCATGAAAAGTGATACACTTGGCCATGAAAAGCACGACATCATTTTTCATGCATAACCACCGTTAGTCTAAGCATAAATCCCACTTCAACTTAAATTAAACTCCAATTAAATATTTATGTTTTATCGCTTGTTGGTTTCTATGCTTGATTATTTATTAGTGTCGTTGATTTTTTTATTGGATTTGGCTCCAATTGCACTAAAATTCTTGATCCACCACTAAGGTGGGGTGTGGTATTTCTAGATCTTTCCTCTCCATATCTCAAACGGCTGGGTCACCGTACGTTAGTTTTTTTTTTTTTTTTGGATTCTCCTCAATCTCAGATGGTTAGTTTTGGGTGCTTCACACCAATTTTTTTAGGTGTAATTTTTTTTGGCGTAATGTTGAGTTCAGTTCCATAAGTTGGTGTGAAGATTTGATTCACGAATCTAGGTAGAAACTCAGGTTAGTTTCCTCATACTCAAACTCATACGGTCTTTTCATATTTTTTTTAACAAAATGCATTTTGTAGCTGTTTAAGTATAAAACCAGTTGTATATTTTGATTTTTACAATTCTCACATCTCAGTTCGGATTTTGATTTTTACATATCTCAGCTTTGATTTTTCATTGTTGGGCGGTAGTGTCGATGTTATATTTAGGTTCGATCTGTTTTTTATTTTGTTGTTTTGCATATAAATGCTTTGACTTTGTTGGATTTTGGTTCTTTTGACTGATTGATTAGTATTTTTGACAAGTGATTTTGATATATGACTTTGTTGGTGGATTTGTGTTGCAATTTCGGCAATTTAATGGGATTTTTGGTTTTCGTAGATTGTTTCCCGACAAAGAAGAATAATTGGCTTCAGAAATTCTCAATGAGTTGTTGAAACGAAAGTAGATTGTGGGCGAAAGTTTGGATGGTTTTCAAGTTTACTAATAACTCTTATTTCATTTGTATACAAATGAACTAAAGTTTAAACTATACCCATTTGTCTTTGCATCATTTTCTGGTGGCCCAAAAGCGTGTATGTACAATGTTCTTGAGGTAATTGTCTTCAATAGTTTCCTTTTGCCTCTATTATGAGTTCAGAGAGCTCAGTTTTAATAATTTTTCTCTTTTGGTTGTAGTAGCGGAGACTCCTTGCTTTTTTCAAATATTCCGACTACCATCTCTCTCTCTTTACACACATTCCGGTACATCTCTCTCTCTCTCTCTCTCTCTCTCTCTCTCTCTCTCTGTGCATATATATATATATATATATAAGTAACGAGGGTGAAAAGGTAATAACTAATAATTAATCATATACAAGTAGATTTAGACTCTTTTCATTACTATAATCTAGGCAGGTGTAAATTTATATTTATTACTTATTAACTTTTCACTCTCGTTACTTGTTACATAACACTTGCCTTGAGTTGTTGTTGACTGGTGGATTTGAACATTTGGATGACCATTGCGTTGATTTGCGCAAGGAATTTCTAATATATTAGTTTATTAACAATGTTCCTGATTCGCAATTTGTGATTTTTTTTTATCATTTTGCCAATAATAAATATTTGTAAAACCTCATAAGCGTCCAACGTTACAGGTAGCAACCGACCTTGCAGTCGCGGGACTCCAAATTTTAGGATTGGACAAAAAAACATTTTTTTTAATTATATTAAAATATGGTCATGGATTTTGTCCATGACCATTTCTATTTTTTCCGTCGCGCATAAAAATGGTCGCGGCCAAAGTCCGTGACCGACAACGTGATGAAAATGAAAAAAATGGGCGCGGTATGGGTCTCGGACTTTGGTCGTGACCAGTCATCGCGGTGTGGATCATGGCCCAAGTCCGTGACCGTCTGTCGTGACCCCTGCGGGCCATGACCATATTTTGGTCACGGACTTGGGCCGCGGCCCACAAAATTGGTCGCACCCGAAATGGTCACGACCCAAGTCCGCGACCCACCGTCTCTGTCAAGGATTTTGGTTGTGACCATTCACCAATTTGGGTGTAGTGTATCTCTCAAAAGATGAAACACTAAAAAATGTAACTAAAAAAACTCTAAAGTAAAATGACATATGGGTCTATATATGAGAGAACAAAAAAATATGGAGACAAGTAACAATCGCTTGAAATGAGTGGTGAAGTTGGCTTCTAACCATTGAGTTTAAATCCAAGGGTAATAAATGAACTATAGCATGTAATCTAAGGTAGTCAAACCAGTAACAAGTTAAAGCGAAGGTTCAGGTGAAGTTCTGAATTCAAATATCAATCACTCATCAAATTCATCCAACAGTGATACACGTCTCATAACATTGTGTAACAACCCCTATTTTCTCATACGCCAAAGATAGGGCTTGCTTATAAATTAATACCATTCTTAGCACAATAGTAAATATAATTAAGTTATTTTCCAATAATTCAACATTTATAAATGAATAACACATACACAATGATTCAATAAATCCACACCGCCATAATAGTACTGATAAAATCTAGCTAACATAATAAATCCCAACAGATATGAAATCGGAGAGAATCGGGTTTATGCCCTTACAATTGTTCCAATAATAATTAACTAAATTTGAAAAGAACATATGCCGGAAGTAACTGAATCTGAATCTGAAGACTAAGCGAGATCGCAGGACTGCCACAACACAGTCCAACTATCCCTGTCTAGGAGCGCCTGGGGGGAAATATTTAAATTTGGGTCAGAACCCGAGGTGTGCAAGAATTAATTAGAATAAAATATGAATGAAATTATACAGTCGATACACAATAAATATTTCCCCTTTTCGACACTCACATGCGTATGACACCTCGCCCCTCATCTAAACGAAATATCATTCGCATCCCAATAATTCTCAAATAATGAAATGGTGATAATGCCTCAATTTATAAATGGGGATAACAGTAATAAATCATTTGAATGTAATTTCTACATTAATTTTTTAGATAGTCACTTATTCTAGTCTCAAAGTTCTTCCAAAAGAGCATAAACATCTATTATGCATTATAGGATTTCCTATATAAATATTGTCTATTTTTCTTAGACAATTCAAATTATTCAATTCAAGTTCGGTCAATTAATAACACGGCCTTAATCGGCAAGTTTGGAGGAATTATCATATTCCCAAGCAGACAACACAAACACGTATACATTGGGGACGGTCCCTATGCATGACACCGGCATACGGACCATACCCAACGGTAATACAGGAACGATCAGTGCCAACCCTACCTCTAGTGGATGGACCCTCTACGTAGTACCTATATGGCCTACACATCGCCAAACCCACCTGTGCCGACGTGTGGTACGCGACCCAAACGCGCGAACCCTCGAGCCGATAGGACAGTCCACGAATATATACTAGTACATATTATTTATCTCTATAATATATAGGCAATTATCTCTACAGTTACCAATAATATTCCTCATTAAATTATTCACAATATTTCCCATTTATTAATAATTTAAAATCCCATAAATTATTAACTTGAGTTCATAAATAATTACTTAACTACTAGTTAATGGTAATTATTATAAATTTCAGCATGAGTATAACCATACTCCATAATTTATTCATCCATAAAGATTCATATTTGTTCCTTTATTATAGTCCCACCACTACTATTCGTGAAGATCAAAATGCAGGAACCCAAAGTGCAAAAATAAGGCTACAGTAGAAAGGGGAAGGAGAGAAAATTTTACACGTCATTCGAATGGTTGATGACATTATTCGCACGACATGTCATGTCGTTCGAATGACCTGCCATGTCGTTTGAAAGACACCTTATCCCCTTCCTCCGCCTCTAATAGTTCTGAGTTTCTAATGGACCCAAAAATTCTTCTAGTTCCTACAATTCGCAGCCCAGGATTTTATCATATTTTCACCATCCGTTAATCCCAAACAATTTACTAAAAAATTCATATCTCAACAATTTAAGTCTCAAATCTCCAGCTAGGTCCGTTTTGCACAAATAATATTAAATAGGGGAAACTATATCTAATTTTAGTCCATTCATGGGTAATGGTAATATCTACAATAATTAACCAATTTTCCCCAAATAATTATCTGCACCTTAAGGAAATCTAACACCCATAGTTAAATTTGTCGATAACTAATTTTTGGAAATCGAGTCTACATGAGAATCATCCCTCTACATGTATATCATCATTAAATTAAATTTATCATTCCTATACATGCTGTTATTTATCATAAAATCAAAAATAATAAACTATAATTTTCATAAATCCAAGGGAATAAAAATATGCGTTGAGAAATACGTTATAAACATAAATTATACAAGAAATTCTTGCCTGAAATTTTTTTAGTGAAGAACCCTTGGAAGTTTTTGATCTCCCTCTTGTTCATCCTCTTTTTCCCTTGTTGGGTGTTTCTCTCTTCTCTCTCCCGTGGCTGATATTTTACGTTTGATTGTGTGATAATGGGGGAGTGGTTTACCCTTACTAAACCACTCATTAAGTGTTAATTCCGAGTTGGGTTATGGGCCCAACTTTTGAACCCCTAAATGAGCATGAATCCATTATCTAATCAGTCGAAAACTTCCCCAACCCACATGTTATTGACCCACGACCGTTTTTAAAGTCTTAAACCACTTAAACGAGTTTATATGAGTCCCAAGACATGCTCTGAATTATTTATGCCAAAATAGTTACTTTTTATTAGTGTCACACATAAATTATAAATTTTCTTTTATTATATGGAAATGACATATCCATGCACAAAATAAATGAACAATACACGCAACCATACTAAATAACAAGTTTCCACTTAACATATTCGAATAAAAATATTTATTTAGATTAAATTTCCAAAATTAATTATTTATTTCGAAAATAATTTTCACTAATTATTTAAGAGGAAATGTGGGTATTACATTCTCCCCCCTGATAATAGGATTTCATCCTCGGAATTAAGAAAGTACGTACCTATATAGAAGAGTTCGGGATTCTTTACGCACATGTCATCGTCTCTCTCCCAAGTTGACTCGTCCTCCCGGGGGTGCCCCCACTGCACCCGAACTAAAGGAACAATCTTAGACTGGATTCGGAGCTCCCGTCTATCCAAAATGGCTATTGGTCTCTCCTCGTAAGTAGCATCAGGCTGGATCTCAATATCATCGACATCGATGTGCTGGTACACCACCTCATCTCTAAGGAATCTCCATATTGAGGATAAATGGAAAATATTATGCATTCGCTGTAAATGTTTCGGTAATCCCAACCAGTATGATATGGGCTCAATCCTCTCCAAATAGGGAACAACCCCATGTATTGAGGTGTCAAATTCTCTTTCTTCTTGAATACCATCACCCCCTTCATGGTAGACACTTTAATCAACACTTGGTCTCCAACGTTGAAGTCTAAGTGTCTCTAGACTGCATCCACGTATCTCTTCTGCCAATCTTGGGCAATCTATATCCTAGACTCAATCATCTCTACCTTCTCTGAGGTATCCTAAATGAAGTTTGGCCCTAGCATTTTTTTCTCCCCCACCTCTAACCAACATGAGGGCGAACGACAAGATCTCTAATAGAGTGCCTCAAATGGCTCCATCCCTATAATGAACTGCGACTCGTTAATGTAGGTGAACTCCACCAACGACAAATACTGCTCCCATCTTCCTTTAAAGTCCAAAATACACATACACAGCATGTCCTCCGGCGTCAGGTTCACCCTCTTCATCTGCCAATCAGTCTGAGGGTGATATGAAGTGTTCAGTCTCAACTCTGTCCCCTAGGCCTGCTGAAAGCTCCTCCAAAAGTGGGACACAAACGTAATGTCCCCATCTGGCATTATATTAAGTGGCACCCCATGTAGCTTAACAATCTCTGCCATGAAGAGTCTGGTGTACTTCCCGGAGCTAAAATCTATCGAGATCGGTATGAAATGAGCCACCTCTGTCAATCTATCGACAATCACCCATATCGAATCATGCCTCCTCTGTAAAGTAGGTATCCCCGTAGTAAAGTCCATAGATATGCTTTCCCATTTCCACACCGGGATCTCCAAAGGCTGCAGAGTGCTTGCGGGACGCCGATAATCCACCTTCACCAGCTGACAAGTAGCACATCTTGACATAAAATCAGCTATCTTTCTCTTCATACCGGCCCACCAATACTGACAGCGCATATCATGGTACATCTTATCCCCATCGGATGCACCGTGTATAACAAATTGTGAGCCTCTGACATAATGGCTCATCTCAACTCCGTTTTATCCGAAAAACCAATCTCCCCTGAACCTTAAACCCCCATCAGACCCGATAGAAAAATGCTCCACCCCCTCGGTAAGCAACTGTCTCACCCGCTCCTGAAAAAGATGATCCTCCTCTTATGCCTTCACCACCTGAATAATGATCTTGAGGGTGATTGTGGGAACTGACATAAATTCTCGAGTCAAATTACCATCTCCTCGAAGTGACTTCCACTTCGCCTTCCATACCGTCGCTAACTCCAAAAATGGCTTACGGATCATCGCATCCGCTACGACATTCGATTTCCCCGGGTGGTACTGAATGTCGAACCGATAGTCCTTCACAAACTCAAGCCACCTCATATGTCACATTTTCAGCTCCCTCTGTGTGAACAAATACTGCAAGCTCTTATGATATGTGAAAAGCTAAAACTTTTCCCCTAGACGATAGGGTCTACACACTCGTAGGACAAAAACCACGGCTACCAGCTCCAAGTCGTGGGTGGGGTAATGTCCCTCGTGAGGCTTAAGCTTTCGGGAAGCATAAGCTATCAGTCTCTCCTCCTGCATTAGAACCCCGCCAAGTCCCCTCAGGAACGCATCAGTATAAACCCTGTAGTCGACTCCCGCCTGAGGTAACGCTAGAACAGGTGATGTAGTTAATCTTGTCTTTAGCTCCTCAAAACCCTGGTATCATGTTTCATCCCAAACAAAAGGTACCCCTTCCTTGTCAAATTCGTTAAGGGCTAGGATATCTTTGAGAACTCCTGAATGAATCGACGGTAGTACCTAGCTAATCCCAAGAAGCTGCACACCTCGATGGGTATAGTGGGATATCCCCACTCCATCAAGACGAAAATCTTACATGGGTCCACTGATATCCCCTGCCTAGACATAATATGACCCAGGAACTGTACTTCCCTCAGCTAAAATCCATATTTCTCAAACTTCGCATACAGCTGGTGATCTCGAAGTGTCTGTAAGACCACCCGTAGATTCTCTGCGTCCTCATCCACGGTTCGAGAATATATAAGGATATCATAAATGAATACTATAACGAACCGTTCCAAAAAGTCCCTAAAACTAGGTTCATCAAATCCACAAATACTTTCGGTGCATTGGTTAGCTCGAATGGCATCACCAAAACTCGTATGACCCATAACGAGTAAGAAAAGTTGTCTTTGGGACATCCTGCTCCTGGACTCTCAATTAATGGTATCCCGATATCAAGTCAATCTTTGAAAAATGTGCAGCACCCCTCAACTGATCAAACAAATCTTCTATGCATGACAACGAGTATTTATTTTGAATTGTGACTTTGTTCAACTCTTTGTAGTCGACACAAAGCCGTAAGGATTCTTCCCTCTTCTTGACCAACAACACTATAGCACCCCAAGGCGAAGTAATCCTCCTAATGAACCCCTGACCTATTAACTTCTCAATCTACTGTTATATCTCTCTAATATCCAATGGATCCATTCTATATGGAGTGCAGGCAATAGGTCTGGTGCCTGAAATCAGATCTATCACAAAATCGATCTCATGACTCGGTGGTTACCCCAGAATTTCCCCAAAAACATATGAAAAATACCTAATCAGTGGAATGGAATCTAGAGTCACCAAAACCTCTATAGAGGTATCCTCCTCAATGTAATATAGATGCATGCTCGACCCACCCTCGGGGTGAGGCATCGCAACTAGGTACATCTCCTGCCCCGAAACGGCGAAGAAGATGGACCTCCCAAAGAAATCTATACATGACCTATAGGTGGCTAGTTAGTCCATCCCCAGAATGATGTCATACTTATGCATATCAGGAACTAGTAAGTCCGCAACAAAAGTAAGTTGGTTTATCTCAATACCAACCCCCCGTCTCTTGGTGCCTCTCTACCCACTAGTAGGTCAATGTGTAATACTACATCTGAGGCATAGTCTATCATACCTGACTCCCGTGAAAACCCCGTGATAACAAAAGAGTGCGATGCACCCGTGTCAAACAATTTATGGCCAACGTGACCAAAAATGGGAAACATACCCTCAATCGCTTGTGGAGGTGCATGTCCATCTGCTGCTGGTACATGGTAAACCCGACCATACTGCAATGGTTGTTTTCCCTGGGTTGGGTCGATGGGTGATAGAGCGACTGGTACAATGGCTCCCTAAGCCTGAAATGGTGGGTGTTGTTCTTGCGGCGCCTGATGTCCTCTATGGCCTCCCTATCCCTAGTCTGCCTAGTCCCCTCTCGTGTAACTCCTCGAGGTGTGGCTCCTATTTCCACAACTATAGAAAGTCCTCAGAACTAGAACCCTATCAGTCCATCAACCCTGCTGGCCTCTGCCCTGCTAGCCTTGGCTTTGATGACCCAGATACTATTGGCCATGTTGGCCTCTATACTGTTGGCCATGCTGGCCCTGTCCTGTATGACCTTGGCCCGACTGGACCTATCTATTCCCGTCATCTGTACCCCTTAATCTCTTATTATGATCGATGGGTAGGGTTCCCCTATGATACTAGGGCCCAGATCCACTACTCCCACCCACCTTGCCCTACTGGCTAGACGACTCTCCCCCGTGGATTTTTTCGCCCTTGCTCTTCAGAATTGCCCTATGTTCTTATCAATGAAGGAGTTCAACGTTCACCATTTGGTTGTATATTAAGAAGGCTGGCACTACACCAAATCTGCCCATTTGTCAAGGTCATTGACCTTGACAAATTCACCTTGTCAAGGTCAATGACCATGACATTTCGAGGCGAGACAACTTTTTTTGTCACGGTCGTGTCACGGTCATTGACCTTGACAAAAAACTCGCGTTTTGTGTCACGGTCGTGTCAAGGTCAATGACCGTGACACGTTTGTCACGGTTTATAAGCGTGACAAAGCCGTGACCCTTTTTAAAAAAATTGTCACGATCATTGACCGTGACACGCCCGTGTCAATTTTGTCACGGACGTATCACGGTCAATGACCGTGACAGTTCTGGGCAGAATTAAAAAAAAACTGCTGGGCAGTATGGCCACTGCCACTGCCCAGCAGTATATTTGTACCTGTTATAGCAACGTTGTACCTTTTCCAAACATCATATATCCGAACAAACTAAAGATAATGCAAATATATATTCAAATAAGAAACTATTTAAAAAGAAACAACATCACCATCATTTTATCTCAAATCTACAAACTATTTGCATGGAAAAGAGATTTTGTACCGCGACGCTCGGGAACACCTCCTTATCCTTCCCTTATCGTCCGAATAGCCACATAAGTATAGAGCATATGTGGCCTACCCTTAGGGCCACTCCCTGTCCCCTGAATTGAAATAAAGTAAAATTAGTATCCGCCCCTCAAATATAGATAAATATAAATCGTAATTGAAATCGAAATCGAAATTGACATATAAATATAAATACATTACCTGTAGTGTCACTCAAACAGCTAACTTGAGCTCATATGACACCTCCTTCCAACTAATGTACCCCGGGCAATCGTGTCAATTATAATTCTCTTCATATCTAAACACTAAGAAATACCATAATCCTATGGAGGTATGCGTTGCAAATTCCTTCCAACCGTTGTGTAGCCAAAAATCAGCAGTTGAAGTTGTCAACTCCACCTTTGAATGGGGTATGGAAAGTGGTGGGGTATGGAAAGTGGAATTGACAACTTCAACCGGTGATGTTTGGCTACATAACGGTTGGCAGGAATTTGCAGAGCATCGCTCCATAGGATTATGGCATTTCTTAGTGTTCGGATAGACGAAGAGATTCAGTCTCCTCTCCACAAATAGGACACCCCAAATAACTATGTACTAATCACCTATTAAAGGTAAGAAGCGTATATTCATGGATTAGTATAAACAAAACTTAGATGTAGTTGGAATATTTATGTATTAATCTCCTCTCCACACACGCACACTACACAAGAGTGAAAATGATAAAGTGCAGATCAAGTAAAAGCATTAAAAATGGATGTTTCGGTACAAATTGAAATAATTATTACAAATTGAAAAATTGTTTCAAATTCGGGTTATCATCAAAAAAAGATTGATATTCGGTAGGAGCAGCCAAGTCATCCACATTACTATTTAGACGCCTTGGCGCGTGTTGGACAATTGACCACGGCTCGTTGTTGATATACTCCGAGTAAAACACTTGCTTAACCTTTTGAAATGCACAAACAAACGGCTCATCGCTCACGTGGTCGTTGCTCTTCAACTTGGACAAGTAAACCATGATCAAATTGGTGACATGATCAACTTTAGAAGCATTTTTATCCTCAACTCTTACCCATTCACAGTAAAATACAACCTCTTTGAAGCTTATATAATCCAATTCAAATATATTTTGGATTACACCATAGTAAGTAATTTTAGCTTCAACGAGGTTTTTATCTTTTGCGCTCGCTCGAAAGAAAGTAAGAGCCTTGTATGAAATTCCCGAGTTCTGTACATTTGTACTTTCCTCGTACACTTTAGCGCCGAAAATGTAACCGTTCAATCGATATTTTTTGTACTCTTGTGCCACAAACAAGGGTCCAGTGGCTAGACGAGCAAGCCTTGATGTCGCATCACCCATCTTTAGGAGTTGAGAATATAGATAAATTAATTATATTAGTGGTAAAATTTGAGTGTAATGTAACGTTATATAACGACTGTTTTCATTGTAATTACCTCTTGTGTCAACCATAGCCTAAATTCACTGTCTGATTGTACCACTGTTTTTCGTCTTTTATTGTTCTCACAGGCTTCATATGTACTGCATATTACAAAATAATCATGTATAAAATAATCTAAAATAATGTTAAACATTATAATATTCGAAACTTACTTTTTCCATTCTTCGACATCTTCATGTGTGTCAAATAGATAACGAGCTACTTGTTCATGTTGCAAACTCGTTAATTTCACTCGTTTTCCCATCACATTACCACCATCATCGAGGAATTCATCAGTGTTATCAACGCTGGTAGAGTCAGTCATATATTCCCGAGTATATATTGATGACTCCACGGTGATGTATTCCTCTGCAATTGATCCTGCAATATATCGCGTATTCTTGACGTAATCTTTAAAAACTTTCATCAATCTTTCGAACGGATACATCCACCGATATCTAACTGGACCACAAAGAAGTTCCTCGTCGCATAGGTGTACCAACAAGTGAACACTTATGTCAAAGAATGCTGGGGGAAAGTACTTCTCCAATACACAAATCGCTTCGTTCACAGCCAATTTTGCGGCCACTATGTGTTCTCGATTCACTACCTTCTCACACAAGAGGGAGAAGGTAATACTAATTTGCATAATAGCCCTACGCAAATCCTTGTGCTTGGAGAAACAGTGCTTAAACAATAGAGGAACCAATTGCATGATCACATGCCAATCGTGGGACTTACACTTATGTAAATCATGAGTAACATAATTCACAATCCTTTGCAAGTTGGACGAAAAAGTAGATGGGCCTTTCAAATTATATATTGTGTCTAGAAGCACCTTCCTTTCCTCACTCGTCAAAGTAAACGCACCAGGGGGAATTATTGTCCTTCCCCTACTATCTTCTTTCAACCATAGTTGTGGTTTAAGTTTTAACGTTTTAAGGTCTTTTCGTGCATTTTCTCCATCCTTCGAATGACTCCCCCCAAGGAAAGTACCCACAATATGTTCAGCGAAGTTCTTCTCTGCATGCATCACATCCAATACATGGCGCACCGGGTTTTTCTTCCAATAAGGCAAGTCAAATAAAATTGACCTCCGAGACCATGCCTTTCTTATCTCAGTTTCATTCCCAGTTGGGGTCTTCTTATGCTTGACATTCTTAAATTTGGGATTCTTACCTGGCATATTTGGGCCACATTCAGAAGATTTACTTTCAATTTCTGAACCCGAAAGTTTTCTCGGCGGTAGCCTATGTTCAACTCCGCCCAATAAAAAATTGGAAGCTTTCTCAAATCTGAAACTATGAGCTGGGGGTAAAAACCTCCTGTGGCAATGGCATACATTTTTTAAGCTGGAGGATAGACGAAGAGATTCAGTCTCCTCTCCACAAATAAGACACCCCAAATAACCATGTACTACACATCCGGATAATGTCCCATAAGCTGGAAAATCATGAATTGCCCACATCAACATAGCTTTCAGCGTAAACTCTTCTTTTCTAAAAGAGTCAAATGATTGCACACCCTCTTCCCATAACTCATTTAATTCTTCTACCAAAGGATCCAGGTAGATATCAATGTCTTCACTTAGTGCCTTTGGCCCAGGTATCAATAAAGCCATCATCGAAAATTCAAGTCTCATACACTGTGAAGGAGGGAGGTTGAGTGGGGCTAGGATCACTGGCCATACACTCTGATTGGTGCTTAGATTTCCAAATGGATTGAAACCATCTGTTGATATAGCCAAACGAATGTTGCGTTGTTCTCGAGCAAAATCGGGATACTCATAATTCATCCTCCGCCAGGTAGTAGAATCAATAGGATGACGCATGATATTACCCCCTACTTCTGCCCTAGCATGCCAAGTCATTGCCTCTGCAATCCATGGTACTGTGAAAAATCGCTTTAATCTACGCCCAACGGGAAAATATTTCAATACTTTTTGAGGCACTTTTGATCTTGTGCCTTCCTTACTAGTAGATTGGACATATCTAGGTTCATCGCATACCGGACAACGATCGAGATTTTCATAATCCTTTCGGTATAGTATGCAGTCATACACACAAGCATGAATCGATTTATACTTCATTCCCAAACCTTTCAAACTGTTCTTCTTAACAGGATAGCTATTTGGAAGTGTATTCACTTTGTGTAATAAGCCCTTCACCCATTTCATAATTCCCGTCACGCTATTGCCAGACAAACCGTACTGCGTCTTCAAACTGTGCAAACCAACCATGGCATGTAAAGTTATTTGATCTTTCTCACAGCCAGATTATAACGGTTGGGTCGCCTTAAATTTTAAACTTTGGTAGTCATCGTCAAGTTTTATCGTGTTATCTTCACGAGCACTTGAATCTTCTACATCATCAGTAACCTCATTCTCCTCAGCTTCATAAACTCCGTACGCATCATCAACTAAATCCTTTAACATATTATGATCTACGTCGTCCCCTTCTTCATCTATTCTACTTGTTGAAGGATGTTGTGAAGGTTGGTCAGGGACAAAAGGAACTTTCAATTCACCGTGAAAACTCCAAAATCGATAACTATCTTGCATACCCGATCTTAACAAATGTAGTTCAATTGTTTTCCACTCAAACACCTTACCATTCTTACACCTAGCACAGGGACACGGAAACTCTTCATCATTACGACATCTCTTTGCATATTTCACAAATTCGTTAGCACCTCTGCGAAACACATCCCCCATTCTATTAGTCTCACCCATCCACTCTTTGTATTTCGGATATCCCATCACAGCTACCACAACTAAACACCAATTAAAGGTAAACAAAACTTAGATTTATAGTATGTTTTTTTTAATTATCCCATCATTTAATTATCCTATTAAAGGGTATGTGGTCCTATCCCATTTAAGAATGCATTTTTCTGTAATATACTTAACAGCTCATGCACATTGTTACGATTTGAAAAAAATTCGACAGCATATCCCCTTAGTTCTCCAAGTACACGACGTAGATTGGCAGGTGTGAGTGTTATTTCAATTGGTCAATTAAAATAACAGTCACACTTGTCAATCTAGTATGTACCCAGAGAACATTAAGATACGACTGCAGAACCTCCTCCAAAAGTAAAAACTTTAAGCCAATAAGAATATTATACAAAAATTATACAGTCTCAAACTGTCCAAACGGGACAATTCGAGAGATCTCATTACAGGGGTAATGACTCTCGAACGGGTCTAAGGGTTATTGAATGCGTACGCATAAGAACTAGAATGCTAGTATCTATGCGCACTATATTTAATTTCAAGTATGTTTCATATAATGGGTTAATTCAAATACAAAAATAAATTCATGGGATAATTCAAATACAAAAATAAATTCATGGGATAATTCAAATACAAAAATAAATTCATGTATTGACCACATACACACACACACACACACACTATCTAAGCTGTTCTATAGGTATAAAAATAATTATTATCCAATTATTATCCAACTATTATCAATTATTTATTTTGAATGTAAATAATATTCAAAACCCCACCCACCCCCACCCCCTCAGATTAATTCAAGACATAAGACCCTAAAGGGAATCCTATCTGCAACAAGATTCTAGTTAGTAAAGAAGACATAACAGAATATGGTGGAATCCACTACACTACAAAACCATTTAATAATATTTAAAAAATTCAAAACCATTTAATAATATTTAAGCACTAAAATTAATTTAATTTAATTTAACCTAGGAATTAATCAGATATTTTTATCCTATGTTTACTAATGCTAAATTATGAAAAATGACACCACCCCCTCCCCCACCCGGCCCCACCCCGCCCCACCCCCTGCCCCCTCCACCACCCCCTCCCCCTCCCCTAAAACACACCACCACACACACACACACACCGCACCCCACCCCACCCCACCCCCTGCCCCCTCCACCACCCCCTCCCCCACCTTGCCCCACCCCGTCCCACCTCCTTCCACCCCTTCACCACCCCCTCCCCCACCCTGCCCCACCCCACCCCACCCCCTGCCCCCTCCACCACCCCCTCTCCCACCCTGCCCCACCCCACCCCGCCCCACCCTGCCCCACCCCCCACACACGCACACACATACACACATATATATATACACATACACACATAAATATATAGACAAATATATATATAAATGGAAGAGAGAGAGAGAGAGAGAAATTGGACCTGAGAGAGAGAGAGAGAGAGAGAGAGAGGGAGGGAACGGTGGGAGGGAAAAAAGAAGGGGGAAAGGGTTTTTGCTGGAAAAGTTATCACGGTCATGTCAAGGTCATTGACCGTGACAAGAATTGTCACGGTCATTGACCGTGACAATTAGTTGTCACGGTCGTGTCAAGGTCAATGACCGTGACATAAAACGCGTGTTTTTTTGTCACGGTCAATGACCTTGACAAGGCTGGCCGGCTGAAAGGTGACAATTTGCCCATTTTGGTGTAGTGTGGATTTCCTAAAATATCATTCCTAATATGCCAAGCTGACCCCCAGATAAAATGGTCCATCCTCATCTGCTATGTCCGAACATCCTCCCTTGTAAAATATGAGAGAGTGCTGAATTCCTGCTCATACTCTACAACTGTACGTCCCTCCTGCTTCATATTCATAAACCCAATCCTCATCTCGGACTGTATGGCTAGGGGAAAGTATTTCCCCTCAAACATCTCCCAGAACTGATCTATCATGAGGTTATCCCTCTCCTCGACTATCGTCCTTGTCTCCCACGACTGAAGCGCGGTTCCCACCAATCTAAAGTATGCTAACATCTATTTCTGAATGGGCGTGCACTCCACCATCCTTAAGTGCCTCTCAATGTCTTTCTTCCAATGACTAGCAATCAGAATGTCAGACCCTCTTCTAAACACTGGAGGCTGGCCTATAACAAAGGCCTCCCTCGTGCGGTCCCATGCATAGTCGGGTGCCTGTATTGGAATAGCCACCTGTTGTGGTGGCTGTTGTGGGTCCTGGGGAGAAAAAAATGTTGTCGCATGGCCTCCATCATTGTTGATACTTCCTGGGACACTATAATGGTTATCTCCGCTGAAGTAATCAACTGTTGGGCCTGTGGTGGTTAAGGTGGTTCTGAGAGAGCCTCCTCCTCCCCAACTGGTTGGACTACTCTCCTAGGTCTGCCCCTACATCCATTTTCCATCTGAAAGCAAACAAAATTTGAATCAGTATAAATTGCAATAGCACAATGAGTCCTAAGTATAGGCTCTACACATCAAAGAACGCAACGCAGAACGTAAATAGCGTAAACACAGATCCTAAGGATATTAGAATCGTGCTCTGATACCAATTGTAACAACCCCAATTTTCTCACGTAAAGGCTGTCCAGGCATGATACGTCGAAGATATGGCTTGCTTGTCAATTAATACAACTCTTAGCACAATAGTAAATATAATTAAGTTATTTTCCAATACTTCAGCATTTATAAAAGAATAATGCATACACAATGATTCAGTAAATCCACACCACCATAATAGTAATAATAAAATCCAGCCAACATAATAAATCCAAGCAGACATGAAATAGAAGAGTATCAAGCTTATGCCTTTACAATTATTCCAATAATGATTAACTAAATCTGAAAAGCACCTAATCTAGAAGACTATCCCTGTCTAGGAGTGACTGGGGAAAAATATTTAAATTTGGTTCAGAACCCGAGGTGTGCAAGAATTAACTTGAATAAAATATGAATATAATTATACAATCGATGCACAATAAATATTTCCCCTTTTCGACACTCACAGGCATATGACACCTCGCCCCTCCTCTAAACGAAATATCATTCGCATCCAACAATTCCCAAATAATGAAATGGTGACAATGCCTTAATTTATAAACGGAGATAACAGTAATAAATCATTTGAATGTAATTTCTACATCACATTTTCCGATAGTCACTTATTCTAGTCTCATAGTTCTTCCAAAAGAGCATAAACATCTATTACGCATTATAGGATTTCATACATTAATATTGTCTATTTTTCTACACATCATCAAGCCCACCTGTGCCAACGTGTGGTACGTGGCCCGAACGTGCAAAACCTCGAGCCGACATGATTGTCCACGAATATGGTATGTCCACACTAATATATAGTAGTATATATTATTTATCTCTATAATATGTAGACAATTATCTCTGCAATTAGTAATAATATTACTCATTAAATTATTCACAATATTTCTCATTTATTAATAAATTAAAATCCGATAAATTATTAACTTGAGTTAATAAATAATTACTTAACTGCTAGTTAATGGTAATTATAAATTCCAGTGTGAGTATAACCCTACTGCATAATTTATTAATCCATAATTATTCATATTTGTTCCTTTATTATAGTCCCACCACTACTGTTTGTGAAGAACAAAATGAAGGAACCCAAAGTTCAGAAATTAAAGCTACAGCAGAAAGGGGAAGGAGAGAGAATTTTCCACGTCATTCGAACGATTGGTGTTTTCGTTCGCGCGATATGGAACGTCGTTCGAACGACCTTCCACGTCGTTTGAATGACATCTCGTCCCCTTCCTCCGCCTCTAACAGTTTCGAGTTTCTTACAGACCCAAAAGTTCTTACAGTTCTTATAGTTTCGTAGGCCGGAATTTTATCATATTTTCACCATGAGTTAATCCCGAACGATTTACTAACAACTTCATATCTCAACAATTTAAGTCCCAAATCTCCAGCTAGGTCCGTTTTGCACAATGAATATTAAATAAGGGCGACTACATCTAATTTCAGTCCCTTTATGGGTATTGATAATCTCTACAATAATTAATCAATTTTTTCCCAAATAATTATCAGCACTTTAAGTAAACCTAACACCCATAGTTATATTTGTCGATACCTAATTTTTTGGAAATCCAATCTACATGTGAATCATCCCTCTACATGTATATCATTATTAAATTCAATTTATCATTCCTCTACGTGTGGTTATTCATCATAAAATCACATATAATGAATCCTAATTTCCAGAAATCTAAGGGAATAAAATTATGCATTGAGAAATAAATTATACACATAAATTACGCAAGGAATTCTTTCCTGAAATTTTTGTAGTGAAGAAACCCTTGAAAGTTTTAGATCTCCCTCTTGTTCTTCCTTTTTTACCTTCGGGGTGTTTCTCTCTTCTCTTTCCTGTGGCCACTATTTTAGGTTTCTTTTTGTGATAATGGAGGAGTGGTTTACCCCCACTAAACCACTCATTAAGTGTTAATCCTGAGTTCGGTTATGGGCCCTACTTTTGGACCCCCAAATGAGCCTGAATCCATAATCTAATCAGTCCAAAACTTTCCCAACCCATATGTTATTGACCCAATACCATTTTTAAAGGCTTAAACCACTTAAACGAGTTTATATGAGTCCCAAGACATGCCCCGAATTATTTATGCCGAAATAGTTACTTTTTATTTGTGTCACACATAAATTACAAAATTTTCTTTTATTACACGCAAATGACGTATCCACGAACAAAAAAAATGAGCAATACACGCAAGCATAATAAATAACAAGTTTCCACTTAACATATTTTAATAAAAATATTTATTTAGATTAAATGTCCAAAATTAATTATTTATTTCAAAAATATTTTCGACAAATTATTTAAGAGGAAATACGGGGTATTACACACTGACAAAATAACAACACACCTTAACCAATTAAATGTATTTTTTTAAATAACAAAATGATTTTTTCAAATGACAAAATTTCTTATTTAACCAATTAAAAGTTCCAAAGAATTATTTTTAATTTAGACAAAAATCAAGAAAATTACTTTCACATATTGTTATACCACAATAACATTTTCTGATAATTTTAGCATTATCAACAATATGATTAATCTATATGATTAATTCCTCAAGATATCTAATTTAACATCATTTAATGCCTAAAAATATTAAATTATGCTGCAAAAGTTATATAATGCATGTGTGTTAAAAGTGTGTGGTATAGTGTTTGAGTATATAATTGACGTGTCTTCATCTTACCAACCAGGATCATGTCGTGCAGTTAGTGTTACCTTGAGTCTTCAATCTTAAATGAAATATGAGAAGGGATCTCTACTAAAATATTTCTCACAAAATATTCAAACTAGCTAATCACCTTAATAGTCTAGACTCAAGCAAACCTAAAAGAGTCTCTATCAAAGAGTGCTTCAATCTCCCCCTTTGGATATTTGTGGAAAAACTCCATCGAGTACATACAAATCCCATGGAATACTTTTAAACTCTCAAGACAAAAAAAATATTAACACTATAAAAGAGGTAACCACCCTACCTAGACCCGAAATAAGAAGAAGGGTGTAAAATATAACTCAACTAACAACATTTGATCATAGACTCAAAGAATAAAAATTTCTAACAGAATCTACAAAAATATAACTTCAGATCAAATGAGTAATATTAAGTAAATAATATAATATGCAATATATGAATGTACTCTTCTCCCCCATTTTGTCTCAAATAGATAAGGGTGAAAAGTAATGAACTGATAAAGGGGTCACGTCGAGTGCTTATCCTACATTGACTATATATAGAAGGTGCCTTTTGTCGCTATCAAACATCAGTTCCATAGATAGCATATAATAAAGATGATGAAGACATGAATGTAATTTCTTATATAAAAGATATACCAATCAATCATAATCATCCTTATTGTTCTTCTTAAACTTTTAAAATCAATAATATCAATAGGTTTAGTTAGAAAAGTAGCAAGTTGCATTTCAATTTTAACATAATTGATTAAGAGTTCTTTAGACTCTATTAAATCTCTGATAAAATGATGACATGTTGTTTTATGTTTGGTCCGAGAGTTCTAAACATGATTTTTAGTTATATTAATCGCGCTTTCTTTATTACACCTAAAAGTATCTTGAGATTCTGTAATGTCGTGGTCACTTAGCATTTGTTTGATCAACATTAATTGGCCACAATAACTACCAACTGCGATATATTCTTCCTCAACATTAGATAAATAAATATAATTTTGTTTCTTGCATCCCCAACCAACCAACTTGTTCCCAGCATAATAACAAACACTTGAGGTACTTTACTATCGTCAGATGACCTCCCTAGTTATTATCACTATAACCAATTATAGTACTAGTTGTGTCTTTTAAGTACCTTAGTCCTAAGTCTAAAGTCCCTTTTACATATTAAATAATACGATTAACGCCTTTCAGATGACCTTCTTTAAGATAGAATTGATAAGGGAACACACACAAACAGAAAACATGATCTCAGGTCAAGAAGAAGTTAAATGTAGTAAATTAGCTTTCATGATTCTACATAAATTAGGATCAATATGTTTTCACTTTAATTTTTAGTTTGTTTTGTGGTTATGCTCATGGGTGTACATGTTATTTTGGCATCATTCAAATCAGACTTCTTTATTAGATCTATGGCATATTTAGACCGACAAATAAATAAACTGTCAACAAATTATTTCACTTGAAGTTCGAGGAAATATTGTAACTCCCCCATAAGCGACATTTGGAACTCCCCACTCATAAAATTTGAAAATTTTTGAACTTCTTAGGGGAAGTTGAACCAAATATTATATCATCTACATAAACTCGTACTATTAAACTTCATTATTTGTTTTTTGCACTAATAATGTCAAGTCACTGCCATTGAGTTGAAACCCTTTATTGAGTAAAAAGTTCAAAAGGTGATCATCTCAGGGCCGAGGGTTGTTCTCAAACATACAACGTCTTTTGAGTCTAAAGATATGAGCATGGTATTTCGGGTTAATAAAACCTTTTGGTTTCTCTACATAAACTTCCTTTATTGACATACTATTTAAAAAGCACATCAGACATCCATTTGAAAAGGTTTAAATTGTAAATAACCAACAAAAACCAAGAGAAGATGGACATACTCCATCCGTGTAATCGGGGCGAATGTCTCTTCCCCATCTACCCCTTTTATTTTATTGTACCCCTAAGCTACTAGCCTTGATTTATTTTTAATTTTCATTCCGGTATCATCGATTTTATTTTTGAAAATCCATTTAGTATTGATTCCTTTATTAGTAGTAGGCCTAGAAATGAGATACCAGACATCGTGAAATTAAACTATACTAAATCTTCTTGTAAATAAACTATACAAAAAAAAGTCTTTCAAAGATTCATTAAATTTCTAGGGTTCACGAGGGAAAGAAAATAGAAAAATTTGTAAATTTTTGAAATTGTGATGTTGTGATGTTGTTCTACTAGGCTATAATACCTTAACAATAAGTTTAGTTATGGAATGATCTTTAGAAACCTAGCTAGGAACAACAAGGGTTTCAACCAATAAAATATCTCTTTTATAGTAGAGTCATTGATTTTAAAGGTTTCAAACTCATTCTCATGAATTGGTACAGTGTTGCTTACAATTACAGTGATTGACTCCATAATTGACTTTGTTATTAAATTATAAACCCTATAGGAATGACTGTTTTAAGAATATTCTAGAAAAATGTCTTTACCACTTTGAGATTCAAATTTTGATATATTTTCTCTATCCCAGCATATGTAACAAGTACTCCCAAATGTTCTAAAGTATTTAATATTGCGACTTTTACTATACTAAAGTTCATATGGAATGGTTTTGGTATTTCTACGAGGGTAAATCCTATTAATATTACGACAAGCCAATTGGATAGCTTTAACCCAAAAATATTTGGGAAGGTCCATAGCGTATATTAATACCTTGACCATCCTTTCTAGAGTTTTATTTTTACGTTCAACAATTCCATTCTATTCGGTGGTCTTGTGATGACTAAAAACTCATAAAAGTAACCATTTCCAGAATATTATTCGGCGATGCCAGTGTCTTTGAATTCACCATACCTATCACTTCCTTTACATAATACTTGGGTATCCTTTTCATTTTCAATTTTCAAAAGTATTTCCAAAAACTCTTTAAACGTTTCTGACTTATTTTTCAAAAAAGCTAACCAGGTAAAACGCGTGAAGTCATTCACAATGACTATAATGTAACTATTTTCACTAAGGCTAACAGTACGAGAGGGATCCATTAATTCCATATGGATGAGAACAAGGGGTTTTAAAGTTAAAATAGCAGGAACTTTTATGTAAGGAGCCTTAGTTATCTTTCCCACTTGACAAGGTCCACAAACTATATTTGGACACTTTTTAGTTTTGGGAAATCCATTAATAATTTTTTGGGTGCTCAATATGTTCAAGTTTTCAAAATTAGTGTGACCCAAACTATTATGCCAAAGGTCGGTGTCATCAAGTCTAGTTAGATGAAAAGAAGTAGAAACGGGATGAACTATGTAACAATTCTCCTTACTTCTGTTTTCAACGATGATGCAATTACCAATTTTCTCAATCACTTTGTACTACTGTTTAGAAAAGTTAACATAGTAATTTGCATGACAAAATTGACTCATACTGAGCAGATTGGATTTTTAACACTTTAACTAAGAGAAAATCATCAAGAAGAGGTAAACATTCCTAATAAAGTGTTCCCTTGCTTATGATTTAAGATGAAACTCGGTCTCCAAACATGACTTTACCACTAAGGTAGTTACTCAAGTTTTTCAACTTTACTTTGTCACCTATCATATGCTTAGAACAGCTTGAATCTAAATATTGTCCAGTTGATTTTCTCTCAGCTTTGAGTGCAGAAATCACTATATTTCACCTCAATTGGAGTAATAGACCATCTTCTCTCACCCAAGTAGGCATACTTTTTAGATTCTTTTTGCGTTTTGCACTCGTGGAAGGTCGAAGGGTTCTGTAACATGGTTTTTTCTTCGTATGAGACTTGTTTTTGTTTTGCAAAATGATTTTAATTTTGTCTAGGGAGAACATAACTAGGGCACTTCACATGAGCGTAGATATAGTTTTAATAGACTCACGCATAAATTCTCTTCTGAAAACAGTTATCTAAATTTTTTCCACGGACATCACAATTGGAATAATATTTCACTAACGTTGGTTTAACCCTATTATCTAAACCTTGAAAATGGGTTTAAAATTAATTCGATTTATCGATTTAACTGGGAAAAAACTAATGTTCTCCTTAGTTCTAATAGAAGGACAAATATATTTAGATTTATTATTAGGCTTTTGTTGGGGATTACATGAGGTTTCTATCACTTACAAGACTAGCGTAGTTTTGCTAGAACTTTCTTCGACAAAAGAGATTACTTAATTCTTTAAAGAATTTTTGTTTTCAACAAAACCAATTCCCCTTTTTTCATAATTTCTTATTGTATTGTTGAGGATTGAAAATATCGCCACCTTTTAAAAACTTTTGAGCATTGCGCTTTGGATTATTCCAATTCAGTTATAGTGCCCTTGTTTGTTTGTTCTAAAATAAAACAATTCTTAGGAAGTTTAGTTAATTTTGATTTAAATTCTCCAAACTCGGTTCATGAGTTATAGATTGACTCGTATAGTCTTCAACATTTTGCCTAATTGTCCTAGTTAAACTCTCAACTTCTTTAGACAACTTTTTACCATTTTTTTAAACATAGAACATTTAATTAAGGTCTTATAATTCAAGTCTTAAAAATTTGGCAAATCACCATCATCCTCTTTATCACTAAGTGAAGTGTTTGTTGTATCCCCTAACGGTTCAGTTAAATTAGCGGGACTCTCACACACATTCAATTCGCCATTACGTGCGTCACTTTGACTCATATACCTATGAGTATCACATATAACAAAATCATTAATATGAGTTGTACTAGAAGAATTTTTAACCATATTATAAGCAGACATAAAATCATCATCAGAAAAGCAAGCATCACCATCATATTTAATAATTTTGGCATAAAAAGACATACATGATTCTTTTATGTTTGATGGACTTGACTCGTCTTTATCAAAACTACTTGAGTCATCACATGTTTTAGTAATATGGGCCTTAGGAATGGTTTTTATTTTAGAATAACACCTATTAGCACAATGCCATATTTTACCACATTTATGACATTATAGATGGGACTGGTCTGTCTCGGGTTGTTATTATTTGAGTCTATGGGTTAACTATGATTTGAGTTCGTCGCTCTATAAAACTTTTTCCATGTGATATAGAAGCTTGAAGTCCTTTATAATTAGATTATCCTTTACGACTAGCAACTGTGTTTCTATATTTTAAAATACTTTTGAACTCCTTGATCATCAAGGCAAATTGGGTATCAAGGGTTTCAGGATCGGCTCCTTGATTTGGGTCACTTTTTAAGTCAAACATTTAAAACTTTGGATTTTTCATCTTAGAAGTTAATCCAATATTTGACTCACTTTACTTTTTAGTAGTTGAGGACAATATTTTTTTGTAATCAACTTCCATTTCCATAGTCCTCAATTTGCTACTAAGAAGTTCAGGGGTCAAATTGGGTCCTCCATTTCTTCAATGGTATACTGTTTATGGTCAAACTTAGGAGGGAGATATCTCAAAATTGTCATCACTATGTCCTTATTATGATAATATCTACCATTAGCATGGATTTTAGTGATTATGTTATACAACTTAATATAGAATTCAGCAAAGGTTTTAGTGTTAGACATCACTATAGAAGTATACTATTGGACAAGCATTTGTGTTTTTTCCACCTCTAACACGTTGATCACTTTCATGGGCAATGATCATAGAGTCCCAAGCTTCATTAGGAGTAGTATACTATGAAATTCATTTACATTCATGTTCATTAATAGCCCTGGAAATATAGTTACATCTTGTATTATTATACGAATATATAACTTTTTCCTCTTTAGTATATTCACTCAGTATTTTCCTTACTTGCTCAGTACTTCCCTCAGTTGTTGGTCTAGCAAGTAGTTGAAAATATTTTTTAATAATATGGAAAAAATCATTTCCAACTGTCCTTGAATGAGTGCAACCGTTCGAACCTTCTAGTATGTAAAATTGCCTCCATCAAACACAAGGGGTGTTGAAAGATTTCTAAGTTTTTCCAAAACATTTTACAATTTATTTTTATGAAAAGATTCCAAAAACTCTAGGATCTTGAAAGATTTTAATACGATGCTCCATCCTAACTGAAAAAAACTTATGCAAAAATATGATTCACAAAGTTAACCAAACATATTTTTATAAATCACAAGTTTTTTGAAGAAACCTTATTCACGAAAAATAGAATCAAAGATAACATAAGATGTGTATCTCCTGAAGTCTAGAAGATTTTATTTGTAAAATATTTATTCAAGTTTTAATGAAAACTTTTGCATTAAACCAGCAAAAATAGGAACTAAGAAATGTAAGTAAAATAACAAGCATCCACGATACAAGATGTAACATGGTAAAACTTACCCAGAGGAAACATCCACTAGGGCCTCTATACCCCAAATGAAGAAAAA
Source organism: Sambucus nigra (assembly GCA_949130495.1). Lineage (NCBI taxonomy): Eukaryota > Viridiplantae > Streptophyta > Magnoliopsida > Dipsacales > Adoxaceae > Sambucus > Sambucus nigra. Next base: position 70,731,433 of record OX422207.1, read on the forward strand.
AAATCACTATAATGAAATGATATGTTTACAAATACAACAAATATCACAAATAGAAAAAATATTACCTAACTGAGAATCCCCTTAAAACGTAGGTACAAAACTTTTGAATGTTATCGTAAACATCTCTAGTTGAATGGAAACATCTAAGCCTCCAAATATCAATAAAATATAGTGCAATTTGTGTAGTTTAGTTTTTCGCCTCCATGAAGGTATGAAACTCACACACACTTAACATGTATAAAATAGTCATAAGCAAATTACATGATTTCTCTTATAAGAAAAATTTCCAAATAGTGTCAATTTGTATGTTTTGGCATTACTCTAGATAAAAACCACTTTGAGTAATAGGATTGTCTTTATGTGACGATATTCCATTAAGCCAGTGACGTTGTGTTTAAGACGTAGCGACTAGGCTTCAAAGATAGATCATGTTGCATTCTTGGTGCAAGTTTTAAGTCCTTTAATGGATTTCCAAGATTCTCTTATGTAAGAATGCATAATGGTTTATGGTTCTCAAAATATTTCATAAGGATGATATTTTATTTAAAACTGATTTTAAAATGATTTTTATAAATATTTTCGAGTTAAATCAAGTTTAGAGTTGTACGAACTAAGTCTTACATTTATCCTACTTCAAATGACCTTGTACCTTGTTTAGATGAGATTGTTCTCTCGTTCAAACGAGATTATTTTCTCGATCCAATGAGAGACAACTTTCATTCTATCGACATGATGTTTTTGTTAGAATGACACGCCGACTTGAAATTTGTTTATTATTTAAGGCATCTTTGACTCAGAAAAATGAGTGCAGAACAGAACCTAAAGATATACGTTTTCTGCAACTTGTTTTCAAAGATTTTCCAGAGTTAAAATCCTAAACATCCTACATTGTTTCAAGATCTGAGATTTCATAATCCTTATTTCATAGAGATCTTAGATTGCACCACTGGTTTGATTCTTCCATCATTAGAAGAACTGTGTTCATGTAGTAGACTCCGTGCGTGTTGATTGTGATGAAAAAGTGATGGATTTTGTGTTATGAATCATAGATAGATGTTGAGGCTATATCGATGAATACCAAGGCATACGTGGAATCATGTGTTCTGGACCTAGCATAAGTGGTCTTTTATACATAGAACTCTGGAGGAGTTATTGAAGATAGAAGAAGGTCAAGGAACATGGGGATCTAGTTGTTGCGTAAGTCTACTGTTTATGCTTTGTAAAATAGTATCATAGTGATTGCCTGGCCTGGGCCATCCGAGGTTTTTCCCCTTAGTGGTTTCCACATACATCGGAGTTGTGAACTTGCTTTGATTTATCTACTTAATCTTACTAAATGCATATCTAGGATTATGAGTGATTGGGTTAATTAATTTGGTTCACATATTTGGTGCATAATAAAAGTGAGAAAATTTTAAAAGGTTGTCTTTGCATAAAGCACATTCATATAGGGACCTCCTCAAATTGGTATCAGATCTAGAACACTAGGTGGTCATGTGAGTGATCCTGTGTATCTTTAAGCATGAATTTCAAAATGCTTGGTGTCTTTAGAACACCTACGTTTGATGTGTCGAACAATACTTACTGGAAAATGCATATGAAGTATATACTTAAGGCTATAGATGAACGTGTGTGGTTAGCGATTGAAAATGGGTGGTCTCCACCAGTCACGAGAGAGGGAAAGGTCATTAGTTTAAAACCCACTAAGTCGTGAACTGATGCCGAGCATAAATTGTCACGATATAATTCTAAAGGTTTCAATGATCTTTTCTCGTCTGCCACCCCAGAGGAATTCTACCATATTATGACGTGTGAGACTTCAAAGGAGGCTTGGGATATACTTAAACTCACCCATGAAGGAACCAACACTTTTAAGGCTTACATACTCCAAAACCTCACCACCCAGTTTGAGACGATTAAAATGTAAGAGAGTGAGACCTTTGATGAGTTGTACCCTAAATTGTCCGATATAGTTAACTTGTCGTATAACTTGGGAGAGAAGATACCGGAGAATTGAGTCATAAAGAAGTTCTTAAGGTTGTTTCCTGAAAGATTAGATCCAAAGGTGACTGTTTTAAACTCTTTGAGAATGTTTGACTAAACGAAACTAGAAGATCTTGTAGTTGACCTACAAACTTATTAGCTGGACATGTTTACCTCCAAGCAAGTGCCGAAGAAAGAAAAGGGCATTGCTTTGAAAGCCCAAAAGGCGAAAACTAAATTTTTGGATGACGAATTCAACACCTAATTTGAAGATGTAACCATGTTGGAAAAGAAGTTTAATAAATTTCTCAAATTCTAAAAGCAATCAAAAGATGGAAAACAGCTTGAGAAAAATAAGAACAAGGTTGATCACTTCCCTAAGAACTGAAGTGATAATGTTAAGAGGGATGTGTTGGATAGGTGTTACGGTTGTGAGGGTTATGGCCATAGGGTAGCGGAGTGCCCCACTAGACATATGAAGCAGGGAAACAACCCTAGAGCATTTAATGACACCCTTAGTCATAGTGATCCGCAAAAAGGGAGAGGATTCGTACATCGAGTGCAATTACATTGTGTTCACGGTTTGTCATGTGAGCGATGATGACAAATTGTAACACCCCATTTTTTAGCTTATTTTATAAATTAATTAATTCAGAAACTAATTAGGAAAATACGTTTTATCTAAATTACGCGAGTGAAGAAATTTAATGTGATTTAATTACTAAATGTGATTATTAAATATTAATCGAGATATAGATACTGATTAATATTTTGATGAAATTTACTAAGTGTGAATACTAAATAATAAATGATTTTTATTATATGGCATAGTGAGTGATATGTGTGTATTCTAGTTTATCCCACCAGGACTCACGTGTAGACTATTTTCAGGTGTGGAATGAGAAATATATAAGTGACTTGGATGGGAATTTATTGTTCGGATGGGTTTGAATAGTGTACCCGGGGTATAGTTTGGGCCCCAGGTCAATTTTGGACCAAATCGACACCTATTAAGGACGTTACGATCATTTTTCCAAAATTGCTCAAGGGAACTACGAAAATTAGAGCCATATATATATATGATATTTAGAGATTGGGGTTAGGGATCACAACACAAAAGATTAGAGAGGCCATTAATGAAAAGAGAGAACCATTTTTCCAAAGCCTAAGAGAGAATTGAGAAGGTGGTGAAGGTGGTGAAGGGTTTCTGACACCTCAAGTTAATTGAAAAAGAAGATTGGATAAGAAGCAATCAATCATCAACTAAAAATCACGAGATCAAATCAATCAATCTAAGGCAAGTGTTTATTGCAAATTGAATTGAAGTTCTAATACCCATGTGTAGGGATTTTATGAATAGATTGATTTTATTTCAAAACCTTGATGAAGAGTACCACTTGATTTCATGTTTGATAAAATTCCATGTAGTTGGGGTTTATAGCTGTAGAGTATTGTAAATCAGAGGAGTTTTGATTGTTACTATGGATTTAAATTTGGGTTTTGAATGAAATTTTATGGATGAACACAAAATTTGTTTATGAAAAAGTTTTGGGGGGGTTGATTCATTCTTGCTTGTTTTCAGTGAGGTTTTAATGTGTTTGAAACATTAGAAATCATCCTAACTCTGGTCAAAATAGTTAGGAATGATTGATTGTGAAATTGGTGAAGAATTTATGAGATTTAGGTATTAAAAAGGTGTAAAAATGCTACTGCAAAATAGAGAACTGAGTTGCAAAAAACAAATCGGTTCAGCCTTAACAGAATACGAATTGGTCCAGCCTTTGTAGAAAATGAACCAGTTCGGTCCTGGGAAGCGGATCGGTCCGATGCTCTGAAATTTCTAGAATCTTTCTCTTTCTCTTGCATTCATAAATGTATGTGGTGGGGGAATACTTATGCACTTGGCAATATAATATTGGGAGATATAAGCCTACGAGGGGAGTATGAGAGTGAAGTAAACTCGTGAATAAATGGTAAAGTACGGTTAATATTAGAAAAAATAATATTACGTACTAGTATAAATAATTTGGTTAAGTGAATACCTATTATAGTGTTACTTAGGCTGTGTGAATACCTAAAGTATTCTTAATTCGGTATTGGGGTCGACGATTATCCGGACCAATACATGAAAGCTCGATTTGGGGTCGATAATGATCCAGAACAAATCGAAGTTAAAAGATATTGGGGTCGATGAGTATCCATACCAATATACATATGCATAACATTTACTTTGGGATCGAACGATATCCGGACCAATGTTGAAAGAGTTTGCGCTTGCGTTCAAATAAGAAATAATATAATAAATTCATTTTAACTCAAATTAACCCTAAACATGCAACTAGGTGTGATTGAAACAATATGAAATCATGCAAGAATTATTCAACACACAAAGTTTAAGGAAAAATCCCCCACAGGGGAAAAACCATATGTATATTCACTATAATTTGTAAAAGATGGTTTACAATCGGATTACAATGAAATACAGGTTGACTAAGAATTACCCTCAGGTGTCGGATTCTGTAGTCGCGGCTGGAATATCCCTTTCCAGTAGGGTTGGCGGCTGGAACTATCCCTGTCCAGTAGGCTGCAATGAAGAGGAAGGAACGGTCCACTTCACAAAGGGTTGAACAACAGCAATGGTGTGCTTGGGTTACCAAACTTGATTCACATAGATATGGAAGATGTGTGAATCTAAAAACCTAGAATCATAGGATTCAATAGGTGAAGACTTTAGGGTTGATATGCTTCTGAAAATCGTGGGAAAGTCTCGTCGAAACCAACTACTGATCGTGGTTTAAATAAGGAGTCAGAACCCTAAAAAATCTGAATCACGATCTGGAAAATTCTATCCAGGACGGACCGGTTCGGGCCTTAGGCGGATCGGTCCGATAGCGGACCGGTTCTTTTAATTTGAAGCTGATTCGGTTCGCATTCGGTTCGGTGCTCACTGGCTTCAAAAGAGCAAGGCGGATCGGTCCGGGTCTCAGCGGATCGGTTCGTTTTAATTTCAAGCGGACCGGTCCGTCTGTCTGGATTTCTGAATTCTTCCTTTCTTTTGATCTTCGGATTCCGTTGATGATAAATGGACTTTGAATCTTTGCAACGGTGTTACGGCTAATGACATATACAAGTATGTTGGACAAAAATGTCCTTACAAATCTCCCCCTATGTCTATGCCGGAACAAACATAAAAAATCCAAATTATTTATAATCACAATGCCTATACAAATCTACCCTTCCATGAACCCAAAAACTGAAAGAGGTACAAATGACTAAGGCTGCATCATTTGTTCTTCGAATCTTCAGAAATCTTACCGCTTTTCTCATAGGGTATGCAACATGGGATTATCAAGGATGTACCTACACACATGAGATAAAGCAAATAACAAGTGACGTATCGAGTTTGAAATGAGTTAATAAACATAAGCGTATATACCAGATTTATGCTAATTCTCAAATTTCAAAACTCCCCCATAATCAGATAATTCATTCTCCCCCTTTTTATGATGTACCCAAATAGACAAAATGAGAGTGATGAAATAAACAAGCAAAACCGGGGTGACACAAGGTATAAATCACACCATGAATGAACATAAAACAACCAAGTCGATGATAGCATAAAAGAGTGGGTGTGATCAAATTCGATAGGAAAATCAATGCATACAAACATGACATATGTGCACGATGAATATTGGATATTCCTAACGAATGAACTCAAATGCTTCCTTTGGTGTAAAAGATTGGAAATAAGAGACATTGACTATAACAAATCTACAAATCAAAGCTCAAAGTGATTTCTACACCAATAACGTCCAAAATGATTTTCATGCTTTTTCAGGACTTTCAAGGAAGTGCAAACCCGTTTTTCAATCTCCAACCAAACTCCCTCGGATTTATATTTTAATAGAGGTATACTAAATTCTCAAACTTTGGAGAATTGATGGTGAAAACCTAAATGGCCCATATTTGGCATGAATTGCTTTTTATTGCCTTATCAATTTTTTGGCTCTTTTAACCTCTTAGGACCTCGGATATTAAAATTCCTCCATTTTTTAGGTCCTTTTTAACGGTGGCTTTTGCGCAAAGGATAAGAATCAACTTTCGCAGCCCCTCCCCATTAAAATATACACACAGTCTCACCAAAACGGTTTTTACATGCATTCCAATCTTGTCAAGTTTTATCGCATTTTATACATTGTATAGACAGTATTGAGATGGAAACACTCAAGCCAACATGAGATTGACAAGTGTAATAATCAAATATAGCCGTGCATGTGTGCAATAAAGGATATAGGAGTCAAGCATGTAGGAAATATCACTAATTACATCTCAAGGACTCCAATCAATGTTAAGCACATGGATGAAATGATGTAGCCTCTCAAATCTATATCAAACAATCACATGAATATATGGAATGAAGTTGTGACTTGGCTACCTTAAATGCTCATCCATAAAAGGGAAATCTCTTTTTGAATTTTTTTTTTTCAAATTTTATCAAAATAAAATCTTTTTGTGTTTTTCTAAAAATTTTCTAAAAAAATCTTTTTGTATTTTTCAAAGAATAATAAAAAATACATAAAAGCTGTACAACAAATCTATGGTACATATAAAACAGACTAGCAATAGGAAGCATATGATATGAGCATGAAGAAGCATCCTATTCTAGACATAGACCAACCCCTCAGTCAACTGTGAAAATTCCCAAAGACTTCCTAAGACTCTCAAATCTAAGGGCATCTAAAGGTTTCGTGAAAATATCGGCTAACTGACGGTCGGTAGGAACAAAACTCAGGGTTACGACCTTCTCCTCAACTAACTGACGTATAAAGTGCTCGCGTAACCTGATGTGCTTTGTGCGCAAATGTTGGACAGGATTGCGGGATATGTGTATCGCGCTCGTGTTATCACAGGAAATGGTCATGGTGTCCTGTGAAATCCCATAATCCTCCAACATTTGCTTCATCCACATGAGTTGCGTGCAACAACTCCCGGCAGCGATGTACTCAGCCTTCGCAGTGGACAAAGAGATGGAGTTTTTCTTCTTGCTCAACCAGGAGACAAGAGCAGAACCAAAGTAGAAACATCCACCAGAAGTGCTCCTACAACCATCTACGTCCCCTGCCCAATCGACATCCGAATAGGCGGACAAACGATCATCGGTATCAAAGGAATACCAAATACCGTATGAGAGAGTCCCACTCACGTATTTGATAATACGTTTTAGAGCGAGTAAGTGTGACTATTTAGGAGACGCCTGATAACGCGCACAGACTCCAACACTAAAGGCAATGTCGGGACGACTAGCAGTCAAGTAGAGAAGACTGCCTATCATACTCTGATACAAGGTTTGCTCTACGTCCTTGCCTGAAGTGTCCTTACTAAGCTTGGTAGTGGTACTCATAGGTGTACGAGCATGCTTAGCAGAGTCTAAACCAAATTTCTTCACTAGGTCTCTAGCATACTTGGATTGAGAGATGAACATCCCATCGTCTAGCTGACGAACCTGGAGACCAAGGAAGAATGTAAGCTCACCTACCATGCTCATCTCAAACTCACTTTTCATCTCCTCCTCAAAGTGGTGAGCATGCTGGGAGCATGTGGATCCAAAGATTATGTCTTCCACATAGACCTGGGCAACCAAAATAGCACCGTCATCTCTCCTGACGAACAACGTCATATCTACTCCCCCTCTCTTGAAGCGATGAGCTAAGAGATAGGAAGTAAGCCTCTCGTACCAAGCACGGGGTGCTAGCTTCAAACCATACAGAGCTTTCCTCAGATAGTAGACATGCTCAGGGTGCTGAGGGTCTTCAAACCCTTTTGGTTGTTCCACATAAACCTCCTCCTGTAGAATGCCATTCAGAAAGGCACTCTTGACATCCATGTGATATACCTTGAAGCGCAGATGACATGCGATGGCGAGTAGAAGACGGACGGACTCAAGCCTCGCAACAGGAGAAAATGTCTCCCCAAAGTCTACACCCTCTATCTGTGTGTAGCCTTGAGCGACCAACCTAGCCTTATTTCTGATTATGGTACCATTTTCATCCATTTTATTCTTGAAAATCCACCGGGTACCAATAACATTAGTATCACTAGGTCGGGGGACAAGTTTCCAGACATTGTTCTTCTTAAACTGAAGCAACTCATCCTACATAGAAGATATCCAGTGTTCATCTTTGAGTGCTTCTTTGTGGTTCTTGGGCTCGACTTTGGACGTGTAGCAATGATGACTAACAACGTTCTCTAGTTGAGCACGAGTCTTGACCCCTAGAGTGGGATCGCCAACAATGGCTGAAGGATCATGACTCTTGCGAACCCAAGCAGGTGTGTCCCCTAACACAGGAATAGGGTCCACAGAGTGTGGGAGAGGAACAGGAAAATCACTGTCAGAACAGTCCTCAGCCTCACACTGAAGGTTGGGATCAATAACCGTCGGGGGTTCATCATCTTGCACGGTGACGTTTATTGATTCCATAACCTTAGAGCTCTTCAGGTTAAAAACTCGGTATGCTCTACTATTCGATGAATATCCTAGAAATATTCCCTCGTCGCTCCGGGAGTCGAACTTTCCTAATTGCTCCCTATCCTGTAGGATGTAGCATTTACTCCCAAAAATACAGAAATACGCCAGGTTGGGCTTCTTGCCGGCCCACAACTCATAAGGAGTGTGAAGTGTGTGTGGACGCAAATACACCCTATTCACCGTGTGGCATGCAGTAGATACTGCCTCTGCCCAAAATCTCCTAGAAACTTTACGACCTAGAAGCATAGATCTAGCCATCTCTTGGATCGTTCTGTTCTTTCTCTCAACAATCCCATTTTGCTGAGGAGTTCTCACAGCAGAAAACTCATGTTTGATCCCAAGGCTATTACAGTACAAATCCACCTTTGCTTCCTTAAATTCAGTGCCGTTGTCACTACGTATTCTGTTAATAGTGACTCCGTGTTGATTTTGCAGGACACGGCACTTGGTCGTTAAAAATTCTACAGCATCGGATTTCTCTCTCAGAAAACCTACAATGGAGTACCTGGAGAAATCGTCCACCATCACGAGAATGTATCTCTTACCACCTAGACTCTCCGTGCGAGTAGGACCCATAAGATCCATGTGAATCAACTCAAGAACACGTGAGGTGGTAATGGAATTCAACTTCCTATGTGGGCTACGGATTTGCTTTCCCAACTGACAGGGTCCACAAATCATGGAAGTTGGCTTTCCAAGTGACGGTAAGCCACGTACTAGGACCTTTTTAGCTAAACGGGATAATTCTCTAACGTTCACGTGACCTAAACGTTGGTGCCACAGATCCATAGGAGTGATCGTGGTGCTGTTGCAAACAAGTGAGGATTTGGGCTCAGTCCCATAACAGTTATCCTCTGTCCTCACCCCTTGCACTAATAGTTTACCGGCTTGATTATAGACCTTAGAAGCTTCCCGGTCAAACTTCACTGCAAAGTCATCGTCGCACAGCTGGCTGATGCTAAGAAGGTTTGCATTCAAACCTTTGACGTACAGCACGTTCTCTAGCTTTGGAAATCCTGGTAACTCTACTGTACCTCGTCCTACTATGCTAGATTTGCTACCATCTCCAAAGGTGACTCTCCCATCATTATAATCCTCAAAATGGGTAAAATATGAGACATCACCTGTCATGTGTCTGGAGCATCCACTATCAAAATACCATTGTGAGGTATTATGGGCTTTGAGAGCGACATGGACAACAAGGGCCTTTTTCTCTTTCTTAGGAACCCAAGAGTAGGTACCTTTTTGTATTCCCTTGTTGTTGTTGGTTTTAGCCGGAATGCGGGGCGCATTCATTGATGGTAAGGTCATCCGTCGGAATTCCTCCATCAAAATCTGTGATGTGGCGGCTAGAAACTCAACACGCTTTCTCAGACTGGCAAACTCATCAATCTGATGTGGTGGAGCAATCGTACGTCGTATCCGACCCAACTTATAGCAATCATCCCTAAGGTGTCCATTCCTTTTGCAATGGGAGCAAAAGGGCACAGTATTAGGAGGACCTTGGTTTGCTTTTCTTGGTCGAACTCTCCTTCTTGGTTTTTTATGACGGCCATAAGGAGTCGTAGTAAACTCAGGAATTGGTCCGGGTGCAATTTGGGAAGTGGAGGCACCATCAAAGCCTATTCCTTGCCTGTCACCAAAACCTAAAGCGGGTCCGAGGAGCATCTTTCCCATCTTCCCAGATCTGTCCTCGATTTGAACCTTGACTTTCCTAGCTCTCTCAAGGTCATGAGTAAGCTGAGCAACAAGAGCTTCAAGTTTCTTCCGAGTCTCCATGGAGGAATGGAGCTCACTAGTAAGACTAGCCACTTGTTTAGTCAAGTCCGCTTTCTCTTTCTCACAACTGCTCTCTCTCTCTCTAAGAAAATTCTCTTTACTGATCCAAGCAGACTCTCTCTCTCTCATGACGGTGCAGGTGGAGGACTCTCTCTCTCTCTCGACTCTTCTAACTCTTCTTCTAACGCGGTGATCCTAAGAACTAACGCCTTGTTACGTTTTTTAGTTTTGAAAGACTCATTATATAACTCGGCGTAGGCGCGTTGAAGGTTACTCTCGTCCTCACTACCTTCCTCCTCCCCCTCACTTTCTTCGCTCTCATTGTCGAGGTGTCCTTCTGAAGCATCATCCTCATCGTCGTGAGGAGAACTAGGAGTATTCACATGACTAGCCATGAACGCGGTGAAGTTACGCTCATGCGGTGACTCATCTCCCGAGTCCACCGACTCGACCTCACTGTCGTCACTAAGGGTAGCATTTAGGACAGCTTTACCCTTTTCCCTATTCAGACGAGTGGCACACTCAAACGCTCTGTGTCCCTTACTGTCGCACTCAAAACATCTCTCACTTTCTTTCAGAGGAGGATTTTTGGAATCTTTTTCATTTTTCTTTTCAAACTTATTTTTCTCAAATTTCTTTTTATCTTTAAAATTGCCATTTTTCTTAAATTTGAGAATTCTCTTGAAATTTTTTTGCGAAAAGAGCCAAATCATCCAAGTCAAAATCGCACTCAGAATCTGACATGTCAGTCTCTCTCTTTCTAGATGACTCTACTCTCTTTCTAGCTGACCCCTCACTCCTTCTCTCTTGGGCTTTAAGTGCAATTCCCTTATCTTTAGATTTAGCATTTTTAGGGAACATATCAATTTCATAAGTTTGCAAATCTCCTACAAGTTCTTCTAATTTTAACGTATTTAAGTTACCCATAGAATTTAGCACAGTGACTTTAGGGATAAAACGCTTAGGCAAAGAACGAAGAATCTTTTTAACAACTCTAGCATTTGGAATTTGTTCACCAAGATTAAAACTAGTATTCACAATGTCAGAAAGTCTAGCATAGAATTCATCAAAGCATTCAGAATCATGCATGGTGATTGTTTCAAATTGAGTTGTCAAGTTTTGCAACTTAGACTCTTTCACAGCATTAGTTCCTTCATGGGTGAGTTGTAAAACATCCCATGCCTCTTTTGACGTGGTACACGTCATTATGCGTTTGAACTCATCAGGTGTGATAGACCCAGAAATAGCACTTAGACCCTTAGAATTAAAAGATGACCATTTAATTTCTTCATCAGACCAAGAAATGTCAGGTTTCAAGTAGGTCACATTATCAACAGTCACGGTGGGAGGAGTCCACCCTCGTTCAACCAAAATCCAGACACGTTCATCAATGGCTTTTAAAGCCGACCTCATACGGGCTTTCCAATAGGCATAATTTGTCCCGTCAAAAATAGGCATTTTATAATATGACTTCTCCATTTGAACACGCACTTTTTCAAAAATCAATTTATTTCAAAAAGTTGATATTTTTAGAATAATTTTGCAGAAGTAAGGAATACGCGATAGAATGGCGTAACCTGCTCTGATACCAATTTGAAAGAGTTGGCGCTTGCATTCAAATAAGAAATAATATAATAAATTCCTTATAACTCAAATTAACCCTAAACATGCAACTAGGTGTGATTGAAACAATATGAAATCATGCAAGAATTATTCAACACACAAAGTTTAAGGAAAAATCCCCCACAGGGGAAAAACCATATGTATATTCACTATAATTTGTAAAAGACGGTTTACAATCGGATTACAATGAAATACAGGTTGACTAAGAATTACCCTCAGGTGTCGGATTCTGTAGTCGCGGCTGGAATATCCCTTTCCAGTAGGGTTGGCGGCTGGAACTATCCCTGTCCAGTAGGGCTGCAATGAAGAGGAAGGAACGGTCCACTTCACAAAGGGTTGAACAACAGCAATGGTGTTCTTGGGTTACCAAACTTGATTCACATAGATATCGAAGATGTGTGAATATAAAAACCTAGAATCATAGGACTCAATAGGTGAAGACTTTAGGGTTGATATGCTTCTGAAAATCGTGGGAAAGTCTCGTCGAAACCAACAACTGATCGTGGTTTAAATAAGGAGTCAGAACCCTAAAAAATCTGAATCACGATCTGGAAAATTCTATCCAGGGCGGACCGGTCCGGGCCTTAGGCGGATCGGTCCGATAGCGGACCGGTTCTTTTAATTTGAAGCTGATTCGGTTCGCATTCGGTTCGGTGCTCACTGGCTTCAAAAGAGCAAGGCGGATCGGTCCGGGTCTCAGCGGATCGGTCCGTCTAGGCGGATCGGTTCGTTTTAATTTCAGGCGGACCGGTCCGTCTGTCTGGATTTCTGAATTCTTCCTTTCTTTTGATCTTCGGATTTCGTTGATGATAAATGGACTTTGAATCTTTGCAACGGTGTTACGGCTAATGACATATACAAGTATGTTGGACAAAAATGTCCTTACAAATGTAAATGATAGGATGATTGGGGTCGATGAGTAGCCGGACCAATAATCCCTATAGTATATATTGTGTGAAATATATATACTTCATGTTATTCTACTTATGGGAGAAAGTATACTTATATATATATATATATATATATATATATATATATATATATATATATATATATATATATATATATATATATATATATATATATATATATATATATATATACACACACACACACACACACATTTAAATGATAAATTAAGTAGATAGGAACTTAATTTTAAAGATTAAAAATAGACTGGGAATATCTATAGTAAATTAAGTAGTGAAACTTAATTATGGAAGTCGTATGATAAATCTGAAATGTTGTATGAATTAAATAGTGATACTTGATTATGATGATTAAATATAACACATGTGAATGTTATATGAAAACTGAAATACGCGAGGATGTTAATAATAAAGCATGTTATATGGGTAGTACGGGAGAGTATACCATTGATAAGATCAGTTATATACTTTAGTCGAGATAGCCTGGGTATGATGGATAGGTGGGCTAAGTATAGGACGTTAGGTGTGCACATTAGATGAGAGGTGAGGAGACTCAAGGGAGTGTGCGTGAGCCAAAAATGTGTGATCAATAACTGATTTTAATTGCGATAAATTACTTGTTAAATTTTTTCAAACTGTTTTGAGTACTAACTGTTGCTATAAAAATGTTTTTAAAACCTTTTAGGTGTCCATCAACAAGGGCGCCTTACTTGAGTTCATTCCAGGGATTCGGAGTTGTAGAACTATGGATGCTAACATGATCATTTAGTAGCTGAATCTTTCATTCAAATCTAGCATAGGATCTCATTCTTATGTTTCATATGTAAACATATTGTCGGTTGACTCCATTACAGTTCCAGATCTGTATCAGTTTACTTTGTAGTTGGATTGTGGATTTTTTTCTTGGAAGTGGTTTTAGCCGACGGTTTATTCGGCTTGACTTAGTTGCTTTTACATATTAGTGTTTGTTTGGATTCTAGTATCTTGTGTATGTTGTTTTAGTTTTCAAACTATTCTATCATCCTGTTTTATTTGAAAGATAAAATTTGGCATCGATTTAATTAACTTAGGTGGTTAGTAATTATTTTCTTGCTCGAAGGTGATGCTAAGAATGAATCATATGAGAAACCTATTTTTATTTGATAAAGGCCTGATCACCCGATGTTTTACTAGACGGGGTGTCACATAAATCTTCTCATAAAGATACTCATGTGAAAGACACTTTCGAGACCATAGTAAGTGAACCCCAAGTGAGTGAGGGTGAAGCGAGTGAGGATAAAAAGATAGAGGATAGTGATTTGAAAGTTTCCTTCCATGAATTGTATGCAAAAATTGTGAAGGTGAAGAATTCTAACTTGCAGTTGGAAACTAGGTTGAAAGCACGTGTCGTAAAAAATAATGATGCATTGACTGAGGATCTTTAGGAATGGGAGATGACTCTTTAGGAGAAACTATAGTATGGTGAGGGTGAGATAGATAGTCTTCGTGGTTTGATGGAGGTGAGGCGTTTACTCGAGTCTAGGATAGGTGAGCTTCAAGCAAGATTGAGAGATTCGAGTAAGGTTAAGTTTGGTGTTGAGGCTAGGTCGAAAACGTTGGATACGATGTTAGGCACTGTCCCAATCAAAGATGATAGGTGTGGAATTATATTCGATGATTGTATTTCTCCCATTCCCAAAGCCAATACCACACGTCTGAGAGATCCGACCAGGAATATTAGGAGAGATCCACATTTAGGTAACATTCCTCGTTATATGTACAATTTTACTCATTGCGGTAGGAAGGGTCACCTTAGGCATTTTTTATATGACCTTAAGAATGCTCCTAGGAAGTTTAAGAAAAAATTCATTTTGGTTCCCAAAATCCCCATTCATCATTACACACCTACTTGTCTTACGAAATCAGACTTAGAGGATTTAGGAATTATACTTCACGACTATCATTTACTTGCACATGATTCTCCACATGCTAGATCTTACGGTTGATCATGTTAGCAATTCTTTGTCATCCACTAGTTTTTATTCATGATATATATTTTATAGTGTTATGGCATGTGTATCTTTTGTATTTTATCTTTTTCATTTCTTGAGTCATTTTGAGAAAAATACAAAAAGATTTTGATTTTATATATTTTTTGAAAATCCAAAAAGATTTATCTTTTTTGTCAAAAATATTGGAAAGCACAAAAAGATTTCTAGTTTTTGTGTCTTTAGTTTACACTTATGATATGGCATATTGGTGTGCTTGGACCCCTTTCACTTCATTATTTCAATGTCACTAGTACATTTGGTCATGATTTTAGATGTTTAGATTGATCCTAACCATTTGTTTAATGGAGTTGTTTTGAACTTGGGGGAGTTCTGCATGTAAGAACCGTTTCCTGGGAGAATATTTAGTCATATTGAAAAAATATGAGTGTGCATGGAAAAGGGCTATGAGTGGCATTTTAACTCGTCGTGAAAGTCTCAGAAAAAATTAAGGCATTAAAATGATCAGATTTTGCCAAAAAGGGCCAATAGGAAATCTCTTTAAAAGAGACAATATAACTTCAAAAGAAGAATGAATTAGAAAAGAATTATCATTAATGTTTTAGGGAGTTTAGTTAAAGATCAACGAGTTTGCATAGTGAGTCCTAGGTTGAAAAAGTCTTGTTATGACGCTATTATACAGTAGAATCGTTAATATTGCAGATTTGTGTGCACGATGTTTGTTTAATTCATTAAGTTCACTTTATAATTATCGCATATGGCTAAATCGTGGTTTGATTACATTTAGTGGTCAATTAGAACTTCTTGAACGTATCTATGTGTTTGAATTATGATTCATTTGTGTTAGTTACACCTATTGATTACATTCCATGTTTCGGCACTTCGATACCGTGTTAACGTGTAACTCATTTTTATTTTTTTAGTCAGTTTTTTACCTAATTTCGTAGTATCCAGTGGTTATTTTAGAGGTTCAATTTTTTAGGTTGATGTTACCAATTTTTCTGTGTTGGAATCAATAATTTTTTTGTCATTAGAACAAATTTTCAAGGTTGTTGGAGCGACATTATCATGTCGTTCGATGAGTGGTTCCAGGAAGCTTCACGCGAGGTGTTTTCGACGTGTAGTGAAAGGCTGTTAGAAAGTCATTAGATAGGTTCCTTCAAATGAACTTTGATCGAGGGTCTACTATTTTAGGTCTTTAGAAGCAAGATTTATTTGGTTCAAGCGAGATCCTTATGTCGTTAGAACGACATCCTTGTTTCGTTCGAATAACCTGCTTATTTTCGAATCTTTTTCATTAGTGTCAGTACCTTTATAATTCATATTCTTGTGTTATTCTCATATTATACCTGTGGATTATTTATGGATAGCATATACACAGTTGACCTGGATTATTCATATTTGTATCTTATATTGCATTGCTGGATAATGTTTTGTTTAGTCACATCATTTTCTCTATTGTTAAATTATTCATGTAACTGTTTACTATCTATACTTTGTCATATTCTGATCTTTCATTAGTTGGTTACTCTTGTGTATCTAGTTATACTTCTCATGATATACTCATGCTAGATATGTTTTTTTTTTCCTATTTATTTGTCCCACTAATGTCTATTCTAGGAAAAAAAAGGAGAGAAATAGATATGCTATGTAGGGGGAAATTTGAGATTTGATATTTTGAGATTTGATCATATTATATATAATTTTTATTCCTCCGTACTACACTTGGTATCTATTTCTTTCATGTGTGTGGTGAATGGTTAGAGATTCAGATTTTTTCGACGCAACATCACACTCAAAGAGTTCATGCTTACTAATCCAACAGATTTTAGTTTGTGTCCTGTATTATTATTTTTGGGTTTATGGGATAGGACATCGATATAATATTCGGCTTGATGGCTTGGCTTAGAATTTCACTATTTTTGGTTTTGTTCCAGAATAGCTAAAGGGGGAGATTTGTAAGGACAAATTTCCAAATAGTGTCAATTTGTATGTTTTGGCATTATTCCAGACAAAAATCACTTTGAGTCATAAGATAGTCTTTATGGGTCGAGATTCCCTTAAGCCTATGCCGTTGCGTTGAAGACGTAGCAGCCAAGCTTAAATGATAGATCATGAATCATTTTTGTTGCACATTTTAAGTCTTCACATAGATTTATGAGATTCTCTTAGGTATGAATGCAAAATGGTTTATGGTTCTCAAAATATTTATAAGGATGTTATTTTATTTAAAACCGATTTTAAAATTATTTCTATAAATCATTTATGAGTTAAATCGAGTTTAGATTCGTATGAATTATGTCTTGCATTTATCCTGGTTCAAATGACTTTATACCTCGTTCAAAGGAGATTGTTCCCTTGTTTGCATGAGATTATTTTTGTCGTTCTAAAGAGATACAGTTTTCGTTCAATCGACATGATGTTTTCATTCGAACGACCACCTTGAAATTTATGTTTTATTATTTAAGACATCTTTGACTCAGAAAAATGAGTGTGCAGAGCAAAACATAAAGATATACATTTTCTGTAATTTGTTTACAAAGGTTTTCTAAAGCTAAAATAAAAAACATCCCTCATTGTTTCAAAATCCGATCTTTCATAATCCTTATGTCGTTGAGAGCTTGGTTTGTAGCACTAGTTTGATTCTTCCATCATTAGAAGAACTATTTACTTATGGAGGACTCCGTGCGTGCTGATTACAGTGAAAAAGTGTTGGATTTTTTGTTCTGAATCATAGACGGTTGCTGAGGTTGTATCGGTGGATTCCTAGCATATGTGGACTCGTGTGTTATGGAACTAGCGTAAGTGGACTCCTACGTTGCACTGTGGAGGAGTGGTTGAAGATAAAAGAATGTCAAGGCTTGTAGGATAGAGTCATTATGTAAGTCTACTACCTATGTTTTGTAAAACCATATCATAGTGATTGCCTGGCCTGGGCCATCTGTGGTTTTTTCCCTTAGTGGATTCCTCGTACAACGATGTTGTGAACTTGATTTGCTTTATCGGCTTAATCTCACTAGATGGATGTTTAGGATTAAGAAGATAAAATTGGGTTAGTTAATATTGTTCACATATTTGGTGCATAATAGATTAAGAAAATTTTAAAAATGTTGTCTTTGCCTAAAGCACATTTATATGGAGGCCTCCTCATCTCTACATGTAGTGTAAGATGTACAGTGGTCTAAATCGGATCTAAGAATTATTATTAAAACATGAAAAACACTCTTTCAAAATTTTGAAAAACAAAATGTTTTCCATAAATAATAGAATCTAACACAACGAAGATCTCAAATCTCTAATAAAATCAGTAATCGTGTTTAAAAGGAAACATATAAAGTTTCAAGATATTTGCACAACATTTTTTCAAGAAGTTTAAACAAAAATATTTTAATTTTAAAAATTAAACTTCAAATGAAGCCCAAATCTTAACCTAGAAAGATATATGAAAATGTAAAATGTAGTTTTAGGCTTAACACTCTTACTTCATGGATTTGAACTGATTCAAAACCCCAAACATTTTATCTCTCCTCTCTCTCTCTCTCCCTCTCTCTTTCTCTCTCTCTCTCTCTCTCTCTCTCTCTCAAAAGGTAAAACCCAATAAAATGCGACTAAAAAAATTCTTAATTAAAATGAGATAAGGGTTTATATATGAGAGCAAAGAAGGATATGAAACAGGTAACAACCACTTGAAATGAACTGATTATTTGGTTCTCACCACTAGATAAACTGGTCAAACTGGTAACAACTTTAAGATAAGGTTATTGATCCAGGTGAAGTTCGAAACTCAAATCTCAGTCACTCATCATATTGATCCAACCGTGATACACATATTAGACTACACAGACACAGAGAATAGATGCAAAAAACACACTTTAATCAATTAAATGAATTTTTGAAAATAACAAACTGATTTTTTAAATCACAAAAATCTTATTTAACCAATAAAAAATTCCATAAAATTATTTTTAATTCAGGAAAATCCCCATGTTATTATACAAAAGAAATATTTTCCACATTTTTTTTCCTCATGAAGCATAGGATTAATTTATTTGATTAATTTCTAAATAAATCCAATTTTAAATAAAAAATGCTTAAAAATGTTAAATGATACTA
Source organism: Sambucus nigra (assembly GCA_949130495.1). NCBI lineage: Eukaryota > Viridiplantae > Streptophyta > Magnoliopsida > Dipsacales > Adoxaceae > Sambucus > Sambucus nigra. The sequence goes on from OX422207.1 coordinate 70,750,374, forward strand.
TAAAAATAATATAAAGGCATATGTGCAAAAAGTGAAGGATATAGCGTGTGTTCCACTACATTCAATTGATGTGTTTTCATCTTACCATATAGGATCATATTGTGCGGATAGGGTTCCTTTAAGTCTTCAATCTTGAATGAAATATGACAAGGGATCTCTTATAAAATATTTTGCATTAGCTATCCAAACTAGTTGAACACCTTAATAGTCTAGATTCAATCAATCCTAAGAAAGTCTCTATCAAAGGGTTCTTCATAAACTCTGTTAAATAGCGTCGTTGTAGTAGGTTAAATCAAGTAGTGGGATAATGTCTGTAGCGCACCCACATGATGGAAGCATACAAACATTCCATCCCACTATGTGTACCCATACTAACTTTATTATTATTCATCCACTACCATGTAAAGTGGGTACTTGTTTGATCTATAAAGACAAGACACTGACACACGCTAGTGGATTGGCTAGAACAACCCATAAAAAATACACCAATGCCCATATTTAAGGAGATGGGGCTAAATAAAAAATAATTAATATGATTTCAAACTCTCATCCTACCAAATCAATACTATCTACACTTGTAATTGTGGACGTAGGCACCACCTTGGCTCGAACAACATAAATTTTGATTCACTAATTTTCTCTCCTCTCTCTCTATTACGAATCCTAGATAGTTATTACACCGATTTTTATCTCTTCATCTATTATTGTTTATACTCATATGATTTGGCTAAGATGAAATTAGTATACCAGTTTTAGGCGATAACAATTTGACGTCATCTGTGAGAATGCAACAAGCCATGCTTTTATTTCTATCATTATTAATTTTTCGTAAATTTCAGGATACCCATTTTCTAGTAAACCAGTGAATCGCATTCCAATTCATCCGGGTTGTGATGGTTTAGAGTTATTTTCAATCAATTATCATTTAGTTATGTTTAATACTTAATACTTAATTATATCACTAGATTTACCCTTTCGTGTGTTAAAAAACTCCTTTCCTACAATCTTTGCGATAATAATTGTTATCGTTGCTTTCGGCATTATGGTAGTCCATTTTTTCTGCAGTTACTGTGAAATTTGCAAAAAATCCAGAAAGAAGTCAATCCATTGAAGGAATTCCTCCCTCGATACCTGTGGGGATAGGCGATCCTAATGAGCATGGATAGAGGCCAGGAGGATATGTAGGAGAGCGTAAAAAAACTTACACAAATTTTTTTGAATGGGAAAAATAAGCCTAAATTGAACCTAGTCACTCTAATAGAGGGAAACAACTCTTATGGAATACGAGAGGTGCCACCTCCAGCCCCATAAAATGTTAAGAGGTGGGCCCATTGTGACAGAAAAACTACAAATCTAAGGATATTGGATATACACTCATAATGTGAAGATAGAAGATCAAAGTACTTTGAATCAGGCCGGGATGACAGATCTTATCATCCAACGGAAACCTCCATAATCCAATCATGGGGATATGATGGTGAATATACCTATTCCTTGGAATACCTGATTCTTCTGGAAAGATTGAGCAGGAATATCGCATTTGATTGGTTAGGCCCAAGAAAAGCGAGGGAACACCAATACAGAGAGCCTTGAGAATGTAGACATGAGTCAAGAAGGTCTAAAATGAGCATGCTTAAGTGCTCGACAAGGTCAAGTGTACGAGGATCGAAAAAGGCCGAGTAGATATCTTAGGAAGAGAGCTCAACCGATAACTGAGGCCGTGCAGAGAAGATCATCATAGTAAAGGCCTAAAGAGAAGAGCATTCCTGGAAAGGGTCTATTCAATGCCTGGAAGGCCAACTAGGAGAAATCATCAAAATAAATAACACTTTGCAAAAGGATTTCATTCAATGATCACCATTAATAGCTGGAGTAGTGTGTTATCCAACCCTCTCTTGATTCAAACCACTGGTTATCACTCGTAAGTATGATAGGAAATCAGATCTGATGTTGCATATGGAACAATACTAAGCAACATTAGATATTTATTATTTCGTGAATGAGATGTGATGTAGAGCTTTCTCTAGCACTATCATTAGGTCAGCTCAAGTCTGTTATAATGGCTTGCCAAGATGCAATATCTCAACTTTTCAAAAGTTGGTTGTACGTTTTGTAAATAATTTTTGTTTTGGTACAACGCAAGGGAAAATAATGGATCACCTACTAAGCGTACGTCAAAAGGTGGATAAAATAACAAAGGAATTCATCATACGATTCAATACAATGAAACTTAAAGAGATTGATTATGACGAAAAAATCTCCATCAATGCTATTATGAGCAGTCTATTAGTTGGAAAAATATACTGGGCACTAGTTAAAGAGTTGCCAAGCAAGATGGCCGAGATCCTTGCTAAGGCTGGAATATTATGAATGCCAAAGAGGCTATGGAAGCAAAGGAATCTAACTATGCCATATTTGAGGCTGATAATAGCTCTATTAGAAAGAAAAAGCCTCAGGAAAAGAAATCTTATACAACCCACTTACCATAGGCGTACACCACATCCTCGGCGAGATCCGAAGTAGTGAACTAAAATGGTCTGGTAAATTGAAGTACGCACCAAACTAAAGAGATAAGGATAAGTACTACGAGTTTTAAAAGATTATGGACACAATACCAATAGTTATTTAGCCCTACGAAATGAGATAGAAGCTTTGATAAGATGTGGTAAATTGACAAAATATTTGGACAAAGGTGGTCGTCTAGATATGAGGATCGAGAATAAACTCGAAAATGATCTAAATCCTCTTGCAAAAAGGAAGATGAGAATAAATGTTTCCAAGACATGGACCCAGATGATGAATGAGATCCGAATTTGCCCAAAAAGACTAAACGTCCAGTAAATGACATTACCATGAATGATTTTTGTTTTCACTTTATAGATGGAGGTAACGTCAGTGGAAGATATGGTCTTGTCAAGAGGAAAGCCTACCTCAATGAGGCGAAGGTTGTACTCATATTATAGAGATCTATTTGACCCATTATTGGGGAAAATCGTCCTCGAAAGGTAAACAAAGATCGTCTCATTATTGGGTTTTCAAAAGATGATTTGTCATGAGTTATAAATCCACACGACAACCCTTTAGTTGTCATTTTGATCGTGCACAATACTAGGGTAGAAAGAATTTTAGTCGATTCTAGAAGCTCTATAGATGTACTATTCAACATTTGTTTCAAAACGTTGAGGTTGAAAAACCTAACAGTAGAGGCGTACCATAGATCTCTTATTGGTTTTTTAGGAGAAAAGGTGTACCCCTTGGGAATGATCGAATTAGAGGTTATCATAGACACATAGCCTATGCAACAAACATAAACGATATTTTATTTGTGCTTGAAGATAATTTCTACTCGACCAATAATGTTATCTTTACTACGGTCAGTTTAAAAAATTCAAATCCGTACCTTCCACGGTTCACCAATGCCTCAAAATTCCCAACAAACTATGGGGTTGTCGTGACAAAGGGAAACCAAGTGGAAACTCATGAATGTTATTACTTATTGACCGAATAAGAGGAAAAAAGGAACTTATCAACACTTCTAAGATTGAGATGGATCCTCGAGATGAAGATAACCTGGTCATAGGTGAGTTCGTTGAGGAAATTTAACTAGTGATTCTAGATAAAGAACATCTTGAGAGGATTGTGTAGATTGGTTCATCACTAGACCCAAACTTCAAGAAAGAGTTGGCATATGTTTTAGAAAGAGAAAGAGTCTTTTCATTGGGAGTCATGAGGATATAGCAGGTATAGATCCAACATTTCTTTCCTATGAGATCAATGTCGTAAAAGACGCGAATCCTTTCGGGCAGAAGCAATGAGTGTTTCTCCCAAAGAAGAATTCGACTATTCAGGAAGAGGTTGATAAATTAGTAAAGGAAAACTTCATTGAGGATGTCAGGTAATTGAACTGGATCTCGAACCTGGTCATGGTTAAAAGAAAAAAATGACAAAAAGCATACGTGCATTGCCTTTACCAACCTTAACAACACTTACCCAAAAGATCACTATCATCTGCCCAAATTAATAAGTTGGTTGCTGCTACTATTGGGCATGATCTACTCATCTTTGTGGATGATTTTTTAAGGTATTATCATATCAAGATAAATCCAAAAGATAGGTATAAGACCTAATTCATCACAAGTTGAGGTACATTGTGCTAATGTGATGCCATTCGAACTAAAAAACATTGGAGCTACTTATCAAAGGATGGTGAACAAAGTCTTTAAGGAGTAGTTGGAAAAACTATGGGATGTGGATGACATGTTGACAAACTATAAGAAAGTATCCGATCACATCAACAACCTCGGTAGGATATTTGACCAACTGGAGAAATATCAGATGAAGTAGAACCCAACAAAATATGTCTTCTCAGTTAATGAAGGAAAATTTCTCATCTTTATAGTCAATCAAGGGGCATGGAGGTCAATTCTAATAATAATTCGGCATTGATCAACATGCAACCAGCTGCGGGTAAAAGAGAAATTCAAAGATTGATAAGAAGAGTAGCCATACTGAACTGGTTTTTTTCAAGAGACACTAAAAACTGTCTTTTATTCTTGAAATTACTTAAAAAACCTCTGAGTGGTTCGAAGAATATGCAATGCTTTCCTAGAACAAAAGAAGCACCTAGGGTTAGCATTTTTGCTCTTTAGTGAAAAGGTTTACTTATATTTAGTGGTATCAGAATTTGTAGTCATCTTGGCATTGGTCCAACATGAAGATGGAATATAAAAGCCCGTATACTACACTATTAAAGCACACTGTGGAACTAAAATTTGGTACCCTAGGCAATAAAAGTTAGCATTGATTTTGATTAATACTTCTTAACTAACGAAAACCTACTTTTAAGATCATAGAATCATGATATATATAGTCCCTCCTTTATGACAAGCCATTTACAATCTTGAGAAATTTGGTAAACTAATGGTTGGATTGGGTTGTGGAATTAGGAGACTATGACATTACATATGAGCCCAAAACGGTAATTAAGGGTCAGGCTATGGTAGACTTTATAGAAGAATACACTTATGAGGAGAAAATAGCTAAGTATACTTCTACGAGAGAGAACTAAATGATAAAGACATCCGAGCGGACTTATACAAAAGATAGATCAACAGTCAAAGTAGTCGAGTAGACATTCACAAAAGATAACTCATTAGTCAAAGAAGCCTAATAGACTTCTACAAAAGATAGCTCAACATTAAAATCATATGAGCAAAAGTATAGAAAAAATATCTGATCAAATCAGAGATATACCAAAGTCATCAGCTCAACGAGATGTAAGAACTCGAGAGGTGAAGCAGATGAAAAATTTATTCAAGAACGAATGTTAAGTTGAAGTAAATTTCGAACAAGATCTTCTTATATGGAAGTTGCTTGTAGATGGTTCATCATGTTTCAGTGACAGTGGATCAAGTTTGATCATTAATACTCATGGCAGTATAGATGTCGAGTATGCCCTCACTCTCAACTTTGAGGTCTCCAACAATGAGATGGAATATAAAAAACTCGTAGTAGGATTGGGGCTGGCATCATTATTAGGAGTCTAGCAGTTATCCTCTCACAGTAATTTACCACTAGTCGTAAACTAAATCCTCAGTGTTTATGAGGCCAGAGAAGAATCGATGATGAAATACCTGGCCAAAATAAAAGCATTATTATTGTGGTTCTCGATTGTACAAATGGAAAGAATATTAAGGGTTGAAAATGCCAAATCAGACGTGCTTGCTTATCTGGCATCAGCAACAAGAGTCAAACTTAGGAGAACAACCCCAGTGGAAATCTTTTCACAATACAGCACATAAGAAAAATATGTCTTTGTTATGGAGTTAAACGTAGGATCTTCTTGGATTGATCCCCTTCAACGTACACTTGGGGATCGATACCATACCAATAGATTCAAAGAAAATGAGGAGGCTCCGCTACAATGCAGCAAGGTATGTGCTTGAAGGAGGAATTATATTCATCAGAGCATTCATTATATCACTATTGAAATTTGTTCATCCCACTGAGGTCAATTATGTGATAAAGGAAGTACATGAGTGATCTTCTGGAAACCATTTGGCAGGCAGATCATTAGTAAAGTGAGTTCCACCCAAGGATATTATTGTCCCACGATAAAGGAAGACTATACTAGTTGTGAAAAAACTACGATAAATGCCAAAGGTACGCCGTGATACATAAATGTCATGGAGTTTCACAAACACTAATAAATTCTCCTTAGCTTTTCATAATGTGGGAAATTTATCTAATTGACCCACTACTGAAGAGAAGGGGTGCATTTAAATACCTAGTCGTAGCAGTAGATTATTTCACCAAGTGGGTTGAATCTAATCCACTAGTCAAAATGCCATACGAGAAGATCTTCCACTTCATTTGGAATAACATAATCTATAGATATTTAATGCCCCATGCGTTCATCTCCAACCATGACACGTATTTCAATAATGATAAATCTGAAGACTATTGTATTCGGTTGGGGATCAAGAAGTTTCACTCTGCACCAGCCCAACCTCGGTACAACAAGAAAGACAGAGATAAAAAATAGACTCGTGTTTTGTGGAATAAAAAGAAGATTGGATGATGCACAGGAAATTGAATCAACAAATTTCATCATGTAATTTGGGCATACCGAACAACACTAAGAATTGTGATAGGCAAAAATCCCTTCATGTTATAACATTCAACAAGGAGGTAGTATTACTTACTAAGGTCAGCTTACCCAGCCACATGGTACTAAATTTTGACTCTCTCAATAGCGACATAATAAGAAGACTCGATCTGGACTTTAGTAGAGGAAATTAGAGATCACGCAACACTTCGGGTCGTAGCTTGTCGACAGAAAACTTCTCAGCTTTGTAATAAAAGGGTAAAGCCGATCACTTTAAGGGAAGGAGATTACGTGCTGAAAAAGGTCATTCAAAAAGGGAATAATCTAGAATCGAACTGGCATGGACCGTACAGAATATCTACAATCATGCAACCTGGAAATTAGAGAGTTGAGACCTTAAAAGTTGAATAGTGTAAGAGCTCGTGGAATGCATAATATATAAGGAAATACTATCGGTAATGATTACAAGCCCAAGCAAGTAGAAAATCAATCATGTGAACAGTTGTTCATCCATTTTGTAATGAACTTTCAATGACCAACGAGAATTTGATATTCTTCCTCTACATACGATGTCATTTCTAGTTTTCTTTATTGTTCATTACCTTGCTCGTCGATGAAGGAAATGTGTAAGAATCTTAGGCCGAAAACATCTCAAAGTCGAACATATCCAAATAACTAATCATGAAATATTTCATGGATGGCCTTGTCTTAGATAGGTCATGATCAAGAAGTTTAGTTAAAATCAGGAAATCCAGTGCAATGACATAATGATTAATTCAAGTATAGATCCTAGTACATTTTATCGACTCTAGAAACCAATACTGACACGTGGTAAGGATGACAAGATCCGTACATACAATCGGTAAGTTGACACAAGAAATAGTAGATCCTACATCGAGATAACTCTGGTTTGACCCAAATTCATAGCTAGTAAGGCATATCAGGTCGATAAGATTCGACCACATGATCATAAGACTAAACCACTAGCAGGCCCATCTCAACATTAAACAACTAGTAAGTCGACATGCTAGGTGGATAAAATCCTACAATGAGACTATAGGACTAGAACTGACTCGGATGTTAATAAAATTCGACCACATTCATTTGTTAAAAATTTTTTTGCACAAACATTTCATTACAGAGGGCTAATAGCATATGCACTCAAAATAAAACATGAAAGAAGTTTAAATAATTCAATTTCTAGTAGATAGTTTTTAAAAGCGAAAGAGTCAGACAATCATTACAGATAAGTGTTAAGAATAAACAAGTATTTCTCAAAAATCTTCACATAAACACAAATCAAGCGAAATGAGCATCTCTTGCCTTGGGGTGACCCGAGGAATGTTGATAATGTCAGCATTAGTTATATTAGTGTCATGGATAACCTCACTAGCTGGACTAATTTCCTTAACCTCAGCAAGGTCTTGTCCACCTCCATCAATATTTTAATGGCCATAGCTGTAGCCTCCTTGTCATTGCCCTCCCACACCTCCGCTTCATCAGGATAATACTTCATTACCCTCTTTTTCATCTCATCATAACCTTCAAGAAAGAAGGTGACAGTTAAAGGTTATACTCTACAGAATATTTAAATCTATTAATAGGATTATCCTATAGTTGGGAAATATTCCCATTGGCTTTGAAAATATCATCATTAGACTTTTTTAAAGCCTCATTAAGACTCTGTCTCTTCACACCATCACTGGAAGTTTGTTCTCTTTGTGTGATTACATCCTCAGCGGAGATCAGCACCGTTGTCTTTTTAACGATCTGATTGTCCCTCTCCTCCAACTGATTACACTTCTTCTAATCATCCAATTATGCTTAAAATGATTCATTGGCATCTCTCTGTTTCATAAAGCCAACTTAATCGTTTATATCCTTCTTGCTCAGAATGGTTCGAACCATGACACTCTAGAAAAGAAAATATTGAGGTTGGGAGACAATATGGCCGAATAATAAGGCAAATAAAAATACAACATACAAATAACTTACCAAATAAGCCCTATGATGAAGGATCCCCGACCATTTTTCAACATCTAAACCATTGAGGAATTCAAAGTCTGGGCTATGCCCATAAGAGCCAAGCACATTCGCAATGTTACTCATTTGCTGGAAGGTAGAGTCCTTATCACGCCTGATCTGGGCGATAATTATAGGGTTCTCTGAATCAAACTTTTACTCCTCCACCATAGGATAAGTCTATAAGTGTACACCTTTTTAACAGCCTCCACACAGTTTTCCCCTAAATATCCACATGTTTTAAAGGCCTTTTTACACAACCAAGAGGACAATCATTAGTGGAAACAACCTTTACCTTACCTTTAGCCATGGCGGTGGAATCAACTTTCTTTTGAGCTTTAGCCTCAACTCTCTTTTGGGCTTCACTATCAGCTTTCTGTTTGGTTATAAGCTTAGCCTCAACTTTCTCTTGGCCTCCTTATCGATTTTTCTCCTTTGCCTTAATTTTTCCCATAAACAGTGGCAAGAGATTCACTATCAACTGGTAATGGAGCCATACCCAAGGAAGGCTCAAACATAATTATGAAGAATTGGGAGAGGAAGTTAAGCTAGAGCACATAAGTTAACAAAATCAAAGTGGTAAGCTAAAGGCGAGCTAATAGAAAATAAAAAAAGCCTCATACCCTCCTCGCCCTCCTTGATCGGTGGAAAAATTACCCTCATCCATTAAGGTGTCCTGTTCTGCTTGATAATGAACACCTCAAAGAGGAACATAACCCAAGATCTATAATCTTTTCTAATGATAAAATCTTATCAAATTCAATAGAATTTGGTGCGCACTTTCCTAACACCAGTCATCTAAGAAATTCGGGCAGCTTGGGAGCTCTTTTCTCTGTAGGAAGTGTGACACCCCGCCTAATTAAATACCGGGCGATCACTCCTTTATTAAATTAAAATCAAGGTGAACAGTTGGTTCATTCTTAGCATCACTGTCGAAAAATAATTTTTCCAATTTAAATACCCTAAATAATTAAGCTAAGTGTCAAAACCATTTTAGACATTACTTTCCAAATTTTATTTTATAAACCAAGATTTAAATCTTTATATAATTTATAATTAAAGAATCACACAACAACTATAGTGGAACAACAATCCAATAATTAAACATCCAACAGAGTAATTTTAACATTAAAACTTAAAGGAAAAACATCCTCACAATAATAAATCCCAAAGAGTAAAATACTGGAAATAAATGAATCACAATCACTACACCAAAAACAGTAATTTGGCACACCCTAATATTAAAAATCTGGCACAGTTTAAAACTGTGCCAAATTTTGGCACGGTTTAATGACAATCTGGCACACTTTAAAACATTGCCAAAATTTGGCACTGTTTTAAAGTGTGCCAAAATTGAGTACACTTGATAAAATATAAAATGCCCTAAAAAAATCATTATACCATCTTGGTGTATCTCCCTCGCTCATTCCCACTCTCATTTTCCGGCTCACCCTTTCATCCTCATCCCGTCTTTTCTTCCACTCTCGACGACAACAACCTTGGAGCAAGCAAACCACACTGGGTGAGATCCATGTCGTTAAAGTACACGAGACAATTGTACGTCTGTTGGGATTTCGTAGGAGTTCCATTGGTTAGGATGGTGAGATTCATGCCCTTTTTGTAATTTTATTTTATGCTATTAGGTCTCTCTGTCTCTCTCTATAAGGGTTTTTGAAACCCAAATATAGTATCTGTGGTTTTTTTTGTAGATCCCACTCTTGGATTCACCCTAGGTATACTCTCTGTTTTGTTTTGGATTTTATGATGTGAGTCGGAGATTTCAATTTCGTTTTTATGGGTTTTTTTCTAATTGGGGATGAAAGTTGAAGTTGGAGTAATTTGAAGAATTGTCGAACGATACCGTTTCAAGCAAGTTGTCCCAAATCTTTAGGTATTTTGTGTTTATTTTTGTTTAGCTAAACATATAGTTTTGAGTTAATTTTTTTATTTTTCTATAGTGTTTAAATCTATTTTTGGAATTTATGTGATTCTATTTGTTTTGCGAGAATCCTTAGTTGTTTAAATATCTAAGTCTTCAAATCCCCCAAGGTATACTCAATATATTTCGTAAGGTTGAGTTCGAATTTCGTTTGCACTATATATATTTTGTGATATGTAAGTTGGAGTTCGGATTTGTAAGTTGTGACATTTTATACATTGAGAACTTCACATGGTTAGGTAAATCCAATGAGGCCTTTTGTATGTATTGTGAACTTATTATTTGATTTCTTTGAGAATAGTCATATTAAGTTAAACATACATGCTAATGACGAGGTTTAGATATTTTAATTTTTATTCTTTCATTTAGTTCCTCACCTGATGAAAATTTAATTTATCTCCTTGATTAAGATTGGTTCTAAGTATGAGGTACAACCCTCATAACATGACAAAGAAAAATGGTTTCATGTTATAGAAAAATAATATATATTCGTAGCTATTGACACATTCGATTCTCCAAGTCATACACATCTCAATTTCTTGGTATGTTGATTTGGGTAAAATCAGCGATTTAACATTTTCCATATGTTCTTCAAGTACATTTGAATTCAATGTAGATACTTCATTTGACTTCAAGATCATTTTGTGATTTAAATTGTGTGTATTCACTAAGCAATTGGCATGTTAAATATACTAAGTATAACGCAATTGATGTGTATTCACTATATTTTGTCATTTGATCATTTTGGATTCATGTACACACCAAATATCCATTCTCCTCATCACTGTGTATATACAGATTTGTTTTACATAATATAACACAATTTCCTGTTCGTTAGGTTGAAAGCAGTGGAGGTGGAGTGCGGTCAATTGCGATTTTTCCCACGGTGAAGTGCATGATAGTATTGAGAACATTGACGACCATGGGCTCGATGAAATTGTTCTATGAAGGTGAAGTTAATTTAATTTTCATTTTAGTTAAAATCAAATTGTTAACTTCATATAGTAGTAAACCTCATTTATTCAAATTGGGTGCCTCTCTTTATAATCAAGGTCCTTTTGACAAGGTTGAGAGTGGTGCTTAGTGAAACCATCTCTCCCACTCAAAGCACTTATAAAACTGGTAGAGATATTTTGGATGCATGTTTGGTGGCCAATTAGGTTATTGAGGATCCCTGTTGATATGGTTGCATTTGATCCAATGTTTGATTACAGTTTTTTCCTTTAGAAAATCAGTTGGAAGATTAAGGATTAGGGTTAAAGAATGTTTGGAAAACAATGTGAAGTCAGTTGAGTGAGTTCTTTGATCCAAGATATTCTTTTTGACATTCCCATAGTTGAATTATTTGAATCCATTTGTGGGTCAGCCTAGGAGAGGGACCCTCAATAGGCCTCTGAGTCCTGTTTATATAATTTATAATTTATTGATTGCTCTATTATTTGGAAAAAAATTAGGTATTTGAGTTATTCATTTACAAAATTATAGATCTCTTCTTTATATTTTAGAAACACAAAGTACTCACGCATCGTTATGTCTATCATTTGGAATCTCAATGGCTCTTTGGATTGTTCAACCATGCCCTTTTATACCTATTATGTAACTTTTCACTTGACATAATTTATTTTGCCCTAGTATTTACTGTAAATTGTATTGAAATTGATTCATCTCATTTTGAAGTGGATATCATGGTGCAAATGGTTATCGGCTTAAAGATGGAGATGAAGGTGCTGTTGTAGCTATTGTGTTGATGAAATCCCTTAGCGACAAGTTGGTTTTGTAGTGTTCAATACTCCAATCAAGTTAAGTTATATTTTTATTCGAATTTTTTTAATCATTTTTAAGTGCTAAAAGGTTTACTTGATTTAAAATACTCCAATCCAGTTAAGAATGATTTTAAAATCTTCTGGTAAGATTATGTAGGGTTCGTTGTTGAGATAGAATCGGGGCCAGTTAAATCCTACTTAAAAATTATTAAGTAAAGAATTGGGTAAGGTGCTTGATCAAGATTGAATGTAGGAGTATAAACCGCACATATCATAACCCCTCTCAACTTAAATTCTACTTGTTGTATTCTTACTACAGTATAATTCTTACTATGTGTTCAAATTGGTTTTTGCCACTTATTATTGTGTACTCTATTAAAGATAGTTACCTGGAAAATATAATATATATATTCCATATTAGTTTGTTTTTGGTTTGTAAGGTTGTTCTTTTGTGTTTTGGGTATTAATTATCACAGATATAGGGTGGTTGTCCCCTTCGGATCTCCCAAATAGGTCAAGCTCATCATCCTCAGCATTATAAAGGGCTACATGTGGAGGATGAGGGGCTGGATGCTGGTGTAGAGGTCTCACGGGTGGTGGAAAGTTTAGGTCCCCCTCGCTAGGCTTGGTTGGGCACTCATCCATTAGGACGATATTTGCTAACTGCTACTGATTACTGACAAACTGTGTTATCCATATAAACGAAAGCCATTTGTGTACATGAGGCATGACATAGCAAATCCATTTGTTACATCGTGGAGGGTGCACTACTAGATTGTGTACTAGCTCTGAGGACTCCTCTTATCCTCCTTCAATTGGTTGGCCTATTCAAAAGACTGAGGTTCCACATTGTTCAAGCTCTGATGTTTCATAAGGTTTAGTGAAACACCATTTGGATTATAGGAAGTTACAGAAACAAGGGTCATCTCTATCAGGTATTAATTGGATAATCTTTAGTTTTATGAGAGTATACATTTACTTACATGTATGTTTCATCATTTTTAAATATATATTGAGATGATAAAGGAAAGATTTGCAAAATTGTTGCTTGGAGAAGATATGTCTAGTTATGGAAATGGGGTTTGTACAGCACTGGCTATTTCAAATGCAATTACTAATCTCTGTGGTATGCCAATCTATCAATAATGGAGTTTGTGTTTAATTTGTTTGTTTTATTTATTAAGAATTGGGTTTTGGGTAATTCTTTTGAATTTTGATATTATTGCTTATGGAATTTTTAGCAACACTATTTGTGCAAATGTGGAGATTAGAACCTCAAGCTCACGAAAAGAAATCAATGTGGTGAAGAGAAATGGAATGGCTTCTTTGTGTTAGTGATCATATTATGGAGTTGATACCGTCTTGGCAGACATTTAGAGGCAATTGTAATTATCGTGATGGTCCACCTAGAGAACTGGTCGTCTCGGTTAACAAGCTGCTTCTACAGGATGTTTTGAGTCAGATTTTTCATGTTCAATGGCAACATTGTGTTGGTAAGAAATGGTATGAAATCAACATGGGGTTGGGTATGAAATCAACATGCTTATTTTTTTACGCTTCCGCACCCAAATTCACATCAAGATCACTCATATTAGCACCCCTATTTATACCCGCACTTGATGCTTCATAACACAAAAATTTGTTTACTTTTCTTCAAATATAGATATAAATCAGATATTCAGTTTTATGTATTTCAATGCATTTGAAATTATGGTGATGAAAACATCTACATGGACTATTAGTGTATGGTTTTTTTGAGTTCGGAATTACCAACTTTACCTTATGATGGAAATCAGTAACCATTGTACCTTCTGTTGTTCTTTACAGAAATCAATGAATGCCGGAAAATTTGTGGTCCGCCAAACAATATGATTAAAGTGATGTAAGTTATTGGTACTTGATTGGTTGTTTATATTCTGTTTTAATATTGCGAGAATGATGGATGACGATAACTTCATAGATGACACTGGTGTGGATCCTGCGGATCGATATGGAAGTGACAACCAACCACAGTCTCCTGGTGATGCTCCTCAAGTTAGGATTTCATCGATTTTTAAGCCATGTTTTTCTTAATGCACAATCAGATAACATTAAATATATTACTATTGTTGCTTTAAAATATCTTGGAGGTTGAGCTTTGTTATCTTGTTGAAAGGTTATATTTAGATCTTTAAATACAGTGTCAAAGAAGGATATATTTAGTCTTTCACAAGTTGGTCCTTGGAGAAACATTATTGAAATAAGGCCATATAGCTTTATCTATTAGGATGCAGTGCAAATACTTTCAGAGTAGGTTATAGGTATATGTGATTTTCATAAAGTATCTAGACTGTGTATCCAAAAGTTTCTATTCTCCAATGGGCTGCATCCAAAAGATCCATTTCACTGATGCACTTTTTTATAAAGAAAAATTTTAAGTGGACTTTGATCACGAATATTAACAAAATATCTAATCTTATATATCAATATACATTACTGTTTTGGTAGGTATAGGATGGTGAAGAAGATGATGAAATTAAAGACCTCTTCAAGATGGGAAAGAAAAAAAACTGAGAAAAGTGTTGCGGAAATAGCATTGCTAGTTGAAAATGTGATGGTAGAGCTTGAAGTTGTAGCAGAAGAAGATGAAGAACTGAATAGGCAATCCAAACCTGCTAAAAATAAACTCAGACAGCTTCCTCTTCTTAATGTCCGCTAAACAAATGAATAATGGAAAGGGCGACACATGCCCAACTGAATAAGTAGTGCTAGAAGTAGAATCAAGAAATGAGGTCGTCTAAGCAAGAGGCCTGCAAATTCGACTTAAGCTGCAGCGCGTTCCTTCCAAAGGATCCTATGTAAGACGCCCCTATGGATGGGCACCTATAATACATACATATATATACGAGAGAGAAAACAAAATAGAAACATGTCAGAGCCTGATTGTAAAAATGATTTAAAATTTGTTTAGCGAGTATTTAAAATGTTTACAGGCCAATGCAACAACATATTAGTGCGACACTCCCTTGAGAAATTATCACCTCTCTTCTAATGTGCTCACCTATCACACTAACCTTCCCAACTATTTAAGTCATCTTATCTTAGGTTACTCGTACGATGTAAATTGAACAATTCAGATGTTTAAGAATGTAAGGACACAAATTTCTAATTGAGTCCATATATAGTTTTGGCTCAATTCCGGACAAAAACGTTTATTCATAGGATAGTATTTAATTGTAATATTCTCAAGCCTATGAAGTGTTTGTTGAAGACATAGAGGCAAAGAGTATAAAGATTCATCATCATGCCGGTTTGAGTGCCTCTTTTCTACGTCATCAACCATAGTTCCATGCTCCCAAAGTATGAATGCAATATTATATATATATAGGAGCTTGGAACAAGTTTATTAGGGGTTAGGTTTTATAAAAACTGTGTTTTATTTTCAGAAAGAATTAATTAAAACTTTAAACTAAGTTTATAATGTTTTCTGGGCTAAAAATCAAATTTTCCAAAGTTTCAGGAAGTTCGTTCGATAGGTCGTTCGATAGAGTTTTTCGTTCGAACCAGCTGTCGTTCGAACGAGTTTTACCAACGAGTTTCCAGTACAGGCCTTTGAAATGTCGTTCGATATGTCGTTCGAACGAACCTTATGTTCGAACGAGATATCCAACGAGATTTCTAACGAGTTCAATCTGGAACTTCGTTAGAAGTCTCGTTCGAACGAGATTTCGTTCGAACGAAATGTCGTTCGAACGAGATATCAGGCGGGAACAGTTTTAAGCAGTTTTTTACCCACTTTTCCACTTGTTTCTTAACTGATTTTTTCCAGACTTTATGATGTGCGGGAAACCATTTTTCCAAGATATCTTTTTCACAACCTTCTAACTCTTAGAGAGTGTTTTGAGAGAAAAATAAAAGAGGGAAAAAGATCATGTTTTGAGTGAGATTTTTAGAGAAAAATATACATCACTCTTGTTTACACCCAAATGAGTTTATTCCAAATTCTCATATACATATATCTTGCTTGGAGTTTGGCACCGGTTTTCTCTACACCGAATTGAAGAGAAGTTCGCATTAATTTACCCAGTTGGAGAAAGGCTCCATGTACGGGTGACGGTGACCATATAAAGTCCGATCGGTGGATTCCGAGACCGCGGTGGTACTCCAAGGTTATCCGCTAGGAAGAGGTGTCTGCAAGAAGAAGCGTCGAGACTTGAGAGGGATCAAGTCGTGTGTTGTAAGTCTTTCTGTCTTGTATTTGTAAATCCGTATCTAGTGGATTTGAGGCTAGGGCCGTCCGAGGTTGTTTCCCGTCTTGGGTTTTTCCTCGTACATCGCGGCGTAGTGGATTAATTGTTTATTTTATCTTTTGCAAAATCACCTAGAAAGCATGCTTAGGTAAAAAGATAAAATTAGTTTAATTTAATCTCTACGTGTTTAATTTGGGTAATGTGTAGTTAATTAATTCAAGTCAATTAATTTAATTGTTAAAATTGGTTTGGCCTAAATTTGATATAATTACAAAATATGATTTAGGCAAATTCTAGGGCTTGAATTAATTGGTTTAAGTGAAATTGATTTTAATGGATTAATTGATTAAGTCAATTAAGACTTGTGTGTATTTAAGTTTAACCATCCTAACGCTTCCGCATCTCGTGTTTTATAAAAGGATATTCTACGGAAATAATATTTTTAATTGTGAAAATTAAAATCTGGGGACCCATTTAATCCAAATTTTCAAATTGGTATCAGAGCCAAAGCGATAAATTATTTCGTTAAATATCCTTAAATAATTTTTTGGCTAAAATGGAATTTTCCCCATTTTCAAAATTTCCCATTTTCGATGGTTCTAACTATGTGTATTGGAAAGCGCGAATGAAATCGGCACTAAAATCTATCGATGAGAGAGTTTGGATGTCTGTTGTTAACAGGTGGTCCCCACAAACTTATTTAGTTGAAAATGAACGTGTTCCCAAACCCGCCGATAGATGGACTGAAAATGAGTGTAAACTTTCTAATTTTAATTCCTGTGGTTTGAATGCCTTGTTTAGCACTATCACACCGGATGAATTCCGACGTATTATGACGTGTGAAACCGCTAATGAAGCTTGGGATATTTTACAATTAACTCATGAAGGAACTAGTGTCATTAAAGCTTCGAAACTACAAAACCTCACCACTCAATTTGAAACAATCAAAATGAATGAAAAAGAAACCTTTGATGAATTTTATGCTAGACTTCCCGATATTGTTAATTCATCGTTTGAATTTGGGAGAGAAAATACCTTACGACCGTGTTGTAAAGAAAATTTTAAGGTCCCTACCCGATAGATTTATTCCAAAAGTGACCGTTTTAAATTCTTTACCATCTTTAGCCTCTACGAAATTAGAAGAGCTTGTAGGTGATTTACAAACCTACGAACTAGATATGTTTCCCTCTAAAACTGAAAAGAAAATCGAAAAGGGAGTTGCTTTAAAAGCCCGAAAAGAGGTCAAATAAGTAGTAGAGAGCGAGAGTGATAGTGACTCGGAAGACATGGCTTTGTTTGATTGTAAATTTAGAAAATTTCTTAAAATTAACAAAGATAAATTTAAAAACGATTTTAAGAAATTTGAAACTTCTAAGCATGATAAAGGCGAGAAGATCCCTAAAGTCGAGAAGATCCCTAAACCTAGTAATGAAAATTTAGATAGGGACGAGTCTAATAAGTGTTTTGGTTGTGAAGGTTATGGCCATAGGGCTTATGAGTGCCCCACTAAACTAAGGAAAGAGGGTAAACGACCCATTGCATATAATGCGACCCTTAGTGATAGTGATAAGGAAGAGGGACCCGATTCCCCCACTAAGCTAAATTTTGTGGCTTTTATGGCAAGTCATGTGAGTGATAGTGACAACTCATCGATTGATGAAACTTTAACACATGACACTTCCAAGGTCATTGTTTATGATTCTATTATTTTTTATGATAGTGAGAGTGGAGAAGAAAGATAGAGTGAAAATTAAGAAGAGGTTAATGTGAGTGAACTTCAAAATGCTTTTCAAGAACTTTATGAAGAATCTATTAAATTGAAAAGAGATAATTTGAAGTTAGAAGCTATTTTGAATGAAAGTGTCAAGGTTGTAGAGAATAGTATGTTGGTTGAAGACCTTAGGAAACGTGAGAGGACTCTTCAAGAGAAGCTAGAATATGTAGAAGGAGAAAGAGATAGCCTTAGGGGTTTAATGGAATCCTTGAAAAAGGAGCTTCTTGCCTTTGAAGAGCGAAATGTTTTATTAGAGTCTAACATTTTAGATTTGCAAAATAAATTAGAAGACTCTAGTAATGTCAAATTTGATTTGGAGTGTCGTTCGGAAAAACTAGATAAAATCTTAGGAACGGTCCAAATTAAAAATGACACGTGTGTTTTAGGCTTCAATACTTATAATGAATTTTCTCATAATGCCAAAACCAATGTTTTAGGAGAATCGTCTAGGAAAGATTTTAGAGATCACTCCTTAGGTAAATTTTTTCGACATGTTTTTACTTGTACACATTGTGGTCGAAAAGGTCATCTTAGGAAATTTTGTTTTGATCTTAAACGAATTCCTAGAAAATCCCATAGTAAAGTAACCACGGTAGTTAAAGTTCCAACACCCCAAGATAATCATTCTTCATTAATTTGGGTTAGGAAATCCGACTTGGTTGCCTTGCAAAATATGGTTTTTGATTCTCATTTACTTTCACATGCTTCCTCCCTTGCTAAATCTAAAGTATGAATGTGTTAGTGTGTTGCATACTTTAGCTTTTGTACTTCATTCTATATTCACATGCTAAATGTATGCTTGTTTAATCATTTTCTAGTCTATGCTCCATGCTTATCACATGATAAAATTATCATTTTTGTTTATCTTTTGTATTATATTTCCTTCATTTTGTTTGCATTAAATGAAAAATACAAAAAGATTTTTGGTTATCATTTGGATTTTATCCCTTGGTAATTTAAGTTTAATAAAAAATTCAAATGATTTTTGTTTGTCTTTTGAGTATATATATATATATATATTATTTTTGGTTAAAAATGTCAAAAACTCAAAAAGATTTTTGTTGTGTGTATTTTGGTTTGACACACTTTAAGTGGCATATATTTGTGTTTGAATCCCTCCTTTAACGCTTCCATGTGGCTAGAACTTTTGGTTTAGATTGTCAATCCTTAAAATGTTCTTTACCATATTTGTATGGAGTAGTTGGATTTTGTATTGGTTAAATGGATTCTATTTTCATATGCCTCTATTCACACATGCACGAGCTCCTGTGAAATTTGAACTTCATATGTATATTTGAGCTATGTGAGGTGTTCTCCTTCCAATCTTGTCATCTACATATTTGTGACTTAGGAGGACTAGTGCATGTCAAAATCCGTTGCATGTGAGATTTGTGTGACAAATGAAAACCTGATAAATATAATTGTGCACGGGGAATGGCTCCGAAAGGACTAAGTGATCCTTTGCGATTGTAAGCCACCGTTTGAAATGGACCTAAAAGAAATACGTGGTCCAAAGGCCTAAAAACAGAAAATATGGCATTAAAAAGAATATAAATTGCCACGGCATATGTTTGATTGATATATTCATTCAAAAATAATATAAATGCTTATTGAGGGAGATTGGATGGTATTTCAACGGTTTGCACAATGTCCGTTTATCCTAGTTGCGTATTTCATTTCATGACTCTATTTGTTTGTAGAATCATTAATACGCTAGGCTTGTATGCATTGTGAATGTTTGTTCATTGAGTTCAATTTATATTGTCACATGAGGTTATAGTAAAATGTGATGAAGTTTGCAATCAATTGAGAACTCTGTGAACATGCTTTAAGTGATTGGGTTTAAATTTAATTGTTACTAGTTCACACCCCAACACTTCCGTTTCCATATGACACATTTTTGCCATACGAGTGTGAAAGACTCCTATTATATGTTGTGTGTGTCATTTGTGTGTTTATATCAATATATGTGTACTTGAGTCTCTTTGATATATTTTTTGTATACATATATTTGATATTTTTGTTTAGTCTTTGCTTTGATTTATAATCCATATATGCTTTAATTCATACTTGGTTTCCATCTTATTGCATTCCTTGTTGATATCACATCCTTAATAATTTATATATCATATTGGTATCATTTTATTGCATCCTAGTTGGTATCCGATGTTATTGTTTGGATTAGTTGAACTTTTGTTGCCCATATGTTTTCACGTTCTCATCACCATATGCACCATTACATGTTTTGATTCTTTAGCCTTTGTCTATTCCTGAACAAAAAGGGGGAGAATGATAGGGGGAGAAATGGTATCTAATCCTATTATTATTATCGTATATTAGTTTGGGGGAGATTTATCTTAGGGGGAGACGTCTTTCTAAGTATGTTATTTGATAAAGGGTAGAATTAATTTAGGGGGAGTAATTAATTAATTGCATTTAATATTTTGATATTCCCTATGCGTTTGATAGTTTGCTTAAGTGTGCAAGAATTCTTCTAAAGCGGCATCTTTCAATGGCAAAGCGTTTGATCCTTGGGTTGAGTGAAGTTTGGGTGGGTTATGTTTTGAGTCTAGTGAGCTTGACGGCCCTTTAGGATTTTTGTTTGGTTTTTGTCCCGGAATAGCCAAAGGGGGAGATTTGTAAGGACACAAATTTCCAATTGAGTCCATATATAGTTTTGGCTCAATTCTGGACAAAAACTTTTATTCATATGATAGTATTTAATTGTAATATTCTCAAGCCTATGAAGTGTTTGTTGAAGACGTAGCAACAAAGAGTATAAAGATTCATCATCATGCCGGTTTGAGTGCCTCGTTTCTACGTAATCAACCATTGTTCCATGCTCCCAAGGTATGAATGCAATATTATATATATATAGGAGCTTGGAACAAGTTTATTGGGTTTTAGGTTTTATAAAAACCGTGTTTTATTTTCGGAAAGAATTAATCAAAACTTTAAACTATGTTTATAAAGTTTTCTGGGTTAAAAATAGAATTTTCCAAAGTTTTTGGAAGTTCGTTCGATAGGTCGTTCGAACGAGTTTTTTGTTCAAACCAGCTATCATTCGAACGAGTTTTACCAACGAGTTTCCAGTACAGGGCTTTGAAATGTCGTTCGATATATCGTTCGAACGAACCTTATGTTCGAACGAGATATCCAACGATATTTCTAACGAGTTCAATCTGGAACTTCGTTAGAAGTCTCGTTCGAATGAGATTTCGTTCGAACGAAATGTCGTTCAAACGAGATATCAGGCGGGAACAGTTTTAAGCAGTTTTTTACCCACTTTCCCACTTGTTTCTTAACTGATTTTTTCCAGACTTTATGATGTGCGGGAAACCATTTTTCCAAGATATCTTTTTCAAAACCTTCTAACTCTTAGAGAGTGTTTTGAGAGAGAAATAAAAGAGGGAAAAAGATCATGTTTTGAGTGAGATTTTTAGAGAAAAATATACATCACTCTTGTTTACACCCAAATGAGTTTATTCCAAATTCTCATATACATATATCTTGCTTGGAGTTTGGCACCAGTTTTCTCTACACCAAATTGAAGAGAAGTTTGCATTAATTTACCCAGTTGGAGAAAGGCTCCATGTACGGGTGACGGTGACCATATAAAGTTCGATCGGTGGATTCCGAGACCGCGGTGGTACTCCAAGGTTATCCGCTAGGAAGAGGTGTCTGCAAGAAGAAGCATCGAGACTTGAGAGGGATCAAGTCTGTGTTGTAAGTCTTTCTGTCTTGTATTTGTAAATCTGTATCTAGTGGATTTGAGGCTAGGGCCGTCCGAGGTTGTTTCCCATCTTGGGTTTTTCCTCGTACATCGCGGTGTAGTGGATTAATTGTTTATTTTATCTTTTGCAAAATCACCTAGAACGCATGCTTAGGTAAAAAGATAAAATTAGTTTAATTTAATCTCTACGTGTTTAATTTGGGTAATGTGTAGTTAATTAATTCAAGTCAATTAATTTAATTGTTAAAATTGGTTTGGCCTAAATTTGATATAATTACAAAATATGATTTAGGCAAATTCTAGGGCTTGAATTAATTGGTTTAAGTGAAATTTATTTTAATGGATTAATTGATTAAGTCAATTAAGACTTATGTGTATTTAAGTTAAACCATCCTAACGCTTCCGCATGTCGTGTTTTATAAAAGGATATTCTAAGGAAATAATATTTTTAATTCAGAAAATTAAAATCCGGGGACCCATTTAATCCAAATTTTCAAAGAAGTAAATTCCATTTAATACCAAAGCTCTCATTTTAACTTTATTTGTTAATAAAGTTTCCCAGTAATATATTATACTTTCAAATCATTTATTCCTCAATTGAATTCATAATTCATATCTTACTTACCGTAAACACAGTAGGAAATTCCCAAATTTCAGAATTTAATATTTATATTAAATACTCATATAATATATATATTCTAACGGCACCCCACATAAAAATTATGGTGCGGACATACTCTGCTATCCAGTCCCCGTATCACTCGTACAAAGGGAAATACAAGTTCAGAATCTCTCTCAAACTATATTAACACAAACACAACAATATTGAGGCGAAGCATAGAGTCCCGGTCTTTAAGAGGTCAGCACATGCCCCCACGTCTCTAAGGCCGTATGACTATCGATCTGATTAGCATGTACCAAAGGATCTCTATCTTCTAGGGTACGAGTCAATATCCCCCATAAAGGTCCCATCGAGATAAGACTGTCCCAGCGCGGTAACCTCGGGGATAGCAAGTAGTGCGGGCATGGTTTTCACACGTATATAGTATATGCATAAACACAGACATATAAATATACTACTATTACCACATCAAATTTTGGTACATCTCATAACTCATAATTATGATATTTATCTTTATTTCTCGTTATTTAGTTATCACTTATAACGGTTTGTTCCTTACTTCAATTTGTGGGATTTTCCCAACTTATCAAGTGACACTCGTGAATTCCTATACTCCCAAGTGTAATTTCAGTAGGTGCTCATTTATTTTTCCACGTAACTACCTTACGCGTCTTCCCCCTTTAATACATATTTCGATCGTCCCTTATACGTAAACATCTCCAAAAATGTAAATCTCATTCTACAATTAAAGGTTTCATATTTTTATTATGTCCTACTGGTCTTCTACACCTCCCAAAATATTTTAATAATGATGTCCAAAGATTATTTCTCATTTAAATTGAATTTAACTATTTAGAGGGGAAAATAAGAGTCTGCCAAGAGGGGTCGATCGATCGATGGCCGGAGCTCGATCGACACTCCTGGTTCGATCGATTGATCAAACATGTATGGCGAATTCTGCAGATTAACAGTTACGGGTTCTATCATCCAACATCGACCAGATCTAGATTTTTAGCAACCAAACTCCCAAAATTTCGTACTACAAACATTATGAACCCAAATTAAACATCTTCTACGTAAAGCATGCAAATTTTCATCAATATTAATGGATTAATAGGCCAAAACTTATAAAAATCTCATGGACCCTAGAAATTTCTTTAACTTTGTTCTAATCAGTCTTTTTCCAAAATTTCTACTCCTAATACATCATAAATTCGTGGTTAAACCTCTACATATGAAGGGGATTTCCAGATTATCATTCATATCATTACTACATGCAATTTTCCTATCTCAAACATGGGTTTTCTTCTATGAAACTCATCCTAATCAACCCTAGACTAACATGAACGATGCATTAACAAAATTAAGCAAGATAAATACTTTCCTGAAAATTTAGTCTCTGATTTGTGGATGAAAGAGGTGTGTTTGTGATCCCCTTCGCGCGATCTACGATTTGGCGGTGACGGTGGTGCAACCGGAGGAGTTTTTGGCCTAGAACCCTTGGAAAGCTCCTCGCCTTCCTCTCCAATGGACGTCATTAGTTTTTTTTATTGTGTTAATCCTAGAAGATAACACTTAACATCTGATATAACCCTTGAAAATTCGTGGGTTTAATTACTCATAATTACGAAATGTCCAAAACTCCCTCCCGGGGTACTAATTAAGCCTAAAAATGCCCCGAGACCCAAACTAAACTCCCGGGTACACTTTTCTGACTATCTCGACCCTTACGGACACATTGACGCACTCAAAACAGACATACGAGCAACTTATAATTTATTCACTTCTATTAACCAACATTTAGTCCCGACACGACACGGCCGCGTCCCGACTTAAATTTCCATAATTGCCATTTTATTCACACGTGACAATTTTTATAAAATAAATCTCATATATTACTATACTCATCCAGTAACATTCAACAAATTTCAATAATTACTAACTCTCATCACGTTAGTAAATATTTAAAACAACATTTCGGATTAAAATTAAATTAATTTATCTCAATTAAATTTAATAAATCCCTAAATTTAAAAACCATAAATATACGGGGTATTACATACTTCCTCCCTAATAACAGAATTTCATCCTGAAATTCGGAAAATAAGGTTTACCTGGTAGAACAATTCTGGATATCCTTTCCAGTACGCAAACTATCTACATAGTAAGGCGTTTAAGCACTATTGCCCCTGCCTCACAGTAAGCTTGATTAACATTCTCATTGGAGACACTTCACATGGTGCTCCCGACTGACAACATTCGCATAGGTCACCCCTATACATTATAAATTTCCATTACTCACTATCATTGGGAGGCTGCACCTCACTACATGAAAACTACTTGGATTTATTCATATACAAAACTCCCATTCTGAGAAAATCATACGAACATTTGTCCACTCTTGTTCGCCTAAAAAAGTCGTGTAATTCCACCATAGTTATCGAATTATTCTCGACCGATCAAAATCTTGATTATCCACTCACCTCTAAACATTCGGAAGGAGAATAGTCGAGGTTCTTTCATATCAAAACCTTAATAAGCACCTCGTACGTGACAAATAGGTGCGAGTGCTTCTACAGAGCATTCTTGAAATCATCGTACCAAGATTCCAAA